>UELW01000334.1:1185000-1785000 GCA_900490495.1 Danionella dracula
TTGTGAATCAACAAGTTTCTCCTTATCTAACATTGATAGCAGTATAATCATTTGGTTGTTGAATTACACTATTCTCTATTCAAAAATGATTTGCAAGCAAGTAGTTTCAACAAAGTCTTCCTATGCGCTCTCTTTCTCCCTCTCTGGGTCAGCTGACTGTCTGGCACCCTGCTTCAGTGACTGGCTGAGCACAGCGCCGTGGCAACGTGCAGCTTGCCATGTCTGCTGTCACCACGGGAACCAGCTGCATTGTGAAACACAGCAAAGCTGGGTTAACACAACAGATCCATTCAAAAAAATCTGTGAAATTTGAGACTGAAGGTGTGTGATGCACCACAAATAGAGGTTCAGAGCAGATGAATTCATTATATTCTCTTTATAATTCAATCACATGCTCTCATATCAGGTTTATTAAACAGACTATAATAAGTTGAACTGAACAGGAGTTAGTCAGGAGTCTAGGCTAGACATTATGGCAGTGCACAACAGAGCAACACATTTGATTATGACGTACTTGCATGATTTCAAGTCATTTAAAATGTGTTATTAAATAGATATGTATTAACTGCTTATATTGGGTTTTGCTTTGGAAGTTGTGTAAATATATATATAGAAAATTAAGAACAAAAGAATTTGGTCAACACAATTCATAAACCAGATACAAGCTCATGTTTGCTTCATGGCATTCAAGGAGGAAATTTGGATGAAATCTCAAATCTCAGGATTTAAACTACTGTTTTAGCATAAACGGCTGCCTTCTTTATATAATAGATTCCAGCTTTGGTGTGAGGAACACCATGCTGAAAACACTAAAAGCACTTTGCATATCAAAATGCTGCCTTAAATGAGAGAGAGAGTCGACTCAGAGTTGCTGAAATGAGTCCTAATAAATTAAATGTTTTAGCCCACAAATTCATGTGTCACGCCGAACAACCTCCACGTCATTCATTCATGCTGAGAAACTGAGAAAGAAAAAAACTCTGGCCCCAGAAAGCGAGGTAACAGCTTTTGGATTGCACAGTCCCTCGAGGGGAAGCAGGGTTATGTAATTCTTTCACAGAGATTAGCATGCAGGAAGGGAAAATGTTATAGTTTACCTGTGTTTTATTGCTGGGGAATATATTTATTCTCTGTGGAGTAAAGAACTGGAACCATATTTTCACCCGGGACCCTGAATGATAAATGCTCTCACGACGAACCTTGAACTTTTCCAATGAACTCAACTTAAACCTTGACTCTTTATTCAGTCACTAGCAGTTTGATGTTGTGTTTATTGTGCTTTGTTTATTGGTTGTCATTTCTGTTAGCACAACATAAAACCAGGCCAGAAATAGCTAAAATCCATAAGACATTCTGTAAAGAAGGCTTTATTACGAACAAGTCACTAAACAAATAATTTGGGAATCCCTACCAAATCCTGTAAAAGGAATCAATGCTGTTGCAATTTATGTGAGGACCATGTCCCAAGAAAACAGTGTACACCCACGAAATTAGCCTTTTTAAATCATTATAGTAATAGATCAGATGTGAATGTTTAATTTAAACCTAGCAGGAGACCCATAAGATTGCTATTACACCACGATAGATGGGTAAAATCTATACCTAAACACATTCCTGTTGAAAGTACATTTTTAAGAGACCTTTGTTCTGACACTACTTTTTATTCAATATATCTTTTACTAAATACTATACTACTATGCAATACTACTATATAACATTTTTCTAGACACTTAAAGCGATTAGCTGCCATTCTACACCAGAACAGTCACCACACACCAACTATTGGTGAACAGGAGACATGAGGAGCCAATCAGATGAATGTACCCATCTAGAATACAGGGATTATTAGAATACAGGTATTACAAATTTAACCATGAATGCCAGAGTTACACGACTTTTATTTTGATTGAAACATCCTGAAATTTTGAATAACTAAAGAGAGTCAGGATAATATTACCTTGTTTATATTAACATTAATTAAAACAAGTTAATGTTGTCTCAACTCAAAATCATGCTGACAAATGATGTCACAGTGTCCCAATTCACACAACACAGAGGATATATGAAGTCTGACACCTGAAGAACTTCCTTAGCCTGCAGACTCAACCTCGGGTCCAGAGAAACTGAGAGGAAATGAAACTCCTAGTTTCTGCCCTCATTTGCATACATTTTAATAAGTTAACGAGTACACTGGCAGATGAACATTAAGCCAGAAATCAGAAAAGAAACCCAAATACATTTACACAGTTTATTGATCGGTGCACTATCCACACTTTTAAAGATGCAAAATAAGAATTAGGGTGTCCCAAACCATAGTATACATAAAAAATATTTTGGCAGTGTCCGGATGTGTCCGATTTGATTCTGAAGTTCAGATTAATGGTTGTTCAACTGGCTGATATTACCCACGATCCACTGCGCTCAGGTGGAAGGGGTTTTCTCTTGTAATTAAACAAGTGAAGGCTCCCTGTAGTACGACTCATTTCAAAGAAGAAACACGTACAAATAAAATAGCATTATAGAGTGTGTAATATTTATTATTTGAATGTTTTAATGAATAATGCGTAATGCGTAATGTCTTGATCACAACTACTCTATATGAGTAATCTAGTGTTACGTAACAGTAAAATATTAATCTAAAAGGGGTTTGAAAAACAATCATATCGATCAATAAATCTGTTGACACAATTGCAAACAAACAATGAATTCAGCATCACCTCTAATGTTTTATCCAAAAACCTAATATTTTACCCATAATCCCTTTGGGTTTGCTTTACCATCACGAGCTCTTTCTAGCCTCAGTTAAATTTTTTACAGGTAATACCACACATAATAAACTCATTTGCTCCATGTGAACATAATTTACAATAGATCTAATCTGTGAATGAGTCGACGGAACTCTGGAGAGAAAAAGTACCAAAAAAATATTTGCTGAAAAATTATGTAAAAGATAAAGACAAAAGTGATGCTTTAATAAAGAAATTGTTTTTATTTTTTAACTAAAAATTTTACTGTGCAGATGTAGCTGTCCTGTAAGAGTGCAGTTAAAATGAAAACATGGGGAGGGGGTGACGAGGAACAACAGTTGGCCTGTCAAACAAGATGTTTAAATTACCTCATAAATGATAGACATAATTTAAAGAATTTGATGACTTTGATCAATTAAAGGAAATCAACTATCTGGCTGCAAGTCAGTTCCACTTGTCAGAATTGTTTGTCTCGCTTCAAACTTCTCTGATCTTCTGAGACAGTGTGTATTCAGATGTCCCGCTGTTATAGTGTTTAAAACACCAGGTACAGACTGTTAAGAGGATGCTCAAGAAAAACCTCCGAAATCTGATCTAAAAAAAAAATGCTAGGAAACTCAAATCTACGCATGTTTAGAATGCGAGGTGCGCTCATGTATTTGTTTTGCAGATGTTTTTACACGCGAGGGATCATTCAGTGGTTTGTGACTGCTCTCGTTCCTTTCTGAGTGTTCAGAATTCCTGCCTTGGCTCCTCTGATGCTGCTGTAACTTGTGCAACAATGTGGATGGTTTAATCACAGTCTTTTCTCATGCATCCGTTCTCTCCCTGAGCTCAAAGGCTGTTTGCTGAATGAAGATGTTCTCACCACTTCCAGGCGCGAAGAAGTGATTTTGATTAAATCCGGTTTTGTTTTTCAATCGGTTGGCTTGTGAAAGAACGATTTGAAATGGTTCTGCTTAGCTCTCATGATGCAAGTCTAGTTTTTGAATAGTTTCACACTTTGATTGGGAAGGAATTTTTTGTGATCTGGTTACTTTTGGAGTTGAAGTTTTTCTTTCTCTCGACTTTTAGCTTTAATGATCAAACCCTGATGTAAATTCCTTCCTAATCGATGAAGTTGTTGCGGCCTGCAAATAAGTGTACTCCAATGATCCAGTCTGTTGTGGTTTGCAAACATTCATCTGACCCCTAGTGTTCCAATTTTAAAATCAAGACTTGAAAACTTGATATCTCTTCGTCTCGATCGTATGGCTTAACTTAATTTCCAAGTGAAAAGAAAATTAATGCGACACTCCCGAAAATCTGGATGAATTCAATTCATGGACGAAATCAATTAATCATTCTTGTGAAGTGTTGCCATAAAAATGTACCAAACCCATCAGACATGCAGCCAACGTTCTGAGGCAAAGAGATTTCTCACTCATGTCTGTGCTGGAGAGAAACATCGACTAAATTACTAAAATAATTCCACAAAAGCTTCTGATGGAATTGAGTCATGATCACTTCAGAGGCTGTTTTGTGATGATGACAGCAGGTCACAGTTCATCCGCTTCAACCTATAACAGCAGCAAAGCAAACTCATTGTCGACCAATTGCATCAACTTCAAGAAGGAAAAGGGCAACCCTATCAGAGACCCTATTAAGCAACACTCTGATGTCATGTAAAGCAGTGCTCTAGATGGATCTGTGAGCGTAACAGAAGCCCGCCTCAGCTGATGTGTGTGCACAACTCGAGTTGTGTTAGAGAGTTTGTGTGGTGCCACCCAAACAGGTTATTTGAACAGTTTGACCTACAAATAGAGGAGTGCTTTCTCTCTCTCTGCTGCACACGAGTGCTGGGAGCGTGACGGAGGGGTGAAGGGAGGTACTGGGATCAGAAAGACTCTGCAGCTGTGGGTCTACGTGAGTCCTGGCAGGGACGCATTTTCACTCTCTCTATCGTGCTCCCTCCCTCCTAGCTCACCAGCTCCCTGCCATCTATTCCTTCTTCTCCTTTTTATTTCTCAGTTTCTCGCCTCTTTCTCTGACTCACACCTCCCCCCGGCCCCCACGAGACCTTGAGGGATGTTAGACTTTTAGCTTCATATCAGAGTTGTGTGGAAGAAAGGCTGGTGCAAAGGAAGCTCAAATCACAGAAACAATTTTCTTTAAGTTAGCGTATACTTATCCAAATCACCGGAAGAAATCCAACAGAAGAATAACAATACACAGCAGAGTTTTGAGTGTTAAATCCAGACTTCTAGTGTCAAATATTGAATCCGTATAAACACAGCCAAAAGTGTAAAATTTTACACTAAAAGCATGGGATTAACATTATGTGATGTGAATTTAGTCACCAGCCGAAATATATCACATCTGCAGTGTTAACTGAAACTAGCATTGAGTTACTATAACTCTGAAAGTGTTAATATAACTCTCACAGTGTTAATATAGCTCTCACAGTATTCCTATAACTCTCATTGAGTTACTATAACTCTCAAAGTGTTGAAATAGCTCTCACAGTACTACTATAACTCTCATAGTATTACTGTAAATCTCAAAGTGGTACTATGACTCTCATAGCATTTCTGTAACTCTCAAAGTGCTAATATAACTCTCATTGTGTTAATATGACTCTTGCAGTGTTACTGTAATTCTTATAGAGGAACTGTCATAGTTTTAATGAGACTATTAAAGTGTTACTATTATTCGCACAGTGTTAATATAACTCTCAAAGTCTTACTGTACTCTAATAGTGTTACTATGACTCTCACAGTGTCACCATAATACTCATAATGTTACTATATCTCTCATAGTGTTACCTCAGAGCCACTGACACCAAGACTGTATAGCGCAAACAAAGCTTCTTTCCCCAAGCTATCAGACTTCTGAACTCATAACTCTTAGCTCCCCGCCATCTGTTACCTGCACCTGGACTCTCGGACATTTCATCACCTTGCATTTTACACTTCACTTTATAGACTTTTGTTAAACAGTTTACAAATAATAAGTCCTTCACAATTTTCTACCTCATCGCTTTTTGTTAATTGTTTTGTTAGTGGTGATGCACTTCTACTGTACTTATGTGGTTTGTATTGTACTTATGTTGCTGCACTGACTGCTCCACTGTTCCACTCACACACACACGCACGCACACGCACACACACACACACACACGGCAATAAAGCTGATTCTGGTTTGACTCTCATAGTGTTTATATAACTCTCATAGTGTTACTATAACTCTCATAGAGTTAATATAACTCTCACAGTGTTACTATAGCCCTCATAGTGTTACTATAACTTGCATTGAGTTATTATAACCCTCACGGTGTTACTAAAGCTCTTACAGTGTTATTATAACTTTCACAGTGTTACTATGACTCTCACTGTGTTACTATAACCCTTATAGGGTTACTATAACTCCTGTAGAGTTAATATAACTCTCACAGTGTTACTATAGCTCTTACAGTGTTATTATAACTTTCACAGTGTTACTATGACTCTCACTGTGTTACTATAGCTATTATAACATTACTATAAATCCCATAGTCTTAATATAACTCTCACAGACTGTTTTGGTCTTCCAATTAAACAAGACCAAAAAGTATTTCATGATTTTTATTTCACATGCATTCCAATCAATGATTGTAGAAAGAATATGGACACCGTGACAACGCCACCTGCCATTGGGTCATTTGAAGCCATGGTGAGCGAGATTTGAGCGTCGCCTTGACCGACAGACTGCACATACGCAGAAATTATTTACAGAAGAAAAGGGTGGTGAGCTATTTTTCACAGCTCCGCCTGCAATCTCATGCTTATTATTCCTTTTTATAAGAGATAGCTTTATAAAGCACAACGCGCCAGATTTAGTAACTATAAGTTTCCGAGTATTTCATTAGTCAATTCACAACAATAAACCCCCTGTTACCCACAATGCAACACAGGTCTCTACAATATCTTCATTTGTTGCATAAAAATTACAAAAACTCACACACAAAACAAAAAGGGAGAAAATTTCATTCTGATCGAGCCGAAACAAATAACTCTCTTCATACCAAAAAATACTAACAGTGTGTGGACTACAGCATCAATACAAAAACAATTGAAAATTTAGTGATTAATTTGTCTTCATAAAAGTACATATATAGCTCGTAAATCGCTGGGTTTAGATCAGTTAGAATTACCATGTGTTCTAAACAGGGAGAGTTTGCTTTCAGTTACTATGCTGCCAACAACTGGAAGCAGCTTCCAAAAGAGATTAGAGGAGCTATAACTTTAATCACATTGAAATACAGATTAAAATCTCATCTATTTAATTGTGCATTTATTGACTGATACTGCTGTCCTATCAGCTCTGCACTTTCAACTTCTGTTTTTCTCTTTTTCCTAGCAATGAATTTGAATAATTTTAATGTCTCATTCATTGCTTTTTTTGTCTCAGAGCAAATGTATTGTCTGTTTTATTTGCTTATTATTCTGTAAAGCACTTTGAATTGTCAATATGTACAAAAATAAATAAAATGTCATGCCTTCAATCACCCATGGGAGATACTGGCAAAAGATAATTATATTTTTGTCAAAAATGTTTGGTTACTGTTATTTTATATATTTTCATTTATCATTTACTCTTTTTACAAGATTGCTGCATATTGTTTTTTATTTATTTAGGATTTATATTATTTAATTTAACAAGATTTATGGCATGGCCTACTTTATATTTACAGGAAAGAATCTGTAATTTTACATGTTGTAAAAAATGGTATAACACTTTTTTAATTATTTCTTTTTACACTGATATAAAATAATATACAGGTGTTACAGATATATGAAAATAAAGTAAAAATAACACCAAATGGGTCATGGTAAATGCTGTGTTTCTGTTAAAAAGTTTTTTAAACTATAGATTGTTTATGAAAGTTATTATAAATAACTTTTTCTATTGATTGCCTTGCTTCAAACTAATCATTTAATCTGCATTTTTCCCTTTTAGCGCCAAAGTTTTCATGAACTGAAAATACTCTACTATTAGCTCAACTCTACCTCTGTGTCAATGCTCTCTGATAAATCTTCACAATAAGAAAAAGGGAGTAAAATAAGAGGTAATGCTTTGATATTAACAGGTTTGTTGATTTGAGGCTGGAGGAAAAGAATGATGGCACCTAACTTTTGATTTGTTTTTTAGACTGCAGATAAGATTTAATATAAGCTTATGTTTATGATTAAATCATTAAGATTTGACAATATTATTAAAAACTAAATTATGTATGAAAAATACAATTGAAGTATACCGCTTTATCTGTTGCTGTAGTGTTTTTTTGGCATGTAATACAAATTTTAAAGTCTTAAAATGAGTCGTGTTTAAATTTGGTAGACATAATTCAAAAAATATTTACTTATATTTTGTATTCAAATTACCCTTGGCTGGCAGCAGGGAAATTCCCATGAAGTCCCATGCATACACAAAGTAATAAAGAACTACATTAACAGTAACACACAGTATCCTGCTTGTTCAGCAGACAATAGCTGTAAAGAAAAGTCTTAAAACAATAGAAATCTGTTACAGTTTGCTGTAGTCATGTGTAACGTCTGTGTTGAAACCTTTTCTTGCAGATGAAAAGAACGATTATTTCAGAAGTTCATGCATAGACTTCAAATCATAAGTGTGGACAGTAAGCGTACAAGGCCAAATAGGGAAAAGCCAATGGTCCCCCTCAGCCTGGATGACCCACATAGTGTGGTGAAGGGGTGGAGGAGGGTTGCTCTTTAAAGGAGGGTGCCAGAATTCATTCATTGGGAAATTTTATTACAAATGACAAAGCTGCCATTTCATGTAAACTAAACTTTACAGACATGATTTAGTATCATTCCCTCCTTAAAAACATACAATGAGTCTTATTCAGATTGGTTCATGAATGTTTGTTTAATTCTAGTTTTTCCTCCTGGGAGTTCAAAATGGCTCTATGGAGATAGCCACACCCATTGGCCAAATCACCTCTCACTAACCAATCAGATGGAGAGCTAATGCAGCTCATCTCCATGAAGTATGTATTTGCGGACTGGCCTGTAGGTGAATCAAAGCAGAGCTACATTTATTCTTCAGTTGTCTCTTTTGTGGACTTCAACCAAACACTTCACCTAAAAACTGAGAAATGTTTAGTCTTAGAGTTTATGTGTGAGGATGTCAGCCGGAAATGCAGTGAGCCTAAGCCAGCTGTGTCAAACCCTCATTCCACCTGCCTGACATAGATCACAGAGACCATCTACAACTCTCTGCTTCCCCATGAGTGCCAGTACTTTTGTGTCGGATTGCTAGTTTGTGTTTTCTGCCCTTGTGACTTACCGGCTAAAAATTAAAACCTGGCCAAGGTCAGATGAAGAAGTCTCAGAGGGTGACGTAAGGAGGGCAATGAGGGCATGCAAACTGCAGCAATGCATGAGGATAAAATGATTACAGTACTGGAGTGCTTGAGTGGCTAGGTCACTGATAGTGCTTGGGTATTTTTTAAGTACATACTTGGGTTGTGCTGCCACTTAGTGGTAGAATGAATAGACTGTAAAGTAGCTTGATTTGGTTTAGCCAATGTGTAATTCATGGATAATGAAGCTCTTGCTTCTCTTCAACTTTCATATAGCACACCTGATACCACTAATTAAACTGCTCTTGGCTTCTTTGAAGCTTCTGAGGTGTCTCTTGAAACATAGTTAAAACACAGATTAGAGGGGGCCCTCCAGGATGTTTGAGACCCCTGCTTTACAAGTTTATGATTATTAAAATAAATTCTATAAATGTGCATTTGTTTGTTTCTTTTTCACTTTAATTAAAAAGTACAAAACAATGGCAAGTCTATAATTTAGCTTCTTCTATTTTAATGTAATAAAATAAATAAAAAAATCATATAATTATAATTATGTTTCGCTTGCAAATTGCAAGTTTGATTTTTGTTTTTTCGTTTGTTTTAACATTGTTACAATGTGTAAGTTGAACATAAATTTTTTTTTACTTTTTTATCAATTATTAAATATCAAATTCCATCCATCCATCTTCATGTCGGCTTTATTCCCTTTCGGGGTCGCCACAGCGGAATGAACCGCCAACTCTCTGGCATATGTTTTACGCAGCGGATGCCCTTCCCTGCCGCAACCCATCGCTGGGAAACATTCACACACACATTCACACTTTAACACTATGGGCAATCATTCTTATTCAATTCACTTATTCCGCATGTCTTTGGACTTGTGGGGAAACCAGAGCACCCGGAGAAAACATGCAAACTCCACACAGAAATGCCACCTGCCCCAGCCTAGAACCAGCGACCTTCTTGATGTGAGACGACCGTGCTACCCACTGCGCCACCGTGACGCTTAAATATCAAATTAAATATCAATATTTGCACTGTAGCATGGGGAAAGGGGAAAGCAGGTGAGCAAATCAGGTGACACTGTCAATTATTGACACGTACACTTTACTGAAAGATCTCATCGCGATCACAAATGCAGGTTAGAGAATATTTTTTAAATAACATTTTTACATCTTTTTACATTCTCATTCAATTGCTTAACCGCTTCATATCTTTGTTTTACAGCTTGTGTTACAAAAATGTCACAACTGTTTAAATGAGAGTTATGTTTCACATGATGTAAATATCAAACAATATAACATTAAACAAAAAATGTGATAAAAATGCTGTATATTGTATAAGCTTCACTGAACATCAGTTAATGCAGGCCAACGGTTGAATGCACAGAAAGTCTTTGCAGCTTTAGAATTTTTCTAAAGCATATCTAGAAACATCTTTACTGTTTAAGTCATTTAAAATAAGTGGCCAATTCTAAAATAGACGCTGTTACAAATTTATTGATGAACTGTTTCAGATGTCTTTCATGCTCACAAATCATATTCGCATTAACATTTCTTTTTGTATCGTACATAATGATTTTGAGTTGATTATTTGCACTTGATGGAGATCTTCTCAGCACTGCACCTTGGAACAGAACTGGTACTTCCAGCGCCTGTCTCTAAAAATACAAAACAAGTTTTAATGCACATGTAGAAATAGCACGTACAAATTGGGGATGTCTGCAGAAACTCTACATTCTTATACAAAATAAACAAAAGTATAATATTAATAAGCACATACAAAACGAATAATTTGTGGACATTGCAAATGTTGGATGGCTCATTAGGTGAATTGATAAATGGTTTCTTTAAAAAAGATGATTTTCAGAGAGCCTCTACTGCGTTCATACCAAAGAATTATGCAGGTCTTAAAAAGTCTAAAATGTAAAAAAACAAAATGTTTAAAAAAAATTCACTGTTCTAGTTCTTAAATTGTTTTTTTTGTTACAGGTCTTATTTGTGTGATGCTTATTTAAAGCTCATCTGATTAAGAAATACCTTCTAAACACTTAATATTTATAATTGCTAAAATGCTCAAAAACACAAGGCATGATAAAATTGCCAGAGTTTGAGAAAACTTTCGTAAATCCTCAAAAACAAGAAAAAATAATAATTAAAGTGATTGTTAGGGTTGCCAGATTTTACGATTTTTTTATTTTGTGAACGCTCATTAATGCACAAAATCCTTGAAGTGATTGTTGGGGTTGCCAGATATTGACATAAGCCTCATAAATGTTAAAAAAAGTAAATGGTATTTGTTGGCTGAGATTTAAATAACATGCATAAATGCTCAAAAGCATAAACGTAATAGTTGGGGTTGCCAGAGATTGAGAAAATTCTCCTCAATGTTAAAAATGTAAAAAGGACTGTTAGAGTTGCCAGAATTTGAGAAAATTTTCAGAAATATTCAGCTTTGTAAAAGTTATGGTTAGTGTTCCAAGAGTTTGAGAAAAAAATAAATGCTCAAAAACATACAAGTGATGTTTAGGGTTTCTAACAATGTATTTGAAGCCCACTGTTTATTAATAAAAGATGATTAAGTGTTTGATGCTATGACAGGTCTTACATTTAATTGTTAATTTTGACCTATGAACCTTATTAATCACTTTAGCGAGGTGTACTTACTCTTGTTTGTTTTCATGGTAGCTATCAGCACCCACCAGGTAGGACTGGCTCGGTACATTCCAGTGGAAGAACTCATCAAAATAGTTGACATACGTGGTCCAATCGCACTGTCCTGTACAGAAGCCAGTGTCTCTGCAGCAATAAAACTGCCACCTGAGGGAAAACACATATAAGCATTGCCTCTCCATCACTAAACGCCTTCAGCCACACAGCAGCGCTGGTGCTCACCGCCGGTCCTCGTGCTTGTCGCTGTGGTAGCTGCTCATTCCTGACAGAACGTGGTGAGGTGGACACTGGAAGGTGAAGGCTTGGTCGAAATCATTGACGTATGGCGACAGGAAACAGTCTGAACTCGAGTCGAAGGTGTTTTTGCAGCCAAATTCCCACATTCGGTCTTCTTTGTGGTTATCGTGCTGGCTGTGGTTTGGTAAGGACAGGAAACAAGAGGGATTTCAGTTTGTGTCTGGATTCTCTTGCTGAATTTCATTTATGTTGGACATTGAAGCAGATTGGCTGGTATTGTCAGACTCTTTAAAACGTATAATGGTTAAAAAATTAGTGTGAACGAGTGGCAGGAATTTTGTCAAATGAGACCATCAGTTTAAAGCAAGAAACCAAATGTAAGGATCCGATGATGTTTTTTTTTTATAATTGTGCTGAATACTAACATTTTGGACACTTTTGTGTATTCAAAGCAACCCTAATTATCATTATATTCAAATTATACATTAAACGGTGTTCAAAAGCTTTTTTAATATTTTTAGTGTTTTTTCTTCAGATTATTGTTTAAAACCGGAAATATTCAGGCTGTAGACAGCTCCATTAAATTTAGTTTTTTTTTGTGGTTTCGCGAGAAATTAAAAAAAAAATTTTCAGTTCTGTTCTGCTTGGAGAGTTCAGAAATTATTATGATAGTCTTAAACCCCCCAAAATAGTACTAGTCAGGGTCCCTAGTCAGGGTTTCCTGGGTCTTAACCCTTGTGTGGCCTTCGGGTCAAATTTTTACAAGAATAAACATGTTACAAGTGTATATTATTTTCTAGTAGGGACTGGTTGCAAAAATTCAAGATATGTTCTCTATATTGTTTGAATTTTAGATCAGTCATATATGTCAATGTGTTATGGAGTAAAATGTAGTTTTTTTAATTGCTTTTAAAATGTGAACACCCCACAAAGGTTAATAAGTCTTAAAATGTCTGAATTATAAAAGCCGGGCTTTAAAAACCCTTTAAATAAAAAATAAATCAAAAGTTTAGGGTTTCAGTGTATTTGAAGCATACTGATTATTAAGCGAAAACATTTTGTATGTTTTTGATGTTATGATATAGGTCTTAAATTTGATTCTTAAAGGTCTTTAAAAAACTCTTAAAACGTCTTACACTTTATATTATCAAACCTGCAGAAACCATGCTAGTACAAAATAACCCCAAAATAAAAACCACTCCATTATTTTATCTCAGATTGCTCCAGATCTCCACCAGGCCTCTCTTACTCTTATCTCATTGTAAGGGAAATAAAATAAATATTGACAACCTCGAGTTAGCCTGGATCTGTTTTAGGTTTTTTTTTAATTTATTTTTTATTATCTCTAGCATCTTTACCAAAATTCAAGCAGCTGGTCACTCACCTCTTGATGTAGGAAATGGACTTTTATTTATTGATTTTTCCTTCCACTTAAACCCTTTTAGTGGACATAAACTCTTCTTTCTGCATAATACAGGTTTGCCCTGCTCAGAAAGCATGGATGCAATGCTGTGTGTTGGAAGTGACAGGCTCGCGCTAGCTGCTAACATTAACTTGTTATGGTTCTGACTGAGAGAACTCAACTGGATTTTGTCTTTCCTCTTCTGTTTGTATAGAGAGAGATTAATAATGTGAGCTTTACATCTGTTATTTTTAAAATACTTTAAATATCATGTAAAGAAATGGTAATGCAGAATATTTCAAAAGCCTAAAATCATTGTTCAATGTTTACCTAAATAATTTTCATTTGTTCCATAATAAAGCAGCATTCACAATGATGATAACTGTGCTGCCTAAATATCTAATACTTTACCACAAAAAAATCATTCTGATCAAGAACTGCATAAAGACTTCACTGCAAATAACAGAATTCAAGCAAGGCTGTAAATGCTAAAATTGAAAAATCTTGATTTTCTTATTTTAGGAAGTATACCCTAAAGAATTTTTAAGGTATAGATTGTTTAGCTTATTTTGAGAAAATACGACAAATAGTCTTTAATAGAATAGAATAGAATAGAATGCCTTTATTGTCACAATACACATATACAATTTGCATTATAAACATGTACAATGAGATTAAGAGCATCTCACTAGTCAGTGCAACATTTAGTAAAGAAAAATACTATAAAGTGACAACTACAAAAGAAATATCTTTAGTAATAGTGCAAAGAAGAGAGGGGGGAGGTAGGTGGGGTGGCAGTTCTGTTTAAGAGCTAGACAATGTATAGTGTTAAAATTGCAATTGCACAGCAATCATAGTTTTATCACCTATAAGGTTATTGTCCATGTAAAGTGAAATAAAGTGAGTATATTGCACATGTTGATGTCACACAGGGTGATGCTTAGGTCCGGTGAAGTGTAGATTAAGCCAGTCCCTGTGTACGCCTGTTAGAGTTTAGGGTAGTGATGGCTTCTGGGAAAAAACTGTTCTTGAGTCTGTTTGTCCTCATTCTGATGCACCTATAGCGCCTTCCTGAGGGCAACAGTTCAAACAGTCCAGAAGCCGGGTGAGAGCTGTCCCTGATGATGTTCTCGGCTCTGCTGAGGCAACGGGAGGTGTAAATGTCCAGTAGGGAGGGGAGAGGGCAGCCGATGATCTTCTGTGCTGCTCTGACCACCCTCTGGAGTCTCTTCCTGTCTGCCATGGTGCAGCTGCCGTACCATACTGTGATGCAGTATGTCAGCAGGCTCTCGATGGACGCACGGTAGAAGGTCAGCAACAGGCTGGAGTCCAGATTGTGCTTCCTGAGGACTCACAGGAAGTGTAGTCTGTGCTGGGCCTTCTTGGTGACCACTGAGATGTTGTTCGTCCATGAGATGTCATCCGAGATGACGACGCCGAGAAAACGGAAAGTGTGGACCCTCTCCACACACTCACCGTTGATGTAAAGGGGTGCTAGGTCGGTGCTGCGCCTCCTGAAGTCGACGATGATCTCCTTGGTCTTCTTGGTGTTCAGAGCTAGGTTATTCTCTGAACACCAGGTAGTCAGCTTCAGGATTTCATCACCCTTTGAGATGAGTCCGACCACAGTGGTGTCATCAGCAAACTTCACAATGAGGTTGCTGTTGTGGTGCGCCCTGCAGTCATGGGTGTAGAGACAGTACAGGAGAGGGCTCAGCACACAGCCCTGTGGGGAGCCTGTGCTCAGTGTGCGAGTGGAGGATAGGTGGGGGCCGAGTCTCACAGTCTGGGGCCTGTTTGTTAAGAAGTCTTTAATCCAGGCGCATATGAGAGAGGGGAAGCCAAGCTTGTCCAGTTTATTGATAAGTGTGTCTGGAATGATTGTGTTGAATGCGGAGCTGTAGTCCACGAAGAGCATTCGTACATAGCTCTGCTGCTGCTCCAGGTGGTTCAGCACAGCATGTAAAGCTAAGGCGATGGCATCTTCAGTGGATCTGTTCTCACGATATGCAAACTGGTGGGGGTCAAAGTCTGGTGGGAGGTAGTCCTTGATGTGCCGGAGAACCAGTCTTTCAAAGCATTTCATGATTACCGGAGTGAGGGCCACAGGGCGACAATCATTGAGGCTGGTGATGGAGCAGTTCTTCGGCACTGGGATGATTGTTGCTGATTTGAGGCAGGAGGGGATGACTGCCTGGGCCAGGGAGAGGTTAAAGATGCTTGTGAGGATGAGGGCAAGCTGGGGTGGACATGCCCTTAGCACCTTTCCAGGAATTCCGTCCAGGCCAGCGGCCTTCCTGGGGTTCACTGCTAGGAGCACCTGTCTGACATCTTGCTCCGTTACGGTGAGTGGCATGGTGCGGCAATCGGGTGGGGGTGGCGATGAGGGTTGAAGTGGTGGCAGGGCCAGAGCAGATGAGTGCTGCAGTTGTTTTATTAGGAGAAATTGTTTTATTAGTCTTAGTCTTATAGTCTTATTATGATCATTTACTTTCTTGAAAAAGGAAACTTTGTAAAACAAGCTGTTGGTTTTGTTACTAATCTTTTTATACAAGAATTTTAAAACAAGAAATTCTGACTCAACATATTCCTTTTTCAAGAATGTTAATGTGATCTTTGATAAATCAATGGTAAATACTGACAAAAACCCTCATTTTGAAAGAAGAAAACACATCTTAAATTTAGTTAAACTCTTCTTAGATCAAGTAAAATATCTGACTATCGGGTAAGGAAATATTAATCCATGAAACTCTTTATTAAAAGAGAAAACATTTTAGTTTTAAGACAATTTGCCTACTTTTAAGATCACTTGTGACTAGATACGAGCTGAATTATTTTAATTTCAATGCAGTTTTACTTTCTAAATAGTTTGAAAAGACTTGTTTTGAGAGTTTTTTGTCTATTTTTAAGATATAAAAGCATTTCTTATCAGCTAGAAATTTGTGCTTTTTAAAGAATTCTTGCCAAGTCAATTTTGCAGATTGTTTTGCTTGATCTAGGAAGAGTTTATCTATGTTTGTTTGTTTTTTTCTTGTTCCAAGAGGCAGTTTTGTTCATAGTGTTGGCCCTCAATAACATCTTAATCAATAAGTCTGGCTCCCACTAGTGCTGGTGGATGATGTTACACATGGAAGAACGCATTTATGTTTGAATCAATCTCTAGCTTGATAAACCTCGTCTCGTTGAATAAGTCATGACTGACTCTTGCATCTGTTGCTATGGTAACAGGTGGAACTGTAATATCTATATATATATATCCATATGTACATTTGCGACGAGGTAAACTTCTTTTTCTTTTTTCAATCTATCTTTGCAAGCCGAGTCGTTTAGAAGCAGAACTCTGCTAGAGATCGTCAGCGCTCTCATGTATAACATTAATTTAAAAAATCAAACATTTAAAGTAACATAAAATATGTTTTGCCTGTAGAGGTAAAAAAATAATACCTTTTTGACCAAGTTCTCAAAAACATTTATTGTTAATAGTGAAACAATGACTTTTTTCGACAGAACTAAAGGACGTTAGATGAGCTAAGAATCGAACATTCCATGAACGAATGTGTTAAGAATAAATACGAATGATCTCTAAAGTAAAGGAAAGGAAAGGAAAACATAGAGTGGAACTTCAAGAAGAGCTAGTCTAAACACTTTGTTACAACAAGGATTTTGTATATTAATTTTGTCTATGATCTGAAATTCCAGTAAAGCTATCGTTACTAAAATAGACATTCATTCAATGTTCGGCTATCTCGCTCCATCATGTAGTTCTTCACTCAGAGTGAAGTCTCTCTGGAGCTCTCTGTCATCGGCGGCTGGAAAGAAAGGATCTCTGTGAACGTGTGACCTGCAAACAGTGATAATTAGAATCAATCCAAACTGAGAACTGACTTCTGCTTCAGCTCCTTACGAAACAATAAAAACAGATCTTCCAACAATGGCACACTTATTCTACCCCCGCGATACCATGCTAGATCGGTTTTGAGAAAAGCCTCTAGTGGTCAGTTATATAATTGCAGTTTCACCACATCAGTATCAACTTCACACGGTTGCTACTTGATTTAAAGAAATGGTATAGAATTAGTCACACACGTTTCCATTGGTCCAGTGGAAGTTCTGTGTTGTCCATGGAGTGGTCGTATGGCAGAGCTTTGCTCTCTTCTTCCGGTTCTCTGAACTCTGAGAACATACGAAGCTCGAGGGCCTCTGCAGCACTAACACGTTTTTCTGGATCCAGAACCAGCATCTGTTCCAGAGCACTCACAGCTGGGAAAAATACATGAAGATAATATAGATTTGTTTGGGATGGAATTCTGGATAAACATAATGTGCACAAGATCAAAATAGTTTGTGATAGTAGTTTGAATTTGTATCACATGGAGGTTTCATTTGGTCTAAAACCAGGAACCACATTTTTTAATACCTTCATCAGTGGCTTCACTTAGACTGAAGATCTGCTTCTAACCACTTGCTTTGTGTACCTCAGCTCACGTACACCTTTTACTCAGTTGTCTCTGATCAGTATTCTGCATCTTCTCAGACAACACAGCAAATAATAACAGATCTATTGTATTTTTTTCTGGGATACTGCTACTTCTCTAATACTGAAACATGAGCAGCTAAGCAGAGTCCAGGAGGCCAATGTCAAAATAGCAATAAACAGCTTCTACTTAATGGGATAGCAAGAGGGTAAAGTTAAATTGTACCTTATGGCAGACCAAAACTGTGAAAGCCCTCTGGCTGACCAAAAAACACACACTTTACTTAATGGCAGCCCAGGAGGGTAAAAAAACACCAACTTAATGGCGAGCCAAAAGGGTAATAAAACTTGCTAAAGACAAGTTTAGCTTAACATCACAGATAAAATTTGAAGATTTTTCAAAAACATTTTAAGAGTTAACAAAGTAAGTAACTTTCTTTTTAAAGACATTTTTAAAATGTTATTCAAATTGGGGAATCAGTCAAACTGTATTAAAAAAAGGTTGTCAACTTTTGGATAATGTAAGAAAGATGCAAATGCTCAGATTCTTACCTTCAGGCTTGGCTTTTAAGAAAATAGAGCTCAAGTCTTTCTTTGGTACTTTAGGTAGGCCTCTGAGGTAGTTTTTGGCCTGTTTAAATGAAAGAAATAATACAATAAATGCATACAATGATGCTGTATATATGAGTGTCATATATTTTTTCTGTTGTTTTGTTTTGATCCACAATAGACTTACATCCTGGCTCTGCAGCTTCACTATGAAATCAGACACTGGTGTCCCTGTGATTTTCATGATCTCTCTCAGCTGGTCCAGATCTGATGCTCTGAAGTCAAGGATCTCCTGAACAAACTTATACTTTTTAATCATTTTTCGGAATATCTAATGACCGCAATCTCTGTTAGATGAAAAAATCATAAACATCCTATACGTAATGGCAGGCCAAAGGGTCAAAACACCCTCATCTTATGTCAGAAAGAAGTGTAAAAAACACCCTATACTTAATGGTAGGCCAAAAATATCAAACATCTTTTACTTTACAAGTAAAAACCCTGCCCTCATCCTTTACCTTGTGGCAGGTCAAAAGGGTCAAACACACTACAAGGATTGGTGGCCAAAAGTGTCAACACCCCCTCTACATAATGATTGGACAACAGCTCTTAAAGCTTCCCCCTTCTTGATGGCAGACTAAAAGTGTCAAAACAACCTATACTAAATGGTCGACCTAAAGGGTCAAAACACCTTTTACTTAATGGCCGGCTAAAGGGTCAAAACACTCTACTTAATAGTAGGCAAAAGTGTAAAAAAACATCCATCCATCCATCTTCATGTTGGTTTTCTTCCCTTTCGGGGTTGCCACAGCGGAATGAACCGCCAACTCCTCTGACACATTTTTTATGCGATGGATGCCCTTCCAGCCGCAACCCATCGGTGGGAAACATTCACACACACTCATTCACACTTTAACACTATGGACAATCGTTCTTACTCAATTCACTTATCCCGCATGTCTTTGGACTTGTGGGGAAACCGGAGCACCCGGAGAAAGCCCATGCGATCATGGGGAGAACATGCAAACTCCAGACACAGAAATGCCAACCGACCCAGCCAAGGCTCGAACCAGCGACCTTGCTGTGAGACGACCGTGCTACCCACTTGCGCCACCGTGACGCTCACTGTAAAAAATTACCCCTTCCTTAATGAGAGACCAGAAGTGTCAAAAACATTTGCTACTTAAGGGTGTGCCAGAAGTGTCACCCTCCCCTCGCCCTGGACACAGGGTGACATTATGGCAGACCGAAAGGGTCAAAAAACACGATATGTAACGACAGGAGAAATGTATCAGCCCATCTTCTGCATAATGGCAGGTCAAAAGCATCCCTCTCTTTAATGGCAGACCAAAGGTGTCAAAACCAACCTCTAATTAATGACAGGCTGAAAGGGTCAAAAACACCCTCAGCTTAATGGCAGGTCAAGAGTCACAATCACAAGTCACAAATGGCCTAAAACATGTACCTAATGGCTGGACATTAAAGTTTAATGTTTTTGACTGTTTCAGTTTGCTAACTCACTCTGTGACCTGTTTTGATGACGTCACATACATAACTTCTATAGCCAAAGAAGTCTCTATCAGATTACACATGCTATTCATAGTATAAAAAAAGATACGGTCGTTTCCTTTAAAAAGTGGTCTTCCAAGTAACATCTCCGCCAAGATGCATCCCACTGACCAGATATCGACTGAAACAGAGGAAGAGATAAAACTGCAGCAGTTAATAGCCATGAGGGCACTGTTGATCACTTTAAGCCTCACTGTCTCCCACACTGCAAAAAATCCAGCAAAACAAATCTGCCAATGGGGCGAGCAAATTTGACTTGGCAAGAATTCTTAAAATTAGAAAACATTTCTAGCTGATAACAAATGCGGTTGGATCTTAAAAATAGAGAAAAACTCAAAACAAGTCTTTCCAAGCTGTGAAACTGCACTTAAACTAGAATATTTAAAATTGTATCTACTCACTAATGGTCTTAAACTAGACAATCTGTCTTAAAACTAGGATGTTTTTGTTTTACAGTGAGTGCATACTATGGGAAGGGTAACACCATATAGAAGTAATGTTAAATGCAAATATATAATAATATCGCAAATATTAATAATATCTTTAATATGTTAATGTTGGCTAAAGATAAAATGCATAATCCACGCCGAACGTGGATTCACAACATTTAAACGTCCACACTTTTTTTGCATAGTGAAAGCAAGATGTAGACTGACTTGAAAAACCTTCAGCTGTATTGTTCCACTCTTTTATTGTTCTTTTAACGTATTAATAATAACCTAATTATGTGGGCGTTGGTAAAAAACATTGCGTAAACGGGACAGAAAATCTACGTTTTTAAAAGTGTAAACTGCTGCACAGAAACGAAAGATAAAGGTGAAGAACAGAACAGCACATTCAACTTTAAAAAAGTAATTATAAGACGCCTTGACTTTAATCTTTATTATAGCACGTTGGTAATCTACACATAATGTCCCTTGTCTCACCTGTTTGTGAGTAGTGCATCCAGCTGAGAATAACCTCCGGTGCTCTGTACCAGCGAGTCACCACGTATCCCGTCATCTCTGAATCCGTTTGCCGCGCCAGCCCAAAGTCCAGGATCTATCAACAAAGGATTGAGAACTTATAGAGTATAAGAAGTGAGAAACAAAAATATAGCTTCAGTAGTGCTGTAAATTGCAAAAAAAGGTTCTGCAAAAATTATTAAAGCGATCCCTTGCAATTTATATACAATGTTTTACATGGGTTTGCAAGATTGGATATTGACAATATAAAGAGCTTTATATTAAAACTGAGGTAATTATTTCACAAGATCCCTCCGAAGCTGTGTACACACCAACACGCAGAAAAGCGGGAACGGAAGATGTTTTATATGTTAAGTCAACGAGAAGTCCAGTTCATACAGGAAAGGCAGAAAAGTGGAGCAGATATTGATCATACCTTAAGCTCGCAGTCTTGGTTCACAGCTAGATTTCCTGGTTTGAGATCCTGGGGAAGAACAAAGAAACACATCAGCAAATGTATATACTTTTTTTATTTGTGCTGTCGGTGTCAGCTCCCATTATGTGTCTTGTTCTACTAATCCGGTCCTAGATTTCATTATTTCTCCTCTGTTGCTGTTGAATACCTTTAAATCCGTTGACTGCAAATACTATGAATGTTTAGTGATGTCACCCGTAGGTTTCTGGCAAAGTTAAAAGAGGCTCAGAATGGGTGTAGCCAGCCATTTTCTTTATGGAAGTGCACCATTTCACAGTAAAAAAAAGCATCATCAGAGGCCGGACATAGGAGAACCGAAGATGTCAGATTGGCTGACGGTTTATACATATATATAAATATATATATATATATATATATATATATATATATATATATATATATATATATATATATATATATATATATATATATATATATATATATATATATATATATATATGTGTGTGTGTGTGTGTGTGTGTGTGTGTGTGTGTGTGTGTGTTTGTGTCGCATCGTGCTTCTTTCCTCGAGATTTGAATGCATCACATTAAAAAAGGCCATGCAAAGAATATTTAGCTTAATATACTATGTATTTGCTATATATTCGTGCATAATATACTTCTTTCCTATTGGTTGCCTGACGCTCCATGATGTCTTACCTAGGGGTATTTTTATGGTCGTGGAAACATGTGTTTTTCAGCTCCGAACTGGGTCAGTTTTAACATGGGAGTGAATGAGGACCTGCTCACTTCTGTTTTCAGCCTCAAGTGGCCAGCCGAAGAACTGCAGTTCTGTTACTTCCTATTACGCATCGAGAGGAAAGCAGGATGTCGCCGCTTGGTTAGGTCTGCTTTTTTCCATTCCACCTGTTATTAATCCTTTATGGTTAATGTTAGAGTCAATAGAGTGTATGTTTTCAGATCTGTTTATGGTTACCTGAGTTCTAGTCTTTGTATTCAATTCTGTTTTTCCAATTGTTTATTTAATCACTGCTCCCATGTGCACCCCAATTGTTTCATTGTATTTCCACTCCTCTCAGTTCTTATCTTGTTATGGTGTTTTTTAATCTCTGCATTTCCCTCCATGTTTTTAAGTTCTGTTTCCTAATGCTTAGTGTCAGACCTTCTGACTTCAGGGATGCTGGAGCTAAGAGTTGTTTTACTCTCCATTGTTTCCTGACATGTTCTTTTGTTTATTCCCTGGCTGTGTACTTCCTCGCTCCATTGTTGTCATGTCGTCATCTTTGTTCTTATCTTCATGAATGTTATAAAACTACTCTTGGATCCATCGAAAGGAAATACAATGACTAGAACTCAGGCAACCATAAAAAGAACTGAAAACCTACACTCTATTGACTCTAACATTAACCATAACAACCATTAACAAACAGAACTGAAAACATTGAACGAGTCTAACTTTAACAATAAGACAAAGGGGATAATAAGTGGGCATGAAATACAATACAAACGAAAACCAGGACTGGACTTACGGAATACCAAACCCACTAAAACCAGACACGGAGCAGGAGCTGATACTGACAAATGCAGTGTAATTCTGTTAGTTTTGTATAATGATTTAATAATATCTGTCAGTTTAGATTTCGCTTTGACTGTCGTGTCAACTTGTGATTTTTTTTTTCAAATGTTTTTTCTTCATTTTAGTAGTTTTAAAAAGCACAATTGAAAACATAAACCGCATGCCTCTAGAGAGGTTCTCAGAGAGGATAAAGAGAAGGGATGGACAGAGGATGAATGAATGTCAGGGGATGAATGAAACGGTCACCCAGCCCCCGCCACATGTCCTCGGAGGTCACATACCCTGTGAATGATCCCAGCTGAGTGAATATACTGTGGAGAGAGGAGAGAGAGAGAGAGAAAAGGGAGATTTATGCAAGCCACAAAGCTTTAAAATAAAGAATTTTACTAGGGCTGCAACTAACAGTTATTCCGATTGTCGTTTAGTCAACAATATATTTTTTTTCAGTCAACCGCCTATTGGATACGTTGATAACATATGTTGAAATTCTTGTATATTGAACACAGTATATTTGTGTTGTATTGTTCAAAATGTAAAAGTTTATATTATTATTATGCATTATTTTATGCTTGAACATATTTATATACATATAAATGTCATAACTTGTGAAAAAAAATCTTTAGTTAGAAAAAAAAATAGATTAGTTAGTAGTCAATCATTTTAATGCTGTCAGATTGCAGTTGAATTAAATTTTTTGCTAAATACACTGCACTTGTACATATTGCTACATATACGCTTTCTCTTTAAGAGTACTTGCTAACAAAAAAAACTAATTGCGGAGCAAGTTACCGTGTTTATATCCTGGTTTGTATTTTTTCAGGGAAGATATTTAGTTTTGTGTTTGCAGAGTGAATTCATGTCATTCCTTCTCTGTGTAAAGTTAACATAAACAAGTAAAAACATCATCTGATAACTGCAAAGAAGCGAGGACTATTTCAAGCTTTTTTTGTTCACATGATCGTGGAAGCTCATTCATTTATCTGAGGAGCTAAAACATTGTTTTTCAATATTCAGACAAACAACTTCATTTGCTTTCGGTATTTGGCCTAACGACTTAATTATTATTCAGAATTCAGCCAAACTATTTCCTCATTTTTCGGTGTTGTTTCGACCAAACAACGTAATTATTTTTTGAGTATTTGACCAAATAATTTCATTACTTTTTTGGTATTCGGGCAAACTATTTCATAATTTTTTTTTGTTATTTGGCCAGACAATGAATCTTTCTCAGTATTCGGATTAAAAAAGAGATGTGACCCATATAAACTACACATGCCGACTAATCGATTACATAATTTGTTGTCGAAGACTTTCATTGTCGACAATAATCAAAAATATTGAATAATCATTGCAGTTCTAAGTTTCACATATGCAGTTGTCCGTATCTAACCTTCAGACCCCGAAGAATCTGATACACCAGAAACTGCACCCGATCTTCTGACAGTCTCCCCATCTTCATCAGCTTCCCCAGATCGGTGCCCATGAACGGCATCACTAGGTAACTAAGGGAAACAGTGATCAGTAGGATATTAACAGCACTTAACAGTGATCCCCACGTACAGAATTCCACATACAAATCTTGAAGCCTGTCCAGCAGGATCTCAGAAGAAAAAACATCCAGCAGCCCAATAACCTGTCCAAAGAGATGTTAGGAGAAATATTAACAACAACGCCAGACGAGCCTTCTCAAACGTCCTGTTTGCAGGACGTACGTTCTCATGTTTCATGTGCTTCAGCAGTCGTAGCTCTCTGTAGGCCCGCTTGGCGAACAGTCTGGACTGGAATGGCCGGTGGAGCTTCTTGATGGCCACGCGCACTCCCGTCTTACGGTCGATGGCTGAGCTTTGGATTGGAACGAGAGCAGTGGGATTAATGCATGAGTGACATGGCAGGAAACACGTATGTGCATGGGTCTCACAGATTGATTTCTCAATTTAAAGCTTGTGGAGTTCCTGAAGGATCTTTTAAATAGAGAGGATCAAGATGGCCTCTTTAATTCAGCTGTTTCTGGTTGTTACACAGAAACAATAGCATCAGCATGGAGCCTTTGTTCTGTGACCCCTTGTCTTCTAAAGGGAGGAAAGTTTACAGAGCTTCTCAAAAAAGTTTCATGTTTTATCTAAGACAAAATAGGTTAAAAATATGTAATATTTCAGAGTTGATTTATTATGCTTTTTGTGTTCTTCAGTCAAGACTTAACAATAATTACAACGCTAACTTGTTGTTATTTTATTATGCACAGCTTTCTAAACGTTTGGCTAGATAATATACATCCAAAGTCATCAAAACTGTCTTTAAACAGACAAAAACTTAAAGACCAGAAATTTAAAGTTATGAACCACAATTTTATGCAACTTATCGATCCGTACTGAAGAGTTGAGCACAGATGGCATAACCATAATATTTTTTTTAAGTAGGCATATTTTTATTGATGTTCAAGATATAACGCCGATGCTACACATCTTTTAACCCCTTCAGACCTGATTTTTTAAGTATGTGAATGTTTTTAAATATTTTGAGTCTTGGTGTTTGGGCTACAAACAAACGCATCTCCAGACAAATAGCTTCACAGCATCACAACTCCTGCTGATTGGCTACATGTTGACTTTTAATAACCATTTAAGGCTTGCATGAATTAATCAAAGTAATTAATGAAATTCAAATTGAAAATTTATTTCTGTTCAATAAATCATCTATCCATTCAGCTTCTTGTCAGCATTGTCCCTTTCGGTGTCGTCACGGTGGAACGAATAACCAACACATCTAGCATATGTTTAGGCAGCGGATGCCCTTCCAGCCGGGAAACACGCACGCACGCACACACATCACAAAACCACACACACACACACACACGCACACACACACACGCACACGCAGACACGCACACTATTGACAATAGTTTTTACCAAATTGACTTATACCACATGTCTTTCAACTTGTGAGGGAAACCGAGCAACCGGAGTAAACCCACGCGATCACATGATGACATGATAACATGAGAACTCCACACAGAGTTACCAACTGACCAAGCCGAGGCTCGAAACAGCTACCTTCTTGAGTAACTGTGCTACCCACTGCGCCACCGTGACGCAGCTGCTCAAGAATTGAAAAATCAAATAAAAGCTGTTGGTGAATTATTATGATCTTTTTATTTGTATACATGCAAATTTATTTTAAGAATGGGAGTAAATTGATTTTAGATTACAATGAATCTCTCAATAAACTAATTAGATTTTTTTTTAAATCCTTTAGATCTTGAGCTATTCCTGCAAAGCTGCAAGAAAATTAGCTTTGGTTAAAACCCAGAGCATTTTGAGCTGAAATGTTCAGCTCAAAATATCAGCCACATTTTGGTTCTTTAGTTCACCCCCTTTTAAATTAAAATTAACTTGTGCAAAACCATAAAAAGCACAACTAGTTGGTTATCAATGTTTTAGAGCTTTTTTGGTATTTTACTGAACTGAAAAATGTTATAGAAAACGGCTAACGCGAGAGAAACTTCTTCAGCGAAGAGAAGAGAGAGAGATGTCCATTGTGATTAACGAAGGATTTGCATGAACTTTTTTTTTTCGTACAAAACCATTAAAACCGAGCTTAAACCTCAACCGAAGTTCTTCCACAATCGCGCACTTCGGGCTACTTACCAAACAGTCCCGTACGCTCCGGTTCCGATCTGAACGAGGTCTCGGTATCTCTCCGGTACGTCCCAAACCGTTCGGTTGATGTCCTGCCGATAAAAGCCGGCTCTGGTTCGGCCTGACATCCTCGGAGGACAACAGAAGGGTCGAACGGGGAAGTATTCTCGCTATTTTCTCATGGTTGTCTCGGGTGTCTCGAGGAAGCTCTCTCAGAAGACGCGCAGGTTGTTGGAGAGCTTCGGGGGATGGCAGCAGCATCTGCAATTTCACTACTTACGGGACCGCAATTCTGCTCCCTTCCCCCCACATTCCAACAGGGGGCAGTAATGCACAACTACGCTAAATTACTACTCAATACCCAAACCGCCAAATAAAAACCCGAAAGAAGAGTGTAAAGGATTTTATTAAACTGTTTTTACAAGATCACTTTATATTTTATTTTTTATTTCCATAAGAATTTTAATAAGAATGAACACCATCTTATGGATCTTGTTTTTTTAAGTTCTCCATCTATGAATGTACATTTTCTAAATGCAACCAATTAGATCTGAAATTTTACATTATTTTTGTATAATTTCCACCTCCATGAACTCAAAAGCCATGCTATCTTTGATATGAAATATGATGAAAATAGCATAACTGGGTTTAAGCATCGACTATAAAACATGGAGGAAATGTCGTTGATGTTACCCATAGGTTTCTGGCAAAGTTAAAAGAGGCTAAAATCGAAAATGGGTCTGTAAAGGCAGGACATGACCGTAGCGAAGACTTCTGATTGACTGAAGGTTATAATTTAATATATCTTAAACGCAATTCATTCTGAGTCTAGCTTTCTGAATCAACAAACCTAATGGAGCCAGAGGTTGAAACTTTTTTTTTCAAAGCTCCAAATTGTTCAGTTTTAACATTGAAGTGAAGGAGAACCTGCTCAATTCTGGAATCAGCCTCCAGTGGCCGCTCAGGGAACTGCAATTCAGTCTCTTCCTGTTACGAGAGGAACATCGAGAGCAAAAGCAGGAGGTTGCTACTCGGGTTTAAGAGACAAATCCAGAATTTCTCAAACTCAGTGCATATCTTTTTTTAAAAGTAAAATTCAAAACAGATAACATGGTTGAGTTTGATGGTGAATAATTATGCGCATGAGTGAGACCTCGGCATGATGTAAACTTCAGATTTTAACCTATTTTTTACATGAAAACAAACCTTTTCATAAGCAATCGTTTTTGATCATGTATTCATGTTCGGGGTTGAGTAAGTGATTAACGATTATCTATAAATTTCTTTTAAGCTCCTCTTTGTTTGTTTGAGCTTCTGGTGTGTTCTAAAACAGGGTCCAAACAAAAAAAGAGACCCTTATCCTTAGGCTTTTATAAAACTTGTTGATTGTCTTTTAAATGTAATGTTTGAGAAAATGTCCTTAATTTGGATTCTAAGATACTCAAAGGTTTTGCCATATGCAGGATCTTTCAAAACAATGAGAAATAATTGGCACACCTCACTTAACCACTTCCAGATCAGCTTTCCTGTTTCGACTTGATAAAGTGGAAAACGTCTCTTTACATCATTTTAATTTGGAGTGAAAGATCAAACAGGTTAATACTGATAAGATAAAAATGCATTTCACAATCAACCTGAAATACTTGCATTATACAGTTCAAAACATCAATTGGCAAACTAGTTCATAACCTGAGAAATAAAAGAGCAGTGAAACTAACAAGCCTTTAAGAATGAAACGCATCGAATGGAAGGTTTGGACTGAGCGCATCCCTCAGACATGACTCTTAACATTTCATTTTCATGCAAATCAGTGCAAACACACAAGATCCGTCCAAGGTAATTAATTCAGCTGGATTAAGATATGCAAACGTCAATGTTTTAAGACACATATCACAGCATTGTAAACATATTTCATCCTGCGTAGCTTCTACTGCTTTTGGTCTCATGACAGACATCATACCCTGTCTCACGTCACATTAAAAACACTCAAACATGCACCTTGGAACACATTACAATACTTTGTGTCTATGATTGAATATTTCCAGTCTTGTGTACAATCACACTCGCACACGGGAAGCGCATGGGAGGGACAGTACGTAGTCTTTGTCTCTGGTTTGGCTCTGTGGTCTCCTGAAGTCCTGGAGATTGTGTTTGTGTGCGTGTGTGTGTGTGTGTGTGTGTGTGTTAGAGAGAGAGAGAGAGAGAGAGAGAGAGAGAGAAGGAGAGAGGAGAGAGCAGCGAGGCTGTTTACTGTTCCACCTCAAGGCTCTCGGGTGTACTGGGTGCTTCTTTAACACTGTTCACTTCCTCGAATACTAGCTCTGTGGAGATAGAGAAGAGTCTGGCATTAACATGCTTTCCACAAGTTAACCAGCTCTGAAGTAATATTTCATTGAAAATGGAGTTTAACTTTACATATGTGCTATGTCCCAACTCACTTTTTACACTGGTTTGCTAGCAGTTGTCTTTCTAATCAAACTAGTATTGATCAGAGCGTAAATGGCGCAGAATAAACACACAACTATAAATGCTTTGTTAACACAAAACTTCCGCAGAGAGCAATCCGTTGAGCTGATGCAGAAGTATATATCAAGCTTTAGGCACTGCAGAATAACACCCTATTCTTTTTTCAAACAGCACCCTCCAGTGTTTAAGACTTGAAGGACAATATAGGACAACCAGGGTTTAACTAAGTTTAATTTAATGTTAAAAACTATTTTCAAAGTCAACAATTGGACAACAAACAAAACTGAACTTACCTTAATTTGTTAAATAATTGCAAAAGGACAGAATATTGGTTTCTTGTAAATTAAAATAATATAGACTACATTTTTACATGAAGTACTGCTCTTCTCAGTGATTATATTAATAAATTAGAGTATTTAATCTTCCTGCAGTAGCTTGATTATTTAAAAAAAATTGTAAAGTTTATATTTTCAATGAAATTACTTACACATAAATTAGCATTTTAACCCTCATGCTAATGGTTTGGATTTTTGGATTTTCCATTGTCAAAATAAGCAGTTTTTTTTCTGTGAAAGGCACCACTCTGGCATTGTAGCTGGATAATATTTGTATATTTGAAGGATATCACGTATGATTGGGTCTGACCCTTCCACTCGTCCAGCGTGCGGTCTTTGCTCTCGGGGCTCTGATCGTATGGTGGAGCCTCCGGTTCGTCCTCAGGATCATGATATTGAGAGAAGTACGGGTGACACAGAGCTTCACTGGCCGAGATGCGTCCATCGCAGTCAAGAACCAGCATCTTTTCCAGCAGATCCACCGCTAAACACAAATAACATATTTAGTTTCTTAATAAACCTCTTTATGAATTCTGAGTTCGTCTCACCTAGAGGATTTGCTCCTCGAAATATTTTCCCCAGATCCTGCTGGGGCATGTGTGGAAGAGACTGGATGTATTTCTGAGCCTATAGATGCCCAACAATAAAAACATTTAATGGGATTAGACTAGATTGTATGAAGCAAACATAAATGCAACGCTCACGTGTTCAGAAGAGATCTTCTTTAAAACATCAGGGCTTGGAGTCCCCACCACCTCCATGATTCTCTTCAGCTGATCTATATCTGAGGAAATTATGTTAAAGATGGTAGAAAGATGGTTGCATCTTAACTATTTCAGACATGGAGAAAATCACATTTGATTAAAAGTATTCAATCACATTCTTGCATTATTGATTAGCTGCAGTAAATATGTTTCAACCCAAATCTCCTGCAATAAAAGCATCTGATAAAACTCTGAATCCAGCCGTAGACACACCAGGAGGAGCTCTAAGTGCTCGCGTGAAGGAAGGATACAGTCGTTGCCAGGAAACAAAACCTTTCCTTTCAGAAGCTCGCCCATGATGCATCCGACAGACCAGATATCCACTGTGCAACACATTTAACTCAGAGTTAACTCTGTAACTGCGCAGAGCATTTAATGTGATTCTGATGGATATCTCACCCGTCTGGTTATAGTGCATCCAGTTCAGCATGATCTCTGGTGCTCTGTACCAGCGAGTCGCCACGTAACCCGTCATCTCATCGTCTGTCTGCCTAGCTAATCCGAAATCAAGGATCTGACAAGAAAAACAGAGTACAACTGTGAAGCCGAGGAGGTTAAAGGGCACCTAGTATGAAAAATAAACATGTACATGAATGAAAGTTAGAGTGGCTGTAAATTCAAGTCTTAAATTGAAGTAAATTCAAAATGACATCAAAAATCCAATCGTTTTGCAACCAAACAGCTTATGCAGTACCTAATTCTCCATGAGTAGGTCCTTGCACACTGAGGGTTCGTGTCGGGAATTGTTTCATTACATGATCATGGCATTACATGTTTTTTGTTGTGTTGTGTTCTTGTAAAAAAAAATTTTTATCTGCTTTATAAATGACATTGACACACAGATAAAGGCACACATGCAGGATCTCATAGAATTTTTGTTAACAATATAAAATATATTTTCAATATTCAGGTTATTCAGGTTGATTGTACCAAATTGATGGACTGAAATCAGTTCCACAGAGGTTTTAGAGAGTCCTAAAGCTTTAACTGAATCATGTCGAGTGTTTTAGACGAGCAGCTCCTTTAACAGATCCTGACTCGTGTAGTAATGAAACAATTCCCGACGCAGAAATCTTTTCTGTCACTGCTGGAACAGAACCCTCTTGGTGTTCCAGGACTTCCTTCTGGACAAACTAAGCACAGACAAAGAGTCATTCTCAAAATACCTGCTGTGAAAATCAATGGCCGAAGTTAATGAATAAATGTTTTAAGAATGTAAATAATGTTTTGTGGTTATGTAAATAATCTTTTGGGAGTTCTCTAATAATTAGGGTGAATTCTCCTTCCTCTTCACGGAGTATCAGGGTGGGAAATGCATAATACTTTCATGTTTTACATGTGAAAAAAAATCCCTTTTGCATTTGTTTGTGTGTTTTTGTTAATTATGCGCAACGCTTTTGTGCTTTTTTTCCTGAAAAACAACTGCGCAAACATGCAATGAGTGTTTTAGAGTTTATTGTGCATTACAATAAAACTGATGTCTGGCTCATGTAGTTTGTGCCAAGCTGAACATAGTGCCACCACAGGACTATGTTGGCCACACATGCTGTGTGCAAGGGCCGCATGAATGCCAGACAAATGCCAAGCTTGTTTGATGTAAAAAAATGCAAAATAAAAGTCCTTTAATATATATGTATATGTGAGCAGAGGTCTCGAGCTAAATTCCTGTTTAAAGAGTAGCCCTGTTAAGGTTGGGAGCAAAACTCTGCAGAGCTGTGGCCCTCTAGGACTTGAGTTTGAGAGCCCTGGTGTAGAGTTACTCACTCTGAGTTCACAGTCTTCATTCACTGCTACATTGCTCGGCTTCAAGTCCTGCAGACATGAATATGGATTAAAATGAAGCATTTTCATTTAGTTGTCTGTTTTCCAAACGAAAAAATATAAACCCATGGCCCTCACCAATAAACCACCAGGGGTAAAATCACAGTCAGATCCCCGCTAGGTCCATTCTGCCCTGGGCTAGCCACTTCACCCACATTTCCCAGTATGGATGTGTGTGACTGGTGGGGGGTGTTTGGTGAATGTGAGTGACTGGTGGGGTGTGTTTGGTGGATGTGTGTGACTGGTGGGGTGTGTTTGGTGGATGTGTGTGATTGGTGGTGTGTGTTTGGTGGATGTGTGTGATTGGTGGTGTGTGTTTGGTGAATGTGAGTGACTGGTGAGGTGTGTTTGGTGGATCTGAGTGACTGGTGGGGGTGTTTGGTGGATGTCAGTGACTGGTGGGGGTGTTTGGTGGATGTATGTGACTGTTGTTCTGCCATGTTCTGTTAGACTGCTCCAGAGCAGCTGAGGGCTACCTAGGTAGCTTATCACCACCAGAGTGTGAATTTGGAGTGAATAAATAATGCTCTAAACATTGTAAAGTGTCTTTGAGCTCTGAAAAAGCTCTTTATAAATTGAAGGTATTACAATGTATTTAAATACATGAAAATATATTTATTATTCATATTCTTAAATCTGTGTGTCTTCCTTACACCATATTCTTAAATATATATTTTAACACTGTATACATTTATATTTTATAAACACATTTGACTGTGTTTTTAACTGACCAATAACTGACGCTGAGAGATGATGTCAAATTCAATTCTCTGAACAAACTAATTGTGACTTAATAAGTGACACGTCAAATTGTTTATATTTCTCCATCACCATCGTTTTAATATATTTTTAAAAATCTTAAATGATAATAATAATAATAATGACAGTAAAACCTGCTAAATATTTTTTTAAAGCAACCCAAATTTTTTGGTCTGCCAAAACTTACATTTTTGCAGCCCAACATCACTAAAAGTAGCCCAGTTTGGTATTAAACTGCCCCATCCTGCAACACTGCATGTAGGTCTTGATAAATAAAAGGTAAAGCACTGTTCAGATTAATACAAATATAAATAAACAGCAGTATTTAAAATGATACACAAGTCCAAATCAATTACAGACCACATAATCAACAAAATATCTTAAAAAAACTTTTCTTTCCATCCTTCTTGACTTTTTCTAAACAAAGACACGGCATAGTGTCTAATCCACAAGCATTGTATTTGTGTTTAGGATTCATAACAGTGAACTAAAGTAAAATCTAGCAGGAAATGAGCATATAATCACTCACTCTGTGAATCAGTCCAGCTGAATGGATGTACTGTTGAAGGAAAGAAAGCAGAATTTAAAACCATGGAGCAGACATACCTGTGAGTGAACAGAAGAGATGCACGCTCACCTTAAGGCCACGGAGGAGCTGGTAGATAAGGAATTGTACATGTTCGTCTGACAGTCTTTGAAACTTGACGATGTTGTTGAGATCTGCTCCCATCAGGTTGGTCACCAGATAGCTAGAGAGAGATTTCTTTTCATTAAATCCTCAGTGAAAAATGCTAGTCTGTTCATAGGATTATAAAATATGAGCTAAGCCAACGAGTAAAGGAGTAAATGAAACTTAAAAGTTTAGAAGAGTCACGAGGAACACTCACACCTCGTTGAATTCCTCAATAGAAACAGCGGGACTGAACACATCTAGGAGACCGATCACCTGTGTACAGGAAGATAAAACACAATGGAGTTACATTATAGCTGTAACTGAATTTCTGTTATACTATAAACATAAAAATTTTACGTAAAAAAATAATAATTCGCCCCCTTAGAGTGTTCATGAAGATCAAAACGAGCGGTCTGATGCAACAAACCTAATGGAGTCAGGGGTGGAAACATGTCTTTTTCTTTTCCAAAGTTGGACAGTTTTAACATGGGAGTGAATGAGAACCTGCTCACTTCAGGAGTCAGCCTCAAGGGGCCGCTCGGGGAACTGCAGTTCAGTCGATTCCTGTCACACATCAAGAGGGAACGCAGGAGTTTGTCTCTTGTATAAAATCTAAAAATCAATCCTGAAATATACCAGCAACCAGTGCAAGGATGCTAGAACTGGTGTGACATGCTCTCATTTTGGTGTAAAAAGATGTGCCACAGCATTCTGGACGAACTGTAACTTGATCAGCTTTGCGGCTATGAATTGTATACTTAGTTGATATTCTTGAACTATTTTATATTTTTAGCTCTGTCTCTTTTTCACTGTCACATCGGTTTTAAACCGTCTTAATCTTTTACTTGTAACATTTCCCCATAACACCTGTCTCTGTGTTGTTGATGATTTGACTTGTAAACTACCTGTGCATGACTTCATTTGTACAGCCCTTTATTTCTAAAGCACTTGCTTTGTCATTAAATATGCTTTAGAAATAAAATAACATTGACATGCTACAACCAACTTGGGAGCTGAATCCTTTTTTTCCACCCCTGGCTCCATCAGGTTTGAAGAGAAGTGAAAGTGAGCAGATATGGAGTGACCCATCCCTGGAAATGGTGCCCTGCATTTAACCACCCAGTGTACAATGTACTACAACGAATTGTTGATTCAGATCGCTAGTTTTCACCTTCATGATCACTTAAGGGTGTGCTTTCCTTATTGACCATTCTTCACTTGGCCTCGTCACGTGTAATTCCTTTTGTTATTATGGAGTAAAGCTTCTGCTAAATGCATAACTGTAAATAATCACAATGTTCTTCCATGCTTTTAAGCAATGGCTAAACATTTGAAAGCACAATAAAAAACGTTTTAGCACTTTAGTAGGTTCTGAGCTTTGTTAGAAGGGTTTGCTGGTGTTTGTGTGACGTACGTTCTCATGCTTCATGTGTTTGAGCAGTCTCAGCTCTCTGTATGTTCTTCTGCTGTGGATGAGGGACTGGAAAGGTCTGGAGAGCTTCTTCACCGCCACTTTCTGACGGAGACACACGTCGTATGCTGAGCTAGAGAGGAAAAAAGAACACTGCAGTTATCGTTTTGACACCAGGCATCAGCGTCGCTGTTCACGTTGACCTTTTAAAATGCTACGGCTTTCCTGCGAGATGTTCCTTTTCTCTTGACTGAACACAATTCTCTGCAAGGTTATTACAAACAGGAGAGTTTGAGTATTGATTGAGAGGGTTTACATTCATTATTTCCTTTTTTTTTACTTTTATGCTGCAATTTAGCACGTTTAAACTTAGTGTTTCATTATATGTTCTGTTTTATTGCAATTAGTTTTAGTTTTGTGATTATTCCAAAACTTGTTAATTTGTCTTGAATAATGTTTTATACCACAATAGATTCATTTATTTTAGACTTTATCTTGGTCTCATAACAATAATTTCTATGTATATAAGAATAATGTATATTTTGTCAAATATAATCTATAAAACTTTAAACAGTTTTTTTTTTTTTGTAATATTTTGTGTACTATTTTTACATTTTATTTTATTCATTTTACCTTAGTTCATATTAGAATATATCTAATCATAAAATCATTAAATAATGAATGTAATATATTTTAGCTTTTTAGTTTTTCTTCACTCTTTGACTAAAACCCCAGAGCCCCCAGCCCCCATTCGGGACTCTCCGGACGCCCCCGACAGATCTCTGGGTCCACCCAGCCCCCTTCCTTTCACATAAATCAGCTCTGCAGCGAAGAAGTCAAATAATCAGACAAAAGAGAGGGCTTGACGTGAACAATGCAGATTCACAGCTCATTTGAAGTGAAGAAAGAGTTTTCGCTAATGTTAGCTAGAGAGATATTCCTGTGACGTGCAATTAACGCCTCGTCATGCATTAAAATTATACCTGAAACTCTACTCAAATAGATGATTCTTAATAACTGTGTAGCAATAAATGTTTATCATGGTCTCTTCAGTTCTTCTGGATCAAGCCAGCATGGCATCCAGTCAGCAGCAGCAGCAACAACCAACCATTTGTTAAATTACAGATCACAAAATAAAGTGAATTCAGGTGTTTTCTGCTTCTCTGAACATTAGATGAGCCTTGTTGCATTGCTTTTAAACCTCTTGAACAAATATAAGGAGCAACTGCTAATAGCTGCTAACCTAATGTCACATTGGGCCTGTTTTCTGCTTGTTTGTGTTTTTTAGCATCCTCCACCACAGTGTCTAGAACCAAGAGAGGTTTACTTCAGAACTCTTACAGTAGTCAATTTTGAAATATAAATAAACACATACTTTTAAATATAAATATTCATTTTTTTGTCTAGATTATTTCATGTTAGCCTAACCAAAAATGTGCTTACTTTTAGAAATGAGTCTCACTCTTAATAGTGGAGGTGATCTATGATTAATTTAATTTACAGTAGTTACAGAATAAGTGTATTCTTTTAATTCTTAAAAGCTCTCGTCAGTGGCAGATTTAGTATTTTTGGGTCCCAAAGCCCTGCAGCTTTTCTGAAACTTCTTAAACCCTGCCAATTAGTCGATGGTTTTTAAACTGGAAGTAGCACGGGGGACATTTCACATGAAGGGTAAAGAAGCCTCAGAATGGGCGTAGCCAGCCATCACCATAGTGGAAGTGTGTCTACAAATGGGTGCGGCATATAGGAGAAGCACAGATATCTGATTGGCTAAATCCTTTTTTATCTTAACCACACAAATTTAAAAAATCAGTGTCCATGAATGTGCAATCTGAATAAAAAAACATTGCAACACCAGTGGTGTAAACATGTCTTCAGCTCAAACATTGGTCAGTTTTAACATAGGAGTAAATGAGAACCTGCTCACTGTTACCCCTAATGTCTAGTTGAGGTATTATATTTCAGCCACTTCCAATTGCGCTCTAGCAAGGAGAGAAGGAGGTTGCCGATTGGCCAGAATCAAGCAAAACAATTAATTACACTTCTTGTACATGACTGGTCTATAAATCCTCCATACTCTGGGAGTGAGGTCGATTGTCCTCATCTGCTCCTAATGTTTATAGAGTTGGTTTTGTATATTTAAGTACATTGGGTTTTTTTAGCAGGTTGGGTGGTGGTTGGGTGGGGGACTTCAGTGGAGAGCTCTCTTTAATTGGAGGTCCTGTCTCATTTGTTCGTTTCTATTTTCCTTCACACAGGTTCTCTATTTTTACTTCACATAGCCTAGTTATTTTATTTTCTTTTAATGTTTCATCCAGTTAAAGCAGAAGTATAGTGTAAACTCTGCATTTCAGACATTTCTTACAAGTTTTAGTAATCTTCCTTTATCAAAAACATGCCTCAAGTCACATTCAGATCGGTTCATGCATGTTTGTGTAATCCTATTTTCTCAATTTCCTCAAGGTTGCCTAATGTTAAGTCCGACCCTGGCTCTCGCAAAAACTGGAATTTTCTGACAAGCTTACAAAATGAGGCCCTAAAGGGTAACTATAATATAATCTGTGATTCTGACGCGGTTGATTTTGATTGAAATATAATGTGAAGTCAATCGTTCACCTAATAGAAAAATAGCATCATTGGAAGATTTTTTAAATGCTGAATAAAGGTTTATTTTCTACATTCAGTTCATTGATGCTGACTAAACTTAAGGCCTCTACACATCTATCTGAATTTTAATTTCAAAGTTTTTTAACTTTCCTCTATCAAAAACAATATGCACTTACCCAACCTCACAAATCTGTCCGGATGATAGGCGCAGGCAAAAAAAAAAATTAAGCTCTGCCATACCTGCTTGGTTTTACACAAAAAGAACAACCAATGAAAGCTGCTCTTGAGTGGGATATCAAAGAGCAGCTGGTGGTGCTCGATACACACTTGCGCACTGATCTCACGACAGGAACCATTGACGAAGAACAACATGATAATCACAAGATATCATGAAAGAAGAAACTATTAACATTCAGAAGCTCATCTTGTTGGTGTTCGACCATCAAGAGTTGTTCAACAAAGTCAAAAATGAAAATAAAACGATTATGAAACAGACGTCTTCACTGTTCCCTGAGTAGTGATAGGAAGTTTTGTTCTTTTTGGTTATTTTGACTCTTGTTCATTTACAAGAGAGGTTCATTTGAAGGATTCATTTGTTATTCATATAAGAAAAAAAAGTCTAATCTAAACACTATAAGACAGAAAATTAGAACAAAAAAGACTAATCCTGGTTAATCAATTCATAATAAATAATAACCTCACTGTTATTAACAGCGTAACCCGCTCGCACCCACAAAAAGAGTTGTTACTCACGAGTCATTTTCAAGATGCGTTCTTTTCACTACCTTTGAGCGCCATCCAAAGGCCAGGAGGGTCAATGCATTAACATTAAACAGCAGAGGTGTGAAGAATCCTTACAAGAGATACATAGATATGTAGAGATCTTAATTCGATTAAACTTGTGACATTTCTGATGCACTGAATAAACTACAAAAATTTTTTTTGCCAATTTTTAGAGAAAAACTGAGTGAATGTTACATTTCTTTCAAACTATTGACTTAATGGCTTGTAGATGACACCAAGATGAATTTGCTTTCTTTACAAAACAACGTGAAAAAGCCACCGGCAGAGAAGCAATCCAAGTGATAAGCAGATTTATAATTCATCTAGGTCTGTGGATACCTTTAAAACATATTTGTTGAGCAAAATTTGATTTTGATTGGATAAATTGCTTTTTTCTTCTAAAAGAACATTGCATTGTGCATCAATTCTAGGGGTTCTCAACTAATTAACGGAAAAAAGCATGAAGTGGATTAAACCCAATGCTTGGCTGGTCTGAGAGAAAGGGATTTGCTTCATCTGAGTGGCAGACAGAAGTTGCTTTTCACCGAGACCTCTGAGTAGTTTTACTTTTTACATGTTTACAGAGTAAATTAAGAGCTTGTCTGAAGCTAGAGTAGAATGCATGCTAGACAGGTTTGCTGGTAAATTAGCAGGGCTCCAGACATTATTTGGTGATTTCTGCACTAGAAGATGGCAGTGCTATCTCTAGTGACATTAAAAAAAAGCATTTCACTTTAAGCAGGAGTCAGATTTCAACCGGCTGAGAAAGACGTTCAGATGAGGGGAAACCGCCATGTCTTGTGAAACTAGGATTGACGCAAAAAATATGTAGGAAGAGGAAGAGAAACTTGTCAACCTCATTGAACTCATGATTTGTTTTTATGCAACTAGTCCTGACAATTCACAGGCTTTTAATAAAACAAGCGAGAGATGCGTGCAATACTTTTGAAGGGAGATGCAGATGCCTGAAATGAGGTCACCATGGCAACCGTCTCAGCCTGCTACAGCCCCATGCAGGGAAGCTGTTGTTTTAATGTTGTATCCAAGATGCTACGGTGTTGAGATATCTCTGATTGATTCCAATATGGTGAGATGAAAGATCTGGAGGGGTTCCAGAACAGATGGACGTGGCAGGGGTGTGGCTCGATGGAACTAAAAAGGTCTAAATTTGGGACCTGGCATGTTTCTGCTTCTGCAATATTGTCATAACAGATGGGAGAGTTGGAAGGTGCACGATCACCTGGATCTGGAGCACTAAGAGGGTTCATCATGCATGCGTGTATTTGCACTGGAGGGAAATGTGTAGATGGAGCGGAGTTGTGATATAGCTGGACTTTCTTTTGTCTAGCGTTGTGTTGGTGATGCCGTGCCAGGCACATAAGTCAGCTTACAGCAGTACTCAAATGAAGACACATTTACAATTTCCTTCTTCATTTATTCTGTGGGCTTTTCATTCTCACTTGAGTAAAAACAAGTCAAGATTTTATTATTTTTGTGGGAATTATGAAGAAGATAAATTGGGTATCCTACCAAATCTTCTATATCTTTCTTAATGTTGCACGTGTAAAACTGAGTTAGTGTTGTTGTTTTAGCTAAGCTTTATTGCACCTGCCTCACCCTCTTCTCTTCGTTCTCAAACATTACTACGAAAACGGCTCGGCTAATTCATATTAATCAGGTAAATCCGACGTTGCTTGGTAACCTTCCTGGTTTGCGCATCACGTCATCGCGTTTCATATTCAAATGTCACGCCCCCAGCACCTTGTTCATCCCTGCTCATGAATATTCATGAGTCACGCCTTGTTCGTAGTAGAAACACAAATCTTGAGATGGACTCACCAAACAGAGCCGTACGCGCCCGATCCGACCGGCGTGAGGTTCCGATAGCGCTCTGGCACCTCCCAGAGAGTCTTGTTGAGCTCTTGCCGGTAAAACCCCGGTCTTATCGACATGTTTCCGTTTTTGAGGGAGGACGAAGCGCATCCGCAGAAGGAAGATTCCTGCGCGTGAAGACGCCAGACCAGCGCCAGACAGCCAGCTTCTCTCTCTCTCTCTTCCTCTATTTGCCAGGAATGGGAGTTACCCAGTGTGTGTGTGTGTGTGTGTGTGTGTGTGTGTGTGTGTGTGTGAGAGAGAGAGAGAGAGAGAGAGAGAGAGAGAGAGAGAGAGAGAGAGAGAGAGAGAGAGAGAGAGAGAGACATCATCGCATTAAATTGTATTTACAGCGGCATTATGTCTCTTCAAGGCCATTTCCGCAAGGTTACAAAAATATAGAGGTCTAATTGGCTGTTAAAAAGTCTCAATTTTCACTTAGATGGTCGAAACTTTGAGATTATAAATAGAAATTTTCACTTAGAACGTCGAAACTTTGAGATAAAAAGTCGAATTTTTGTCAAAATTTTGATTTTGAGAAATTGAGATTGAAAAAAGTCAAAATTTTGAGATTGAAAGTCGAAATTTTGCCTTAAAATGTCAAAATTGTTAGATTAAAAAGTTGATTTTTTAAAAAAAAGTAAACATTTTGAGGTAAAAAGTAGAAACTCTCTCAAAAAGTAAAAATGTTCAATCAAAGTTTGGTTTTAGAACTTTGACTTAAAAAGTCTAAATATTATTATTATTTATTTAGATTTTTACTTGCTTTGGTCTGCATTTTACCTCAAAAGCAAATTATGTAAGCACCTTGGCTTCCAAAGATATAGTTCCATTACTTAAATTGTACTAAATCTATTTCTAGAATATTAGTATAATCTATTTACTGGTAACTTGAGCAATTTATATATAATCTGCCCCCATTGGTCGGTTGAATTGATACAGTTCAGTTACTTCACATTGCGCTTCGACAGGAAGAAGGAGGTGCCGTATCATGTAAACTCGACTTTCAGACATTTCAAGTATGTTTTAGTAGTTTTACATCAAAAACATGCCTCGAGTCACAAAATCCAGCAGGGGGCAACACAAAAGAATGACAGTGGAATATACGACTCGTTTTGCAAAACACAACCATTTGAGGTGATTTAAAGCAATTGTTTAAGATAAATACTGCCTTTTGAACGTTAGTAAAGGTGGGTAGAATAGTGGGGTAAAATACTAATTAGAAATTATTTAAATGCGGCATAGTTTACAACTTTAAACAAACGAGCCAGATAAAAAACTGTAAGGAAGTTGAAAAATATCAAAATAAAACAAAACAACCGCTCCAGGCTAGCTTTTTATCCCCTGCCTCTAGAGTACGGTTGATGAATTGTCGTTCTAGCCACCTTCTTGTTAGTAGGCCACAAAGGGCCAGAAGTTACCAACGAGTCTCCATCTGTAACAACACCCCTGAAGCTTAAAGTTCACATCCTTCTCTCTCCAATTAATCACCTCCATCATTTGAGAGGCAAAACTTTTGAGATTTGAAACCTGATTTGTTTGTTGCAACGGTGTTGCAGATGAACAGGGAGTTAATGTGGTCGTAAATGTTTAGAGGCAAACCTTGATGCTATTAAAGTGATGTTTTAGTTGCTGCTCTTTGACTTGCTCGATGAAATCTGTCATTAAATCAACGTTACAACAGCTTTAATTACAGTAGCTAAAGTTCAACCCTGTGTTGCATGAGTATCTGGAGTTTTTTGGTGCTCTGCACAAGTGTTCATTTAAATACAACCAAATATTGCATCCGTCGATTGAGAATTTTGACATTTTCTTTCCATGCACTTTGCATCTCTGCAAATTTGCTAAAGGAGCTTGAATGTCGATATTCATATACATCTCTTCATAGCAAATGAGGGCTTAAAAAAAAGACAATTAAGTAATCTATCCAGAATACCTTTAAACATATTAAAGTTTTTGGCTTAGTTTTGACTCTCAAGGGTCTATATTTGTTTGGCTCATGAGAAAATCTCGCCCTTTAGTTAATCTCCTTTCTCTTTACATATTATTTTTAGTTGTGAATAGTAAACGATTTATGTTTATTTAGAGACTGACGTGTTGATGACGTGATCTTCTGGAAAGGAGATCTTTAAGGAGGGGTTAAGACAACCAACGATTCAGTCCATTAAAATCAGCAGGAGACCTTGATCTCAATCATTCATCGAGAGACTGAGAAGCTACAGGACGAACGCTTAAACAGGTTAAGATGAATCTACTGATGGTTTCTCATTCAATCTGAATATTTGTCATTTTAAAACAGGCGTAAACTGGTATGCTCTTTGGCTTTGAACCTTGATTTGGCTTTGTTTTTTTTTGGAAATTCAATCTATTTCTGGATAATGATCTTTGATGAGAATTTGAAACATAGTTGTTTAACTAAACCAAAGCAAGACGAATTAGAGAATGAAGTTATAAAATGTAAATGAGAAAATAAGGGCACTCATTTAAAGTTTGTTTTAGTAATGTCAGCCAGCAAGGTTGTAGCTTTGTCCTGAATGTGTGGAGACATGGTTAACTACTAATTTATTCACTTATTGACTTTTACTGGGATTTAACTGTGTAATCCATCTGTTTTACTCCCCAGAGTTACTCTCGACATCAATTTTTTATTAAAAATAAGTCAAGGCTTGATCTCCATTATATGATTTTCCATCAGGGCTAGGAGATATGGCCAAAAAATATATAACTTTTTTTTCCTATAAGTCAACATTGATAATTATCACAATATTTATCAAACAAATCAATCATCAGCAGATTTTAACAATACATCCACCTCTTTTTGGTCATGGCTTCTTTTTTTGCAAACAGTTAGATTTCAACAACTATATAAAAAAAAATTGATCTTGTGTACGGTGGCACGTTTGAAGTAACAAATCAAATGTACATTTTAGAAAACAAATGTGCATGTTATATAACACATTTACAAATTCTGAAACATTTTAACATTTTAGAAAACACATTTACATGTTCGAAAACACTTTTACAAATTAGTGTAGGTACTATTGAGAACCGACAACTTGGCTCTGATTGGATGAGGCATCTGTCAGTCAAATTACTGAGGAAAGGACATTACAGTCTGTCAGAAGGGAAAATTTGGAGCTAGAGACTGTAAATCAATGTTAGATTTTGTTACATTTTTGGTTGTTAGAAAGTATTTGGTTAGAAAGTATCGTCCCTTTTGTGGAATACAATATGATGCTACTCCAGAGTTCTGCTGTTCATGCGCGAAAAGTATCAAGAGTTTGAATGAGCAGACATAGTAAAAATATTTTCTGACAATTCTCAAAAATGAAACTATCAATGCTATGGTTGTTGCTAACATCATTATGTTAAACACCTAAATTAAATTTTATTTCTGCAAAAGCACTAGCCACATTGTCAAAAACTGCCCCTTCAATCGTGTTTTAATGTAACACGGGTTGATATTTATTTTACGGAGTGCTGACATGTTCAGCTAATTTGGGACGCGCACACACTCACACAGGTGGCAAGGATGGTAGAAGTGGTTGGTAGCCATAATTTTTGTTTATTGCACCTTGCACACAATTATCACATCTCACAAAGAATAACACGAGTCACTTGCATCTGATCTCAACGCAATAAACATAAATAAGGTAATCAAGTGTCATTTTTCACAAATGTGCCATTTTTCGTCCTCACACCCTGACTACACATCACACATCTTCTGGATCCAAGAACCTCTAAAATCGATTAGATGGATTGGAAGCCACTCCAGTCGTTATAACCTTATTTTTTGCAAAAACTACAGAAATAATTCAAAACCGCTTATATGAGCGCTTACAATGGCTTACAGAAGTCTTGAAACCAAACTCCTCATATATTAACATGCTTCTCCTGAAACATGTTAATAAAAAATATGCATTTGTTTTACCCAATGTTTGAAATGCTGTTGTCTAAAGCAACCCTTTGTTTGTCTAAACCATGTTGAATTAGTCTTTTAAAATATCAGTAAAGGTCTTTGAATGAAAACAAGTGTGTTCGGTACCAGACGTTCATATGTTCAACTTTTTTTTTCAGACACTATGCTCCTGCTGCTCATTCCTATTCTCGGTATGAAAACGAAATAAATAGCTTTTCATGTTTAAAGTAGCTTTACTTACGTCTCGATTTCTGCAGCTGGTGTACAGTCTGGACACAGAGCGGCAATCAGTGCTTCTGTTCGACTTGTGAACGGTCCTGACGCATGTTCAGGACGAGTGGAGGTTCTTTACGGTGGTCAGTGGGGAACAGTCTGTGATGATATCTGGGATGTGGTCGATGCGACGGTGGTTTGTAGAGAGTTGAGATGCGGGGAAGCACTTGAGGCAAAGAGTGTTGCTTATTTTGGGGGAGGATCAGGACCGATCTTGATGGATGATGTACACTGTGTTGGCACTGAGATGTCCTTGCTGAACTGCGTGACTCCTGGATGGGGGGTAAATAACTGTGGACATTCAGAAGATGCTGGAGTGGTTTGTAAAGGTGGGTGAGTTATTAGCGCAGAGCTGTACTGAATCAAAGCTGATATGGTTCTTGTGTTCATCAGGTTTGGTGTATGTCAGGTTGGTCGATGGTGGTGACTCGTGTTCTGGTCGCGTGGAAGTTCTTCATGGTGGACAGTGGGGGACAGTGTCAGATAACGGCTGGGATCTGACTGATGCGGGCGTGTTGTGTGCAGAACTGGGGTGTGGGGGGGTGATTGTGGTGAAGGGGGCTGCATATTTTGGAGCAGGTCTTGGACAGGTGTGGATGGACGCCGTGCAGTGTAACGGGACCGAGGACTCTGTGCTTAACTGTACGTCGAAAAAGTGGGGGATAAGCACTACATCACATTTAAAGGACGCCGGTGTCGTTTGTAACAGTGAGTGTTTTTTTGGATGTCAATTTAAAGAGTTGAAGAGTTATATTCGTCACATTAGTCCCAGGTTTTTTTTACACAAAGTTTTTAAAGTAAGTGTAAAATATAGTTTGTCTGTGTTCAGAGGGGTTATGAGATATTAAGTAGGGATCAATCAAGCAAAATATCTGTATTTAGTGCTTTTCTTGCAGTAGGTTCAAAGCAGCTTCACAAAAGCCTAGTCTGGATTGTGGTGGGTTAAATAGGAATTGGATTTAACATAGTTATATATTCTGCATACATTCTGTTATGTTAAGTTTTACTCCAGGTTCAAAAAAAATTTATTTTCTCCACATCAATAAAAAAATAAGATTCCAAATCATTGGTCTGTTTCTGTAAATATAACATCTTGGAAAGCTCTGCATCTTTTTATATTTGGTGTGCTATTGTGTAAATAAACTTGCCATAAACTTGCCTTTGGCGAATAAAAAAAGAATGTCCTCTGGTTTAATGAAATTCTCTCTCGCAATATGAGAAGTCTGTCTAAGATCCTCTGTGTGTCTCCAGATGTGAAGCTGGTGAGCGGTCCGAGTGCATGTGAGGGCCGTCTGGAGCTCTTGAATGAGAAGCGCTGGGGCGCAGTGTGTTTTTCTGGCTGGGATCTGTTGGATGCTTCAGTGGTGTGTCAGGAGCTGGGCTGTGGAGACACCGCACAGCTGAAATCTTACACCGCTCCTGCAGGCACTTGGGTCTGGATGAGCAGCGCAGCCTGCACTGGAAACGAGGGAAGCATCAGAAACTGTCCTCACAGCGGATTGAGCAACTGTGTGGATGGCCTTCACGCCGGGGTGTCCTGCCAAAGTAAGACCTGTAGAGAATCTGTGTTCCTGAAAAAAAATATAACAGTCACCAATATATTATAGAAAGACATATAATTAGGTAAAGGAAGGAAACTTTTTTGGGCCCCTTATTGCAGGCTGCAATCATCCCTTGAAATAAAAAAATACATTAATTAAACAATAAATAGTTTGGTATTTACCCAATTTTTTTCTTCAGGGCCATCAAGTTAGCCTCATCAATTCTGCCACATGTTCAACACCTACAGAGAATCAAAATAAACTTTCATTAAAACACACAACATTTTAGAATTTAATCTGAATATTCAGTTCGTGTACGTTGCCCTCATTTGATTTTTGATTCTGAAATAAAAGTTGAAAATCAAAATTTAGCCCAATATTCTTTTTTTATGTGTTACTTAGTATAACAAACATAAAAATGCCTGTATTTCTGCTATAAATGCGATCCTAAAAGGGGAAAATTATGAAGTTTTTATTTTTTTTCATTGCACTTTATCGTTTTAAGTGTAGCAAACATGATACCTAGACTAAAAAGGCATTAAAGTTCAATATTTTTCATTTATATATATATGAGCCAAATCTGACAGTAACTCTACCGCTTTTTCACATTTGGTGCACATTTGTTTATTTTATTTATCAACTGAAATGTTTTGCAACGTTCCACAACAAGCAAACCAGGTATCTTTGTGGTTAAATGTTCATGAAACAGAGACGAAAGCTCTCGCACTGTACTTAAAGTTGAATAGTTCTACTATTTCAGCTCTGGTCAGGTAAAATTCACTTTCAAACTCTTTCATGCTGTTAAGTTATTGTCAAGGCTCTATATTTAATCTTTAAATGTGTTAGAGCCTGTTCCATGAACGTGACTTAACACACTCAGAATTAGCGTATTGGTTTTGACTTGACAAAACCTAACCATGCCAATCAGGGATAATTGGTATCATGCAGAATCGACACACTTTCTTTGCTAAGATTTGTTTACAGGCGCATGCACGTAAAAAATTGATGTTGGCCCTAAATAACCAATGATGAACAAGACAGAGCCATGCAGAGGAGGAGCAAGAGATTACAGTTTGAAAATACGATGAGTATTTTCAATTTTACATATATTTTTGTGTCGCAGTAATACTGTGGTTGCTACCAAAGCTAGACAAGATTCTTAACAGAAAATTGCTGATTTTGTGAATTCAATGTCAAAGAAGCACATTCTGTTTAATGTAAAACTGAGTATTATGAATGATATAAATTTGATAACGGTATATTTTTTGTCGTGTTAATTCCAATATGTTAAACAATTTATGTCATGCTATTGTGTTTATGGTTGTATTATAATACAAATTAAATTATTATTTCTCTACAAATGTGTGTTTAAATTTAAAAGGGTTATATAATTGTTTTTCTTTTTTTTTTTGGATGATATAACCCCAACGCAAAACGATCATGGCAGCAGATAAAATTAGAGTTAAGAATAAATGTTACATTTCCCAGCGATGGGTTACGGCTGGAAGGGCCGTTAATGAATGAATTAATTAATGTTACAGATGCTGGTTTTACATCACTTAAAAATTCCTTTTATAACCACTGATTGGACGAACATAAGCTTGCGATCTCTATTCTAGACCATAACGTACTCCGGAGCAGGTTAGCCGAGTGTAACCAGGGTGACAAAGATGGATTAAATCCTAAATCATTTCATAGTCCACAAAATCAAGGATTGGTGCAAAGTAATCCTAACTTGGCTGGCTAACCAGTAAGTCTGGCTTCTTGGTACAGGTCCTCTTTCTACGTTGTGTTTGTGCAGAAACCCTGAGACGATGTTTGGTGAGGATTGTGATGAAGCCTCTGTCAGCAGTGAACTTCAATGATCTCAATATTAAGACGAAGCTGATCAACGAGGTGAGCTTTGTTTTATCAGACATCGTGTAACACTTTGAAGTCAAATCTATCTTTATTAGATGAAAAAAGTGCTTTTTGCTAAAGTGCATACAATTATTAGGATCTTATGATTATTAAAAGTCATTTTTTGAGAACGGTGGGTCAAACTGCTATGATTGGTTCCTTTGCTCATGTGACTGAAGTTGCCTGACTCGCCACTTGAAGGCACTAATAGCACACAGTGCTCGCTTGAGATGAAAGCAGAGAGAAGGAAAAACTAGAAGAATCCATGTTTATGAGTGAAGCGATCCGCTCAACAGCAGCATAACCTCTTTAACATCAAAAGTGCTTTGAGCGTAATGCGTAAAGGCTGTCTTTAGATCTCTGAGAGGATAAAGTCTCTCATGCAGCTGCTTGCTGTATATCAACAGAGCTGCACTAGATCCATTTACAGAGCTGAGCTAAAAAATGTATGCCGTTTTTGTTAGGAATGAATGAAGCTCATATTAATAAGAATACAAATCTAAAAAGTGTGTTTCATTTTCTATTTATTGTTGTGTCCATTTGCGCTCTATCTAGGATTGAGGAGAGAAGCTCTCACTCTTCTCTCTCACCTGGAATTCAGAATTAATCTGAATGGAGCCAACAAATAGATCTATTTGCTCCAAGATTGCAACTTGACCATCTCAGATTCATTCACCTCACTTAAAACTGGAATTAACAAGTGCCTCCCACATTCAATCTAAATGCAGAGTTATCTTCTTTTCCCCCCTCTGATAAATAAAAAAAGATGCAGATCAGTAAAACAAATTAAGCTGGATGAGCTAGTGTGGCTGCTATAAATGTTTTGTTTGCCAGAGAAACTAATATTTTGGGGTTATATTTACAGACGAGTGAACAATCATCTTCTTGGGTTTACTTGTAGTTATTCAAAGCGCCATCTAGAGTTCAGGAGAGTCTGTGCACTTATTTTTTGACCCTAAATTGACTCTAAGTCCACCACGCAAGAAGACGATGGATGCAACCACTGCATTGGTGTGTAGAGACCTTAAAGTTGCCATATTCTGATACTTTTAAATGATAGTAAACTTTTAAACTGATAGTAAATATTTTTACCCTGTTAGACTAGCCCTGCACTATTAGAAATCTTCAAAAAGGACTATTTATTTTAAACTAAGTCTTTGAATCACATTAAATGTCCTCTAAATATAACTTGAGGCATGTTTTTGATTAGAGAACAATAAAACATCCAAGAATTGTCAGAAAAGTCAAGTTTACATGCTACAGCACATAAAAGGTATTTTCACACTTATTCAGGCCCTGTATGAGAGGTTTTATATAATTTTAGATTCTATAATTTAGAATAATTCTGTGAAAGAAGAACTAAACATTGATTTTATATATTTTCCCCTTATATACTTATAATTTTATGAATGAAAATATTATGTATTTTTCCCCCTAAATGGTCAGTATTATAGATATTTTTTTAATTGACAGGTGAAGTCTGTGCTGGGAGGGAGATCTGTGTACAGCGTGACCTGGAGGACTCAAGCTGATCGACAGATCTTCCACAAACAAAGGACTTCTACAGGTTTCTCTTCTCTGAGGACTTCTCTAAAAAAAATTAATTTTGTGGAGTTAATGTTTAAAATAATTTTTTAACACAGGTGTTTTTTAAGATGCAGAAGAGAGAAATCAGAAATGCAAAAGTGATTATGTAAGTGATCTAATTAAACAATGTTAATCTACAGTTGTATATAATAGAAATAATTTTTATCAAACATGTCTTCCAGAAATGCTTGAGAAGGTTTCAGCTGGAAGAATCTTGTGTGAAGAAATCTTCCAAATGGCATTTCATGATATAAAAGAAAAAATAAATACTTTCAGGTTTTTATTTCTTTTTATTAAACACACAACATATCAATCAATGATGTGACAAAAATGCAGGCACATGTACAAACAATCAAAAAACAAAGAATTCTAAATATTAACAATGTACCCATGATTGTGGTGAAATAAATGTCCCCAAACTATCAGGAATTCTGAGGTTTTATTTGCACTGAGATTCTAAGGTTCTATTTACATCAGGTTTTTTATGAAGTAAAGACACAATTGTTTATTTTTTATCATCTGTTTTAGTTGTTTTCTTCCTTTTATTTCACTTTGTAAACACAGTTTGTAAAATGTGGTAGATAAATAAATTTGATTGAATTAAAAAAGGCATAACATGTAAATTACTTTAGAATGATCATCTCAAGATGTCAAAGAACCAGAATAATAAAATAACAAAACTTTTACTGAAATGTCAGATAGATGATCTCATAATTCCAAGGTAACAAGATGTTTATGTTCTCTTAACTTCTTTCTGTACAAATTTCTACACGCATCAAGTTGTTACAAACTCTTCCTCTTACAAAGATGGTACTTTTTACTTGATTGTTATGTATTAATCAGGGTTGGGACCATTCAGGGTTTGAATCGAGAATAATCTGACTTGATTTATTAAAGGTGCTATATTGTTCCCCTTTTAAATAATGTATAATACATTTTTGAACCCTCTCAGTATCACGACACTATTAATAGCCTTCAAAAGGCAGTATTTATGAAAAACAATGTATTTTAATTACCGCAAACGTCCCTGGACATCCACAAACAGTCTTTCTTTTCATTGTTCATCAATGCGGTTATACTACAGTTGGTCAAAAAGTACATTCCTCATAGAGATGAGCTACATTAGTGCTTAATCTGATTGGTTAGGGGGTGGTTCTTCAGCCAATGGATGTTTTGAGCTCCCAGAAAAAGAAAAAAAATGTGATTACACAAACATGTATAAACCAATCTGAATATGACTCGAGGTGTGTTTTTGATGAACACTAAACGTTAAAGAATTGTCTGAAAGTTGAGTTTACATGATGACACCTTTAATAGTTTACAATAAGATTTTTAGGCTTGAGAGATGCAATCTTAGCGATGCTGAATTTCAGGAAATGATGATAATTTTATGCAATGAATTCTAAATGATTTTCTGAGTTTTCTGAGTAAGGAATATATGGTACATTCAGAAATGTAACACCCCTGTCAGTCAATTCAATTAATATCTCATTTATAATTCCCATTTTCATTTACGTTTGTTTGATGATCTCTAATTCATACATTTCTTAGTAGTTTTAAAGCATCAAAATTAAAGTTGAAGTGCATGTCTCTAAATGCAATCACAAATGAATGCTCAGAAACAACAATAAATGGGATTGAGTGAAATTTCCCTGAACTTAATACCACTTCCTGTAAATCCAGCTCAATTCTGTTGCTGGTAATTGTTGTTAAATTCAAGTTCATGTCCATTCCTGATTTAACCCCAACCTTACTATTGTACTGTAAAAAGCATTTACAGTGAAATATAACCAAGCGGTACGCTTCACAAACACTTCTTCATCGTGCTCACGAACCCTGTGGAATAAAGAAAAACATTATTACCTCAACTTGGAGTTAATACTTTATGCTGCTCAGACTGCAAGAAAATTAAAGATAAATCGGTGCTTGTTCACATGAGTGAAAACTGTATTTAAGTTATATTTAAAACAAATGTCTATTGGACAAATAACTATTGGTGTAATAGAACTGGACATTATAGGTGTAGGGGCAAACATGAGTGAAAATATTCACGTTATTATGAAAACATTTGTGGATAATAAAATCCTAAAATTAGCAAGATGGCTTAGATTATTCACCTTCGTGTTATATAAGCAATATTTTTTTTCAAGGAAATAATTATATTGTAAAATATGATTATTAACATATTTGGCATAGATAAGAACTATTGTTTATACCCAGAATTATTGTTTATAACCAGAATTAGTGCATTAAAAAGGTGATAAATTTTGCATTAAAAAGTAGTTTGATGACTTTGTGCACAATTAAAGGAAAATATTCAGAATAAAAAACTCGAAATACTCGACGTGACTACCACGCACAGCTCAAGCACGGCCCGAACCCAAACTAAACAACAGAAATGAGGTCTCGGGTGAAGATCTTCAGCTCTACAAAATACTACCATGAGACAGCTGTGGAGAGCGAAACGATCTGTGATGAGACTACTTTAAAAATCCTGCAGTCTGAATTTGGCTTTAGTATCTTTCTTGCATGTACAAACCGTTACGGATCAAGCAATTTCTTTTCCTGGAACACGTGTCCGTCCTGCTGAGTCCTCCACAGAACCGAGAAGTTTCCGTTCTTCTCCACCTCCGTCCTGATCTGTGGGGTTCAGTCGGATGAGATCATACAGTGTGAATGAATAATACGTATCGAGGAATTGATGAGATCATACAGTGTGAATGAATAATACGTATCGAGGAATTGATGAGATCATACAGTGTGAATGAATAATACGTATCGAGGAATTAATGTGATCATACAGTGTGAATGAATAATACGTATCGAGGAATTGAGAATGTTTACTTTTCCCAGGAGGGTGCTTTTGGAAAGACTGTTCGGATTCAGACTAGGATCGACGTCCACTTTAATCTTCAATACGTTTTTAAAGTCTGCAAAGAAAGGAAGAATACAAAAGGAAGAAAAAAAAACAAGAAAACAAAACATTTTACCACATCCTTTAAGAATATCATGTTATATTTTTATTAATGTGCATTTTATTTTGTGTGTAGTTGTCTTCATTTATATAGTTTTTGTTTTGTAATTATGTAAATAAAACCTCTCTCCTCTCTCTTATTTGTTCTCTCTCCTCTAATTCCCCCTCCTCCCTTTCTTCCTCTCTTCTCCTCATTATTTCTTGCCTCTTTCTATTCTATCTCTCTTATCTTTTCTATTCCTCTCTCCTCTCTTTCATCTCCCTTTCTCACCTCTCTTTCTTTTTTCTCAATCTCCCCCTATCTTCTCTCCTCCCTATGTCATCTCGCTCTCTTTTGTTCATTCTCACTCCCCTCTCCTCTCTCTTTCTTCTATAGCTCCTCTCTTTCTTTCTCTCTTCTCCATATTTCTCTCCTCTTTATTCTATCTCTCCTATCTTCTCTTTCTCCACTCTTTCACCTCTCTTTTCTTTCTTTCTTTCCATCTTTCTTTCTTTCTCTCTCTCTCTCTCTCTCCTCTCAAGTTCAAGTTCAACAAAGCTTTATTAGCATGACTGTGTAACACAATGTTGCAAAAGCATGTAAATAGAAGTATAACAGTATTTAAATAATGGGAATAACTCTCTCTCTCCTTTATAGCTCCCCCTTCTCTTTCTTCCTCTGTCCTCTCTCTGTTCTATCTTTCCTCTCTCCTCTATCTCTCTTTCACCTCTCCTTTCTCACTCTTTCTTCCTCTCTCTCTCTCTTCTTTATAGCTCCCCCTTCTCTTTCTTCCTCTCTCCTCTCTCTGTTCTATCTTTCCTCTCTCCTCTATCTCTCTCTCCTCTCTTTCACCTCTCCTTTCTCACTCTTTCTTTCTCACTCTTTCTCTCCTTTATAGATCCCCTTTCTCTTTCTTCCTCTCTCATCTCTCTGTTCTACATTTCCTCTCTCCGCTATCTCTCTCTCCTCTCTTTCACCTCTACTTTCTCACTCTTTCTTTCTCTCTCTCTCTCTCCTTTATAGCTCCCTCTTCTTGTTCTTCTTGTCCTCTCTCTGTTTTATCTTTCCTCTCTCCTTTATCTATCTCTCTCCTCTCTTTCACCTCTCCTTTCTCACTCTTTCTTTCTCTCTCTCTCTCCCCTTTATAGCTCCCCTTTTTCTTTCTTCCTTTCTTATCTCTCTGTTCTACATTTCCTCTCTCCGCTATCTCTCTCTCCTCTCTTTCACCTCTCCTTTCTCTCTCTTTCCCCTATCTTTTCTCTGTCTAATTCCTCCTCTCTCACCTCCTTATCTCTCAGTAAACAATTTTGCAATAACATAAAAATGTTATAAAAAATGTACATGACAAATATGTTCCTTTTGTTTGAATAATGATTGATTTTACTCCTTTATAGCTCCCACTTCTCTTTCTTCCTCTCTCCTCTGTCTGTTATATCTTTCCTATTTACTCTCTCTCTCCTCTTTCATCTCTCCTTTCTCACTCTTAAGAGTTTTCTTCCTTCTTTGTGTTGTTTTAAATCCCTTTATTTTACATTTTCTTAATAGAGGGGGTTGTTATTTAACCTTGACAGAGGAAAAGTTTTTGGTTTGTCTTGTACAATTTGGCCCTTGGGTAAAAATAATTGGGGACCCCTGGTTTAGACTAACAACTCTGAATCATTCTGAATGGTCACAGGTGAGTTTAATAATTAACTTATTTTATTGCGACTTAATCCCTTCCTAATTTAATCCGAATAATTAATTGATTTCTTAATATATGGGTGGTTCAATCTTCCCCAATTTGGTCTGCTCTTACACTCCTAGCCCAATCAGTGATCCTACTCTGGCTGAAGCTTTTAAGTCTTTATTCCAAAACCATGTTAAAAGCCATTTAAGCTGTTGCCATTTAAGTGTTGGTTCCAGTGCCTAAAAAGCCTGCTGGACCATACAGAACTGTACTGTGCCATGCATTGGAAACCCTTAAACACACCTCTGCAGATGATGCCAGCATCATATTCATGGAGACACTGATGGCTTCCCCATCCTCCGAACTGACACTTCCTGAGGTTCGACTCCTGACCCGTGCAGCGGAGGGAGCTCATCCATATTGGCCCATTACCTTGACCATAAAAGGCGTTTGTGAGGGTTTCTGCGTTCCCTCCGCAGCCCAGCTCTCTGCAGAGCACCAAACCGTCCGGGATGTCCCACCCGTCATGACACACGGTCCCCCAGCGCCAGTCGTGAAGCACCTGAACCGTGCCCTGGCACAAGTTATTTGTGTTCACCAAACGCACCTCTGAAGAGAAATGAAGACAGTGAAGCAGCAGATGATGACTGAATTCTAGAATTTATGGTTACCTCACGGTGCTGATTTGACAACCAGGACTTGAAAGTGACAAAAAAACAACAAAATTGAAATGGTTGACACCGAACAGAATCATAATAATAGCATTCCTGATCCTCTTTCAACATAATGTTATGTTTTCAGTTTGAGAGTTTTAGAATAATTTTGAAATGTGATTTCATTATTCCATGTGATGTAGCTATTTAAATATAATATTTCACAAATGCATTTAAAACGAGTGTCTGTTCACTCTCTGAGTAACTGTTAACTTTCATTCCTTACTGGAGATTTTGGCTCAGAGATGTATTCTGCTTTTATCTTGAGCTGAGACATTGACATTTTGCTTAGTCTTTGTTTTACCCTTCTCTCATTCTCTTATCCGTTATTGTGACCAAGTCGCTGGAACCGCCCCAGGTTTGGGTTGACAGCTCTATAACTCGGGGACGTTTTGGATTTTGAAGTGTTATAACAAGTGACTGATGTTGTAATTCCTCACCTGACCACTTGAGGCAGATCCCCATTGACACCCAAGTTAGAAATTCTTATAGCCACACGAATCACTTATTTGAATCACAGGGTCAGATTTATTCTGTATATTTTGGAATATCATTTCAGATTTTGAAATCTCTCCTTTTAAAAGTGACTCATTTGCATGAAGAGAATAATCTTCAAAGTCTGCCAAAATAGTCAATCTTCAAAATACTATCAGTTAAGTAATTTTGAGAACATTCAGAATAAAACATGCTTGTATATAAACATATCTTTGATATGTTGATAAAAATGTGAAAATAACAACCCCAAAGTTAGTTAGTTCATTCAGAATCCCAGAAGTTGTGTCTTTTAAATAATGTTAGGAAGCTCATGTTTTACCTCTGCAGACAACTCCAGCGTCCTTCGCATGCGTGCAGTCGTGGACTCCCCATCCGTTTGAGCGACACCCCATCACAGACGCCTCCTTTCCAGTGCATTTAACGTTATCCATCCAGATGGGGCCCACACCGTCTCCGAACCCCCCGATCTTCACCTCCACCGGGGTCCCACACCCCAGCTCCTGACAGATGACCTGTGCGTCCGTCATGTCGAAGCTATTCCCACACACTGTCCCCCACTGATCCTGATAGAGAACTTCCACCCTTCCAGAACAACTGCTGTCACCACCCACCAGACGCACACCTGAGAGATGGAGGAACCGGTTGCTTCATGATCAAAAGGTGATTTCACACAGTAAGAGACACATTGAGGGAGAGAGAGAGATAGAAACAGTAAGTGAGAGAGAAAGATGAAGAGCGGGGAAAGAGAGAGGAGAAATAAAGGAAAAGAAGAAAGAGAGAGAGAGATAGGCGAAGGTAGAAAGATGGGGAAAGGGAAAGGGAGAGGGAAAACAAGGCAAGAGGGAGGAGGTGGAAAAAGAGAAAGTTTTTTAGGAGAAAGGAGGGGGAAATGTGGAAAAGGGGAAAGAGAGAAAAAGGGAAAAATGAAAGAGAGAAAGAGGGGAAAAGGGAAGATAGGGAGGGCAAAAGGAAAGAGAGAGAAATAGGTAAAAATGGGAGAGAATGAGTCAAACTTGTTTGTTTACAAAGAAGTTTGCAATTGCGAAAAGGCCACAGTCCTGTACTTCATTTTTTATAGGTAGTTATTTATATGTACGCATTTTGGTTTTAATAAAACAACATTTATTTTTACAGGTACTTACAAGCGCTAACAGTTCACAATATCATATGTCACCATATGTCACTGATTCCTCAAAATATTAACCGAACATCACATATGTAAGGTCCAAAGGTTTCTTTCTGATGTACACACTCTCACATCAAGATGTGTTTCAATAATCCAAAATATTATGCGTAAAGAGGAGTACGAATGTTTGTGATTAAGTGCATTTGTTTAGTGAAATTAGTGATTAGACGTTTTTATAAAGCAACATTAAGAAGCAGTAGAAATATCTTTTCTCTTTTACTTGAGGTAATATTCAAGAGTTCTTGTCTCTAGTTAATAGTCAGAAGTACTCTTGCTTTTAATTTTACTACAGTCAAGAAATACGTGACTTTTAAGGTGTTAAGTAAGAAACCCTAACCCTTAACCTTCAATTATTAACACACAAAAGATGCGTTAACCTTTACAGGTGACTCCAGCGTCCCGAGAGTGAAGGCAGAGGCTGTTGACTGCAGGTGCAGGGGAGCACATCTTCAGAGACTCCTCGCTCCCGTTGCACTGCACAGCATCCATCAGGATTTGCCCTGATCCGGGTCCAAAAAACCCTCCAGTGAACGTGTTCACCATCGGGCCGCAGCCCAGCTCTCTACACACCACCACACCATTCAACGGCCCCCAGCTGGAATCACACACTGACCCCCAGTCCCCCCAGTACCGCACCTGCACCGTCCCCTCACAGATGTTCTTTCCGTTCACCAGCTTCACCTCTGGAAGGGAAGAACAGACATCACTCTCCTGAATCTCAAGTTTTGCTAACCATTGGCTAGTTTCCACTCACCTCTGCATGTGACCCCTGCATCGGTGCTGTGAGAGAAGTCTGCGTCCAGCACGTTACCAATGCAGTTTTTCAGAGAGGGCTCCGTCCCAGTGCACCCAGAGTTATACTTCCACACTCTCCCAGCACCACTCTTCAGGTACGGCCCCGATTGGACTGTCTGCGCCGTCCCAAAGCCGAGCTGCTTGCAGATAATGTTTCCTCCTAGAAGATTCCAGCTGGTGTTCCTGAGTGTTCCCCAGCCGTACAGATCGTAGCGGATCTCCACCCGTCCTGAGCACGGGCTGAGGCCGTCCACTAGCCGCACCTCTGAGGAACCCAACAGAGAGAAACCTCCTCAGCAAGCAGTTTTAGAGAGGAGTGAGGACACAAGGGGAACTGAGGAGCAAGGGTAGAGTATCCAAAAAGTGTATTCAAGTAAAAGTAAAAGTACTTGAGAAATTATTTACTCAAGTAAGACTAAAAGTAACTAGTAAGACTAGTAAACGAATAAGAGTAAAAAGCATATAAACAAAATGTACTCAAGTACTTAATTTTTATTTATTCCTGATCTGAACAATATAAAGCTATTACTTAGTATTTCCTATAGATTACTTTAGTTTTGTTTTTTCGAAGGGGAAAATAAAAGTCGATTGCAAGCTATAATAAATCCTACATTACAAAGGCAATACGCGCAAAAAAAAGATGTTTGCATCTCTATAATGACATTTTACAGAATAAGTGTGCTGTGAAACCCACATTTATCAGCGCAGGCGTCCTCTTTGCGTGCATGACACAACATTTAAATCCTTTAAAAAATCTAAAATATCCAAAAAAAATGTCTAATTGATAAAGAAACATTATGTATTATATAATGTATTATAACATAAAATGTATTTTAAATTATAAATGTTAAACCAGATTTAAAAGCTTGGACGGCATTCTTTAAGTTGGCTTGAGAAAGTTTTATGGTTAAGTTTGTTAAAACTTAAGCCTATTGGAAAAAGTTCAAAGCTTGAAGCTATTTTCAATCGTTTAAACTGACACAGCTTAAATATAAACAACCCTTTAAGTTATTGGCAAGAGTTGGTGTTCTGAGAAGATTGTTGCTAGGGTAAACAGTCGGGTTGCTATAGGGGTCAGTGACATCATATATTGTTCCCCTTGTCAAAATAGATCATATAAACCAACCCCCTCATCTGAACTCTTTTCCTAATCTGAGATTTAAATCTTTCAAAATGGTTGCTAGGGTAAACAGCCTGGTTGCTATGAATGGGATAGTGGCATAATGTAAAATGTTTAATTATCCATTCATTTTGAATGGAAACGTTAAGACAAAGGTCCCCTCTTGAGCTCAGGGATCAGAAACTTTTGCACCTTGCTCAGCATGTTATTGCTCAAAGTGATAAGTTACTTAAGTGCTGTGAGTTTGAAGTATCTACAAGATTCTCAGTCTGTAGCTTGAAGTTTTAACTCATGTTAAGTCAATGGGGAAAATTTCCCAGTATTCCCTGTAATTTCCCAGTGTCCTAGTGGTGGCTGTATGAGGAGATATAACAACCCACGTGAGCCAGTAGCTTCAAGCATCTAGGAGGAGATATCGTCAGAAATGTTGACAAGAATAACAATAATATTTTTAAAAGCTAGATCATTAAGTTGGCTTTCACAAGTCTTAAAGTGAAATCTTGGGGGGCCGCAACCCTGTACAGCTTCACTCCAACATTCATGCAACACACCTGATTCTATTAATTAAGCTCCTCTTGGCTTGGTTGAAGCTACTGGTATCTCTCATGAAGCAAGGATGAAACAAAAACCAGCAGGGGCTACAACCCTCCAGGAATCACTTAAGGGCCGATGCCCTAGGTCATCCAGAAACGTTGACTTTTCGCCACTCCAGGACTGAAATCAAACGTATTTGTAATTCTCGTGAGGCTTCCAGGCTCACCTGCACACGTGACCGCTGCATCATGAGCATGAGAACAGCTGTTTGCTCCCCAGCCACTGAACGGACAGTCCTTCAGAGACGTCTCATTACCCGAGCAGACGAGGTTGCTCATCCAGACCGGACCCGACCCCTGCCCAAAAAAAGAACTGAAATACACCGCCACCGGAATCCCGCAGTCGTGCTCCAAACAGGTCACCAGTCCATCCCTCAGGTCCCAGCCTGCATCACACACCGTCCCCCACTGTCTGTTGTGAAACACCTCCACCCGGCCCGAGCACTGGTCACCGCCGCCCACCAGCCGCAGCGTCTCTGCAGAGGTGAGCATCAACATCTCTCTCTTAGTTGCAGAAATCTTGTCTCGTTTTCAAGGTGGATGCAGAGATCTACTACATTGACATACATTTACATTCATGCATTTAGTCCAAATTAATTTAGGGGAGAGACAATATACAATTTTTTATACACAGTCAAAGTAAACTACGGCAGGAATTGGAAGGTCCTGTAAAAATAGTGAAGGTAAAAAAAGCTGAATAAGACAGGAGAGGTTGGTAAATATAAGTTTTGTTTAGATGGAGACTTAAACGTTGTTACCTGAAAGGAAATGTGCACATGATTGTAACACATCTCTCATGATGGAGCTAGTAAAGCAGGCCGTGTTTGCTGGTGAGTTTGCAGGACACACAAAAAATCTAGTTCAAAGTAATATTAGTTTAACCCCATAGACGGGTAGCCAGTAGCCAGTTTCTTTTTTTTTTTTTTTTTGAATGAATGTTTAAAAACCTGTTAACTTCTGCAGGTCTTGTGTCTAAATTTAAAATATTTTATTATTACGAGATATTTTGAAGACTTTGTTTGGCAGGGAAAACAAATAATTTGACATCACAATTTGCACAATAAAGTTTTCGCATTTGAAAGGAAAGTTTTGGTTTTCTGAAAAAAATACTTCAGGAAACAAAGTTTTTACTTTAAATAAATAATGGAAAAACAAGTCTTTCTATAGATAAAAAAGGGGATTTTGGCATTGAAAAAATGCATTAAAGGACCATGATTTGTCATTGAAAAATAGACCTTTGTTATTTAAAAAAAATAGTTTAAAGGAAAAAAAAGACACTTAAAAGAAAGTGTTAGCATTGAAAAAAACTAATATGGCATTGAAAAATTACATTAAAGGACAAAGTTTGGGATTGGAAAATACATTTTTGGCATTTTAATTGAAATGTTTTTTCTTGCAATATAAATTTGTTTTCAGTGAAAATCTTTTCATTTTTATTTGTTTCTCAATGCCCTTTTTCAGATGCCAGATTTTTTCATTAAATTTTTTCATATTGAGAAAATGTAACCTTCCCTTGGTTATGCTGAGCTTTGCTAACAATTTCAAGCACACATTTTGGAAAACAGGACATAATTTGTGTGAATTTCTCCAAGAACAAACAACAAGTGCAGTAATACGAGAGGGTTGAATGCTTAGGATGCTTAAAAAGGATGCTTAGTCCTAATTTGGTGTACTCCTGAAAAGGATGCTTCAAAGGTTATTCATCGATGAGATGAGAACACACCAGAGAATGTTTAAACGAAGAGTGATCTTTTGTTTGTCTGAAACCTGAATCTGCTAGAACCCTGTGAAGCACCTCAGGCAGTTGTTACCGCAGCCTCGGCTCCTGTTTTGCATGTTCTTTCTCTTCCAAAACCCTTACAATGTTTGTTTAAGAAGGCAGTGTGTGTGGATTGGTTGTAACTGTACTCATCTGAAAGCAAAGCAAGCCTGAGATGCACTGATTTGGATGCTGTGACACTGAACCCTTCTCGTTCTAATTCACAGATGCAGGACGCACCAGTGCAGGTGACGGCAGCATCCTTGCTGTGGTTGCAGGTATCTGTGGCGTTCTCCCACTCGCAGTCGAACACAGAGGTCTCGTTCCCCCAGCAGCTCAGATCATCGGTCAGCACGGGGCCCGACCCCTGCTTGAAAAAACCCCCGGGCTCCAGGGAGACCAGAGGACCACAGCCGGCCTCCAAACAGGTCAGGTTAGCTTCAGCTTCATCGAAGCCGTCGCTGCAGACCGTTCCCCATTCCTCGCTGTACAGCTCCACTCGTCCGGAGCAGTTGGTGAGTCCATCCTGCAGCCGCACCAGAGGAGTCTGCAGCAAACTGGGGTGACTGGAAACTGCGCTGCTCACTGCATCTGCACCAATGACCACACGGTGCATTGATTAAGATGCGTGGGGTGCTTCAATTGCATTGTTTAATCTAAAGATTGTGTGTTACCCAGCAAGAGTTGAGTCTTCCCGAAGTGCATCTCGATGAGGAGCAGAAGAATGATCAGAAACAACCGCATGGTGACTAAAAAAAACCACATGTAATAATGTAAAAAAATTGGTAGGGGGATTTTAAGCGACTTATTGGAGGTATATAAAGTGATGAAAGTGCATTACATTAAAGAAAAAAATCACACTTTTGTTCCCAATACACGAACAATACATATTGTCACATTTACTATGGAATGAGATTTACACCAAATGTTTTATGCTACATTTAAAAAAGTTGAATGAAATAAATTAGAACTGAAACGGTTACTTGAACAACTCAGTGAATACTGGATTCTGATTGGCTGGCAGGTGTTAACCCTGGTGGGTTTGTTCATTCTGTGTATCCATGCGTGGCGTTCTTCACGGTTCATTCAATGCGAGCGCTGGAGCACAGTTCAATAATTGTTCACGGATTTACTCAACTTGGATTCTTTTAACGATCGTATTATTTCAGTTTTATGGCTGTTTTTTATTTTTACATCAAACATCATTTGTGGAGCTCTAATGGACAGAAAGTGAGAGACATTCAATACTGACGAGAGATGACGGTGGCTGCTTCATTCAGGAAACACAGAGCCTGGATTGATTTCACAATAAAGGAAACCAGGAGCTTCAATTTGGAAATCGCCTGTTTTCATTCATGTTAATACCTTAACGTTATAATAATAAGATTGTTATCAAGTATGACTTGTTAGCTTTCGTATTGCAGCGATTGCCAACTATGGAAAGGGCGTCACCAGATCAAAGTAACACTAAATGTTTTGTCTGCAGCACAAATATTAAAAATGTCTTTATTATGTTAATGTTGGCTGACGATGAGACATTAAACATTTCTTTTCTCTGCGTAGTCAAAGCATAGACTGTGTAGACTGACGAGAAAAAATTTCAGCTGTATTGTTCCAGTCTTTTATGGCAGTCCAGCTATTAATAATAGCTTAATTATGCTAGTGTTGGCAAAAAAAACGTAGTTAAAATGTTGAAACTGCAGTTTAGAAACGAAAGTTGAAGGTATAAACCTTTCACTCTGGGGTTTCTCCTCTAACTTGCGCTCCAGAACAGCACATTTCACTTTATAAACGTACTTTTTAGGACATCTTGACTCTAATCTTGATTACAGCAAATTACTGGTAACCTACACATAATGTTCCGCTTGATTTAATAATAATAGTAATAATAATCAATAAAATAATACATTTACAACACTTTCTACCATTGAATGTCAAAAGCAGCAGGCCCCGGAAGCAGCATGTGGCCTCATAAATGTTGTATACGATTATTTGGGTGAATCGATAAAATTTATCATAATATTCATAGCTACAACACAAAAATGAGTCATTTTCAAGTGAAATCCTGAATTTATTAAATAAAAAAGATAAAAATTATCTACAAAAATTACATAACTACTTTACATTTTCACATTTAAGAAAAAATGTAGTTATTATTATTTTTTTGTAATTTTATTCAAAAGCTATTGAGCTTTAAAATGTAGTATACGAGCAATTTGAGTACGTTCTATGGTGAAAAGAAGCAAGATTTTGCAGAACATTAATGAAAAATCCGAAGTTTGTGGCCTAAAAAGGTGTCATAGACTAACAGAAAACAGTACAAAGTTTTGTGATTTTGTTAAAAAGCTATTGAAAAACTCAATTTCGCACCAAAAAGGAGTGTAACTTTCCAGTCCTTAAATATTCGAATATCAAACATGTCATGCCAAGCTAACTTTTGCCAGTCATCTCAAAGCATGCTGTTAATGATGAAACACCAGCGTAAGAGCAGAAAACATCTCAAACCTGTGGATGTGAGTAGCTGTGATGCTGCTGATGCTCAGCGCTCGGAGGAGTGAGGAATTCTTACAGAGCGTTTGGCTTTCTGAAAACCCCGTTTGCCCTCAGCACCTCCTCCTCCTCTCTCAGGCCTCCAGGTCAACATTTAGTGCTCAAATGAATCCCTAGAACTCACAAAAATGCACTTGCTACAGAACCTCTGCAGAACTGCTCTAAAATCTAACAAAATCCAACCCAGCAGAATGCATTTTTATAATATTCTTTCTTATGATATCTTGCTTCTAACATGAACCAGAGCCTCATTTGTCAAACAAATGTGGATTTAACTATTCAAAACGACCACGAAGACGTTCATTGTCTGCTAAACACACTCTTCTCCGTCTCAGGGACATGCAAACGGCATCTTAAATAAACTAGTGGAAACATGCACGTAACACAGTCTGGCTCTGATTTAACACAGGGTAAAAAGAGGAGAGGGGAAACTAAACCATGAAAAGAAAAGAAGTTAAAGGATGCGATACGATTAGATTAACCGCTTCAGACCTGAATTATGTGACAGTTTTAAAAAAAAAATGCCAAAGTTGCTTAGATCTGAAAGATATCGGTCAAATCTCCGATGAAGAACCTCAGAAGCTGAATATTGTTTGTATAAAATAGTTTTAATGAATTGTTGTTGTGCTTTTACATTGTAAAGTTCAAGGAATGGATAAACTAATTTCAAAAAAGTGCTGATGTTTAGTTTCCTGTATTTAATGGTATTTTTAACCTTGTTTCAAAACTTTGATCTCTTTTTTTCACAAACAATCTGAAAAGTTACTTTAAACACATCAGTTAATGTGCATAATACTTCTACAAATCTTGGATACTTCTTCACTTAGGGTTCTGTGCTGCCATATATATTTATATTTAGATATGAACTTTCTTCAGATTGCATCATACGTTGTCTTGCTGCTATTTGATTGGATGACAAATATCGAACTTAGTGGATAATAGGCTATAATTGAATTGAAAGTCTTTAGAAGCCCTGCTCCTTTCTAGAACTTAACAATAATTTTTTTTGACCAGACCGCTAGCAAGGACCTGCTTGTACTTTCCATCTAAAATGTCCTTCTGTCTATTTAGGAACCAGTCTGGGATCTTGTACTGTTGAGGGTTCTGTGTGATGGTCACCGCTCAATCTCATCCTCTGGTAGTTCTTCAGCTGGTGTTGCTGACGAATGCAATTTTGCATCTCCCATCGCTGTTGGTGTTTAGAGCACAAAGAATGTGCTGGAACTTCTCTGGAATTTTGAGCTACATCGTACAGAAGTGAATGTAAAGTTACAAAATCTTTGTACACTTTCTGAAAATTACATTTATTTATATATTGTTCATTTATAAATAACTAAAGGGTTTGACTTTAAAATTAACAGGGAATTAAAAGTCTTAAATTCTAGGTCTTGAATAATTTTTCACAGGTCTCATGTTTCTGATATCCATGTAAAATTCATCTAATATATGCTTGCTGTTGCTTAGTGTTACCAAAGATTTAGAAAATGCTTCGAAATGCAAAAAAAAAAAAAAAAAAAAAATGATGGTTAGAGTTGCCATTGTGCGAGAAAGTGAGTTGAAATGCTCAAAAATATAAAAGTCGTGTTTAGTGGTGCCATAGATTGGGAAAAAGGTCATACACAATTTTCATGGAAACGTTACCTTGGGATTTTTGGAAATATACAAAAGTGGAAACATTACAGTAAATATTTCAATTATAAACTGTATGGAAACATAAGTATATACATTTTGTACCAATACGTACTTAAAATGACATTTTTGAGTGATTTTATTGCATGTGGAACTTCAATTCTTTTATTTGTCCTCACAGGTGCACTTCAGGAAAAAAAAAAACTATCCATAAAAGATTAAAAAAAACAGTCATGCATTAAAAGCAACAATGGGTTCAAATTTTATTTATATCAACCTCTAGTTTTGAGCAGAATTATGTATTATGCAATTTTTACAATTAATGTTACATTCTCTTTAACAGGCAAACCTTCAGTTTAACAAATGTATGTGTTAATTCCTGGTAATTCCCTTATGTTCGTGTTAATTCCATGGAAAGATTCCAGCATTAAAAATTCCTAGAGTTTAACTCCAGTTAAAATATAGGTCTTAAATTTGATTCCTAACCGGCTTAAATTTGACCTAATGAAACCTGTAGAAACACGGAATTAATAATAAGCCTTAACCAAGGAAATAATTCAGCTCTGAAGCGTAAGGTTTGGTGGTTGTCTTGGGAGCTATAATGGCAGCACACAGTGTCTTATTCCTAAGAAAGCAAATAAAAAAGGTTCTCTAATGCATTTGTACACTTGATGGCTTCTCTCTGCAGTTGCTAGTTGGATAGTTTTAGCCAAACTCATGCAAATCAGTGCTTGTAGCGTAGTGAGGGGAATGAATAGTAAATCAGAGAAGAGTGAGACAGCTTGTAACACCTGACCTCATAAACATTGAAATTCAGGTTTGCATGCGACGCCCCGATGTAATCTCTCTCTGATGTGAAACTTCCTTCTGGGAAATTATTGATGGTCTCGTTGAATATCATAGGGTAAAGCTGGAATATCAGTGACACCTTTTCCAATTCAGGAAGTAGAAGCACACTTGTTTAAATCCTAGGTAGTAAACCAACCTTAAATCATCAGACGTGATAGAACTTTTGTATCAGGTGACAATATAAGACACAAACAGACAAATTAAATATTCACAAGACATTGGATGTCAGATGAAAATTAAGAAATTAAAGGTACGAGCAGCCATCGAATGGCTCTCGCACCTTCAGCACTCTTTTGGCCAGTTCTTGGCGCTACACTCCATGACTACTCATTGTTTCAAAAATCTTTCATCCTATATTAGTATCCTTTTTACAAATTTATAAAAAAAAAAAACTAGGTGCCGGTATGACTGATTATGTGTTTTGTAATATGAATGAGTTCAGACTTGGACTCCCATGAGGACCGATGGGACAGTGGAAGTAGTGATGTGTTGTTTGCAAATGAGCTGGCTCTAAGAGTGGATTCTTTGTAGCATCCAAGGGTGAAAGAAGTGAGCAGATTCTCATTCACTGCTATGTTAAAGTTGAACAAAATTAGAGCTGAAAAAAAAAATGTTTCCACCCCTTGCTCCATTGTTTACTGTATTCGTTTGGTGCTCCCCAGTGGTCAATCTTGTGAGTAAAGTGTGTTCATTTAAATAAACATCCCAATTATTCCTATAGTATTATGTTGTATTATGATTATTAAATGCTTCTGTAAAATGTTAAAATAATTTAAACATATTTGATACATATTAAATTAGCAGTCAACTATTTTTAAACAAGTACTAGGTTTTTTTTTATCAGACTAAATAATTTAAGGACATTTTCCGCAAGATACCCAACACAGCTTTCATTTTATTTATTGCTCAAGTATTGCAGAGGTGATATAAAGTATCATACAAGAAACACAATTAAACAACAAGACTGCTTTGTTTTCATTTGTAAATACTGTCCGTATAAAATGCATAACAAGAAAACATGCTTTGAGATAGAAATTGGGACGTGCTGCAGTCTCTTCAACTCTTTTAATGCTGCAAGAAGAAAAAAATGATCGATGCAATTAAGTGTTGACTACAGTGCACTTGTGAATCCACAACAACAAGGAGCAAGAAAAATTAGCATAACACGAGGAAACCAAGCCCTCCACTGAAGAACTCAAGCAGAAAGATGCTTTTATCATGGCTTCAAACGCACGAACGAAGCAAGGGGAGGCTCTTCTGGATCTCGCCCAGACGTTTACCTCAGCCTCCCGCTGACCTTGCCCTTGCCACGACCTTTGGCACTGCAAACAGAAAAAAATAATCAACCAAAAAGAGTAATTTATTTCAGTGATCTTTGAGAATCATTGAGGAGTATCATGAATTACCATTTGATTTGGGCACTATTCTAGAAGGCTGATCTGTTTAGTTATTAATCAGAAAGTTCTACTGCAGACCTGAGAGTGGACAAACCCTAATATCATTTATGCTATGGCAAAACCAAAATTTCTCTTTCTCTAAAAGACTTATCAATGCGTTCTTCGTGCCTCTGGGTTTTTATGTCTATTCTGGACAGCTTGCAATGTATTCAGAACTCCGCTTCTTGGATCTTGACCAGGACCAGAAAACATGAACACATCACACCTGTTCTGAAATCGCTGCACGACTCCCGCTCTGCTTTTTTAAAACACCTTACCTTAACCCTCACTTACAGTAAAAAGCACTTCATGGTCTGGCCCTCGAGAACTTGTCTCTTTTAATCACTCACACCCGAGTAGTATGCTCTGTTCTGCACATCTAAGTATCTGTTTGCTCCACTAACACTTTTTCTGTCTATGCACAGACAGTGTGGAACTCTCTTGCAGGTGAGTTCGGGGATGCACAGTTACACCATTTTCAAATCTCAAATTAAAACTGCTTTACGATTGTTGAAATTGCACTTTTTATTCCGTTTAACTTTAGTCCTGTACTTTAATTTCCTTGTCTGACTAAATGTATTTTGTCTTATTCATTTTATCTCCATTATTCATGTACTTGTTTTACTTTTCTTCTCTGTTCAGCGCTTTCGGAGGTCAGCTTGAATGAATAGTAATTCAAAAATTCAATGATTATGTTTTATCATTAAATAAAAACAACTTTAGCTAATACGTAATAGTCAAAAATTATGTAAAGAGAATTAGAGCAAGAACTGTAGTCTGAATCCTCTACGCTGTTATATCAAAGTCTTATTTTAAACATGAAAACATTTAGAGTTGAAGACAAGCAACCACACGAAACACAAAACAGCTTAGTGCTAGAGTTGACTACATTAAACGAGACAAATTAAAGGCATGCTGGGAAACACATGCTGAGTCGTGGTTTCTTTTAAGCTTTCTCTTACCCTCTCGTTCAGCCTACAGATTCCATTTCCAGAGAACAAAACGTAAATTTGGAACTTACCGTTTGGCTGCAGACTCTCATCTATGACCAATCAATTCATGTAAAGTGCCCCTATGATGCTTCCAGAGCTGCCTTCAGGTTTGATAACTCTTTGATACGGATACTATGCTTCTCATAAAAAACATCAAATTATAATATGCACTTTTATTAAACAATATACTATACCTCAATATATTATTTGTAAATGAAAATTGGATACTTTTGTGTGTGTGCAGCCGAAAAGTGTCCCGCAGTAAAGTTTGACATTCATTGCACATTCAGTTTCAAATACTTTACAATTTTTTGCTCTTCTTATAGTTTGAGATGAAACTATGTCTGATAGACATAAATATGTGCTTTTAAGTTTCACAAAGTTTAAAGCTTAAATCAACTTCTTCAGCATAATTTATAATAAATATTTGTCCTCTCTAGACTATCACTGCACCCATAAGGCACCTTCAATAGGCAGTATTTATCATAAACAATGCCTCTGAATCACCTTAAACGTGTGTATTCTGCAAATGACCCCCTGTTCCACCCACTGCTTCCATCATACCCTCTGCTGGGTTTTTGCATGTTACCCCACAGACAATCCACCCATTTCTGATGAATATGTTCATATTTTTGGTAAACCAAAACCAGATTTGGTCCGTGACATCCAAAAATACTCTTTCTTTTCATTCATCGACACGGTTCTGCTACGGTTCACTCAGCGCATACGTTAAAGGATTAACCCACCTGATTGATCAGTGAAGAACAGAACATATGCATTGATGTCTGTGCAAATTAATCACACATTTCCACTTGATAAATCTCATTCGCACCACCTGTTCCATCATGTGAGGTTACATTTGAGATGATAATTATTATAAGCTATATCAAGGACGATAGTTTCATTTTGTGTTTTTAAAAATGACAAATGCAACAAAAACGTTTTTTACGTAGTATAACCAGCATTTATTCAAACAAGACTAACGCTGTCTGACCAGTCAGAGTAGAGCACTCAAAGTACAAAGTGAATATTGAATAAATAATTAGAAAACTGCTTAAAAATGAGACTGAAAACCCTGTGTACAAATCAAATTTGGTAAGCAATGGCAAAATAGGGGCACTTTTACTGCTTTTCTTAACTCAAAAGTCTACAAACATGGCTGTATTTCCAGTCAATTCAAGGGTTGTGTGTGTGATGGGGAGAAAGTTAGGGAGCCACTTAAACTGGTCCTATTAGGATCGAAAAAAAACAAAAATCCTAAACGTTTCCCCGTTTGACTCCAGGATTGAGCTGAACAACATGCTCTGAGCTCGCTCCCGTCAAGATCGAATGGTTTCATTGGGAGTCTGAGAGGCAACAGGAGCAGATTGAACGCAAAGCAAGAAATCTCTTCAGCTGCTTTGCAGTAGAGTGACCAAATTTCCCTGATTAAAGAGATAAAATGCTACCTTAATGTAATTATTAAACAAAGTTGTGGCTCTCCTATGCTCTTAAAAGAGTTGTACAGGTGTTGATTGAAGCATTGGACTTTTTTGGACAGAAGAAAAGAGAGTTGGATTAGCAAAACTTTTCTACCATTACCGTTTTCTTTACACATTTACATGTAATATTATTTGTTACAAAGTCTAACTCGGGTTGCTCACATTAGAAGTTGTATAAGCTTATCAATCAACTACAGCAGGAAGGAATTTTTTTAAAGATTGTAAGTGTTCCTTGAAGAGAAGAGGTTTTTAGTAACTGACTGGATCAGGGAGTTTGTTCCACAGTGAGAGAGAAGGTTCTGGTGAGAGACGTTCTGCCTTTCAGGGACGTAACCACAAGACGTTCATTTTCTGTTTTTTGGAGGATGTGTAGGAGTGTATGAGCTTTGGTAAGCCAACATCAGTCATTTGAACTTTTAAGTTAGAACTGTTTATAAACCCCTCAAAATACTCCACTCTAGATGTAAGATGTAGGTTTGTGATGTAAAAAAAAAACATGTAAAGTGTCCCAAACCCCAGGCAGAGGACCGGTATCGATGTGCCGATCAGTTGGACCGTGCAAGAAATAATACATTTGTTTCTGTTGTATTTTTTATCTGAGTCTGAACCAATAACTGTACACCACATCTTGCCATTAGGTCATTTGAATCCTCAAGCAGCGGGATTTGGCCACCGTCATGACAGACAAACAGAGACTACACATCCTCAGAAGGGATTTATAGGAGAAAAAGGCGGTGCAATGTTTTTCGCAGCTCCGCCAATAATCTCACAGGCATGATTGCCAAGCATAAGAGGAAACCTTATTAAAACATAACTCGACAGAACTCGCAACTGTAAGCTAACAAGTATTTTATTTTTCATAGCATGGCTAGTCCTAACTTGGTCTAATTTGACTAACTGGAAACAAAACTCTGTGTTCTTGGCTCCTGTTTGGATCCCTGAGGTGAATTTGTACAGTTTGTAGCAGAACGTCTCACTTTCAAAGCAGTATTTAAAGGTTTGATTGAATTTTATTGCTGATGAGTGTTACTTTTTTCTTTTTGCATATTTCTTAAGTTCTTTACATCTGTGCAAGGGTCCAAGGGCGAAATGGAAGCTAACATTAAAGGAAACTAAAATAAGAGCAACAATTTTAAATGGTAAATGCACATTTGCTGTAGGTTGCACAGTATTTGGTTGCACTGTGAACAAAAAAGCTCTGACTCAAAAAAAAGAGAAGTCTGGTCACTCTGTTTCACACTAACACACCGTCTGCATCCTTCCTCCAGACCCGGGTGCGTCTCAATCAGCTCCAGTTTCTCCTATTTTAGTTTAAACCTGTATGACTGTTGATTGAACCAGACAACAGTTCCATCTCTGTTTAATAAAATAATAATAATATGTGTGTTTTACTTACACACAGCATTCAATCATATATTTTCTAGTCGTATGATCATGTGGCATCATTATTAGTTAATGATAAATTAATGAATTATGGGTTTTATGAATAAAATGTGTGTTAACACATAGTTTATGCACAATTACTTCATCAGATATTAATGGTTAATTTATGCATTAACAATTTTTTGTCACCTAATTGTCATAGAGTAGCATTCTTTCAGCTGTATTTGTGTATAAAAGCTCCAAAATAAGTACTTTGTGTCATTTATTGTGAAGAACTACGTAGCGAACACATTTAATATTTTCATGATCCTTCTTCTTTAGAAAGCGAAGTATTGACATATGTTGAACACCCTTCAAAATGGCCACCACTGTGATTAGCATGCTAACTAGAGGGAGCAGACTGAGACGCAGCCCTTGTAGAAACCTGGGGAACGTGACCAGCGTGGCTCGGCAAACTTACCTCTGATGATCTTGGACTCGAGCCAGAAGCTGAATGATCTGTAAGGGACACATACGAAGCCTTTCTAAGCACAAACAACAGTATGAAGAAGGCCAGCGCTCGACGCGGGGGAACCTGCGGGTTTGAAGACGTCCTCTGCCTGATTTACAGTCGCAATCACGAGAAACAGACCCCACACAGAGTAAATCTGAGTCACAATCGACTGAAAGCAGGCTTGACAAGAGTGCGACGAGCGTCTGCACAGATGGTTACTTACAACTTCTGCTGCTCATTGATTCGGGTCTGGAGAACATTCATCTGGAAGCAAGTCACAGTTTTAGACAGGCAGCCCTTGGACGCCCGACACTGAGAACTACGCTAGAGGGTCATTTCAATTCTGTAGCATCACTAAGCTAACTATCCAAAGGGAAGATGAAGGAGCTCTGGATCAGAGTAAATCTTTGATACATCTAGAATTTCAATCACATTTCAATCAAGTAAAAAGTCTGCTTTAATGTTTAGCAAAATGTTTGTTCAAAAGTTATTCTAGGTATTCTACACAATTCTTAGGCATTTTATAGAATGATCAATACTATTCAGTGATGGGAAGTTTTGTTCATTTTGATTAATCTGTTCTTTTGACTGGTTCACTTAACAGATCTACTGTTTCAATGATTCGTTCTTTTCATTCATCTGTCAATAATTATTTACTTACTTCCCTGACCAGATTACTTGCAGACAGTTACGACAAAGTCCCCAAAACCTTTTAATAATCAACACGCTCTAGTAATCATCTACTCTGATACTGAAGCATTGAAAACAATACGAACGAGTTGAAGAGCGACTCGGAAGAACGGTTCTTTACTATATCAGGGTTCTGCATCGATTGAAAAGCATTGAGATTGATAAGAACGAAGAAGAGCTCAAATGAGCTGTTCTTTTCTATATCTGGCTCCAGGTCCATTTCGAAGCAATCGTGAGATTGAACGAGATGGCGAGAACGAATCGTTCACTAATCGTTCTTTTTGAATAAATCATTCACGAACGACACATCAATAGCATTTAAAGTGTTCAAATGGCACAAGGTGAGAAGTTGTTATTAATGAATACGCTTTTGAAACGGAAGAACAAACTGATGAAATGAAAACAGGATACTGATGAAACTGATGAAAGCACAGGATATTCTGACCAGAAAACATTGAAAGCGATGAAAATTTTGAGCAATGTCAGTTGTGCAATAGATAAGAATGAGTCAATTCTAACCTTATTCTGTTTTTGTTTTCAGGCTTGACTTGGTCTTTCAAAGACCGCTAAACATTTATCTGAACTGAGATTTGCACAACTCCTTGGATGGCTTCTCTGCAGGGTGCATTTTGCAAGTTAGTGTTAAAAGTGGATGCAGTGACACTCCTTGTCATTGGTTGGTGCTCGTGTGTAATGATGTGTCGTTCCTGAAAAGCATCAATCTGACTCTTTAGGAATAACTCTTTTCCTACAGTGAATAGTTTTCTTTGCTGCATGAGGATTACAACGTTGACAATCAGAAGACTATGATAAGCACTTTTATTTACTCAGACTAGTGTATTTTGCTCTACTTTTGGGTCTTTGTCATAACGTTTTGCAATTAGATCAGATTTTTTCCTGATATTAACATTTATTTAATAATTTCCTGATTAATTATACAAATGAATCGTTCAAATGAATTGTTCTAATGAATTGTTCAAATTAATCATTCTCGTAAATAAATTGGAGTCAAAAGAATGAAGCACGAAGTTGAACGGAAATTTCCATTACTCAGGGACAATAGCCACACGCCGGCTGTTTTATAATCTTTGAGGGCATTTATTGAACAGCTCTTGATGGTCGGACACCAGCAATACAAGCTTCTGAATGTTTAAATTCTCCTCTTTCATGATCTCTTTCTTGGCTGTTCATCTCGTTGTTCTTTGGGTTCTATTTTCTGTTGTGAGATTGAAGCGGGAGTGTGTATCGACCGCCATCTAGCGGCTCTTTCATGTCCTATTCTCATCATCAAAACAGTTAGCTTTCATGTGTTGTTCTCTTGCGAAAAAAAAAAACTATCCGTTATTGCAGAGCTGAACTCTTGTTCATGTTCACCAATCGTTCAGACAAATGTGTGATGTGCTATCAGCTCCTGTGCTTTTTCGATCGAGACATGTTCACGCACATAACTTGGCATGTGAAGCGACCATTATTCTCTGGTCTCTGGTGGATCTTGGACTTTGAGTCTTACTAACTAAATACAACTTGAACAAGTGCGTCTGAAAGAAAATTCGATGTAAAACCTCGAAACAGTTCAAGCAGTTAAATTAATCTCTTACGTCATATTTCTGTCTCTTGAGCTTCTCGGCGAGATCGAACTTCTCAGCCTCCAGCTCCATCATCCACTGCCACATCTCGTTGGCCTTCTCCCTGCAGCACAAACCAATCAGATAGCTTTGTCAGTGATGAAAAACATTTTCAACATGCGGAAATCTCTCTGTTAAATGTACTTGAGTTTATCTTCAGAGAGATGATCAATGTTGAGGGGCTTCCTTCTATCAGCCAGGATCTTCTTCTTCTTCTCTCTCTCAGTCTGTTTCTTCGCTCCTTTACGGCCCTCGCCCTGACACACGAGAATGAGTACTATGACTGCTAGGGATCGTTATTATTGCATATACATATTTAAACACTATTGACATGATTAGCAAGTCACTAGCATGTTACGAACAAACAAACAAACAAACAAACAAACCCATTATAAGCATGGTTAGCAAGTTGCTTGCATTTGACTAAGTCAATTGACTATAACGAACACGTCATTAGCATGTTACCAGTCTCAGTCTCTGACGTTATGCCCACAGAATTTTTACTAAATAAATTGAATTAAGGTATTGAGTTTGCAGAAATCAGTTAAGTAAACTTATCAAATTACTTTTTACAGTGTACCATGATGAATAAGTCTTTAACATGTAACTAGCACATTACTAGAATGATTAATAAGTCGATAGCATATAACAAACATTACAAACAAATCATTAACACGCTACTATTATATCACTAGCATGACTATCAAGTCAATAACACGTTCCTAGCATGATCAGCAAGTCCCTGGCATGTTACTAAAGTGATTAGCAAGTCATCTCTGAAATCAAACCTTCTGTTGGATCCCTCCATACTGGTGCGTCATGTTGGTGAGTGCTTTCTTCTTCTTGGCATCTTCATCAAGCTTCTTCCTCTGTTCCTCGAGTTCCCTTCTCTCCTTTTCTTCCTGTTCACAGGGAGAGAAGGATTTGCCTCGAGCACTCACCCGTAACAGAAACACTGAAGCTACTCACAGCCAGCCGTGCTTGTCTCTCCTTCTCTTTCTCTGCACGGATCCTCTGCTGCTCTGCCCTCTCTGCTCGACGCTTCTCCTGTCCGTAATAATGGGAACGGTTACCTGAAGCACTACTCATCACTTCTCCTCTCTCTCTACACAGATTTGTTAACAGAGAAATTATAAGATGAAGTCGTACGATTCTGTTGACGAGGGCGATCAGCTCCTCCTCATCTTTCTTCCTTTGGATGAAATGAGCTTCGATCAGAGACTGAAGCTCAGATAAATCTTTCTCCTGCCGCTTCCTGTGGATGTCCTGTCACACATAAATATTTGTTACCCAAAAGTATTGTGCTATTTGAACAAAAATGTATGTAATTTTTTTTTTTACATAACTCATAGCTCATTTTGTTTGCATGAAAAATCCTGCTCAGGGTGCAGCATTAAGAGTAGTATTGGGCCCCTAAAGGAATTTTTAAGGAAAGTGGAAAGGAAATGGAAGGCAAAAAAAACCTTTTTCAATTTTTTGTCACATAACAACCAATAACTCTCGATCACAGTCCCCTGATTAGTTACTGTCAGCATCTGTACTCATTGGCTCGCTCCTCTTCCACCAGTCTGTTTTCCACTCTACTCTCTGCTCCCAAGTACATATCATTTAGCTTTAGTTTAGTTTTAGACTTTTGTGATAACTTTTGAGTCCCATCGTTTGCATTACGTTGCTGTATATATATATATATATATAACATTTTTTTCTATTTTCCACAAAACTACTGTTAGAAATTATTGTATTACTTTAAAGCCCTTTAAAGCTTTAAATTGAACAAAGTACTTAACAATAATTACATTTACAAACAGATCAAATAAAAGTAAATTAGAAATTATGAAGATGATCTACAAAACGTAAATAAAATAAACATTAAGTAAGCATTCAGAGGAAGAAGATGCTTCTGTGAGACTGAAAAAAAATGTTGCACATTTTTTGTAGTGAATACATGTAAAATAACAGTTAAAGTAAGGGTTACTTAAAATTTTGATTAGGATATTTAGGATTAGTGTGTAAAAAACATTTACAAACATTACACATGTCAAATATATAAACAAACAGTCAATACAGTTTACTAGGAAATTTCAACTAAACTTTACTTGAGAAGAATATTTTTGTATTTATTTTTAGATGTATTTAATTACTCACATTTTCTATGTGAGAAAACATTTTAAAAGTAAATTACACACCACATTTTGTTTCATTGTGCCCTCCGAGAGAGCCCTAATCACATTTAAACTCTCTAAAGTGTGTCACTCACATCAAAGTCCACCTTGTCTCCTTCTGGGATCTTGGGAGCTGAGATATTGGGCATGAACCTGAAAAAGGACCGTCAGCCATGAGCTCTGGCCCTGTGTGGTCTTCACTTATAAAAAAACACTTTCAAAGAAACCCCATGGATGGGATGGAAACATTTGGACGTACTTTGGCTTTGGTTTGGTCTCATCTAGAGAAAAAGATACAGAAATGCTTTACTATTATAAATGAAGAGAATTTATAATCACATGAGGAAACATCAAGAGTGATCTGCACTCACCTGTGACTTCCTCCTCAACAGGGGCTTCTGTGTGACAAACAGAGAATAATTCAAACTACAGGTCAAACACATGTGTAAAATGTGAGTACTTGTAAAAAAAAAGCATAGCAATAGAAAGAGTTGAGTTTGATACAGGGCTGAATGATGACTCAATGTTCTGACAGTAACCACCCCATCACACACCCTCACAGACTGATCGCTTCCTGAGATACAAACCTTGCTAAAAAGAAACCTTCCATCAGACTTCACACTACTATTTTAGCATCACTTGAGCTTCACCACAACTTTGTTTCCCATTGTCTGGTCCAGTATGTCACCCAGACCAAAAACAATGAGCTGAATTTGAATGTAAGGAGTTCTGAATAATACACTTCATTATGAAGGACAGACAAGAATCTTTACCTTCAGGTTCAGGTTCTGGCTTCTCTGTTTGGATACGATACAAGCAGTTAAAATAAAAATTGGAAGACACTTACTGCACTTGAAGTCTGAAAGGTGAGGAAAAGTACTGAAATGTTTACCTTCTGGTTCTGGAGGCTCTGTTATTAGAACAGCGCATTAGTTTGCTTTTATTGAATGCGGAACAAATAGCTAAGCATGCAAAAAACATGCAATCAACAATAAATTATTATTCACAACAGTGGATAAATAATGAGGAGGAAGGAGGAAAGAGGGAAGGAGAGAAAGAAAGAAAGAGGAGGAGAGAGAGAGCGGGTAGAGAGGGAGAGAAAGAGGAGAGAGAGAGAGAGAGAGAGAAACAGAGAATAAAAACTGTTGATAAAAGAGAGGGGAAGAGGAAGAATGTGAAAGAGAAGGGGGAGACGAAGGGAGATGGAGAGAGGGAGAAACCGAGAAAAAGAGAGAGAGAAGGTGAGAGGAGCGGGTAGGAGAGAAAGAGGGGGGAAAGAGAGAAAGAGAGGAAGAAAAGGACAGAGGAGAGAGGGGGAAATGTGGAGGGAGAAAAAGATAGAATGAGAGAGGGAAGGTGAGAGAGGGGAGAAACCAGAAAAAAGGAGGGAAAGAGAGGAAGAAAATTAAAGAGGAGAAAGGGGTGAGGTGGAGGGAGAAAAAGAGAGGTAGGTAAGAGAGAGGAGAGAGGGTGGAACAGAAAAGAGAGAGGGAAGGTGAGGGAGGGGAGGGGAGGGGAGAGAGGAGGGAAGAAAAGAAAATATACAAGAGGAGGAGAGGAGTAAAGAGAAGGAAGAGAGTTAGAAAAAAGGTAAGAGAGAGAAGAGAAAGAAATTAGTAAAAGATAGAAGGTGAGAGAGTGGAGGACACGAGAGAATTTTCTAAAGAGGAAAAGAAGAAACAGAAAAAAGAGTGGGACGAGAGAGAAAAGGAAAGAGGGAGGGAGGGAGAGAAAGGAAGAGAGGAAGGGAGAGAAAGGTAGGAAAGAGGGAGAAAAGAATAAAAAGTTGTTGATCACATAGTTGATATAATGAGGACCGGAAGCTCAGCTTATAAAAATCATGACATTCATGCCTTTATTGAATTGATGGGTCAAAGGTCAAAGGCATGCATCATTTAGATTGGAATCCATATTGGTTTATCTCTCTAGTATATTTCTCGCATCTGAATATATATCTCGTATCTAATATTTATAAGCTGTCTCCTCAATCAGTAATCTTTAAATAATAAAAGTCCGGTCAGTGTTTACCTTCCTCCGATGGAGGCGCCACTATTCAGGAGAAACAGATGAAATCAGTATTGTTTTTAATAAAAGTGGAACTAACTAACTGCAGAATTTTTGTTGTGTTAAATCATTCAACAATTGGTGAAATGATAATGATAGAAGAAATTGTAATTATGAAAGTAATACATTTATTATTAAACAAGTAAAAAAAAAACTAGAAGATTACCTTCAACTGGTGGTGAAGGAATGCAGGAAGAAAGAAATATAAAGGGTTACAAAGTTTAAATCAATCATATCGCAGACTTCTTATTTTTGTCTTATTTTTCTTTGGATTATTATGGTCATTTATTAATAACCATGTTTCTTGAACATGCAAATGTACAAAGAACCTAAGCTCTGACTCTAAATGTAAATAGCAGATGTTTGATGACTATTAAAAAAAACAAACACACATTAAAAAGCAGACAGCTTACCTTCCTCTTCAGCTTCCTCCTCTACACAGTGAACACAACCAGAATTAAAATCTCATCCGTTTCGATGCTTTCGGTGTTTGTTAGCATGCTCAAGATGCTGAGGCGGTTATCAGATCAGCTTTGTCAGAACATCGAGGGGCACCCAACAGCTCAGAAATGACATTCGGATCTCGTTAATGCCATTTCCACAGGATTAAATGGGTCGGACTGTTACAGGAACTCCAGGATTGTGTCACTTATCATTTCAGGTTTACAGAAAGTTTAGGAAGGAAACGAGCGGAGAGGATACATATGTCACCTGCCATATTTTCATATGAGTTAAGAAGATATAATTAATCTATCAGCATTCACAAATTTGTGTGTCAGTGTGCTTACCTTCCCTGGAACACACAACCCAAATGGAGAGAGAAAGGGAGGGAGGGAGGGAGGGAGAGAAGGAAGTAGAAGGGGGAGGGAGAGAAATGAGAATGAGAAGGAGAGAGAGTTTGAGAAAGGTTGTGAAGGAGAGAGAAGGAAGAGAGGGCGAAAAAAACACAGGTAAGGTGAGAACACAAAGCAAGAGATGTAAAGAGGAGTGAGGGAGGGAGAGAAAGGTAAGAGAGAGAGAGAGAGAGAGAGAGAGAGAGAGCGAGAGAGAGAGAGAGAGAGAGAGAGAAGGAACAAGGAGGTAGGGGAGATAATGAAGGAGGGGAATGAAAGAAAAGGAGCAAGAGAAAGGTAGTGTGGTAAAAAGAGGTGAGAGGGATAGAGAGAGAGGGAGAGAAAGAGAGATGGAAAGAGCAGGCAGGGGTAGAAAGGAAGAAAAGCAGTAAGAAAAGGTAGTGAAGGAGAGAGAGAGGATGAGGGTGAAAATGAGACAAAAAGAGAGGGTATGTGAGAGAAGGAAGGGTAGGAAAGAGAGAGGAGGGAGGGAGAAAGAGAGAGGAGAGAAGGAAAAAGGAATGAAGGGGAGAAAGAGAGAGGAAGTGGGAATGAAGAAGAAAGAGACCAGGGGAGAGAGAGCGAGAGAGATGGAAAGGGGAGGGAGGTGAGAGAATGATGGTGGGGGAGGGAGAGATGAGGGAGAAAAGGGGAAAAATTGAGAAGAAAGGGAAGAGCCGGGAGGGAAAGAGAGAGAAGGAAGGAAAGAAAGAGGAGGGAGAAGGGAAAGGAAGAAGGAGACAACATTAGTGAAGGAGAGAGAGTGTGAAAAGTAGAAAAATAGAGGGAATGAAGATAGGAGAAGAATAGAAGGAGAGAGGAGGGAGGAGAAAAAAGAGGGTGGGAAGAAAAAAGAGGAGAAAGGTAGTGAGGGGGAGAGAGGGAGAAAATGAGAAAAAGAGAGGGAAAGAAAAGGGAGGTAGGAAATAGAGAAGAGGGAGGGAGAGAATGAGAGGAGAGAGGGAAAAAGGAGGGCGACAAAAGGAAGAGTTGGAGGGAGATAAAAGTAGCAAGGGAGAGAGAAAGGAGAGAGGGAAAAGAGAGAAAAATGAGGGAAGGTGAGAATAGGAGAGAGACAGGTGGAAGGTAGAGAAGGAAAGAGGAGGGAGCAGGAGAGACGGATAGTGAGGGAGAAAACGAGACCGAGAGAGAAGGGAGGAAGGGCAGAAAGGAGAGAGAGAGAGAGATGGAAAGAGGAGGAAGGTGAGAGAATGAGGGTGTCGAAGAAATGAAGTAGAGAAAGGTAGTGAGAGAGAGAGATGAGGGAGACAAGGAGAAAAACAGAAAAATAGAGACGAAAGGGAAGAGCCAGGAGGGAAAGAGAGAGAGAGAGAGAGGGAAGGAAAGAAGGAGGAGGGCGCGGTCCGCGAAGAAAGGACAGAAGGACGAACAACAGTAGTTGAGGAGATGGAGAGAGAGAGAGAGGGAAGGAGGAGAGGAGGGAGGGAAAGAGAGGAGGAGGACAACAGTAGTGGAGAGAGGGAGGAAGACGGGACTAACAGTAGTTGAGAGATGGGAGGAAGGGGATTAAGGAGAGAGAGAGAGAGAGAGAGAGAGAGAGAGAGAGAGAGAGAGAGAGAGAGAGAAATTGCGTCATAAGTTACATTAACATTCGAATGCAAATTAAATTAACAAATTCTTGCATAACCAGCCCAAACTGTGCTTAAGAACAGAGAAGCCGGTTTCATCAATTTGAGGAGGTTTTCTGTGGTTTAATGTCAGAGAAAGTTTAATAGAGTACTCTTTTGTGTTCTAAACGTAAAAAAAGTCATGTTGCACACGCAGTCTCTGTACAACCTCAGATATCCTTGTGACACTCATAAACAGTAATCTGCTTTGTTATAATAAACACAAATACTCACTGCACGTCCTCGCCCTGAGCCTCCTCTGTGTCAGCCATGACTCGTGTGGATTCCTGAGAAAGGAAACCAGATCAGTTTATAGAGAGACAGCTTCTACTTTAACATGCTCTGCAAATCTTCTTTAAGGGCTTCTAGACGCGACCCTGACCCAGAAACCAATGCTGAGCATTGTCTGTGCACAACAAAGGGTGAGACTGACTGGAGCGTTTAACACGCCATCGCGAGGATGCTTGTGTCCAGAGGAAATCAATCATCATCACTATAAACTCCAGATGAATGAGAGAGGAGGCTATTTCTGCAGCTAATAAACCTGGTGGAGGAACAGGTGCTCTGAACTCGACTGAGCGAGTAAATCATGAGCATACAGCAGCGTGTCCTTGTCTATTTCTGAAGCGCATTGTTCCACTGCACAAACTCTTCTCAGTTTTAGGATCTCGTCCACTCGTGTGGAGCCTAAGATCTGCTAAAAGCCCGTTTACCTACCGACGATCATACGGCTGTTGTTTTTTCTTCTTCGTCTTTTTTATTCATCCAAAGTTCTTGCATTGAAGTTAACTTTTGATTCAAATCAGCCTAAGCTTGATATTAGTATAATAAGATAATATTCTAGTTAAGTCTCAACATTGAGCGTGTAAAATGGGTAGTTAGATCTGCAGCAGAATATAGCATTAAGTCTGCCTTACAAAACAAAAAGGCAGTATGACTTAACTATTGATACACATTAAAGAAAAGATATTCAGTGTAAAAACAAAGGGTGCCTTAATTGTCGTGAAAATGATAACAATTTGTAAAAACGTTTTTGCTTTGTAGGGAAAATTGTTTTTTTTCCTGGGAAGAGCATTTTCAGTTAAACAGTAAACATAAGTCAGTATTAATAGGTTATATGAAAAAATATGCCATAACACAACTTGGATTTTAGAAAATAAAGTAAAAAAAAATCTAATCTTACTAAGGGTTGCCAGAGACTAAATGTAAAACACACCCACCTCAATAAAACTAGGTCAAATGAATGTAAAACTATAGACGTAGCCTGATAAAGAGCAAAATATTTATATACTTGTATAAAACTGGCCCAGATCTGGTTAAAAAACGGATCCAAATATGATACAGAACTAGCCCAGATCTGGTAAAAAAGTGGTCCAGATATGATACATAGCTGACTAAGATCTGATATAAAACTGGGACAGATCTGGTATAAAACAGGCCCAGATATGATACAGAACTGGTCCAGACTTGATATAAAACTAGCCCAGATATGATACAGAACTGGCCCAGACTTGATATAAAACTGGCCCAGATATGATACAGAACTGGCCCAGACTTGATATAAAACTTGCCCAGATATGATACAGAACTGGCCCAGACTTGATATAAAACTGGCCCAGATATGACACAGAACTGGTCCAGACCTGGTAAAAATAATACTTGGTATAAAAAATCTGATAATTTATGATACATAGCTGACAAAGATCTAATATGAAACTCGGCCAGATCTAATATTAAACTGGCCCAGATATGATACAAAACAGTATCTGGTAAAAACAAACAAACAAACAAACAAACAAACAAACAAACACACCCTGGCCCAGACATGAAACAGAACTGGCCCAGATGTTTTATGAAACTGGTCCAGATCTGGTAAAAAAAAAAAAAAAAAAACTGACCCAAATATAATACAGAAATGGCTCAGATCTTTTATCAAACTGGTCCAGATCTGGTTAAAAAACTGATCCAAGTATGATACAGAACTGGTCCAGAACTGGTAACGGGTACAGTACTTGCCCAGATCTGGTATGGGACCGGCCCAGAACTGGACCAAATCTTGTTCAGAAGTGGCACAGATCTGGCTCAAGGGTGCGAAAAACAATCTCAGTGAGTTTACCTCTGGTTCTGATCTGGCCCAGTTCTAGTTTGAATAGAAAACACAGATCCACTCCGTGTTTCTGTTGTGTGAAATTGGCCCACAACACAAGTAGTGTCTGCACCAGATACAGTTTTTGATATCTGGGTAATATCATCATAAAAATCATCCCACAGTTGAGAACCAATCAGAACCATGCTATTACCAAAACTGCTGTCTTTCGCTGTTAATTGGCAACAGAATGAAACACATACTTTAATTTTGTAGATCACAAAGTCAACGGTGTGTACACATGTTGTACAGTTAAATTCCTTCAAAATGAACATTTAATCACAGTAATAAAAAAAGTCCCTTTCAGGTGTCCCAGACATGAAGCACTCAGAGATTGAAACCTGTAAGGAACCATTCTCTGTAAGAAGAGTAAGAGTGTGGTTGAACTGCATGGGCTCCAAACTTCTCTCCCTACAACCCCGCTTCTATGTTCCTCCATCAGCTCCGCCATCACACGCTTTTGTATCAGAATCAGATTCACACACACAAGGAATTAATATAAATGCTGTAAATGCTGCTCTGTGAGTTCTGTTTCAATCGTTGCACATAGAATGCATGCTGTATCTCGTTCCTGTATCTCTGAGCTTGATCGTAGATTATTGGACTTGTTCACCTGTTTATGTTTGCTTCTATAAATAAAGCAGCTGATCCCGTCCTTAATATTCAATGAATAAAAGAAATTGGGTTCAAGGAAGGAGTTTGTAAATAAAACTAAAATATTCAAACAAACACAGCAAGAAAAAAAAGTGAAATAATGGAGTGAAATAATGAGATTAAACAATCCTTTAGAGTTAAACATAACATTTCAGGCCAATGTAATGGAATATACAATTTAAAATTCTAAATGAAAACCTACACATTTTGAGTTTGGAGAGTAGACAAAAAATGAAAGCAAACATAACAGAATTTTTAGAAAATTAGTTAGGAGTTTCAAGCCAAAACAACAGAATTTTATTTTAGGTCTCTGAAGAGAGTCAATTCAATAGTTCAAGCAAACTTATTGAAATAGAACTACTTTGAAGTTAAACACATCATTTCAAGACAATCACAGTGAAAATAAATTTTTTCAAGAGCTTCAAAAGAAAACTAGAAAATGCATTCAATAATAACAAAAAAAAAAATGGTTTGGAGTTGGAAGTGAATCCTGTGGAAAGTGAAAAACTAACTTCATAAAACAACCTTCTGAACTGAGATCAAAATGATTCGATGTAAAAAAAACATCTCATAAAATCAGAGAAAATCAACTTTTTTAAAAGCTAAATTATTATCTTTTTTTGGAACACGATGAATTGAATGCTTACATCAGCTAGGTGAGAAGGTCATCAGACCCACTGATCTCATTTTCATTCATATCGTGATTAAAGCTTCGTCTCTCTGAATCCTAGCTTCAGAGCAGGTATCTTATATACCAGAAGCAGCCAGAGCTTCACTCAAATCCAGCAGGTCTTACAGCAGCTTAACTCTCTCACTCTGGAGCTGTGCTTGTTTTCACTCTAAAAAGTGAAGGCTGCTCCTAATCCCGGTGAACGGCTGGAATATCAGCGGCAGGAACGCAGCCATTGATGGGCCGTATTAAGCCGCATTAAGAGAAAAACCCAAAGAATTCAAAGCAGCAGACCCCCAGGCGAACAAGACGAGCACTGCATGGAACATCTCAAAGGCTGAGCTTGAAGATGTGTTTGAGTTTCTTAATTAAAATAGAACAAAGCAAGCTCTCACCTGAGATCTGTGCGAGAAGAGAAAGAGCTGATCTGGATGCGCAGGGCAGGGCAGGACAGCTTCAATCTAACCCCAGAGCTCACCTAATACAGACCTGCCGAATCATGTGACCTTGCTATTCAGCTCTCATTGGCTGCTTAGACCAAGCCTATTGTCAGAATGAGAGTTGGGAGACATAAAGCAAGCAACTGTAGGCATGGAGAAGGAGTTAGGAAATGCTGCCTCTTTTAAATAATAACATTTTAGGTACTTTAGGTGAGGTTTAAAAGCATTTTTGCTGAGGACATTAAAAAAAAAATCTATTTGATTAAAATGGTATGTTTATGAGTGCAAGTATAGAATTACTCAATCACAGTGATTTTTAATATTTTGTTTAACAGAATATAGAAACTGTAATCATAATTCACAAAGTTTAAGATAAAAGTCTAACAGAGTTTCAAGCCAATGCAATAATTAAATGTAGAAGTTTGAAAAAAATAGTTTGGAGACAAAACTGAAAAAATTCTGCAAACATAAAGGAATTGAAACAAAACAAAAAAACTTGAACTTTATTGCAAAGTTTAAAGCAAAAAAATGCAAAAAAATATTTTAAAGTTTAATTAACAACAACAACAACAACAAAAAAAATTAAGTTTGGAGATAAAACTCAAAATTCGAGCAAACATAAACAAGAAATTGGAGTTTAACGCAAAGTTTCAAGTCAATGCTGTGAAAAACACATTTTTAAGTTTAAATTATAAAAACAAAACATTTTGAGTTTAGAGGAACAAATGTGTTAATTCAAGCTAAAATAATGATATAAATAATGAATTCAGAGTTAAACAAAACATATCGAACCAATGCAATGAAATATACATATTTAATTTTGAATTGAAACCTAAGAAATGTAAGCAAATGTAACAGAATAAAAAATAAAAACGCTTTTAAGTTTAACACAGTTTTAAGCCAATGCAATGGAGCGTACATTTTTCCGTTCAAATAAAAAAATTGGAAGACAAACTGCAGATTTTTTAAAATTTAGGCTTTCTTTGGGAGATTACAACACTTCAAGCCAGTGCAAAGACAAATACATGTTTTAAGTTTTGAATGAAAAGGAAAACATTTTCAATTTGTAGAAAAAAACCCACGAAAAGTGCAACGAGAATGTAATTGTATCTAAAAAAGTACTTTAGAGTAAACACAACATTTCAGGCCAATGTTATGGAATATATTTTTAAGTTTTCAGTCAAAACTAAAAATTTTTTGTTGAAAAAAACAATAAAAAATTCCAAGCAAACAACAGAAAAAAATCCTTTGGAGTATAACACAAAGTTTCAAGCCAATGCAAACATAACGAGATAAAAATAAATACTTTAAAGTTAGTTACAACTTGAAAGTTAATAACAAAGAAATGAAAAGATACATTTTAAGTTTAAATGAATAATGAGTTAGAGACAAAACTTGCAAATATATATATATATATATATATATATATATATATATATATATATATATATATATATATATATATATATATATATATATATATATATGTATATATTTAGTTGGGACTTTAACAAAACATTTCAAGCCATTGCAGTGCAATATATATTTTTTAAAGTTTGAATTAAAAAACCAACATTATGCGTTTGGAAACAGATCTCTTAATAATTCAACATAAAAAAAAAGAATTTAACTATAATAAGAAAATAATAGAAATAAGAACTACATTCATAATGCCAATGTTTGCGTTAGGAATAATAACTCAACTGCTTGTGTTTGGGAACATTACTAAAATATTCAATGTATATAAGTATTCATGTATATAAGCAAACACAAAGCCATAAAGGGTTTAGAGTTCAAACAAAAGGTCAAGATAAACTCACAACACTGTTCCACTCAGTAGTGTTTTTAAGTGTGTAAAATACCAAAAAGTACTCCACACTGTTATTCTTTTCCATTGATCTCTTTATTTTGTTCTCAGAGACAATGAAACAACATTGAAGGTTTGTTCTGTATGGAACGAGTGGTTATAAAGTTGATAACTGAAATTAAAGGTGGTGCGACTTGCATAGAGTTACTCAGACACAATACATAAGTGTTTACGAAGATGAAACAAAGTACAAAACTTGATTGTCAAAACATACAAGCAGAATACAGGAGCTTTACTGCTCAGCTACGGCGGCAGAACGCGATATTCTTTGTCTGACAAAACACGTCAGAAATGATACACACATTTCAAATGAGGATGTTTCTATCATCTGGCAGCTAGCATCTCATCGAAAGCAAAAATATCAATGTTTACCTTTATAGACGGATCGATAAACGGGAAGAATGTAAAACTGGACCTTAAACACAATCTAAAGTAATGCTGCAATCCAGATGGACACATCTTCATCGATTACGTTTACTTAAATTCACTCTTCACTTCCTTTCAAGCGGCCTATTTTTATCTAAAAAAATAAGTAAATAAAATAAAACCAAATAAACAATATGCAGAAGAAAACGAAACCAGTTCAGTTCAAAATTAAACCTAAGTTTAATCATACATCTAAACAAAGCTATTAAAAGTAACACCAAACTTAAAGGAACAAAACGGTAAAAAAAAAAAACAATAAAATCAAAGCTCTGGCTTTTTAGTTATACGCAAAATTTTGGGTTTGTACTCATAACCCCAATTTTTTACTTTGGAGACATTTTTCAACAATTCTAGCAATCCTCAGGCAGAGTTTGAGTTTAGAGCCATAACTCAAAAGTGTTACGTTTAGACTAAACCCAAATTTCTGAGTTTAGAGTCATAACAAAAAATGTTGACCGTTAAGCCAGAATGCAACACACTGAGTTTGAACTCACATCCCCATTTATTGAGTTTAGAGTCATTCCACAAAAACTAAAACATTCCTTGAGTTTAGAGTCTTAACTGAAAATGTTTGAGTTTAGAGCATTAACACAATTTTTTTAATTGAAAACGATAAACCATTATTTTTTAGTTTGGAACCATTATTCAACAATTCAAGCCTCCATAAGGGAGTGATTGACTTTGAGTCTTGACTCAAAAAGATTGAGTTTAGAGTTATAACACAATTTTTTGAGTTGGGAATAATAAACCAATATTTTCGAGTTTTGAGTCATTCTTCAATTAAAGCAATTATAAGGGAGTGTTTGAGTTTTAGAGTCATAACTCAAAACTACTAACACCAAAATTTGGAGTTTAAATTAATAATCCTAATTTTTGAGTTTGATGTTAAATTGATGTTTGATTAAATTGTTTTCAACAGTTTTATTTATTTATTATGGCACTTTCACGTTTTGAGCCTTAAAGTAACAATTAGTGGTTACAATTCAACAATTCAAGCAACCATAAAGGAGTCATAACTCAAAAATGTTGAGTCTAGAGCTATAATGCAACATTTTAAGTTGGGACGCATAACCCCAATATTTGATTTTGATGTATTTTTTTCAACAATTTTAGCAACCATAAGGAAGATTTTGAGTTTAGAGTCATAACATAAAATACTCGAACTTGAACAATAAACAAAACAAAACCACAAAGCCAATTTAATTCCAAAAAAACAAACAACAAATCAATTTAAGCAAAACTATCAAAAAGAAAAAGTAAATATAATTGAAAGCAACAAAACTAATAAAATCAAAGCTGTGGTAGACCTTTTGGTGATGCATAAAATGTAGATATCTACAGAAAATCATCTAACAGAGGAAATTTAAAACTGAAATGATTTCTTCTCTAAAGTGTGAGGCTTTCGCTTCATTTAATATTAATTCCTTACATTAATACGACTTTTACCTAGAAACTCACTTACTAACTTGCTTAATGGGAAGCATCTTAGTAACATTTATAGTGTGATTTATTTTTTAGGACAAGTTTTTACTCACGAAGCACTTTGGCTAAAACCTTTTCAACCTTAAAGAGTAAAAGATTCATTTGCGTCCAAAAGAGAATAATCCTGTATTTCGCTATCTCGCTATCTTTTTTGGAAATGCAGATGACTCCTTACGACACACAATGAGCACTTACCAAAAGATTGATTTCTATCAGTAAAAAAGCCACATATAAAGTAAATATGAGAACTATAATGGAATTTGATAATATTGAGAGCAAAGCATTCTGTTTCAAGCAGTAAAATATAAAGTTAATTACAACAACTTACACTATGTGCTAACATATATTATTAAGACATTTCTGTTTTTTAAAAAGTGTCGTTAAGACAAAAGGTACAAAATAGAGCTACTCTACAGGTGCGAACTGACAAACACGCTGGGAATGCACAGTGAAGCTGTTTTAGTTATAAACTACCAGCAGAGAGGGGAAGGAAGATCTTTAAAAAGACAGGAGTAGACTGCTGCTGCTCCTCGCTCGCATATCCGAAGCATCTGCAAATATTTTCTTACAATCATTTCAAATCTGACTTGCTTTACTTGCAAAGCATCACATTTATGTTCTGATGGTCGCAGTGATCAAATTCTTGTTCACATATATTGCATTAAAATTCTCTTTTTTTTATGGAGGGTTTACTCACATAGATCCTTCAGGCAGTATACAATGTTTTTTTGGCTTTAATAAAGTAAAAAAAAGGAATGTTGTGCATTCTCTTGGTCCCTGGTTCTCCAGCTCCTCTGAAAGGTTAATGGCCCATACCTGAGGAAATAAAGAAGAAAAAGACTCAATTATGACTTTTGGTGTAAATAACATTAAAAGTAATAATATTGCATTTATATCATAATATTTAATTTGGGTTATGCCCAGGTGTGAATACAACAGAAGAGCTTGGTAAATTATTTTTTTTATGTTGAACTATCAAGCTCTGTTTCTAAAAGCATAATGTTGGGTTTATAATTCAAACTTAAAAAAATCAAAGAGTCAAGATTGAGTGATACCTTAAAATGTTAAAGTTTGGAGAAATAGAGTTTTTGAGCTTAGAGTCATAAACCAATTTTTTTTAACTCAAAAGTTTGAGTCAAGAGCAACAGATTTTAGTTGCTTTTTAGTGCTTGGACTCATACCCCTAATTTTCGAGTTTAGAGTCATTATTTAACAATTGAAGCCACCATAAGGGAGAGTTTGAGTTTAGAGTCGTAACACAAAAACTTGAGTCTGGAGTCATTATTCAACAAGTCACTATAAGTGTATGTGTTTAGAGCCATAAAACTACATTTTGAGTTTAATATTCAATAATTCAAGCATAATGAAGTGTTGATTTTTAAACAATTCAAGTAAGCAAAATGGAAAAAAAATGGAAAAAAGCTCAAGTTTAAAGTCAACAAGAGTTTTGTTTGGAGCAAATGTTTGTTTAACATTTTAATTTTGAGGGGGGTAATGAGTTTGAGCTTATAGTCATAAAGCAAAATATTGAGTTTGGAGCAATAACCTCAAATATTGAGATCACTTAGTTTGGAGTAACAAAAATTAATGTCACTTGAGTTTAGATGCATTACTTTAAAAACCAAATCAAGCAGCTTTAACTGAAGATAGGTTTGGAGACCTTTACCTCTGGATACTCTTAAGGTTTCCAAGGTCATGCTTTAAAAAGTTTTTAGACATGTGAAATTATATTTTTCAGATCTCCAGCAAACAAAATGCTTTAATAACAACTAATTCGACCAAACAAAAATGTCAACAACTTTTTAAAATTTCAATTGGAACTCTATGGCTATTTGCTAGATTTGCTAGTTATAATTATCTAATAACTATCAAGATTCCAATATGAATGGTTCATTTTCTATAAATCTAAATAAGGCTCTTAACTGGTGGAGCCGCTTTGAAGCAACTGAAAAGATACAAATATCAAGTAAGCATTTTTCTTTACGCTGTATGTAGGGGTAAAATCAGACCCAGTCTAAAATGATAGCTATGAAAATGTTTTATTGTGATCAATGTCTGTTCTCAGCTATTGTAGCCTAGTAAAAGCAGAGTTTGTTTCACATTGAGCTAAACATACTTCTGACCCCCAGTCTTTCTCTTGTGCTCCACGGCTAAAAACAGCTTTAAACGAACAACCTCTTTACGTTTATTGCTTTACAGTGGCTGCAGGGACTCTAGCATGTACACATGGCATGTATGAGCGCTAATCTCCAGCCGCCTCACGCAGTAATGTGACAACCCTGCTGCTTTAGCCTCGGCTGGCACTGACACACAGAATCTCCATCCACTGCTCAGAGAGGACAATTCAGGCCAGGGTAATACAAAGACCCAGCGCCCATTACCCAAAAACCGCCAAGCATGCTCGAAGGCCATCGTGTCCTCGCCCTGAGGAACAAATGGCCAGCTTTTAAAATAGAAAACAATGCCAAAGAGGCATTTGAAAGCACCGCAGTGGGAGATTTATCATTGGTAGGGTTTCCTGCCACAGGGAATTATGGGTGTTGTTCAACCTGCTGAGAGCTGCCCTTCGCAAGACTTCATTCTGATCAAACTGACCTCGCATAGACGCTAATGACTGATGAGCTACAAGCTGCCAGTCCAAAAGGAATACATTTTAGCAAGTTTAACTACAAACAATCTTAATGATCTCTTGGTGTCAAATGATCATTTCACAATCTCATATTAAACTACGGCATAGATTTTTAGGGTGCATTTTCCACTCAAACTCATGGCTTTGGATTGTCATGTATAAGTATTTGAGGAAAATAGTTAATGTAGAGTTGGAGGTTTTTTCAATTTCTTCATTCTAATTTGTATTGAGTGCTTTTTAATATTTTAGCCATTGTTTCATTGGTTTTACACTCGCTTACATGATTAACGAATTTAAATAAAAAATGTATTCATTAGTCAATTCACTCTTGCTTATATTTGCCTAGTATTTGTCGAGAAATGGAGAAGCGTACCAGTCGAGGTGTATACTACAACACCCCCCCTCCTTAGATTTTCAACTATTCCCTTAGTTTAAGTGAGATATAGATCATCTTATGCAAAGTAAGAAAAGGTGAAACAAGCATGATGAGTGGTGAAGAGGTGGAAGGAGGGATAGCTTGTACGTTGAAGATGTTAGTTCTTTGGTCATGTCTTATATACTGGAGATGATAAGGGTAGGTGGGACCATATGATTGGGTGAAGATGATCCCATTATCAGCCAACCAAGCGTATGTTAATCAGATCTCATTGCGATAATAAAGGGAAATCTAAGCTAGGTTTTTGGAATATTTTATTTATTGGTCAATAAATACTTGTAATAAACACAAATATTTTGTAATGTTACCATCATTTTTAAAATGAAAATTAAATTGATCCTTAATTATTTCATTTTTCATTGTCAGTTTAACATAAAAAACAAATGAAACCATTGTATTTCGTTCTGATTCTAAATTTAAAATCAAAAACTCAATAATTAAGCCTCAATTCAGTTTTCTAAATAAATAAAGTTAAATAAGTTGTGCGTGACATTATTGGCATGAAAGTTCAATCGTGAGGGTTATCCACAAGAAAAGACGGCCAAGGTACTTCAATAGCGAACATTATGATTAAATAAATAGAGGACAATACAAAATTTTTTAAAATACAGCAAAAATACCAGCAATTCCCGTGTTTGTTACACTCGGTAATAAATTAAAACAAAAACATTAAGCCAATTTTCAATTTGTAATTTTCATTTAAAAATCAAAAATCTAATTAAAGCAAGATATACGTACATACATGGACTTTATAGCATTTCTTATTTTTCAATTTCAAAAGAAACCAATTGCTTCAAAATAAAAACCTATTCATTAAATCTGAGATTCTTGATACACTTGCACTCAGCTTTTGCTTACCATTGGTGACAGATTTGGTCTCACCTCTGCTCATGACCTGTGAGAAAAAAAAAAGATAAAGAAAGAGAGTCAGAGTAAGATCAGAATGCTAACGTGCTAATCAGTGCGGCTAAAGACCTTCCCAGTCTATCCGTCTGGTACTCCACTTATGCTTTCAAACGTCATTTACTGTCTTAAGTTTCTATGTACTTGTAAGGGCTTGTGGCCGACATGCTGCGTGTACAAAAGCATCAAGCTTAGCATCATTTCATTCGAGGCTCTTTTATTCTCTCTGTGTGCGTAAGCCTCAGTTTTTCCACTCCTGACCCAGCAGTACTCCTGGCTTGAGAACATCTTGGTGGTTAAAGCCACAGATTTCCCTTCATTAGGCTTTTACGTCAGCATTTACCAGTCCTCTAAGAGCTCAAAGCCAAAAGTGCTGTGGCACACCACGGCCTTGGCCTGATCTTGACGTCCAGCAGCAGACCCTATTGTGCCCCTTCCAAAGATAGAGCATTGGTCTGAATGACTTCCATTATTGTCTGTTTGATCGCGGCATATAAAAAGATGAAGGTCAGAGCCTGTGGGAAAGCCTGTTTGAGTTTAGAAGATGGAGCAAACAGAACTGCAATAGGCTTTGGAGTGGGAGTGTGAACAAGCACCATGTTTGGTTAAATGTGTCCAGGTTTTGCTCAAACAGAAATAGTTTACTGTGAGTGATTGGGGGCAAACATAAGAGAGAGGTACAAAAGACAAAGTGAATTCGATCTTTTTATAAGCACTATCCACAAAAAAAGATCACATTAGGAACAGTCTCCAAGGTCTGCAAGGAAAATGTTTGTTACTTTGCTGTTACTGTTGTTTTTTAGCATACATACGTTTTTTTTATTTGATAAAACTGAGCACTTAAGTTTATGAATTTATCAATTTTTATCCACTGAAGAACTGGTATTCTAGGTAATGACATGTGGCTAACAAAAGTCTTGTCAGATTTTTTTTCAGTGCCATCTGGGGGTGCTCTTGCTCTAGAAAAGAGCGACAAGTTGACTGGCAATACACAGAAAAAGACGCAACCAATGGCAGTGTTGAATAATTAGGAGCTTGATTGCATGCAAAAAAAAAAAAACTAGGGGAGGGGAGATGACATGATCAAGAAGGTGGTTCGGAATTAAAATTTACAAAAGAAAACGCTGTATTTTCAAGACTATATGCTCCTCTATCTATACCTATTTATCACACGTTGAACTCTGTGGCTTATAATATAAAAATGCTACAGATTTATGATTTATGAACTGGTGGTGCTCTCGCTCAAGAAGAGCAGGAAAGAGAGGGACACGTTGACTGGTAATACACAGTGGAAAATGAACGGTTGCTCCTGGCCACCCCTATGGCCAGTATCAAAAAATTTAGTAGCATCAATAATGTGTTTTCAGCCCAGAAACAGTCGGCCAGTTATTAAATCGGCTCTAGACCTTCGACTCCAGAGTTCGACATCAAATGCTGGTCGCAGTGACCTGTAGTTGGCTCTGAAAAGAAATAAACTCTATAACTAGGCATTTCCTTAAGATTCATAATTTTCAACAACTCTGTATTCAACAGCATTTGAATGAAATACTGAAACCATGGCTTGAAGTTTGTGCCACCAAAAGATTTTTAGAGGCCCCATATGAAACATTTCTGGAGGCACCACTGATGATCAAGAAGATAGATTTAGGTCCCCCTGCTAGTTGTCTTCTCATAGATTTAGGTCTAGACCTGTTATCTCCTCGTAGCTTTTATGGACACCAGAATTTGCATGACACAGGCATATGAAAGGACATTTTTGAGATGATTGTTATTGAGGAGGTCAAATAAGCTGGTATATTATGAACAACTTTTTATTACTCTCTTTGAGCTGCTTTTTATATAATCCATGTTGGCAACCTTGTAACAAGTCTGCAGTTACTGCTTTATTTTCAAACTAAACATATTTCTGTATAGCATGTGAGTATACATATATAACACTGTTTAAATACACGCACGCCTAAATATTCACAGAATTTTTTTTTGAGAAGCCACGTGTATTCACTTTGCTCTCATTCCACCTTAATGAAGCCAGTAAAACCACTAGTACAGCTAATCCCAGAAAACATTTAGCATTTGCTTTTTGCTCTTTCTAAGGCCTACTCTAGGTGTTATGATTTCCCCAATGTAGGTTATTTTGTGTTTGTGCACTTTGAATAAAGATTCTTTAAACCTAATGTACTGAGGTTTAGTAATTCACATTTGACACTAAGTTTCTCCAGTCACCTAGAAAATAACAACTCATCATCTTTGTGGCTGTAAAAAATGTTGATAGTTGAACACCAACAAGACAATCTTATCAAAGTTCCATTTTCTGCTCTTCCATGTTTTCTTTGGCTTTTTACACATTGTTGCGCTACTTCTTTGCTGTTTTCCATCATAAGGTTGATGATGGAGTGTTATTGGAGCGCCAACCACTTGCTCTTTAATGTCTCAATGTGATAGCACTAATTCATTTTGTGAGCAATATCAACCGATTTGAATCCCATCATTGCATAATCAAATGAAATCTTCAGTGTCACCTGAAGAATATACAGCAGCGTTGTTATGCATTTACTGGGTTTATCTGCAATATTTGAACCAACACAACCACGCAGTCCAAAACACGTCACAGCAGCTCCAAAGACTAAGAAGCACAAACAAATCATTCTGATATTTTAGCAACAAAAAAGGAGAATATACTCGTCAAACCATACAGGTATTGGTGAGAGATAGATAAAGAGCAAAGATTGTGATGTGCAATGCCGTCTGAGAGTGAAACAGGCTGCGCAAAATGAAGGCTTAACTCGCGGCTCTGGTGACTTCAGCCATCTAAAGCACTTCTTTCCAGCAAACCTGCTTTCATTACAGAGCAAGAAGTGTGCCAAACATGTTTTTTTAAGCTGCCTTGTGATAAGCATGAAGTGTTGCACAAACACCATGCATTGCTGCTTGGAAAAAGACCATTTACCTCCTCAAGGTGCTCAGATCTGCTGACAACTAGCAGGGAGATGACTTTAAACACAAAAACATAAGCCCTGTTAGTGTCCACCCCCAAACCATACTAGAGTACTGCTATGAGTGGGTCCTAACAGCATCTCTGAAGGGTTTTAAAATAGCTTCATAGCAAGCCTGATGGCTGTATAAAAATGTTCTGTTAATGCTAGTGAATAATTTGTTTAACAGAGTGAGTGAGAGGGGGAGATTTGGGCTGATTTCTGATTGGTTACCTTTGTAGCAGGGGAGCCTTTGTTTTCCCATAGACTGCGTTTGCTGGTCACGTCACCTGCTTTCAGGTCCTGCAGAAGAGAAACGGGGAGTAGCATCACTGACGAGTGAGCTATTTCCCACTCACAAACACATGAAGAGCAGAGAGATGCATACTTGTAAGGGAAGGATGTTTGGAGATCACTGCAGATCCTCAGCAGAGAAAGAGAGCAGAAGTAAGAGTAGAGGAAATAAAGGGAAATCTAAGGGATAGAAAGACAGAATGGAAGGAAAACTGAAGCAGTTGCTGATGGAAGACAACACTATTGCACTTCAACCAGTCTAAAAACATTCTAAAAAACATTCAATATGCAAATAAAGAACATTTAAATGTTATTCAATATTTAAGAAGTTAAACATTTAATTTAATTTAAAGAGTCAATAACAAAGTGTGTTTTGCTGTAACAGAAAGAAAATCTTTATTCAGTATTTATTCAGTGTTTATCGAAAATGTTCAATAATATATTATCATGGGTTATAACAATATGCAATGTTTATGCATGAATACTACTTTTTATTTTATACTAATTATTATTTTTGTCAAATCTTTTTATGTAAATATGCCTTTCGTTGACTTTTAATATATTTTGCCTGCATGCTATCATGCTGGAGAGAAACATAGTATTTCCTGTGAATACCTATGCGTAGAATGACAATATAGAACAACCAACCAAAAGAAATTAACGATTAACTCACCTATCAACCAACCAGCAAATCAAACAATCAGTCAGTCAGCCAACCAACCATCCAACCAACCAAACTTATCAAATGATATAAAAAATAAATTAATTAACTAAACAATCAACCAACCAGCTAGTCAGCTAGTGAGCCAATCAATCAATCAATCAATCAATCAATCAATCAATCAATCAATCAATCAATCAATCAATCAATCAATCAATCAATCAATCAATCAATCAATCAATCAATCAATCAATCAATCAATCAATCAATCAATCAATCAAGCAATCAATCAAGCAACCAATCAATCAATTGATTAAATAATTGATTAAATAATTTATTAACCAACAAACCAACTTCAATCAACCAACAAACCAATTCATTGATTAATTAACACATCAATTAGCCAACCAACAAACAAACTCAATGAAATCAATCAACCAACCAATCGATAAATCAACAAATCAATTAACCAACCAATCAAATCAATGTTCATCAATGTTAGTGTCAAATAAATGTAAATGTTATACATTACTCTATAATGTGATGCAGACTTCTATAAACACAGACATTAAACATGTCAGCAAATACAAAATCATCAAGTTCTAGATAAACCTGCAATTTCGATTAATCTAAGCTACTTCTGACAATCATTTCCTCTTATTAGCCGATGCAACTTAATAATTTAATAAAAAACAATTAATTCATTAATGTAGATACTTCAACTGATTAGATTTACTGTCTTTTGTTTTATTTACGAGCTTGGACATCGAGTCTTTAAATAATCAGGCAATCACTGTTGAAGGATTGCAGGGCATGTTGAGGGAGATGAGCAGAGGAGCCTCCCCATGAATGACTTGCATGACAGAGTCAAGCAGCTATTAAACGACTCAGTAAAGTGTTTTAACATCTGTTAAAGGCAAGACATTTTTAACCTTTGTGCATTGTTCAAATCAACTCCCCTTTCATTATGTCAGCATGTGTTTTAGCTATTTACCCTGTTTTTGCTTAGTATGTGCTTCTCAGCATCAGTCAACAAGTGCATAAATAAACTCTGATTTATTTACTCCTTGTATTTCTGAGAGCTGAGGTGCTTATTTTGATAACTACACTATCTTATGCTGTTACACTCCATATACAAACAGAAACTAAACTTTTTCTGCACCTAGCTACAGGATTGATGGTACCAACTGATTATCAACAGTAAAACTGACTAGTTTTACCTCTTTCCATCCTGGAAAACTCCAACAATAGGCATGAAGAAGGCATTAATATGTGGTGTCATGGTACTACAATAAAACTATGTGGTTATAATGGAAGTCAATGGGGTTCTAGGAGTAAATGGGGGACAAAAAATGTAATGTGATGCTACAAAAAGAAGTTGTTTGTAAAAAAGGTTTTATGTGACGCTGCAATAATTAAAAGTTGTTACTAATCTTTAACATGTGAAAACCATAATACATGTTGAAAAATCTATTTTATAACTACCTTTTATATTGAAAATAAGTACATTTGTGTTTTTTCTCTACCAAATCAGCAACATCATTTTTTGAATATAGCCACTGAATTAAATCAAATCCTGGATTATACAAATGCTTTGATACTTTTTAGGCATTATGTTTTTGGCCATATCAATGAAAAAAAATAGCTTGATGTGTGATTCTGTGTTTGATTGTTTCTCGTGCGCTTGTGTTTCCCCCCGGTTAAACGCTTCCAGCTTGTCCCAATGACTGGCCTCTGGCTCTAACTGGATCCTGACTTGGAAGAAAGTATTAAAGTCATTAAAGTCATCTTCAGTGTTTGGTGGAAGTGAGAGGGCAGTGCTGGCAGAGTGCTTGTCTTATGCCTCAGTCACAGTTTGAAAACAGCTCCACTGACTTCAATTGTAAAACCGAAAGTTTCAGCCTACGGATTTCAGATTCTGCCCATACGAAACTGATATCGTCTGGGGTTATTTTAGCGTCACAATTCTGAGAGGAAAATATCCTATTTCGAGAGCGCAAAAAGACAATTTGCACATGCCCGAACAGCGTTCGCATAGCAAAAATCAATTTGCAACATATAAGCTGTTTGTTTAACCTGTCTGTGCTGACTGACCAGCACAGACTCGAGGGATGAGAGCATGTGTTTAGTATAATCTCATTTTAAAGCTCCATTAAATTTTTTAGGGCTTCATTGTTAATGTGAAATACATTAGAGTAAAACCTGCTTCCGTTTGGAGGCGTCTGGGAGGGGAATACGCTCCCAAACGGCCATGCAGGGGCGTTCCGAGCTCTTAATAGCTAGTCTGAATGGCCAATTACTCTTCTGTGGAAATGTGTTCCCATTTTATCATGTAATGTTTTTTTCAGTTAATACATAGTTTTTTTTCATTTATCTTGGGTAAAAAAGTAAGTTGAAAGGTGAGTGCCTCTTTGATCTCTATATTTTATTGTGTTTGTTGCCTTTTGTTTTTTCTTTGAGATTATCTTGTTTGTTAAAAATTAGTTAGTTTACTAGATTATAATGATTGTTATTTTGGCATTTACCCCTTCTGAATGTAAAGGCCACTTTTCTTTTCTTTTTGATTGTTGTTTATACTTTATTATGCCATCGTCTTTCTGAATTCTGATTGGTGATGATTAATTCTGAATAACTGAACAGGTAGCCTAGGTCAGTTTGTTCCCTATTAGTATCCTTGCGCAACTTTAGCCACCACTGTAATAAACATGAATATCAATATGAGCGGTAGACCACAGTTCACAGATTTGCTTCACTTGGATTGTTTTAGTAATCATATTTTTCAAGTTATACAATATTTTATATTGTACATTTATAGAGTTCTGCTGGATTGAATCTAAATGTATATTATGTAAATGTTCCATGTGTTAAAGTAAGCTTCACATTTTCACATTATATTTTGTAAGTGAATTCAGGAATTACGTACAAATATTCTATGAAATGTGAACAATCAACCCTGACGTGATCAACCCAAAGATAATGGCATAAACAGCATAATCCGCATTAAACTTTAAGACATAACAACATCAAACTTCAGCACTACTTTTTCTGTATAGTCAAAGATGTAGACTGACATGAAAAAACCTTTAGTTATATTGTATCTCAGATATGAATAATAACTGAAATATGACAGTGTTGGCAAAAGAGCAGGCATATTCTTCACATCGGGTGGTTCTTCGCCTCCACGTTGTGCATTTAAAACTGAATAATGTACACTTAACATCTTATGTAGAAATAAATCTATTCATTTTTGATGTTGATATCGATCGGTAGATATTTTTTCCTTTTAGATGTTGGAATTAGATTTTTTAAAATTATTTTCCCTCCAAAAATCCTTTCATTTGCTGAAATACATATGCCATATGAAAATGATGACCAAATTAAGACTCAAAAATCACCCCAGAGTGAACAAAAATATCTCCAACACACAAGGATTAAAAAATAAATCATCCCTTGCTTTTGTATTATCTCTGATCTATTTTATTATCTGTTTTATCTCTGATCTGCTTTTATTCTTCTGTAAAGATGTTTGAAATGCCAATGTGTACATAGATATGCTATATAAATAAAATAGTCTTGCCGAACCCCCAGAATACCACTGACTCATTATTTACTATTTATCTATTCCCATAATTTCCTGTAATAAAAAAGTAATGTCTGACAGGTATAGGGAAAATATAGTAAAGAGTAGGAGAGTAAACAATAACTAAATGTAAAACATTGCAGATATTAACTAAAACCACTAGATGGCACCACACAACAAAAATCCTCATAGCATTACAACCCAGGCTTTGTGTCCAGAGCCACATTAAGCACCTCCTCTATATTTAGAGATGATCACATTTGAAAGATATCTTTCAGAAAACAGGTGAATTCATTATAAATAATCTGCAATTGCTCGGACTCTGTCATGTTCGTGAGATGTGTAATGCTGAACGTGAACCTTTCATTTTTGTCTTTTATATGATATTTTTATTTGCCATATAATCATGAACAGACTGTACAGGCACATAGGAACTCTGGGCCCATTTGAGTCAAGAAAAATTAATCATGAGATCCTAGCTAGAGAAACATAACAAATAACAAGCACTAACAGAAACAAATATTGAAAGTGGTGTTGTGACTAACGGTCGTCTCACAGCAAGAAGGTCGCTGGTTCTAGGCTCGGCTGGGGCAGGTGGCATTTCTGTGTGGAGTTTGCATGTTCTCCCCGTGATCGCGTGGGTTTTCTCCGGGTGCTCCGGTTTCCCCACAAGTCCAAAGACATGCGGAATAAGTGAATTGAATAACAACAATTGCCCATAGTGTTAAAGTGTGAATGTGTGTGTGAATGTTTCCCAGCGATGGGTTGCGGCAGGGAAGGGCATCCGCTGCGTAAAACATATGCCAGTGAGTTGGCGGTTCATTCCGCTGTGGCGACCCCGAAAGGGAATAAAGCCGACATGAAGATGAATGAATGAATGTTGTGACTAAATACTACTGTTATAGAAGGAAAGACCTAAAAAAAACTAAAGAAGAATACAAATAGGGAAACTAAGATCAGTAGAAAACGGCAGCAGGTAGTTAGGGTTAAATGCAGGTATGTTCAACGTCCAGCCCATATGGCCAGCGGCTTCAGTCTTATATTGAATTATTTGTGATTAAACTTAATTATTACATTAAACTGTAAACATTTTACTCCTCATTTCACCACTTATTGTTCTAAAGGCCAATCTATACTTGTGCGTCAAGTCTACAAACTTCACCTGAAGGTTACGCAGAGTGCAAGTTCTGTGATTGGATAGAGCAAGCGCTTTTTACTCTCTTTCATTGGTGACATATTATGCACTGGATGATGGAGTCAAACTTTGGCAATAAAGTATATAATTCCTTTGTTACCTCCTTCCTTTGTTATCTGTGTTGTGTTTAGTCAGCATTGTAAAATGCCCCGTAGTAATGTTGATCACAGCAAAGATAGTGCTTCTACAGCAGCAGCGGATGAATGTAGGGTTTATTTGCATGATGCATGACTAGGTAAATACAACCTGTTAGCATCTGTGTTTTGTTATAGTTAGCTAGTAGCTAGGATTTTTATCACACCAATATTAAACAGTGCATAGACAGCGCATGTCGGAATGCAGAACTTAAACTTGTTGACAAATGCATGCTCACCTTCGCAGAGAGCAGTTTGCAGCATAACACACAACTACATGTAGTTTGGGTTTAATCTGCCTCTAACTCTGCATCTGTGCAGCAAAGTGCGCGCACCCCTCTCTGCTAATTTCAGCCATGACTTAAGTAAAAAAATAGAGTATGCAACAGTGAGAACCACCTCTTTCAGGAGATGGTGGGAATTACAATACTTCTTTACTAAAAATAAAGCCAATACAGAGATTCAAAGTTAAATACGAGGCTAAATTGTTTACAATGCGCCACAAGCTAACAGGAAGTGAATGCATCCAAAAAATAAAGCTACTCCAAACTGCTCTGACACTCCTAACCCTAACTTTAACCCTAACCCTAATACAACAATGATTCTTCACATGGGCATGCAAGTCAAGCACACCTCTAAATCGGCCCTCAAGCCAAACCTGGTCTCATCTTCTCAGAGTATTTTGTATTCACAAACTGTAAAATGCTTAAAGCACAATAATGCAGTGCAACTCTTGAATAAGATTTGGTATATATTGTTGGTGTTATGTTTGATGCTAGTTAAGACCATAGTTTAGAAAAAAAAAAAAAAAAAAAAAATAAAAAAATATATATATATATATATATATATATATATATATAATTGTGTTTTCTGACTCTCTATATATTCATAAAAGGTTGAATTATGAGTTCTGGTTACATAGCTATTTAAAAAATACAGGTAAGTTTGGATTTTCACGGTGGAAAAAAGTCAAAAGAACCATTGGTCCCAGAGCATTATCACTATAAAATTTGGCCCTTTTTGCAAAGCATTTGGACATCCCCTGGTTTAATGCATATGATTATGCAGTTTACTCTGCTGTGTTTGAGGTTTAAGGTGCTGTGTTTGTATTTAAGCAGAGTGTGAGCTGAGAGAACATGGTGTCCATGGACAGAAGTTTAGTCGCCATCATTCAGTTGTGTTATTTTTTGTTTGTTTCCTTGTTTGTTATTTGTTCTTGATGGATACCTATATCTTCTTCATACGCTTTCTCATGTGAAGAGATATGTGGCTTACTATTGTGTAAAAAAACTAGAAAATGGAAGCATAAACTTTCCACTTAACAAATAAAGTCTTACCGCAGGTCTTCCTCCGGTTTTGCCCGCCTCTGGAGTTTTATTCAACCAATCGTTAATGCGGCCAGCCACGCCTACTTTGATCCCAGCTGCATCCTGTCAGGGAGGGAAAAAACGTTGCAGGTCAAAGTTCAGAGTGTGAGGGTGAATGACAGGAAATGAGTCCATGGAGGAGAGCAGGGTCCTCCCCCACCCAGCAAACTTCTACAGCTCCTTTCACACATCCACACTCTCAGAAAGAGACCGCTGTTCCAGAACTGTTCAGAAATTACTTTCATGCTTTACACAAGTTATAAATATAGTGTTCATTTTAGATGAGCTAGTCAATATTTTATAATTGACTGAATGAATCATGAGTCACAGTAGGAATATGTGTTAATAAAGCATTTTTATTATAACACAGAGTAACTGTTCCTATGTGTTTGAATAATAAAATGTAAGAGCATGTTCTACATGACCTCATAAATCACAACTAATAACTAACCGGTTTTCAAATACTGGACATTTTTATTTCTAAATAAGTAACTGATCCTCAATAAAGCATTAAACTAATGCATATTATATAGATGCTTTTAAACCAAGACAAAAATCGCTGTCCACACGTATCCGGATAGTTTTTAAAACTGAGTATTATTATTTACACACACAGGTTAAAAAAAAAAAGTCCACATGAAATGGGGTAAAACATTCAGAAACTCTGTAAAGAGTGAGTCTATCAGTAGAGGGCAGCAGATTCCTCAATCATTGAATTAAATCAACCAGTAAGAAGTTTATTTCAGCTCAGAGCTTCTTCAGACTTCAGCGCTTCCTTTATTGGCTGGGAAATACAGCTCACACAAAGTTTAGAACAATGTTTTTTATAAACGACAATTCTCTCGGCAGTTTTTACCAACAACTGTCCCTTTCTCTGTCTCTATTAACCATATAGAGATCTGTGAGAAAACACTGCTGCATCAGTGAAAAAGCTCCTATAACTCCTCCAGAATTGACACGGTTATTCTGTCCACATGGAAACGAATGAGTAGCACCCCCCCAAAAAAAAAAATCCCTTTGGCCGGCAATTTAAAAGGAACTGGGTTACAGTGAAAACTCTGTCGTGTACGTGTGTGTAACACCGCCCAGTCAGCCTGCACCAGAAAACACCCAATCACAACCCTGTCCCTCACCTGAGTACTAATTGGCCAGACCTGCACTCCCCTATCGAGGAACATATATAAACTCACCTCATTCTTTACCTCATCAGCTGGTCTCCAGGTTACTCAGGACGACACTCCTAGTTTCCAGCTCCACTCTCTTGTTTCTGCCTGCCAGCCCAGTTTCCCTCATCCACTCCCAGTTTTGCCAGCAACATATCTCCTCAGCGCTCCCAGCACTCAAGGACGACCCCCGGATCAGATAAAACTCATACTACATTTAACTCCCAATAGTTGGAGTAATACTTTATACTCCACTTCGGTATAGTCTGTTTTGTCCCAATTTCCTCTACGAAGTTGTTTTTATTATCCCTATTCTGGCTTTGTACTCCTTAATAAATCCATTAAGTTATATTCCTTTGTCTCTGTCGTTCTTTGCGTGACAGTGTGGAAGCGCAGCGTAACTGCATAAAAATGGGTGGTTATAAAATAGGCGGGTACAAGTGGACAGGGCCTCAAGCGCTTAAACTTATATTTATAAACTGCTTACAAATGTGTAGTAACATAGAAACAACTTTTTATAAACTATCAATGACCTATTTTTTAACGCTTAATTAATTATTCATGGTGTGTAGTTATTATAAAGTGCTCCCCATTATTGTGGATTCAACTGGAATAAAAGCACTAGATGAACCTTATTGGTGGAGGCCAGTATTCCCGGAGAGCTGAAGACGTTGCCCTTCTCCCACATGCTCTTGATGCTGCGGATGCCGTCCGTCACCAAGGGAAGATCAGCAGCAGCCGATCTGGGAGACCTGAGCTCCTTGTTGCTCTGATTGGACGAGATAAACGAAAAGCGGTCTCCTGTTATGGTTTAGTCCAGAGTGTGCATAACGTCTCGGTGATGAAAGCTCACCTGCGCTGCGCTGGTGTACTGCTCTAATCTGTTATCAATCTTGGACACCACCGGAGAGTGTGATGCCTTCACTGAGCTGCAACACATGGCATGTTTATGACTATCAGCTCCCGATGGCTTAATCAATATATTTTAACAAGCTGCCTTCTTGGTGGAAACTTTTCAACTAAAAAGTACAAGATCTGTTTTTTGAAAAGTTCATGTTCTCTGGAAGCAAATCAGAATTGTAAACAGAAGAGGTTGCATGTAAAAACCCAATTAGTGTACAATTTAAAGTAAATTCACGTGTTCAGCCCTCAACTAGGGATAATTGACTGAGTTTGAAAGGCACAATATAAAAACAAAATATTATAAAAAAATTACAAAATTACCAGTAAACGAGGATGTTTAGAATAATAATCATAATAATTGTAACCTATTTAAAGGTGGCGTATCATGTAAACGTGACTTTTCAAAAATGTTTCTGCATGTTTTAGGATTGTTCCCTCATTAAAACATGCGATGAGTCATATACAGTTTGGTTCATGCATGTTTGTGTAATCCTTTTTTCTTTTTCTGGGGGCTCAAAACAACTGCAGCCACAGATATTTGTCAAAATTCCGCCCACTAACAAATCATGTGATGAGCTAATGCAGCTCATCTAAATGACTAACGTATGTGCTAACTGACCAGGAAGTGCACCGTAGAAGAACTGCATCAATAAAGTGTGGCAATGGAGGTACAGGGTCACACAGCTCTTATGCTCTATTAAGGGTGCAGTGATAGTCTCGAGGGGTCAAATATTTTCTATAAATGATTTAAAAGGGGAATAATACAGCACCTTTGAAATCTTCTTAAGATAGATGAGCATTTAAAGCGTCCTTTAGAACCTGTTCTTAATTCTTTCACAAAGCTTCTTTATCTTCTTTATCTGTCGGGGTCAGTGGAAGTAAACCGAATGAGATTTCCAGAAAGCCTGTGAGCATTGAGAGCAGAAGTGATCACCTCTTCTGTGCTGATCTGTTGAGGAACTCTGCTCTCTCGCCGATCTGTAAAAGAGAAATCGAAAAGCACTGAGAGGCAGGAACACACTGCTTTAGTCAGGACAGTGTTTCTGCAGGTTTCATAAAGTAGATGATTTTTAAAGACCTTTTTAAGACCGTTTAGAATCAAATTTAAGACCTATATCATAACATCAAAACACATATAACACTTTTTGCATAATAAGCAGTATGTTAAAAAAAAAACCATCATGAACATTTACAGTTTAGCAAACTCTGGCAACTCTATTCATACTTTATACATTTTTAACATTTAAAAGCCTTTTTTCTATTTCTGGCTACCTTAACAATTACTTTTATGATTTTGAGCAATAGTGCACATTTTCTCTTGCAATCCTTACAATCCCATATTCTTTTTTTAACATTTAGTCGTAGATCAATATCTGGCAATCCTAAAAATCTCTTTTAAGATTTTGAGCATTTATGAGTGTTCATGGGCGTTTTCTCAAACTCTGCCAACCCTAATCATCATTTTTGCTTTTTTTTGTAGCATTAAGGGACACATTCTTAATCTCTGGCAAGCTCAAAGCAACAAAAAACATGAACATCAGGAAAAAAAAAATTCTGTCAAGTTTTTTTTAAGGCCTAGAACAGTTAATTTACTACTTTTTAAGACTTTAACATTAAGGCTTTTTACATTTTAGACTTTTTAAGACCCTGCGGAATCACTGCACGAGGAACAAACTATTCTTAGACACAGATTCTAAGCATGGCTTGTTCTTTTTAATCCCAAGTTTTTCTGGATAAAAAGAAAAACAGCTCGCCCCTGTGAGCGGTGGCTTGTGCTGGTGACACTACAACAGCGCTAAAATGAGGAGGAAAAAAAGGAGAAAGCAACAACACAACCATGCAAACAGACAACACTCACAAACCACAAAAAAGCTGAATGTGGGAGTTTCTAAAATACTCCTCAGCAGGAAATTCCTCAATCTCAGTGTGTTTGAAACGGCTCCACTAGAATGTGGTTATTGTAATCCTATTAGTTTAATGGTCTTCCTGACCCCCACCTCCTAAAATTCTTGGGTCAGCGAGGCTTTTTCTCACTCAAACACTACCGTACCATTGTTCCTGTTTATAAGAGACAGACGTAGAAAGAACAGATCTTCAAAACTACTGGTAACAGCACAGCATGCATCAATCAGAACAAGATCATAGACATGAATTTAGGTGAAGATGTTGGTCCTAAAATTGAAAGCTTTTGGTTTTCAGATTTAAACTGATCTGACAACCGGCATCAGCCTCACTCAAGCATGCTATACTTCACATACAGTAAACATGATGACGAAGCAGATCTCGGAGCGGATCATCTGTGTGCGATGGGTGGGAAGGAAAGACTTTCTTTCAGCGCATTTATCAGGAATTAATGCATCAATTATAGATCTATTTTTCCTTCCTGACTTAATCAACATTTTTGTATCTCATCCAATGTGGGAAATACATGGAGGTATAAGTCAGAGATCCACTAATAAGTATGCTCCATCCACTGTCTGGTAAACCAATCAGAAAGCTTGACAAGCAGTGCTATGAAAAAATTCGGCACAAAATTTTGTTCCTGCTCATGCGTGTCCTCAAGGACACAGGGAATGTACTGTTTCAAGCTGAACTCTTAAAAAAAACTAGTTTCACTCGCTTTCGGAAAGCTAAACGTTGTTGAAGAAGCAAATTTTAGCATTAATTACATCAGTTAATAGTTCCAGTTTTTAAGTGATTTATCTCACTCTAGAAACTTAACACATCTATATATTTTTATTTAGTCATTGAAATCAAGCAAAATATACGCAACTCTGTGAGTTCATAAAAAGTCAATGTATTTATTTGTGAATAGTTAACTTTTATAAACTCAATTTGCATTGAGGAATAGTTCACCAGAAAAAACATGTTTTCTCATTTCTTATTCCTCTCATTTCAAGAGAGGGAAAGAGAGAGCGAAAAGAGAGAGAGAGGGGGAGAAGAGAGTTAGAGAAAGAAGGAAGTCGGGGAGACAAAAGAGAGACAGAGAGAGAATGGGAAGAGAGAGAGAGAGAGGGGGGGAGAATAGAGAGAAATAGAGGGAGAACAGAAGAAGGGGGGGAGAAAAGAAGGAGGTGGAAGAGAAGAGAGACAGAGAAGAGAGAGAGAATGAAGAGAGGGGAGGAAAAGAAAGGGAGAAAAGAGGGAGAATGAGAGCGGGAGAACAGTGGAAGAGAGAGGGAGAACGAGTGAAGGAGAGAGAGAAAGAAGAGAGGAGAAAGGGGAAGAAAAGAGAGAGAGAGAAAGGGAAAAGAGAGAAAGAACACAGGAAGAGGGGAGAGGAGAAAGAGACAAAGAGAAGAGAGAAAGAGAGAGAGAAAGAGAGAAGAGGGGGAGAAAACAGGGAGAGAAATAGAGAGAGAGGGAGAAAGAGAGAAAGAAACAGTGAATTTAATATTTTGGTATGGGTAAAGGTGGTATTAGTAATTCTTTAGTGTCTTTAAGTATCTTTAGTAGTCGAAAGTAGTCTTTAGTTAGAAGGTTTAGTTAGCTTACTTTTTTATATTGACTCCTCTTAGTGTTCAATTCTCCTTGGGTCTATTTTAACAAGATATTTCGTTATAAATCTTTTTATATTATAAACCAGAGTTTTGAGAAAATTTTAGTATTGTTTGTTACATTGAACCTGCAGCTAGAAAACCTTCTCAGTTATTGGGTGTTACCCTCCGAGCCCTGACTGCATCATCAAGAGGTCGTAACTCTATTGTAATCAATCCACGCATTAACTCTCATCAATCTTTACCTCCTCGATCCGTTCTCGAGAGGTAGAGGATATTTAGTGTGTTTTCTTGGGGACAGCATTCCTGAATCTGAGCGGAGGAGAGGGCAGCGACTGACCTTCAGCGAGGATCCTCGGGGACTCACGCACTTGAAAGGCTTCCGGGCCTCTCCATCCACTGAGTCCTCCACTTTCTGCCTCTTCTCTGCAGCTTCTGCTCTTCTCTTCTCAATCTCCTCCTTCATCCTCCTCTTCTCCTCCTGAAAATGACAAAGAGAGCATGTCAAAACACTTTCATTTACTAAAGGTAGAGTGATAAAAACAAAACTGTTGTATTTAAAAATATATGGGTTTAATTTAAAGGTTGTATGCTTTTAAGTGATTGGGATTAAAAATCAATGGGTCCACCAGACCCTCAAACACTGCCCAGTAACAATAATATGAATACCACATAAGAGTTAAATAATTAATATTGATGTCTTAGATTTACAGTATTTGTGGGGGAAAAGGGGCCATTGATTTATTGCATTTTGAGAAATATAATCAGTTGTTAATATAAATCGTCAAATACTAACATTTGTTTCTGTTGGTACAACTTTGAGACATTATGAAAGTAGTAGCCTTCCTCGAACCACTTTCCTGCTAAAGAAAACACACCTGTTCTCAAATGAATAATTTGTAAATTGATTTATAGTGTGTGGGATTTGGCAATTAAATAACTCTAACTCTAGCTGCAATACAGAGTGAGAGGGGCATTTTTTCAGCCACCTTTTTTGCATATTTCTTTATTTCATTCTCACTGACCTCTGTCCCCTTGTAATGTGAAGTCTATATCTTGGTCAGAGGGGTCCAGTTTCACTGCATGTAACAGTGTAGTGACAAATAAAGGCCTAATTCAATTTGATTCAATTCAACAATTATTCATTGCATGTTCCAGATGTAAAATCCTTTTGCAAATAGACCAAAGGTAATACTTAGTCATCAAATACAAGGTTAAAGGGTTTGAAAAGTATGTGGCTTAAATCTGTGAGATCCTACCCAAGAAATTTTACGTAAAAAGCTCATATGATGCAGTATGTGCCCATTGTGACTTTAAGGTTCTGACCATCCTGTATCAAATGCTGTTACAACTCTAATGATCAAAAAATCTGAAAACTTAATCAAAAAGTCTTGTCTGTCATTTTTTACTAATTTAACCTCTCGATTTTCATCAGCAAAAATGGCATCACGAACAGGATCAATAGCATTCAAAGTCCAAGAAGTGGCTTCACACAACAGCTGCTTCACTAAGAGGAAAAGATAAAGGAGAAAGAGAAATCTCATCCACTCATCACGCTGAGCTCAGAAACCTGTTGATTTTGGAAACAAACGTGTGTGGTGTGCATGGGGAACTCCAGATATCGACAGCAGAATAGAGACATAGTTGCTAAGACACTAGTGTTAATAAGCAGATGAGAGTGCAGCTGGTGTTCTAAAAAAGCATCCTTGTGGGTAACAAACGAGGATAATGAGATGAATCAGTAACAAACCCAAGCCTGTGTGTCATTGTGTTAGCGTAACGTGATCTGGCAGGCGCTCGCATTCCTCAGCTTCTGCCAAATTTTAAAGAAGCGTCTTTTCTTTTACACCCCTGCAGCAGCTCAGGACCTCGACTGCTCTAATGAGTCCTTATTGAATCTGTTTGTTAGGAACAAGGAGCACATTTACATCATAATGCTTGTGCAGGGGGGTCCGATTCGTTCACTGGCTGACCTCACACTCGAGATCATGGAAATGAACTAGAAGGACGTGTGAGCACGGGATAAAATGAGCAGTGTATCGTGAAGGGGCGACAGTAAAAAACTATGTCTTTGACAATTAAAGGGTTCTGATACATGGCAGAGAAATAAATGTTAACACATTTATGTGTTTTGAGAGTTGTCCCACCCGAAATGTAATTTAAATATGTATAAAGTGCATAAATATGTATTTATCAAATGTATTAAAAAGCAATAGGGGGTCCTGTGCTTCGGCCCCAAAATGACAAAATCCACTAGTGCATTCATTTATTCATGACAATATGATTCATTATTGATGAATACAGAATAATAAGCATCGGCCAGGAAGAACTCCTGTTCATCAGAAGTAGCTCATTGAAAGCTATCTGATGCTGACCACTCCGCAGCTGCAAGAGGGATGCAAGAGGGGAGACCGAGCCTGAAAGCAGAAAATTCTTCCAATTGTGTAATGACTAGTTAGCACTTTCTTTTGTTATTTTACTTATAACTAATAATCAAACCTCCCTTAATAACAGCACATACAGGCATTGAAAGCTGCGGAATTTCTCCATTGAATAAAATACACTAAAATGAGATCTGGGTGTTTGATTAAACCAAATAGAATATTTTAAAACAATTAAAATTAATTAGTTTAAGGGATTTACATTGTTATTTTGAATCAGTCTGAACTAAATCAAAAGGGAATTTGAAACTCCTTCATTATTTTATGTTAAATCAACTAATAAGAACTTATTCGAGTCAATTACTTAAATGTAAAAAGTGCAAAGTGCACCAATCACAGCAGGCGTAACTCAATAACATGTTTAATCTGAAAGTGTAGCTCAACAGTCAACTGCTTTTTGCTTTCATAATTTTCCATTTTATATTGACATGCGAGAACCAGGATGTTAAGCCTGTATTTTGTATCATAGTTTTCTACTATTTAAAAGATGAAACTTGGACGATGGCTGTTGTATAAAGTCATTCAGGTCATATGTATTTCTATGTTTAAATTAGATTTGTCAGCTTAGTGGAAATTTGAAGCGTATGGCTCTTGATTATTTAAAAAAAAGATGTTGAAGTATTTTATGTTATTCTAAAGCTAATTTGCAGTTAATTCAACATTTTTGGATTCATTTGTGTTTTAATATTGGTGATCATTGTTGCTTAAACTTGAATTATGCGGCTTAAATTCATTCAAATATTGACTGATTGTTTTAGTAGTTTAGTGTTTTGTAATAAAGGCTGAACTATTGTAATAAAGGCTGAACTATTGTAATAAAGGCTGAACATATCTTCATTGAGAACCTTTTGTTTATTTGTAGATTAAAATGCTGTTAGGTGAAAATCTGTATTTTTTTGGCTCAATGTGAATTTTGCTCTGTGGTTCACTTAGTTTAAAATATGTTATGATATCAATCAATTGTGTAAAAAGTCTGTCATTATTAAAATATTTTGATCCAAAAAAAGTAAATTGTGTATAAGTTAATTGCACAAGATAAATAAAATAAAAATGATCTGATCTTATTGGCTCAATATGAACTTAGCCTTTTGGTTTGATGTGCTTAAGTTAAGTGGAGATAACAAATCCGTTTTGAGGAAATGTGTCATAAAATATTAAATTGATCCTACAAGATTACAAGTTATTTGCATAATATAATTTCAATGAAAATTATTCAACCTCACACACACTTGATTTTGAGTTTTTTCTATTTGATTTAATCTACTCAAAATAGGGTTATGTAACATAAATCAACTGTGTGGAGTTATTTACATTTACATTTATGCATTTGGCAGATGCTTTTGTCGAAAGTGACTTACAGAAGGGGAGAGACAAAATGCAATTTGCTACACAGTCAAAGTCTATCTTAGCTTCTCATAATAGAAATTGATCAATCACCCATAGCAGCAAGAAAAGAAAAAAAAAATAGGAAAATTCGATTTTTTTTTGTAAGTGTTCTCTGAATAGAATCGTTTTCAGTTGCTTTTTGAAAGCTGTTAGTTTTACTGCTCTACTGACTGGATCAGGAGATTGTTCCACCAGCCAGGGACAGTGAGAGAGAAGGTTCTGCTAAGAGATTTTCTACCCATAATGTTAGTGTCATGAAAGATTTGAATGAATCCTAATTATTTTAATGAAGTGTATATAACTTTATAATGGCTAAATTGTCATATCTTTGACTGACCGGTATATGCGAATGATAAATGTTAGCTCATTTAAGAAAACTCACTCAAAACCAACCCTCTCGTATTATAGAGGAAAATAACACTATTGAGAGTTGACTCATAGAATTGATTCAAGAAAGTTGCTGATTCATTTGATTCAGTTGCTGATTCACTTGATTCATTTTTCCTACATATTCATATTCATTCATATTTTCCTTGTGTATTTTCTTTCGCCATTTTAAAGTTCAAACAATACATCAAAAAAGGTGTAAAAGCAATCAATTCAATTGGTTTTTAAAACTCAAATTAAAAAATAGCTAAACACATGAACTTTTTCTTTTAGTCTGAACTTGAGGAAACATTCAATTTTTATGCTTTTTTTGCTTTGGCCTTTCAAAAGTTGAAAATGAGTAAAAATGTGAAAGTAAAACATTTTGTGTTTCTGTTTTGAACCGTGACTTAAAGTAAAAGTGACACCTGGATTAGGGTCCTACTTTATTTGTTGGATCACAACAATAACGGCATGCATTCGCTACATAAATATATATTCTGTTTTAAAACTTAATTCTCAAAAAAAGGATAGTTATGCAATTAAAAATAAGCCTTTTAAAGCATTTTGCAGTAAGAATCCTCTTCATGTTCACCATAGCAAAATTCCACAGCGTCAGCGAAACTCTCACCTTTCCAGGAAACGAATCTTGTGTAAAAAAAACAACACACACCTCCTCCCTGGCCTTCCTCTCGGTCTCATCCTGCTTACGCTGCCGCTCGTCTTCCTCTAGCACCTTCCTCCTCTCCTCCCTCTTTCTCCTCAGCTCCTCCAGCTCAGCCTCGTTCTCCTGCTGCTTCAGCCTCATCTTTTCGAACTCCTCGCTCTCCGTCTCGTCTCTCCTGCGCTTCAGCTCCTCCAGCTTCCTCTCGGCCTCCAAACGAGCATCTTCGGCCTCTGCATCATCAGCTTCCGGTGCTTCAGGAGAGCGCAGACTGCCTCGGCTGCTCCAAACACAATCACAAGCTTACATAGACCGACAAACCGATTTCCATCGAGAAGATATTCACACAGAGACGTTGTGAGTTTGTCTAAGGTGGCACAGTCTCCGGTTACACAAAAGAGCAGTCCTCAGGACAGAGCGGATCATGTGACCAGAGGGGAAAAACTAGCTCACATGCATCTCAGGCTCAGCTCGATAAAGTGTTGCTTTGTTTGTAATTACATTCAGTGGACAATTTGCTCTTAAATTACAAAGAGAATCACATAGATGTAAAGTATGCTTAATCATGTTTTGATCAGAATAAGATTCAGCAAATTTGACACAGTATAGTGTTTCAAAAATGTTTCAGTTTGCATAACATTGTAATTAAGTACCAAAACCTGCAACGTTACAGAGCTTGCCTCCAACCATTCGAACATACCAAGTACCTTTGCTAAGAGGTGTCACCTTATTTATTACTGGCTTTTAAGAGAGAGAAAGAGAGGGAGAGAGGGGAAGATCGAGAGAAAGAGGGAGGGAGACAGAAGAGAGAGGGTAAAAGAGGAAAGACGGAGAGAGGAAGAGAGACAGTAGGAGTGAAGAAAAAGCAAGATTAAGAAAGAGAACGATAGAGAGAGGGGGTGAGAAGAGAAAGGGAAAGTGAGAGTGGGTTAAAAGGAGAGAGAGAAATAGTGAGGAAGAGAGAGAGAGAGAGAGAGAGAGAGAGAGAGAGAGAGAGAGAGGAAAGAAAGAGACAGCTTTTAGAACGCTTTTTGCGAATCAAATCAACTCGGATTTGTTTTTGTTTTTTGTTTTGCTTTTTAATGGAAGTAACTGAAAAGCAATGCACCCCTAAATCGTAATACTTATGTAGCATTATAGTTTACATTAACGTTGCAGTAATGCAGAAAGTATAACAGAAACGTAAAAACCAGTGGAAAACTCAGACCTGCATTTTTTTGGGGCCCAAAATCACATATTTAGCATTTTCCCAGCTCACAGAACTAAGATTCTTTATCTAAGGGTCAACAAATGACAAACACAGACGTGTGGAATGTACTTATTTTGTCTCAATGTTCATTTCGAAAACTTCTGCATACACACAGGGGACTTTTAATGTGCTTTAAACTACTTCCTGTCATCTTAATGGTTACAGTGCTAGATAAATGTTTAGATGTGACCGCACAGATGTTTACAATGAATCATATTATTTTCCATTAGCTACGGGTTGAAGCTCTCTTTCAGCGTTTTAGAGTTATGATTTATGATAGTAAACTGTAACAATGTTTTATTAAAACATTAAGCAAAATGAACACTTTCGATTGAAAAATGGTGACCCTTCTGGTCCTAACAACAGAAAAGGGGTAACTTATTTAAAAACAAATATTCAGAAAAACAAAACAATTCCTCAAGATGTTGATGCTGTAATTTCCTGATCCCAACATGGAATTCTGGAAAGTCTAAACTGTTTAGAGAAGGAAACCCTGGAGCTTGGTAACACAATCATTATTAGTTTACGTTTACGCCAGCACTGACCTGAAAGTCCTCTCGGCTTTCTTGTGTTTGGGAGGAGTGTCCTCACACACTCCTCCATTAGGCTGTTTATTCTTCCTCATCACATCTTCATCTTCCATCTGCACACAAAAGCACAACAAAGTGATGCTTGGATGGGGCATGCATGTGAAGCGAGAGAGAGGGAGGAGAGAGGGAGGAGAGAGAAAGGAGCGAGAGAAAGACAGAGAGAGTGAGAGAGAGAGGAGTGTGTGTGAGGAAGAGAGAAAAGAGGAAGAGAGAGAAAGAGGTAACAGTGTTCACACAAACATTCACTTCGCACTCTCCAAGACATGCAGCAAACAGTGAACGCACACGTGATCTACTGATCATTGATTAAAGTGATCAGATTTGAAACCTGCCGTTTAAAAGTGGCTCAAATGCAGCACTCTGTGCTCAAACTCGTGCTTGAACTGATTTGAGATTTTGAGGGAAAAAAGACTTGCATTTAAAAGCTACAATTAAACTTTATTACGATTAATGGGGGAGAAAGAGCACAATACGTTGCCATTGATCCCAATTTCCTCTTCATAAAATTACAGTAATTTGGGACATTTCAAATTATTTTAAAAACCCACCAGCATAACGCTCATTTGCCTGAAAATGAAAACGTTCCACCTTTATGCAGAAAGTTCTGATTGTTAAACTAACAATCTGCAGCCTTAAAGTAGGACCTTTCTTTTGAAAATGCAGGAGGAACTCTGTTAAGCGTTCAGTCACACTGAATTTGTAATAAAATATTTTTTAATGCGAGTCAAAATGTACAGAAATCAAAATGATCAATCCATTTAGTTTAATCAAATCTCAGTTTCACAGGTTCCATGAGGTCTTTACCGATTAGTACTTATATTTTGAAAACTTATGAGGCAAGGTATGAAGCATGGGAACTGGTTCTAAGACTTTTATTGTGAAAATGTGAAGTATGCAAGCTGGTTGCATCTTTTGGTGTTTTGATCATAGGATTATGGGAGTCGATATCACAGTGATTGATGCATTTCATTTTTTCAGTGCGATAAAAAACTATTTCACAGTTTCTATTCCATGAGGTCTTTACAAAAAAATTACTTTTATTTTGAAACTGTAGAAGGTGAAGTTTGAAGCATAGTATCAACTTGGCTGTTTTCTGTTTGTTGTTGATAAAACAATGCTTGCAAGTGAAACTTTAAAAGAATGCATTCACTTTGATATATAATTGTCATGCATGAGGTCTTTGCTATTTAGTTTGTTTTTAATGTGACAATTTAGCAGGAACAATTTGGAGTATTGTACCTGTCTGCCTTTATGTTTAAAAGCAAAATAAAATCTAATGAAATTCACAGCAGTTTATTTATTGCATTTGATATGATTGTAATCCATGTGGTCTTTGTGAATTAGGACTTTTAGTTTGAAAATTAATGAGGCAAGGTTACCTCTTTTCAGTGTTTTGATCATATAGGAAGTAAACATTTAAAGGATTTCACACAGTGGTTGAATCATTTAAGTAGTTATATTTTATATACTTTACTTGTTATAAGTGATTTCACAGATGCTAATCCGTGAGATTAAAATTCTCTTAATTTCTCTCTCAAAATCTGAATCGTCCATCCTATAAACACAACTCGACTCTTACCAAAGCGTCCTTGTTTTCTGAAACCTCTTTCTCATTTTTCATAAATCTCATCTCATCCACCCCATTGTCAGTCAAGTTCTCCTCCTCTACATCTGCAGAGATCTCCTCTGTGACTGTTTCCAGATCCGTCCCCGAGTCAACTCGGGAATCACTTACATCTTCATTCGTAATCAGCTCACATGCTTCAGAAGAATCCACAACACATGCCTCATTTCTCTCCTATGAACGGAACCGTGGTCACATGCTTTAAAAGGTCAACGAGAGAAAGCTTTGAGACAAACCACTCGTCATACCTCAGGGGCTAATTTAGAGATTTCCTCGATCGATTCCTACAGGTGAACATAGACGCTATGAACACAAAGACTCACTTAAGATATATAATGGAGCAGTGATGTTTTAAAGCAAGGAACTGGCTAGAGATAATTCCACTTGTCTGCTCTGAAGATTGATCCTGAAGCTGACAAAAATCGCTGAGATTAAAGGGGTCATGAACTGACAAATTTTATTTTTACTATTTGACTTGTATGAGCACGCATAACAAATAAACAATTCTGAAAGTTTCCGCATGCTTCTTTAGAAAAAAAACAATTTTAAGCTCAATGGAAAAAGGTTTTCTATCTCTTAAGACACTTCTTTTTTCTTTTTTTTTTCTTAAGACACTTCTATTAACACATTTTACAGCTGTTATTTCAATGCAGTGATTCCACCATACTGTCATGTTTAGCTATATATATATATATATATATATATATATATATATATACATACACACACACACAAATCTGGAAAATTCAAGGCACAAAAGGCCATGCAAAGAATATTTTCTTTCATGATACGATAACAACTTCAAGTTACAAAAAACCTGGATGAGAATTACATATTCGACATTGGAAAACCAGGCGGACAACAACACTGGGCATCATGTGATTGCATTCAACATGCCACCAAATGTTCTGCTCTCCTATTGGTCAGTTCCAGCGCTGATGCTGTGTTCGTGCATAGTATCCTGCTCTCTTATTGGTCGCCTGACGTCCCATGATGTATTCCCAGAAGTGGTCCCCCTCTCTTTATGCACACTTTCAGTTTTCGTATTGGTGTCCTAAATTCGTGAAAATTTTTGTGTTGCTTTTTTGGTAAAGTATATTTTTATGGTCATGGCTCTCCTCCGCTACCATCCGTTCTCCTCCCCTCCTCCTCTGACACTTTATCACGTCGCCTCACTTGAAAGGTAAGGGTTATTATTGTTAATTTATTTTATTCTGTTTTTAGTGTTTTATTAATATTTATTAGATTTATAATGTGTACTTTTAAAAATTGAGGAATACTAGTATATTTTTCTCTGGTTTGTCATGTTATTTAAATTTTATTTTGTTGTTTTCTGTGTGGCTTGGAACGGATTTGGCATTTTACACCCGAGAAAGGATTAACTTTGTATATTGAGGTATCACTTAAAATGTAAATAGCATAAAGCGTTTATATTGCGTTTTTTAAGTGTTCAGCTAACACGTAAAGCATCACTTCTGCTAAGTTATATAAGTTAGTACAAACGTAGCTCTGCGCTATGGGGGCTGAAATGAACTGTTATTCGGTCTCTGATTCTCTGTGTTAGAAAAAGTCTCCTGACCTAATAAAACCCTGTCTCACAGCTCCTAACTCTTAAGAAAATTCTTATAATTCAGAAAACAAAGCATTTTGAGTTCTGAAACTTAAAATGTTCTTTTATTGTTGCTTATATTTAAAAGTATGAGGCACTCTTGGTCTCTTAGCTCACTAACTCACTTGGTCTTTTAGCTTAATACAATTTCACACAGTGCACTATCAACCTTGGCACATTTGTTTTCTAGCTGATGATGTCAGCTAAATGTATCCGAATATCATGGGTTTACCTTTGCATGCATCTATACAATGGAATAGTTTCTCTCTTTGCAGCCAGTACCTATGCTTGAAAACACCCCAGCCAGAACGAGCCCTCTCCTACTCACTTGTGCTCTGAAAAAAGACCTCCGCGGGTTCTCTTCCTCCACCAGCTCCTCCGTCTCAAAGAGGCTGACCTGCTCGTTCTCTGCCTCTTTGTTGTTTAGCTCCTCCTCATCTGGCTCAAAGTTCCGCCCCCTCCGAAGTCCAGCATTGCTGCTGATGCTGTCGGTGTTCTCATCCTCTCTCTGTCTGTCCTGCGCCTCCTTCATTCTCCTCTGTCTGCGCTCCTCTCTCTTGGCCAGCCTCTCCAGCAGTGCCTGCTCCTCCTCGTCTCCTTCACCGGTCCCGCTGGAGCTCAGGAGAGAGCGCGAGGTGATATCTGGTACCTCCACGCTGGAAAGACACACAACAATGTTCTATGATGAGAGCACAAAAATACACAGTATCATTACTGATCATTGGGATTCATTTTCCAATTTCAACTGGTAAAATCTAAACACAGCAAATGAAATGTGGACACTGGATTGAATGCAAATTCCACACTTGGAAAATTGCATATTTTTGTTTGTCTAAAGCAAGGGTGTGAAACCGAACTCCCTGGAGGGACACAGCCCGCACACTTTTGTTCCAGTCCCATTTCAACACATAGCTGTTGCTTTTAAGCAAGCATTAAATACATTTATCAGGGATTTCGTTAAGATTGGAGCTAAACTGTGCAGGCTGTTGACCCTCCAGAGATACAGGCAAAACACATTTTCAGGTCAAATTCTTTGAAAGATGAAAAGAGCAGAGCGAGAGAGAAGTTAAAAGAAGGGAGAGAAAGAGAAGGAAAAGGAAGAGTGAGAAGAAAAGGGAGGAGAGAATGAGTGAGAGAAGGAAGAGAAGTACAAGGAAGAGTGAGGATGAGCGAAAATGAGAGAGAGAAGTAAAAGAGAGGGAAAGAGTGAGAAGGAAATGTAGGAGAGAGAGGCAGAGTAAAGAGGAGAGCAAATGTGGAGAAGGAAAAGGAAGAAGAGAGAGAATGATGAGAAGTAAAAGAAAGAGGGAGTGAATGAAAAGGGAGAAAGGAAACAAGAGAGAGAGAGAGAGAGAGAGAGAGAGAGAGAGAGAGAAGGCAAAGAAAGAGAGAGAAAGAGGGGAGAAGGAAAAGTGAGAGAGAGGGAGAAGGACAACTAGATAGAGGCTATAGGGAAGGAAAGGGGAGAAGGAGAGAGAGAGAGAGAGAGAAGGATGAGAAGTGAAATAAAGAGAAGTCTAAGGAAGGAAAATGAAAGGACGAGAAAGAAAAAGGAAGGAAGGAAGGAAGAAAGGAAAAGAGAAAGAGTGGGAAGAAAAAGTAAGAGAGAGATGGAGAAGGATGAGAAGTAAAGAAAAGAGAGAAAAGGAGAAGGGCGAAAGGAAGAGAAAATGGATGAGAGAGTGAGAAAAGAAGATATTTTGATTTGATTTTATTTGAAGGCAGAACATGACAGCTTCCTTCATTCTTCTACTTTTTCCTTGTCATCCAGAATGTTGAGATGTACATTTTTCACTTTGACTTCAGTATTTCATCTAACTTTACATTTCTCTCCCCTGTTATCATTTGCAATAAGTGGCACAAGTGAACATACAAAATGGATTGTTTCATTTTATTAGGACCAGCACGATCTGCCATCTACTGCCAGTGCCAGTGCGGGTTAATATATTCTGAGCACATTGCTTGACACACATATTTATCTTGTGTAAGCATGGCTCACAATTGACAGAGTTGTGTCTGCTCACACATCCAGAACAATTCTGCTCCTGTCCGACCCTCACCAATAAGCAATTCAATCACTAAAGGCATTCAATTACTAAACAAAAGACTCAGTGTGTGGACATCTCACAGCTTCCACATGGCGGACCCACCACAGGAAGTCTCGCAGCACATTAACTTTCACAAGCAACATACGATATATATTCAATGGTGGATTTTGAAATTTAGGAGCCCAAAGAAATGTACAAGGGCCCTTATTTGTATTTATGAAATTACTTAATCAAGTTTACAATTTAAGAAACATTTCTGGTTAAAATTTTTAATTTTGCTACAATTTAAGAGTGTAACTGTTGTATCCTGAAATGTCTTGAAATACTTGAAATGTCAAAATAAAAGCTTCATTGTGCAACAATTTAAGAGTGAAAGATGTGTTTCCTGGATTGTAGTGTCGTGAAATACATGACATTTCATAAGAAAAGCTTAATTTTGCAACAATTTAAGAGAAAAAATGTAGTTTTCTGGGACTTAATGTCTTGAAATACTGAAAAAGTCAAAATAAAAGCTTCATTGTGCGACAAATTAAGAGTAAAAAAATTATTTTGTGGAAAATTGTATTTGCTTTGAAATACTTGAAATTTCAGAATAATAACTTAATTTTGCTACAATTTAAGAGAAAAACTGTTTGTGAATGGTAGTGTCTTGAAATTGGGTAACGATTGCATTTGTGTCAAATATAAAGGGTACTGAATGAAACCTTCTGCGAATGTTATGAGTTTTCACATTTCACGTTAAATGGTAAAAAGTGTACCTTCCTGAAAAAAAGGGTAAATGCCAAACAATTAACAAAAATGTACAGGCCTGTCTTTGCCTAATGATAAGCCTCAACCTGTAAATATTCACAAAAACTGGTCAAATATTAGTTAATAAGTAAAGGTAACTTAAGTAAAAAAAAATCAGCTCAGAATGTTATAGAATATCTACAGTAAATAGTAGAAAAAGTTGCAGAAACCCGTGGCTGTTGTTGAGCTCTGGAGTCTCAGGCTGGTGGGTGGTATCCTCGCTGTCTTTACCACGGAGCCTCTCCTGTCGTGCTCTTCGTCTGCGCTCTCGAGCCGCCTCCTCTTCATCCTCCTCGCTCCGCTGATACGCCAGTCTGCACACACAGATGCTTTACTGGTGAGAGTCTGGCACACTTGGTCACTTCTTATACTGTTGCTGCTCTCGATCTCATCTGTGTGTTTGGCACATAATGAGAGAGCAACCGTAGAGTCGAACAGTACAGTGACCCAGAAAACTCTCAGTTCTGGGTTTATTTGTATGATTTAGAGTAAAGCAAATATTGTCTCTCCATCCATCCAAACTTTCATCTAGCCCACCATCCATTCAACTAACAATATATCAAATCCAACCAATCATCCACCCATTCATCCATCCATTCATCCCTCCTTCCAACCAACCATTATCCATCCTTCCTTCTATCCCTCCCTCCAACCAACCACCATTCAACTGTCAAATCCATCCATTTATTCAACCAACCAACCACCATCCATCAGTCTATCCATCCATCTGTGCACCCATTATCAAATCCACTCATCCAACCAACCACCATCCATCCATCCATATATCCATCTATCATCAAATCCATCCATCCACCCAACAATATATCCCATCCATCCATTCATCCATCCATCTATCTATCACCAAATCCATCTATCCATCCATCCATGCAACCAACCAATCATTCATCCATCTATCCAACCAATGATCCATCCACCCATCCATCTATCCATACATCCATCCAACCAATGATCCATCCATCCACCCATCCATCCATCCATAAATAATATAATGTCAAATATGCATCCCCTTTCCACTGTAAAAGACTAAGATTTTACTTCAGCAATTAACATGCTAAACCTTTCCAAACAAACAATAAACTCCCTCAACACTTCTATTGAATGCTTCTGTGTAATTCTGTGCATTTATTTTCTCACCGAAGTAAACCATGAAAAGCACACATTCACACATTTTCAGAAACTAGTTAAACTAACAGTGTAAAGCGTCTCTGGAATTTGAACCATATTTTCCACTTTGGCTGTGAGAATGTTGTAGCCTTTAATCTCGTCAGAAAAGCCCTTCTTGAGTTTGTTCTGTGATCAGGAATGTGTTCAGAAATGAACGTGTTTCTGCAAATGCCCATGTAAAACCTTGGGGAGAGTGAAAACATATAGAGAGGTGAATTCCTGCTGATCCTTCAGGCTTTCTTGTCTTAGTCACTTTGTCCTTAAAGCGAGAGGTCAGCTAATTTAATGATCATATGAGATTCTCTTCTGTACTGTTCTATTTAAAGTGATAGTTGGCTTTAATTTGGAGTTGCTGTTAAATTTAAATAAGTCAGGTCGTTTTTATACTGAATGGAAAAAATGCTTATTAAAAATAATTGTATTGTATTTACTTAAATTAAATTATTATAAAAAAAGCTTTTTCTAACACAATTAATAAGAGCAACACGCTTGTTCAGTGTTGTATTTGCAGGTTTAAATAAATTCTTAAGTCTATTTCATGAATGTGAAAGTGAGCAGTTGGCCAGATATGGAGTGAGCCATACCCAGAATTTGTGCTCTACGTGTAACCCATCCCACTGTATACACACACACAGCAGTGAACAAACACACCGTGAACACACATCCGGAGCAGTGGGAGCCATGGCTGTGGCGCCTAGGGAGCAGTCGAGGAACTGGTGCTCACTCGAGGGCTCCACAGCTGTGGCTGTTGAAGATGGAGAGCAAGTGTTTCATCTCTCACACCACCTTCAACTCGGTGGATCTGGGGATCGAACCGGCGACCTTCTGATCGCAAGTCGATCTCCTAATCTACCAGACCACAACTGCTCTTTAGCTTACTTAATAAGGTTTTTGCTTGTTGCTCAGTGTCCTTTGTTTAATTTGTAAATACTAATAAAGAATTGAATAAATTGAAATATTTGAATGAGCCCTGGGCTGCTTGGAACTGGAATTATTGGGCCTAGAGGTCACAAAAGGTAAAGAACCGCCTGCTCTCCACCAATCAAAATAGTCTTTTGTCAATTATGATTCACGATCCTGCTTTTTTAGTCATGATTAAAAGCTGGATGTTAATTAAAGCACAAAGTTTTTATTTATTTATTTATTTTTTACTTATTTTTCTACTAATTTACATATTTTAAAAGTATTGAAATAAATAGATACATTTATGATAATATTAAATGCATGAGGGCGATATAAAGATAGAATGGGGAAAAGGTGAAATTAAATATTTTCTTGAAATATGAAAAATACTCTATATTTAATTTATTTATTTACTTATTTATTGTGGTCAAAAATGTTGACAAATAAAAATGTAATAATAGATATTTTGGTGAAAAAATGTTGGTGCATTTAATATTAATCATATTCCATTGAGCATTGCGTTAACAGTTTAACAGTTAACAGTTTATAACTTACTTTTTGTAAAAACAAGAGAAATATCAGGGCCAAGTTGTTCATTCTCAAACCTTTTCCATTCTGGTCAACATGTCGTTGTGTTGTCGTTCATTTGTTTGTTAATTTGTTTTCTTATTTGGTGAAGTGTTTGCTGAATTGTTATCTTGTTTTAGATTAGTAAATGTGTTTTTAAAAAAAACTTCTTGTTTTACTCTCACGATTGGGAATTATTTTGCACCTCTCAGCCACCATACTACATTTGTTTTTGTAAAAAAAACACCACAAGTTAAAGATAAGATTAAAAAGAAAGCGTCTTCTTTTATCCTCCTGCATCGATTAAACAGGAAGTGTTCACCTTCCGCCATCACTAGAAACTAATCAGAAAGCACACAGCGACGGCCTGCTACAATAAAACCCTTGAGAGTTTGTGAACGTTGTTTTGGCTTCAGTACCTGTAGCCTCGTGGGATGTCAACCAAAAACATTTTTCCCATATGCAACACATTGTTTGGTAATAATTACGATAAATTGCTTGTGGTGGGAGCTCAGCCGCCTGCAGCAGGTTTTATTGCATTCATAAACTCTAGAAAGGAAGCCACGGTTACAGTGTGGGAAATTAAATCGATTTGCAGTTAATGTTGCAGTTAATGTTGCAGCTAATTTGCGCTCGGTGCTCAAACAAGCAGCAGACATATCTAGACATTTTTCCTTGTGCTCCAAACATCTCAGAAATGTCAAAGAAAACATTGCAGACAGGGTAAAGGCTCCCGAGAGTAAAACAGTCACAAGGGTTGAGAGAGAAATATATGGATCTGCCAAAAAAAAAGCAGAATTCCCACGCTCTGTTCTCTCGCATTCAACTCACTGAACTCGCACGCATCCATCCGGACGCTCCTTATTTGGCCACATCAGATGATCACCTGTGCTTGCTTCTGTCTTTTCCCTGTGAAGCCATGCATTTAATGCCCCAGCCGGAGAGAAAGAGTGTTTGGAACGGGCCATTCGTTGAGGATGGGTGTTATTTCCGGATCTCTTCCTGACCTCTCATGGGAACTGTGCAGATGTGTGGCGCCAACATGGCTGCCACTCCATAGAGGAGCAGCAGCAAATGGTGCTTAAATGATTTTAGTCACAGCAGCAATTTGGCGAATGAGAAAATAAATAGAAAGTTATTATAATTTTTTTTTTTTTGCAAACAGAAGATTTAAAGCATGACACCACTGACTGCTGAGGTCTCAACTGATACAATGATGGTTGGCCAATTCTATTAGCAGGTCTGTACAGTGGCCAAGAGGTGCAATACGCATTTACATAATGTGAAACACTTTTACAAGTTGCAAAAGAAATGTAATTTTTATTTCAAAAACAAACTTTTGCAAGGTACAAAACTATTTTACACTTTAGAAAACTCTTTTACAAACTCTAAAACACAAATACTTTTCAGAAACTGGAAAGTGTAGGTACCATTGAGAACCAACAACTTGGCTCAACTTAGACGAGACTTCAAACTACTGAGGAAGTGACATTAAAACCTGTCAGAGGGGAAAGTTCAAAGCTAGAGACTATAAAAAAATTTTTGACTACGTTCTGCAGTTCAAGTGGAAAAAGTATCGAGAGTTTGAAGGAGACGCGGCAGACACCGTAAACCACAGAGGAGTGTTCAGTGAACGCCAATATATAACGATTCTCAAAATTTAGACTATCAATACTATGGTTGTTGCTAACATCATTGTGTTAAACGGTCAACTTTTATTTATTTGAAAGCACTAGCCACATTGTCTGCTAACCAAACATCTTTTCCCCTGTAAAAACACAGCTCCCTTTGTAAAAACTACAGATAACCTTTTGTATTGTTCTAAGAAAGTCATACGTGCTACGTCCAATATTTAATCAATCAATGGAACACAGTCAGTATGTGGACGTTTCAGAAAGCTTGCGTCAGGGTAATGCATGTAGTTTAAAGTTAAAAGTTGACTGCTGCTACTAGTAGAGTGAACGAAAAAATTATGTTATTAACTGGTTAATTCTTAATTTAAAATAACGTTTCTTCTCAGAACGATTAAATTTGCCTTCAGTTTCGTTTCTGGTTTTGTTCCTGCAAGGACTTTATTTGTTTCCATACCCTGAATCAGTTCAAAGCTCTGAACTTGAGGCATTACAGACAAAAGTAGCACCGTCAGCGACCAACACTGCATCTAATCAATAAAAACACGACATTGCTATGCCCTTTTAAAAAAAAAATGTCAGGTTCTCCATTTGTCAAGGTTTGTTTGCCAAAATGTTTTACCTTATACTTTAAACAGAGTTTTAAGAACAGATCTCATCTAGTCCCATGAGGCCAGGAACAGGACATATGAGGTGACCCTTCTTAACCACTTTTACACCATCATACCAGAGCACGTTCCCACTACTGAGCTTGTGTTCTCTCAGGGTTTTTATTTTTTCATTTTCGGTTTGCCATGGCGTCTTGGTTTGGTGCCATTGTAGCTTCGCTGGAGATGAGAAACCTACCGCGTCTCTGAATAGAGTTCAAATTAAAGTTGTAATGGTTTGTGAAGGTGCTTTAAAACATTGCACTGTAAAAGCCCCATTTGTATAAAATTGAATCGGTATGTGCAGTTATTAACGATTCCTATAGATGGTTAGGCTTCAAACCCTCCCACAGTTTCTAATGTAATCGCTCCATTAATCCTCTTGGAAATGCTGCACAAGTTTCAGGCTGGTTTTGCAATATTCAAGCTTTTTTCACGTCGCTGGATGAAAACGTAGCTAATGTCAAAACCACAAATTAATCCTGCAGTCGGTGTTAAAATAGAAACGGTTGCCTTGACAGAAACGGCAGGTTTTGCAAATCATTAGTCAGAACATTCCGTCAGCAGGGATGTAGAGCCAGCAGTCAAAACATTCCAGTGTGTGTGTTTCAGTTTCAGTGACCCGACCGAGAGCTGGAACACACCAGGCTGACGCTGGAAAGGCCACTGCTGTCTCACTAGAGAACATGTGTGTGAGTGTGTGTGTGGTGCGTGCGTGTGTGTGCGTGTTCGTGCGTGCGTGCGTGTGTGTGTGTGTGTGCTTGTGTTTGTTGATGCTACACTGTGTTCCCGAAAGGCCAGTTAAACGTGACATTTGACATTGTGGGAAACCCTCCAATGTCACACATATGGATGGAAAACGATTGAAAGTTACATTTTACTGGGCATTCTGACTTGCAAACAGGCTGAATTTGGGTGATGAAGTGAGGGGCATCTTGGCAAATAAATGGAATAACATTACATCTATGATCTATTCGTTGATTATGAAGACTTATTAAGAAAATTGCTTTCTCGATGCTCAAACTAGAGTGGTCGACCATTAGAAGACTAATTTGATCACTTGAGGGGGACATAAAATAGAAGCTGGCTGGTGCTTGATAAACACTTTGTCCCGGCTTCATGACAGGAATCCGAGAAGAAGAACAATTTGAGAAAAATATGGACATTAAGAAGCTCATTTTGTTGGTGTCCAACCACTGAGAGTTGTTCGAAAAAGGATTAACCCTAACCCTAACCCTAATCTTAACCCTAACCCATAACCGTAACCCTGAAAAGCGATTTCATTTGATGATTTGTTCTTTAGGCTTGTTTACTAAAAGCATTAATTAATTAAACAATTAATTTATGCCCTTCATCTGGACAAAAATCTGACCTCTGTTATAAAAAGATCCCAAACAGAGCAAAATACACAAATCTGGGTAAGTGAACTCACTCACCTGTGTCTTTAGGTTATCACCAATGTAATCCGTACGCACCTAAATAAATGATTCACTCACAGTTGTTATTCGAGAGTGTTTTTGAAGATTTGTTCTTTTTACAAACACTTCATCCAACAGCAAGGAGTGTCACTGCACCAACATTAAATAGTAGAGGTAAGAAACTAGGGAAAAAAGCTCCTGCAAAGAAGCCATCCGAATGATTGTGCAAATTTCAGTTTGATTAGGTCTGTAGAAACCTTAAGAATTACCAAAATGTTCTACCTAAAATCTATGCTTTTAAGCAGTGTTTCAGTGGTACAGTTCCAATGGCCTTGATAGATAGATGGACAGGTTGTGGGTTCAAAACGCAGTGGAACCAGGGTCTGTTTCTAGTGGTGTCTGCATTGTTAGTGTTTATGTTAAAAAAACCTCTAGCATTTTATTGAAGTCTTAAATCTGTTTCTTTAAAACAGAAAAAAATAAATCTACATATGATTTATTCCCCAAAGTCGTCTTTCATGAATGTTTAGTACCGCATTACTGCTTATTCCAGTATTTCTTATTATGATTATAATTAAAAGGAACTAACCTTCATGTATGATTGCAATAAGTCATTCAAATTTGTCCTTCATAGATGACGTTTAAGGGATTTAGTTACCATAGAAGCATTTTAACAGGCATGAACAACCTGTAGCCTATGGTAACATACGGATAACATACATTTTAGCTAGATTATTTGTTTGGCCCACGCTGCAAAAGTCTAGAGCTACATTCACACTGAAGGTCTTACTGCTGAAATCAGACTTTCTTCTGCAGCTGTTCACACTGTTGTTTTAAATGTGGCCAGATTCTGGTGAGAGAAATTAAAAAAAAAAAAAAAAAAAAAAAGAATGAATTCAGGGCTGATAATGATCGTCCAGGGGAATAGTAGAGCACTGATGAAACCACTAAATCACTCTTTGGTGTTCAACCCCAATGTATTGCTTGCATATAGTGAGCCGTCATTGAATTATAAGCTCTGACTACATGTAACAGCTGTTTAGATTGTTCAGATCATGCAATATAGTGACTCCCAATTTTAAATGATGTGGAGGTCATTTAATTCTAAATTGACTCTTTAGGAGGGGCGCATACAGTAGTACGATGCATGGTTTCGAACATATTTGCACTAAAATGAGAGCTTCTTTGTCAGAGGTAGTGATGTGTTGTTTGAATTGAATCGTGAGCATCAACTCTTTGGGGATTGAATGGTTCTGTCTTTGCTGGATGCGGATTACACATTTCCCAAGGCTCCCATTCCCACCAGAAACACTTGATGTAGAATCAAATTAGACGGATGAGTTAATTCCGGCCCGCAAATCAACTTGTTCATGTAACAGCTCGTATAGACATACATCCTGAACAGAATAATCGAAGTCTTTCGTCACCTCATTCTTTTTGCTATGTATCCAGATCTGGATGTATACAAGAATTAGTTCTTTTGAGCCGCTCATTCTAATAACTTGCTCAAAGAAACAGATATAGAATAGAGTTGATCTTTTGATTCATTAATGAAATAGTTTCTCTCTACCTTCCTTTACACAGTCATATTTCATATTTCTCTGCCTGACTATGGCGAGCACATAATGGACGTTAATGAAAGAATCAACGTTATGCAGATTTTTTGGAAGTATAACTTTATGTTGATAATCAGAATTTAAATGAATTCAAAACATAACCAGGATTTGTTTTGCATATGAAGGATATAAATGAGCCATTCAAATGATTTGCTCTTTTTAGTGAATTAAAGTCAAACAAATGAAACATCAAAATGAACAAAACTTACCATCATATTTGTTTTGATGTCACTTCGAAGTGACTTGTGAACTGAATGCACTCTCTCATGGAAAACAAGTGAAAAAGCAACATAAACTTTTTAATAATATATAAAATAATTAAAATGAATATTATTATATAATTAAAAACACTGTCCCGTTCAAATTGGGTACCAATAATTCGAATAAAGATTGAGAGGTGGAGAACATGCAACTATTTTGCTGGAAATTTAAAATATTAAAGAAAACCAACAAGCACTTCATGCAAGATTTTTTACATCTCTATTAACTGGAATCATGTGATGTTATCGTCGTGTGATGGTATCGTATCGTCATGTGATGTTTTCGTCGTGATGGTATTGTATCGTCATGTGATGTTATCGTCGTGTGATGGTATCGTATCATCATGTGATGTTATCGTCGTGTGATGGTATCGTATCATCATGTGATGTTATCGTCGTGTGATGGTATCGTATCATCATGTGATGTTATCGTCGTGTGATGGTATCGTATCATCATGTGATGTTATCGTCGTGTGATGGTATCGTATCATCATGTGATGTTATCGTCGTGTGATGGTATCGTATTATCATGTGATGTTATCGTCGTGGGATGGTATTGTATCGTCATGTGATGTTATCGTTGTGTAATGGTATCGAATCATCATGTGCTGTTATTGTCGTGTGATGGTATCGTATCATCATGTGATGTTATCGTCGTGAGATAATATCATATCGTCATGTGATGTTGTTGTCGTTTTTTTAGACTGTAAATTTGGGGGTGTCGCTACCCCATGGATTTTACACCCCTCAACCTTCCAAACCAAACTACATTCTCGCTGTTTTCCACAGATTAGAACCTGATCAAAGTGTGTGAATACTTTATGATTGTTTTTCTCTGCACCCTTTATTGATTTAACCTGCTGTAACTCATCACGCCTACAGAAGTGCTGACTAATCTGACAGCGAACGAAGCTGTCTAAGACTTTATGTGAGAGTGAACAGCACATTTGGGATTGCCAACAACTTACTGTAATACACAGAGAGAAAAAACAGAGCACAGGCTCTCCAGCCATTTCCTGGAGTGAAACAGTTGGCACGTCCTCCAGTAGAAAAGCTCTGGCGCACATTAAGCCATCATCGCTTGATGAGAATACAGCTGAATGCCAAGCAGCTCCCGCAATAACGCACGTTATCTCATTGTTTTTCCATGCCAACATCTGCCCACCCGCTGTCCTTCTGTGTGCAACAAGTCCTGTCTGGAAGAAAGCCTCTGCCAGAAAAAATTGATTGTTTAAAGATCTGGCAAAGTGACAGCGCTTATCATGAATGCTCACTGACTTTTGTGTTCACCATGCATTGTGATTCATGTTGAGTGGATTGCACCAAAAAGAGAACACATGGTTTTGACTATTTCAATTACAAGCAAAGAGTAAATATTGATAGTATCTTTGGATAATAGACAAAATCTAATCGCCTGATGTAGTTCTTCATCACGTAAAGAGCAAGCCAAGTTGAAATGAATCCACAAAAATGTAAACACAAGATCTCCTCGTGTCAAGGAGGGGAATGAGTTGAGTATCTGGCAAATAAGAAGATGCAAACACTGGAAGTGCCCTCCAGAGGTTGCATTGCATGTCCAAAAAACACTTATTTTTATCATTTATGAAGGTTTTCACATGTGTACATCAGGTACACGTGCAAATCGTTGCTGAATTAACGCTAGAAAGTATGAATAAACATGCATCGAAATAAGGAAAAATCATGCAAAACGTGCTGGATCAGTGAGGTGAGTGATGGAGGAAGTCATTTCTCGAGGCAACATGGCAAAGTCGAGGGAAAATCTGTTATTATGTTCTCTGAAGGTTAAAAACCTTGTCCGGTCTTAATCGCTTTTAAGATTTTACACATTTATGAGTGTTCACAAGTGCTTTCTCAAACTCTGGTAACCCTAACTATCACGTTTAGGATTTTGAGTGTATTTGAGACTACGCCAGCTTCAAGTGTCACTTTTTTTGTTTTGAGGTTTTATGAAAGTTTTATCAGACTATGACAACACTTACCATGATATTTCCATTTTTTTGCATTTAGTAGCATTTTCTAAATATCCAGCAATCCCAAGCAACAACAAAAAAAACTGAAAAATAATGTGAGAAATTAATGAAGACCTAGAAAAGTGACGTAAGGTCTTTTTAGGGCCCATATTTGGATTTTTCAATTTTAGACTTTTTGAAACTTTGTGAAAACTCTGGAATGCTAAAAGGAAGTTAAAAGAAATGGTGAAGCTCAAAACTATTTTTCTATTAAAAAAAAGCTGTAGTGTTCTGAGTTATGACCATTTCAATCATCACTCTCCTGCAATAATAATAAGCTAGATCATCTGCATGTTTACAACCCATAAGTCTCTCTGACAGAAGCATAAATGTACAAAAAACAGCTGCTGCCAGTGTATGCAGAAATACTCTGTGCTCTGAGATAATCTAGCACTGAACCAAACGGATCGTTGGGTCATCGCCTCCAGTGTTTATTAGAGTTTTGCTCATAGCCTTAAATGGTCAAGCAGCTCTCGAATCATCCAATCCACTGATGTTTGACAGTTCTTACTTTAACAGCAGTTAGGTCATTGCATAAAAAGATAAAAAGAAAGTTACAGAAAGCCCACTACAGGCTGTAAGCATGCAAATTCTGCTTCAAAAATTCACTTACTTTCCTTATTTCTTGAGAGTATTTTCAATTCCGGTGAATGTTTGAATGGTGTGACATTTTATTCTCAATAAACACCAACTCAAATTCACTCACATATCTATCTATCTATCTATCTATCTATCTATCTATCTATATATCTATCTATTTATCTATATACATAAAAATCTATATTTTTTACTATGAGGTGTAACAATACTTTACTAGGTAGTAGAATATTAAATACTTTACTAACACTTTACTATAAGGTTATATGAATCATGATAAATTAATTAATTCATTTATCATGAGTTAATGATGCTTTAATCAACTCGTTCGTAATAAATCCATAAACCCTTCCTCTACGTGACACAATTGGAGCAGTTTATTTAGCTGCTGAATGAAATCTATCTGCCAAATTAAAAATAATATGTTGACACAAATGACAACAAATAAATGCAGTACAATCAACACAACAAAAAACTGTGATTGAATAAAGAGTCAAGGAAAGCCTGAGGCTCGTCGTGAGAGAGTCACAGGTGAAATATGGTTCCAGTTCGTTACTCCACAGAGAATAAACTAAATCTCCAGCAATCAGATGCAAATAAAGTAGAACATTTTCTTTTCCTGTATGTTAATCCCTATGAAAGGCTTGCATAACTCTGCTTCCACACATGTGACTGTGTAATCTAAAAAACTCAATGTTACTCCAATGTTTAGAGGGCAGAGTTTTTTTTCTGGTTGGTTTCTCAGTATTAATGAATGATGTCAGAAGTTGTACGGACTGATGTGTGAGTGTGGAATAAAAGATTTTGTTTCAACTAGGACTCACTTCAGCAGTCTAATCTTTCTTATTAAAAGCAATATTTTGATACACAAACCGCTTTCAGATCTAAAACTCCAGCAGGGTGTTCCTCAAAAGCTCAAAGCTCATTTTTAAAAACCGACTGACTCTTTAATAAATAATAACTCCCAGGTTCCTAACTTGGATGAAAAACATTGACTGTAGACACATAAACCAGGGTAATATCCGGCAGTCTGCAATCTATAATGGTGCTTACACACAAAATGTGGATGATCTGGAAGAGCGTGTGATTCATATGTAAAGTCAATGTGAAGACGCGATATTGCACTCCACTGCATGAAGGGATGATTGACATGAATGCTGAGAGACATGATTTGAATGCTAAAAATTGACGAGAGCCATGAGATTCAGTAAACTATAATGCTTATCCAAGTTGAAAATCTGAACTCAGATGATCTTCTCATTCGCAAAAACCAATCAGAGTCTTGCTCTTTCAGTGATTTTTGTGAGAATATTTAAAACAAAAAGGGAGAAAAATATCATTGCAGTTTGTGGCCACCCAGAACTGTATTATTCGATGTTATATTATTATCCACATCGAAACAACTTAAGTTATATGTATGAATATGGTTCTGCTGTTAGCTAAAGCTAAGCTAACTTGTAAATTTTTTGTGGAAGTGTCCAGGAAGAAATGGAAAAGGTTGAGAGAAGCCTTTGAAGCAGAGGAGAAAAGAATTGGAGAGGATGAGTGGAACAGCAGCAGGATCAAAAAAAGGTGTAAGTACGCTGCTCCTATTATTCCTTGGTTCGTTCCTCCCCAGACAAGCTCGCGCTAAGATCTGCATTCTCGTAAGCGAAGCGAGAGGAAGTCATGTGAGTGAAACCCAGGTTTGAAAGTGTTCAGCTAGGTGCGGAAGATGCATTCTGTTTGTCACTCTGTGTGAATGCCCAGTAACAAAAGACCAAAGCTAACATTATAAAGACTTCAGAGAACCGTAGTAAAGATAGAAGGCAGGCAAAGGTAACCCTAACCATAGGTTTTCTTAATTTTGTTTCGATTGCACTAAAACAATACCACTCGACATGAGTTCATATAACTATTTGCATGCTTCTTGGAAAAGCATTCATATGCGGGTTTGTGTATTCGCGATTGTTATGACCCCTAGTGGTCGCAATTCTTGTGTTCTGTGTGTCACTTCCTGTGTCCTGACATCACATCCTGTCCATTCATCACCTCTGCTTCTGAAGACTTGTCCCTCTCCCATTGGTCCATGTGTTCCTGATTGTTGTCCTGCACCCTCATCAATTCATCAACTCTGCAACTTCACCAAACCAACAGTTCTCTATTTGCGGCTCACTTGTCTGTGTTCTATTTGCTGTTTATGTCTCTTCCATTTGAGCCCTTGACTGATTTGATGCTCTTGTAAATGTATTTGTAAATATTGTGTGGGTTAAGTAGGGAGTTGAGTACATCATCTGCTGAGGTAACTGTAAAAAAACTCACTTTGTTGGAAGAAAAAGTTATTCTCTATATAGTTTTCCTTTTGTGCCTGTACCCTAGACCGGGTGTAACGGTGATCAATATCTTTTTAGAAATGTCTCAGCTGGCTTTAATGCCACTCTGTTTATACAGCTATGTGCAGAGCTTTCCTGCCGGTTCCCCACAGTTTCCACAAATGGAAACGACTGTCAGCATTCTTGTCATTTTGTGTGCCATGGAAAAAGAGAAATCAATCAACGGTGACAGACTTTTCATTTGTTGGTGAATTATGTCTTTCACAACTGCTTCCTCAAATAATTCCAGCAAACCAAGCTGGCTTCAGAGCAGGAGTGTTGAAAACACATCAAGAAATTCTACACGGTCGCAGAAAGACTCATTAGGCCACAGAGCTGCCAAGCGGTTACGTTTTAGCAAAGTGAACACTCTTTACCAGCAGCGACTGGGCAATGAATCTGATGATCTCAGCCTGTTAACAGCCTGTGCGTTATTGTGTCAAGTGGATGAAAACTAGCATTAAATCAGAAGAATAATAACTGTACTGTGGAGTCAGATGAAACTCAAAAGAATCTAATTCATAGAAATCAGCTAATACACAAAAAAGCAAACATACAAAATCCAATACGAAAAATCAGAACAAATGGAAATTATCTGAAAAATGTTCATAGATTTATCAAGTTTATCAACTGCATGAAATATGTGTATACATCATTGAATTTGGATCTGTCACGGTTCAGTACAAACCACTCTGGTTTATCTACTCTGTATTTGTAGATAGATTTTCATGAATCTGACTCAACCAGGTCATCCTTGCACTGTTTGCAGGCAGCATTTAAAAATATGTTGTTTATCTTGAAATGCATTGTTTTTGGAGAGAAAGAAATGTGACAGCTCTCCCACAGGTTTCTTGAGGCATGTAAGAAGTTAGAGTCAAAATGTTTGGAAGGAGATCTAATGCCATAATGTCACAAAAAGTCTACTAATGTTGGATATGTGTTACCTTAAAGTGTCCCTTTTGTGATTTTGAAAAGTTCTTTGATTGAGTAGTCTCCAGCAACAGTTTGGCGCACATGCAAGGTCAAAATTTTCTCTCAGTTTTTTTTTTTCACGAGCATTGATGTCACAATATTTCTAGTCCACAGAAATTTTGATCCTGTTAAGCGCTTTTACTTCCAGAAATCGAATCAAATATATAATAAAATCTGACATCCTGCTGTCATAAAGTGGTATCAGGTGCGCTGGTATCTCAGCACTTTTATGAAACACGGAATTAAAGTCAATCAATACCTGATACTGCAATCGGTGCATCCTTAGTTCCGATCATTTTTCCTGATTATTTTTGTTTAATGCTTTAAGAATAAACAAGGACTACAACTGATACAAGCTGTCGCAGGTTTCCATTTATTATCCAAATCTTGTTGTTTTTCACTGTAAAAAATATCAAACATATAAAAAAGGAGTTTATTTTATTAATACTAACATACAAACATATCTGTACATGTCTGTTTACATAACTGTAAAAACTAAAACTAAGTCCTCGGGATGACTTAAAAAGGTATAGCAAAGATTTAATATTTTTCCCCTGATTTACATTTTTCAAAAATCACATGATCGGACCCAATTGCTCAGGAGTCAGATAGATTGGAGAAGCCTAATAACATAAATTCAAATACTTCTACTAAACAAACAGCACTAGTTTAAATGGAATACATTTTATTTTGATTGTAAACAAGGGAATAAGTTGTATGGAACATCGTAACAGTACGTGATTACAAAGTCAGCATTTTTTTACAGTTAAATACTTTTAAATGTTTGAGTTACAAAATATAGATTCAATAAAATAAGTCAATCTAAAATAGATTGCTGGTGAATACAAATGGTATAAATTCTACTAAAAAAAAACTTGATATCAGCCTTTTTTAGATCACAAACTTGCCATCATGTCCAAAGTTTTCATTCATGTACCATTCCGCAACATCTTTTTTTTTTGGTACAAAAGAAACAATTTGTGTTAAATCAAACGCTGTGCATGTATCTGCATTCAGAATGGTGATCTTTAAACATTTTTATTTGTACTTCCTTTCCAATTTTCAGCAACGATTCAGAGCAGATTTTAGCATTACCTCTCAGCTTCAATGCGCATCTCCTCCCGCTTCTGCCTCCGGAGCTCCCTACGCCGCTCAAAGTCCTCATCCATGCTTCAATCCTGAGGGTTTGGCTCTGAAACACACAGAGAAAAAGCATACGCATCCTTCAGTCTCAAGTGTGAACCTTACATAAACCAAAAACGTGTGTGAGTCTGCCTTCCACAGCTGCCGTTGAGCTTTAGCTTAACCTTTGCAGGAAAATCACACAATCGATCCTTTCTCAGCCCGACATCAAAAAGATCACACGTTTGTTTTCTTAATACGCCTTAAAATGAAAATAGTGGAGGTGAGTGAGGAAGAAAAAAGTGAGAGAATGACTGAGGAAAGGATGTTAGCACAGGATGGCCAGTTAGTCAAGCAGAAAGTCTCGGACTAAATATACTGCAGCGTACATGGCGAGCCCACCCAAGAGAAATAAAGCTGCTGCCATTAATCTTCAGATTGGACATCTCAAAAGCGTGCTACCTTCACTCCAGTGGTGATAACCTCTGGAACACAGCAGCTTTTACAGCATGACAGAAACGTTCTCCCTTTTGCTCCAGTTGAAACATCCGAGACTCAACAGAGACCTTATCCTCCCATTATGGTTTAGACTCTCAATACTGACCTCCTCCCTATCTCCTGCTTTTCTCCCTCCCTCTCCTTCTCTCTTGTTCTGACACAGCCTCTCTGGCGCTCTTTCCTTCTCTGACCCTCAATGATTGGCCTAACCATTCCTTCCTTCCTGTTTTCTCTTTTTTTCTGATCGGAAGGCAGTCGCTGGTTTGTTGAGATAAAATTGTTTTTAAGTTTTTAAACTCATTCCAACATCTTGTTTGGCTTTTTAGATGAAGAGAACAGCCGAGAACAGTAAGTCACTGTAAAATCAAATAGCTTATTTTACTAGAAAACATGTTTAATTAATTTTGACCAAAATGTTTAGTGAAGTATTGGTAAAATGTTGCAATAAATAATTTAGATTACTAAGCAAAATTAAGTAGACTACTTAAGTAAGACAGATTTCCCTTAGATTTATTAAGTTGCCATTACTTATTCCCTACTGTAATGTTCAGTTAACTTGAGTAAGCTTACCAGAATTTGATGCAACATCATTGGCATGTAAAGTATGTTAACTTCAATTTACATATTTAAATTACTTTATAATTATTATTAAAATTTGCTCAACTACACTTAATTTAAATTAGCTGTAGATAAGTATTAGCCTGTCTTAAATTTTCCTCTTAAATTTGCATTAAAAAATAAATAAATAAAAATCAGTTGTCCAAGTTTTTTATTTATTTAAACTAATTCAAATGTATAGTGCATCTATTAACAAAAAGCTGTACTATGCATTTGTTTAATGATCATTCTAAATCTCTGAAGCGGGACATGAATGAGAGTGGAACAAACACAAGTGAATCACATGATACAGAAACAGCTGCTTTCTTTACCGGCTTAGTCCTGGTTAGGGTCACATGGTTTTAACTCAGCACTGAGAGGTAAAAGCCTGCCTAAGGCTATGTTCAGACTACAGTTTAAAGTAACACAGATCGGATTTGTTTTGCCCATTTATGACCTGTATAGAATATTTTCGTGATGGCCTAAACAGCTCATATATTTTAATCTGACCTAGGTCGCTTTCATATGTGGAGCCATCTTTCTCATGCCACATTTTTCTGGGTTTAGTGACAGAGATCAATTATAACACAGTTTCTCACAGAAATTAGTTGCTGAAGAAGATTTTATATTTCTGAAATGGTAAGAGGCACCCAGAGATGCATTTAAAGCTTAATGAAGTTAGGTGGTTGTCATCTGAGCACATCTAACTCCTTCCATTTTCCTCCATTAATATGTATTGTGTGCTCTTTTCTTCACCAATCTCTTTGTTAATACTTTTTAGTACTAATAAAGTTGTCTCTGATCAGATTTTGATGCCAACAAAGTCATAAGCGTGACCGAGAGCATGTGACTTAGTGCTCAATAACAATGCATTCTGGGGGATGTAGTTTTCTCTTCAGCACATGCATCTTACATTGAAGGCAAATTTCATTCACACGGAAGAATGAGGGCAGGCATATGTTACAATATTTTATTATGAACAAACACACCAAAAAGAAAATCAGATTCCCTAAATCATCTGAACTGAGCATTAAGACCTGCAGTCTGAACGTAGCTCATAATATACTTTCATCCAACGAACTTTTCACCACAAAACACACTGTAAGCCAATGAGATGGACCCAGATTTATTCCTCAAAATAACTCAAAATAGAAAATCAACCAATAGGTTCTGCCTGTAGACATGCACTCTCAACCATGCAATCTGAGTTTTTGAACTTATATTTCAGATTGGTTTATTCTTTTTTGGTTTACTTGTATGACATTTTTACAAATAAACACAGACATTTGATGCTAGGTGTTCCATCTATTATATGCTCTTTGGTTCCCACTTCATAAACCATCAGTTGGCACAGTTTCTCCGACGATACACAGCAAAAGCCCTCATCACCTCTTCGCATTACTTTCAGAACCCGATGCCTTCTTTCTGACAGTTCACCTGGTATGCATTTATACACTCCGTGAAAACAATGTTTTAGGGGAAGCTCGACACTTCTGCTTTTCCAGCATGGTCACTTCTTCTCAATGACTTAAGATGTTAAACATCTGCCATTCATGCTGTAAGACGCCATTCCTTAGTCCAAAGACGGAATCAAAGGTGGCGGGAAGGTGGTTTTGCGTGCTGCTACTCTCTGCTGGATGAACAGGGCGAGAACAAAGAAATACACAAAACGAACGCGCTAACTGTGTAAATATGTTTAAAATTTGGATAAAACCAATAAAACCTTTAAATCTGACTCCATTAAAATTATTAAATTACGGTCATGTTAATTTCTCCTTCTCTCGTTATATTAGTTTCTTCGGTAAATTATATTACTTTAGGAGGACATAATGACCCTTAAAGTTTGCCTCTTATCGTTATTTGTTCATATCTTAAGGTTCTGAATTCTGTCGCTTTCCAAAGGTCTCAATTTTTCATAAGCCTTCGACGATCAAGAGCCATCTCAGAAGTGTATTATAATCGTTCAAGGGATTCACAAATATGCAGTCGCTTAGCTGCACCCGGATACAAACAATGAACAATACAACTATCTGTGCGACGTCACTCCAGGTAACAGAAACGATACATCAGAAGTAATGATAAATAATGATTTCTGGACAAACTTCAAAACAAACGATTATGTCAATTTATTAACCAGGCAAAATCATAAACAAATCCAACTCCAGTTAAAATGCAATCATCAAATACATTCAGTTCAGTCCAGTTTAAAGTTCCAACCAAATGCATTCTGACAGACCAAATAACAAGGAGAAAACTTAATCATTATTTACCTGATCATCGAGAGAGAGAGGCTGCGCACCACATGACCTGGTGTGGGAGCTCTGATTGCAGAAACTCCTCGAGCTTCGGGACAAGTCCCTTTAAATACTCGAGATATCGATATCCAATTACATAATTTACACTGATTGGTTCTTTGACTTTGGAAGGCTGTCCTTCTGTGAAAACCCTTTAATTTAAAAGTTGCTTGTGTGTATGATTGTTTCACTGAGAGAATGGTGAGAGACTAAATGGTGCAAAGCAATTAAATCAACTCATATGTAGATTTAATACACAGTGAGGCGTTGATTACTCGGCACCCCGACCCAGTCTCTTGGCTAGACGTATTGTCATTAATGTTCGAGTCAGGCTCTGTGATCACTCTTGGTTCTGTTACTAAAGAACAGCTCGTCTTCTTAGTTTACATAATCATGTGAGCGGCATCTCAGCTCAATCTGTGCCCTCTGCATAATATACATCTGAAAAGGGTGGCCATCTCTGTTGGTTCCTGGTGCTCAAAGCAAATGGCCAGGCCATCTCAAGCAGGATCACTCAATGGTATCGTTCAGTTCCTTACAATGCTTTTATACTTGCTCTATAGGTATATAGTTTTACCCCGTTTGCCGACTTTGAACATTAAAAATATCAAAATGATTGGAGCCCCCTGAAACTGTATCTGTAACATCTGACAGTCGAAAAGTAAATCATTGAAGGTTGGAGGCATACGTCTTATCGTAAATGTTAAGTAGACATCTTTGTCTTGTGTGGAGCAAAACAAGCTCCTAACCAAAATAACAAATCTTCAGACTTGTGGACATGGTAGAGGAGATGAAAAAAAAAATACTTTGACAGTGTGAGGCTGCAGTAAAGGCTAGATTATAGCAGCAGAGTTTATAGTTTATATCATAGCAGCAAAGTTCTTTGATTTTTGCCTAATAGGACATTGTAATTCTTTGACTGAACACTTTAGGCAGAATTACATTGACACACATGTTATAATAAACCAAAATAAACACATCTAATGCCTGCTCACAAGAGTTTTTTAAATTAACATCATTAACATCTCATTTTAACGGTTCAGTTGGCATTTCTGTGTGGAGTTTGCATGTTCTCCCCATGATCGCATGGTTTGGACTTCCCTCACAAGTCCAAAAACATGCGGTACAAGTAAATTGGGAAAACAAAATTAGTGTATGAGTGGGAATGAGTGTGTGTAGATTACAGCTGAAAGGGCATCCTATGCATAAAACATATGCCAGAAGAGTTCGTGGTTCCTTCCGCTGTGGCGACCCCAAAAAGAACAAAGCCGACAAGGAGATGGATGGATGGATGTATTGACTTTGTAAATGTAAAAAGGCATGTGTGAAAAGGCAAAGATTGTAACTGCGGCCACTGTTGATGTCAGACCTTCAGTCTAACTAGCTTGGGTTTAGGGGAGGATCTGGGCTTAGTTGTTGGATGTAGAGTATCAGTCATATCCAGTGACGAATATAAAAAAAACTAATAGAGTGTTGTCAGAAATGAAATGGTTATGGGCGTGACGTTTATATCACACCCCATGGGGCGGGTTTCGACATCCGAAAAAGGCTAGTGCGAGATGTTTCTCCAAAGATTTTTTGCTTGTACACTCTTCCATCAAACGTTAATTTTACTTTAAATACAACGTGCTTTGTTCAAACCCTGCATGTGTTAGTATAGCTGAGCGTCTATCCATGAGAAAAAAGTTCCCATAAAGTCTACACAGTGTGGACAGAAACGAGAGAAAAAGAGAGACACAAGAGAATAGGAAACACTTCTCAATAACTCCTCCTCCATTTACACTAAACACTGGGAACTGAGAGAGAGAGAGAGAGAGAGAGAGAGAGAGAGAGAGAGAGGTGGAGGACAAAACAAAAACACCAGCGGGAGAAGGGAAGCAAGGAATGTGAGTGAGAAACAGAGGGAGATGAATCTGATCTTCTTTATCAGGCCGCAGTGCAGGAATGTGCTCTATCTTTAGCTGGATCTTCTGTTTGCAGGAGCATGGCTGCTCTTCAGATCTGAGCCCTTGAGCAAACAGCACTGACTCAGCTCGATAAAACTGTCACAACTCAGCAGCATCAACTCAAAGTGAATCAGAGTCGCACCGCTATGACTACACACACCGAGCTCACGTGCTAGATATAGGGTTTAGTCTCAGGTTGAGTAGTTGTTTTAGGTGGTCTCCAACTACCTTTAGTTGGTCATAAGCTAGAAACCTCTTAAGCTCTGTAAACCTGGTACCAGGTTGTGAACTATGTCATCAAAACAAAAGAGGTCCCATCACGTTTACACATCCAAAGCTTTATCTTAATAACTCAGTAATTGTGAACTGGATATGGTAAGGTTTGAGATTGAAGTAGGTAAAATACATGCAGAAAACCCTTAAAAACGACCCAGAGCAGAAGTTAAGCCTGTATTGTCATAAGCTGTTTTATTTCTGTATAATCCAAAATATGCCTGAATTTAGCTGTTAAAAATGGATGATATAATCTGTTAGGAAGCTTCTTTGAGTTACATTACAACTCAAGTGTAAAACAAAAAAAAAGACTGTTGCTCAATGCAAAGTCATAACCTATTAAATCATAAACCACGTAAAATCAATGCAAACGAGCTAAAAACTTGCTTGATTAAAACAATCTCAAATGGTACGTTATGCTTCAAAACACATACTCGATTCTTAAACAGGAAAAGAAGACAAAACTGACAACAAGCGCCGGTCTCCTGAGAAAGAATGTAGGGATGGACCACCCGTGTGGTGAGACGGCTTCCAAACATCCCTGGATTCACATCGCAGCACTTTCTCCCCTCTCATAACACTCCAGAACGGGGGTCTGGCTTCCCCCCACGAGCACCACGACGCCTCCTGTCTAGAGAGCACGCGCTGTAATGGCTGTAATAACACATTTACCTGCTAAATTACTATGTTCCTGGTAAGTATGGTGCTTAACCCTTCATCAGAGCTCCTCATGGCAATGACCCATGGGAATGCAGTCCCGGGCCCTGTCTGTGATGTTCTCGAGGTAGTGAATGTACACAGTAGTGCCAGTGCCAAACCACATGAACCAGTCAGTTAGTGGCTCTGCAGAGGAAAGTCAAACCCTTGCTTGGAGGATGGAGAGGTGCCTTCATGTGATTTGCAAACAAGTTTCCATTTCAAATTCCTATTAAACACATGAATTCCTTAATAATTAGACAGAGAAGAGAGAGAAAATTACTCACCACAAAGTGCAGACTCATTCCCTCTTTTCACCTGTTTCCCAAAAATGATTTGTGCAATGAGTTAGGCTTCGGTCAGTCTGCCTGTGCTCAGGTCTTAAAGCTCAATCCAGACTTTGGATTCCAGCAGAATATGGACCTGCTATCCATCTTTGACAGTGTGTCACATCGGAGCCACATTTAAGAGATCCACTAGCTGATCACCAGATGAAGTCTCTAACTTTGTTACACCGGAGGTCAATTGCTCTATCTGAAATACCTGAACAATAGCGGACACATCGGTGGATTAACCTATAGCAAAACTTTGTACTCACATATAAGGACTACCCTACCCAACACTCCCTGTTCCCTAATAGTTGCATTCCTGTTCGTTTTCCTCCCAAGTAGACTCTTTAAGACTGTATTGTGTTGCTTATCGTATTTCTGCGTTCTCCTTCATCATTGTCTTCCTCATCTCCATCCGCATCATCTGCTGCTGTATACTCTAAGCGAAGTTCTTTGCTGTTTGTCTATATTCGTGTTGTACTCAATCATCCCTTGTTGACTAGGGTGCCTGACACTTTAATTCTCAGAAGAGAAAACTACGCTACATCGCAGCAAATCTGGTTCTTGTGAGCGACTTTTCAGATTAGACTTCTTTGCTGCCATTATACACCAATAGGCTATGATATGTTGTATCTCTAGATATTTGGATATTTATCTGTTTCTGTGATTGTGATCTGTTCTGCAGGAGTCCAGGTATTGAGATTAGCAGGCATTTGCCATCATAAGATCAGCAGTCAAACCATCATTTCTGCACAAATTCTGTCTATTTCTCTATGTTTAAGTGAGTATCGTCAGGCAGGCCATGATTTAACTGTCTAGATTTGTGACCATTGACTCTTAAAATGCCATAATTTCCACATAACATCAGTCATTTAAATACAGTGTTTCCCTGTCATTCAAGCGTGTGGCACACTTACTATCAGACTGCACAGCCCCCTTAAAATCCTATTTTATCCTGCATAGCCACAACTTCAGGGATGGTCTGAAGCTGTGAACTGAGGACAAACATCCAAATAACATATGTCAAGAACTCAACCTTGATATTGTATGCCTCTGAGAAAGCAGACAAACCACTGTCAGTGATGCAGTGATTTGGACTAGACCATCTCAGCCTAAAACCCTTTGTGAGGTCACATGTGTCCCTACATCCACTTTGCAGAGAAACATCTTGCTGGGGAAGGTTTTCCCCATATTGTGCATAGATTTTTTTTACTTCGGTTGCTCAGATTTTTACTCCTTAACATAAAAACATGAAAATAAGTGAATTGAAATTATGTTAAATCAACAGTATGCTTCTTGTTTATGAAACTGCTTTGAAGGTTTATAAATACATTTTGATTGATGGATTAGTTACACTGCACTACCTAAAACCACCATTATTTTATCTATTTTTTGTGCACCAATGAACACTGAATATTTGAGCTAATGCAAAAACAATTTGGGGCATTTCTAAATGTAACCCACCAGAGTCTATTCCTCGCACACATATCTGCAATAAAAATTTGTTTCAAACTCATTAATGTCAACACACTAACCCTCTGAAATCTAGCATTATCTACACACTCGCAGCTTTCTGAGATGAATGTTGAAGCTGATGTGATCCTCAAGCCCTCTGCCAGAGGGATTAAATACCAAAATCTTTGATTCTACCACCCACCGCCTCTTGGACATCCGCCACTAGAGGACTAAATTTACAGCTCAAGAAGAGAACAGAGCATTGCCAACCCAAACGCTCGTCTTTATTTGCATGTCTGTCACTACGGACGCATTAACATTGAGTGGATCCACTAGCACTACAGCTGAAGAAAAATTCTAAGTAGATTCTCAGTTTAACCATGTGAGGAGACCAACACAATTTCTTTTTATTAAAAACTTTGTGTATTTCAGCACAGAACAACAGTGAACAAAGTGAAGAGTCTAAAGAGAACAATAAGTGAAGTATTTCAGAGTGTAATCATCGAAATAACCAAAGGTGCTCTTGTATTGACTGCACTTGTAGTTCATAATGGGAGATTTATACTGTGCTCCCAAAGTAAACACGCAAACGAAACAATGGCAAGCTCGTGTGAACATCAAAGTCACCAGGCATTCACAGAGTCTTTGAAGCAACATGTTTCCAGTTGAAACAAAAAGAGTAACATCCTATTCCTTTCGGAATCATGTGCATGTACAAGCTAAGGCTTCATGAGCCTTTCATGATTAAAGTAAGAAGTGTTCCAAGTCCAGCCAGGTGCAGGATGGTATTCCAGAAATCTGCAGAGTCAGCAACCTCGCTGCCTCACAAACACCTGCCACCTGATTATAAGACACTACAAGTATGCCAACTATGTGCTGCTTGGCTTTCCATCTGGATTAATTTGCTCAAAAATGTTAAGGAAATTCCAAAATTTTGTCTAATTTCTCACTTATAGACTCAACCACATATTCTGGAGCGCTGTTTAAGATTAATTTCAGTCTATGATGAGCGATCAAGGATATTTTATAAATTGATTACTGATTCCTTATAATGCTGAACGCAATCCACTGAGGAAAAACCAGTCTCCTCACAAATGGAAGAATGTTACATTTATTTACCAGAGGCTCTACGTTGTAAACCCTTAGTATATTTTGTATTTATTGAGGGCTTATACATTTTTAAAAACTCTCACAGATAGCTAGCCCATATCTGGCTTTTAATACAAAAAAACTCTTCATTAGCTTCAAACCTCTGCTGCTTAATGTTGGTGCAGTTAAGCTCCTTGCCCTTGGATGGCGCTCAGGGCACAACAAGGACACGTATGGCATTTATATAATCTTTGTCGAATTGCCACACAGCTGCTCTTTTGAGTCCCAACAGCACTTGATCAAAAAGAGCCAACTTTCTTTGGCTGACTGCGAGATTTAGTAACACAAAAAAAACAATGTGACATTGCAGAGCCAAACTTTTTTTGCTCGCACCCATAGCTACGCCAATGTCTGTACTCCTGTCTGCACCTATTGTTTTTTCACAATTACACTGTTGCAGACCTTACATATATACCCTAAAGAACTAAATTAACTTCTGTTCAATTGGCATTTTTAAAATAAAGGCTGGGAGCAAAGGAGATCCAAATAAATTGTCAAAATGCTGGTGTGTTCCCTTTCCTCAAAGCAGACTGTATTTTATCAATTTGTGACAGAGCTAAGGTCCTGTTTAGTGAGCCATGAGAGCAAAAGCATAAGAGCTGTTTGTATTTGTTTGCTAAAATGTAAGTGTGTTTTCTGAATTCAAAAGTGTGTTTTAACTTGTAAATGTGTTTTCTAACATGTTAATTTGTTTTGTAATTTGTGTTTCACGTTATGTAAATGTGTTTTGCACCTCTCGGTGTCATTAATTAATTATTAATGACACTTAACTCTCAACATGCACCCTGCACCTCTCTCCCCCGAGCCACATCCGCACCCCATCCTACTCTGTGCAGCTGTACACGCCCATATTTTGTGCATTTTTCAAAAATAATCACAGCCAGAAGAGGCTTGAAACACGTGGGGTGCATGGCCCTTTAAATACAAAACCTAACATTATGCCCCAGAGTCAGCATGGAACTTGTGTATTATGCCCAAATGCACTTTGGATTAGTTTAGTGTTGTTCAACAAACTGAAGGCCACTTCCTTGCTACTAAAAGCTTTGACTCTCCCATACACTGGGACGTTTATGGCTCCAGTGCCTGAGGGCAGAAAACGAAAGAATGAAAGAGAGAGAGAGAGAGAGAGAGAGAGAGAGAGAGAGAGAGAGAGAGAGAGAGAGAGACTGACTGGGAGAAAGCAGCTGTAAATCTGGTAAAAATTTTGTCTTGATGAATAGCAGCTTTTCATGGCTTTCACCAGGAAGAGAGTTCCGTAAAGATAAATGAGGAGAGAGTCGAAATCTTAGTTGTGTTGGTTAGAAACATCTGACTGAGTTTTTTGCTTATGATGGATATATTTTCATAAAATTTTTAAATATAGGCAGTTGAAGTTAAATCTACAGAATATTCATTTTAATAAAGGTCTTTATAAGATACACTAGTTATTTAACTGTTCTTTAAGCAAAACATCTAATCGCCTGCACGATATAACACACAATACGGTGCAGGTGCATGGCATGAAATCTGTAAAATAAATGTTTAAGGTTACTTTTAGTCTGGGTGCTAGTTCAGGAGTGAGCAAAGACAAGCTGGATTTGTTGTTCTATGCTTGTCTTAGAAGATGAAACGGTAGTTTTAAAAAAGCCAGAACTGACCAGGTCATTAATCACTTATTCCATGTCATTCCAGTTTATAAGTTAATCCAGGAGGCTTGCTACTGTCCCACTGACACTCAAGTCACATGCAATTTCAACATTGACTGTATTCAGCATGGACACCATGAATGTACCAAGTATGATGTTTCATATAAAGGGTAAAGGCCAACATAGAAGATTGTAACTTCCCGGTAACCAAAAATGGGTCAGAGAGTTGAGACATAAGCGTAGCACAGACGTCTGATTGGCTGAAATTTTACATTTTAGTATATATCAAACAAACAAATATAAAAATAATTCACCCCCCCTCAGCGTGTTCATGAAGGTCAAAAGTGATCTGAAAAAAAAAAAAAAAAAACATTGCTGCACCAGGGGTGTAAACATGTCATTTAGCTTCAAAGTTGGGCAATTTAAACATGGGAGTGAAGGAGAATCTGCTCACTTCTGACACCAGTCCCATTGTGGCCGGTTGAGGTACTACAGTTTAGTTACTTTCTATTGGCTATTTGCACAAACACTTCCGCGTTCTGTCTAATACAGCTGAGTTCTTTCTGGTAATTGCAATAGCGGCGGTGGCTTTGTTTTGCAGTCACTCTCCAAGAAATTCCAAGAAATATGTTGAACTATATACGTCGTTTATGCAAAAAAAAATGTCTATGGAGCGTAAACTAGAGAAAGGTTTATAGGTAACTTGGCATCGCATTGAATTTAGAAGAGACTATACACAGTGAAACACAGCAGGAGTCTGTTCTCCTGACTTTGAAAATTAAAATACGTTTTTTTGCGCAATAATAATTGATAATAATGTAAACAATGATGGTGGCCAAACCATAAAAAAGCAAACTGTACTATATCAAAATGGAAGCACGTTACGAGACACAGTGCAAAAAAACTTATTGAGCATCGGCAGGGAGATCAGGTGATTGTCCCTCAATTTTCAAGCCTCAAAAGGTGTAGCTAGGTGCACTCGGGTTTGATGTAAGTCCAAAAGTGCTAATGAGAACCTACAGCTTTTAGAACCAAAGACATTTGAAGCCTATATTTGTTACTTTAGAGTTGTTTGTATTTTATTCAAGGGTTTTCATAGCACTTTTTCAATGTTAAGAGTTTTTCTAAATGTGGTTTGTTCTAAAAAACACTTTAGAAATTTGATTCTAAATGGCACATTTAGAGAAAACTTGATTATCAACCAAAGATTTGATTCTATGTAGCACTGTTGCTCAAAGATACAGATTTCAAGCTTCATGAGAGACACCATTGCTGATTGTGCCAGTAATAAATAACATTCTGTAAATAATAATAATAACTCATTTGAGGTGCCTTTCTGCACACTCAATGTCTCCTTACAAAATGCACAACAAAAAACAATAACAGCAATACCAGACAGAAGAGAAACACCTTATCAAGACAAATTTCTACACCTTTTCCAAAGTTTCAATGGTCCAGAAGATAAAAGTGAGCAGACATGACCTGTTTACTCCAGATGACATTGTTGGGAAAAGATACAGCATTTAATTTGGTGCAGAATAGACCAGACAAATGTCAGCACAATGAGATTAATCCGCAGCCACTGAGTAATTATCACAAAACAAACCCTTTCAGGATGATACCAGACACCTCGGCTTTGTGTGGGACCTCTGATAACCACATCAGGGTTTGTTCAGCGATAATGACCCACAGACTGCACATTATCCTTCGGTTCTTTTAACGGGAGAGAGGGAGGGAGGGAGGGGATCAAAACGAAGAGCAAAAATAGACCTCTGTCGTTGAATTTCCACTTGAGGTTGGAAAAGGAGATTTCTACATTCTCAGACAACGGTCTGGATTCCTCGACACGTCTGTATGTCCTGTGAACCATTCTCAGGCCAGTCTAACCCATCTCCTGCTCAAACAGCCCAATATGACTCTAAAGTTTCCCACGATGCTATTTGTCACAGGCAAAGAGGTTTGGATGGGATGTTAAAATCTGTAAAATGCATTTAGTGTAAAAACTAAAATATTTTTGAGGGACAAATTGTACCAAACGAGAGCTTTAAATTCACGAAAGTTTTCATATTATTCAAACATCTGTGTGGTTATCAGGGGCGGTTCTAGGATCCAAGGTTTATGTGAGAAAAAAATGAAATATCCTTTCTTAAAATTGTGCTGAATGTATCATATTAGACACATGTGTCAGATGTACAATGTATTTTGTATTTAATACAGATGTATTTTAAGGATAAGTAATACAGTTCTTAATTTTAAAGCATTTAATAATAAAAGTGTGTCTCTTGAATTACATAGGAAAGTGGCTCCAGTTTTTTAGCAAACCCGGTTAAGAAATCTAATCCTGTCCGAATGTGAATGTCTGTGATTGTGGAAAATATTTTTGTGTAAAACACAATTCGTCTGTGTGTTGGGCACTGCCTCTTGCCATAGAATCTCTGGCACAACATAATTCAAGTTTCCTGTATTGCTACAAAGGCTTTAGCCTACAACAACGCATGAGGAGGAAACCCTTCGAAGATTTAAAAGAAAATATCAACAACAAGAGACAAATCAAAAAAGATTTTCAGATTGGCTAAATTAATATCAGTTTCAAGTAAGATCATTTTCATTTCAGTCGTCAATGACGTGACGTTCATATGAGATTTGTTAAAATATATATAGTTTTATTTTGTTGCATTTCTTTACATTAACTGTATAAAACATGGACATGGCCTTTGTGAACCATAGCTTTTCTGATTAAGGTAAATGAGCCTCCAAGTAGAAGGAGAACAATTGGTTTGGTGAAAGTGTATCACTTCCTGTTATTAGTTCCCCTTAGAAGGTTCATGAACTCAAAACTAGCAATTTGGATAAACAACCTTTATGAAATCAAGGAGGGAAACATGTTTTTTTTTAGATAAAAATTAGGTCAGTTTTAACATGGGGGTAAATGAGAACCTGCTCATTTCTGGAGTCAGCCTCAAGTGGCCGGTCGAGGAACTGTAGTTAAGTCACTTCCTATTACAAATCGGGAGGGAAAGTAGGTTACTGCTTAGTTGATTTATTTAATAATGTTTATCATCTAAATCACTATTCAATATTAAATAAATAAAGTCTGAAATGGAGTAATATGTGATTTTTTAATAGAGTTTTGGACTCTAAACCCACCTTTGGCAGAATTTTTTATTGTGTCCAGATTTTTAAATAATTTTCCCTAGTTTGAACAATTTAGACTCCATCTTTTTAAGACGCAACAAAAATATGAGCCTTATAGTTTCATAAAATCCAATGAAACAGGAAACATGTGAGGGAAAAAATACATTAGTAATTGTTCAAAGCTTGAAAGCCCCTGTTTCTTAGCCAAAGTTCATGAAATAACTTCTTTTGTCACAGTAAAAATCCATCACTCCCAACGTTCCCTTTTGCTTCCAAGACACACATAAAGCTGAACAAGAAAAACGAGGGCTCAGTTTTAGGATGTCGGAAAATGTGTTTTTGTTTCCGCTTCGACCGGGCAATTTTCATAGGCATTAACTCATTAAACCCAGGGCCATTTACTTCCACAACAGCAGCTGTGCTTCTGGAAATGCATTTCAGGTGCAGAGAGCCTTTCATGCTATGCATCTGAAAATACCAGCTTTAAATGGTCCCCTCATGCACATCCACAGATCGCACCACTATCAGCCCAGTTTCAGCATGCAAGTCCCTCAAATAAAAAAAGAGTAAAAGGGAAAAGGCCAAACTCAGATGCTTATACGGGATCAAACGTCTACTGGCTGTTGGCTTGCCTCCACATGACCAAATATGGCAGAAAAAAGCTCTCTTTCCCGTAAGTAAAACACACTTGCACACACAAAGAAAAACCCGAGGGTTTCACATGCTGCTTGTGGACCGATAGAGCCCTCGTATTCAAACAGGCTGACCACAGAGAGAGGGTGAAGGGGACGTCTATCTTCCTTCTGCAGAGAAGAGACCATGAACACCATCACACAATTTCAAAGAACTGCAAAAAAACTCTTACTTGGGACAAGACAAAAACATAAATGTAGTTCCACTCTTCCTGGGAGAGCAACGTTGACTTGGTAAAAAATGTCAAACAAACAGTGACGGATCCTTAAAAACAGAAAAAACAAATAGTTTTCATGCTACCATTGGTTTGAGAAAAAGAGATACACTATGTGTATATAATACTCAATATTCCAGTATACGATTTGAATAACTGGAATAATGAGTATAAAAACGAAAATATCAACTTGAGAAAATATGAACTTGAACTTGATTCACTGGAAATAAAGCGTTAAAACAAGTATCTATGTCATTAAATCAAGTAACAATGCGAATGGTCTTAAAATGAGAAATACTTTTTGTTTGCTTAGTTTAAGATCCTAAAACAATGTATGGGATCTTTAAACCCCAAATGAACAACAGCATTGAATTAGGAATGTTTGTGCTAGTGTTAATTTAAGTACCTAAAATAGGGTCTTAAAACAAGACAATGCTTAAAAACACATGATATTTTCTTTATAAATATTATATAATGAAAAATGGGAAAACAAAATTAAATCAACAGCATTTGTGCTCAAATCTTTAAGATGATTTAGCAAATTTTTCTTTTAAAATGCAGTGAATAATCTTATTTTATTAAAAACTGCTTTAAAACAAGAACATTTGTTCTAAATCATTAAAACAAAAGAAATAACTTCTGAAACTAAGCAGTTTTCCCCTCCCTCTTTAAAATGACTGTTCAAAATGTGCTGCTTTACAGGACTTTATTATTAAATCATAAACCCCGCCCAATTCAGTTTTTAGCACATGATTTAAACTAAACAAAGTAAACGAGTTCATTTAAACTTTCCTCCAAAGTTTGAGGAAGCACAAATGATTAACTTTTTTTTACCATATTAGATTTTTTTTACTATTGGCAGAGTTTTGCCTGATCTAGGCAGATTTTAACTACAAAAAATACTTACCCAAGATAGGTGTTTTATATGTTTTAAATAAAAACATGTTGACTGGAACCCTCTTGTTTTAAGGTCAGTGACAAAATCAACTGCATGTTCAAAAAATTTCTTAATTCAAGCAAACAAATGACCAGAATAAGCTTTTCTTTCTCCTTAAGACAATCAAAGTCTTATTTTCTCTAAACAGCTAAATAATCTATCACTTAAAAGGATACACTAGACCATTCTACCTAAAAATAAGAATTTTAACCTTTTTATATCTAAATTCAAGCTTTTACAGCTTTGCTCGATTTTAGTTTTGCAGAGCAGCCAGCTGTCTCAAAGCACAAACTGAAGCCTTGTCCGCACGATCCTTTTCAGGAGAAAAATACACACTGAAAAAACTCCCTTCCAGCATTTTTGTCCCGAGATTGAGTGGTTACATAACGGAGAGCAAACTGAATGGAAACTAAAATTCTACTCCAAATATCCAAGGATATTTCAGAAGAAAAGTGGATTGAAGGCGAGCGTTTGATGTGCGCTTTATGGTTTACACTGCGTGTGATGGCAAAGAAACGAAGCTAAACTTCTTAAACTTCTTATCATGACATGTAATGGTTTTTCTGACCCCTTCCCGTCGTGAAGATTCCTGCCAACACTTAAGTGCTTCCGCTGTCATTCATCACGGCTTGCATCGGATGATCTCAGTGTGATGTCATGTGAGATACAGTACTCTAAAGGTGATGGAGCACTTTATGAGAAGCCTAAGCTGCATCATATGTAGACAAATGAGGAATCGTCATGAGGATAATCCTAGTTTTAAGACAGATTGTCTACTTTTAAGACCACTGGTGACTAGATACAAGTTGGAATATTCTAGTGTCAGTGCAGTTTCACAGCTTGGAAAGACTTGTTTAGAGAGTTTTGTCAAAGTCAAATTTGCTTACTTGATCTAGTGAGTTCAACTTCAGTTGTTGTTTTTTTCTTGTTCAGAGTGCATGTTTTGCAGTGTACTTTTAAAAATTCTTGCTAAATTTGACAAAAACAAAGGCAAATTTGCTCGCTCCATTGGCAGATGTTTTGCTAGGAACAGTTTAACTACATTTGAGTATTTTTTCTTGTTCAAAGAGGCTGTTTTTGCAGTGCATGCATGTGTAATATTGATCTAGAGACTTCCAACAGAGGAAGTAGCTGGTATTGATGCTCACTCTAGGTGACTCATCAGGTGTTCTGCGTTCTCCTCTCAAACTCCCGACTGCTGGATCCGTGAGTAATGCCTGCCATTGAGGTCATCGTTGAGCCTAAGTGTAATCTTCCTCCTGCTATCTCTCCGAGGAACGCTACGCCCTGCATTTTCCACAATTTTCTCATCAATTAATTCTCTCAAAATCTCATGCACGGAAGAAAAGCACATTCCGCTGTCTGAGCTCTGGCCTATAGCGCAGCCACTCTGAGGAAAAGTAATTCTGATGGAAAACCGGCTGGAAAAAATGTCACTCGCGGTGCCCATTACTCTCCACGGGGAGTGAATGTTTTCACTCTGCTGAGAGATTGGAGACATAAACTAATGGCGTGACAGGAGACGATTTTTCAGGACATGAGATAGAAAAACACTCTGTATTAAATAGAAGCCATGAGCTGTATTGTACATTTCATGCTTTTGGCTTGTATCACAACCATGTTAAGCACAACGGGAAGATATTACTCCCTTAGTGATGCAGAGCAGAGCTTTAAATCACTCCATATTTTTTCTCCATCCTCTTGGCATTCTTCTGTGCACAATTCGATAGACACATTTTACAAGACACATCAGGAACCTCTTAGCTTTATGAGAAATACATTTTTATGTTGCGTGAAATGCAGTGAGCTGTAACGTATATGGGAGAATGCAGGGTGTGCTGGGGGATGCTAATTGCGAGAGAAAAACCGAAAAGCTATAAGTGGCCTTCTAAATGAGGCTTACTGAAGTGAAGTGTGGCCTTCGCTTTTAGAAACAGCTGATGCTCGGTGTTTTGACAGTCTAGACACAAGCTTAAAACGAAGGTTCGCATTTAAAAGGGAAACTTTGGCTCTCTTTGTGTATTGAATCTGTCAAAAACACATCACAAATGCTTCAGATCACACTAGGATCAAAATGAAAGACTGAGCTTAAAATAAAAACAGATGCCTCTGATCAAAAATCATGAACAAAAAAGGATTTATTGCTACAATGCCAGACAAAATCGTCATTGCTTTATTGCAATCATTCTACAAAGAAAGTCACATTTTTCGGAATACTATAGTGAAAATATGGTACTGTCGAGGTTAGAAAGAGACATAAAATATGCACACATAAATATATATTTTTTCTCTTTTATATTTATAAATATATATGTATATATATATTAGGTCAGGGCAGTCGCCTAAGCATTTGACTGCATATCGTACTGTGTATGACTGTGTTTGTGACAAATAAAATTTGAATTTGATGGAAGATGTCTGTAAAATGGAATAATCTTTTAATATGGCTGAGTGAAGGAGTCTATTTCTACACTTAATCTGACGAAAAGTCATTAAATAATTCAATTAACATTTCTTTACAAACATATCAAACCCAGGCTCGTTGAGTTACTTTCAAATGGTTTTTCTGCACAGAATATAACGTTTAAGCTCTGTCTCACTTTGAAGTTCACAGCCAGAGAAGTCCAGGGCCTTAATAGTGTGCATCTTTTTTATTATTCATTCATTTTCATGTTGGCTTTCTTCCCTTTCGGGGTCGACACAGCGGAATGAACCGCCAACTCTCTGGCATATGTTTTATGTGACGGATGCCCTTCCAGCTGCAACCCATCGCTGGGAAACATTCACACACATTCATTCATACTTTTAACACTATGGACAATTGTTCTTACTCAATTCACTTATACCGCATGTCTTTGGACTTGTGGGGAAACTGGAGCACCCGGAGAAAAAACACGCGATCGCGGGGAGAACATGCAAACTCCACACAGAAATGCCAACTGACCCAGCCGAGGCTCGAACCAGCAACCTTCTTGCTGGGAGATGACCATGCTACCCACTGCCCCACCGTGACGCCTTTTTTATTATAAGGGTGTATAATATATTAAGCTTTTTTTTCAATAAACATAGAGTATATTGAAAAGGCAATTATTAACTTAAAAAAAGTAATCTAGAACAACTTAAAATGTTTTGCTTACAATTTATTTAACATATATTAGTTACAAGTGTGGTTAAAAGTGCCGATGTTATCCATACAATGATATCGATGCGAAGATTTTTTTCTTCTTATTTACATCACAAGAAAGTGATTTGGTGTAAAACCGGGAAACTACAGGGTTTTTAAAAATACATTTTATACCTTTATTAGATTTAAGCTTTATTTAGCCTTAATGGCAGGCCAAATGTATCATAAATCCCTCTCCTTAATGGAATGCCAAAAGTAATAATGCAATCTAATTAACAACAGGCCAAACGGGTTATAAACACCCTCTACTTAAAGTGAGAATAAAGGGGGAAAACACCCTCTACTTCATGGCAGACCAAAAAGGTTATAAAAACCCTCTACTTCATAGTAGGCCTAAAAGGTGTTAAATACTCTCTACTTAATGGCATGCTAATATTGTTATAAACATCATCTACTTAAAGGAAGACCAAAATAGTCAACAACACAACCTACATAATGGCAGACCAAAAGGGGTATAAATGTCTTCATTTATGTCATATGCCCAATGGGTCAAAACTCCCTCTACATAATGGGTAGCCAAAGATTCAGAAATGTGATATACTTTTTTTATAATTAGATGAGACTTTTGCCAATCATGATGAGCTCTCAAACAAGTTGCCAGTACTTTGATGGTCTCGTCCATTCAGAACCAAATTGTGGGTTGTCAATGTTACCTATCCTTTCCGGTTTTTGTATTGTATGTGTTTCGGAATTTGTGTTCCGAAATGTAAAAGTGTTTTGTAACTTCTAAAAGTGTTTCATGTTCTGTAAGTGTGTATTGTACCCCTCGACCACCGTGGCTTATTGACAAAATTGCATTTTTTGCCGTGGAAAATTTCCTCCAAATCAGACCCTAAAAAAGGAAATGTTCATATTTCCCACACATTTGAAACACTTGTACATTCTTGTGCTCTTTAATGGATCCAGGATTAAAAATACACGTGTAACTCTCCAGTGCAAACATGAGTCTATTCACCGAGAAGAATATCTTGTACTTTCCTGAGATGACAGACTCCTGTGTGAGTGCAGAACCCTTTCCCGTGCCCCTCAGCTCTCTTTCTCCCTTTCCCTCTCTCGCTAGTAGATCTCCCCTCTTCCGCACATATTTCTGCTAGCTGTTATTATTAGCATGGCTCCAGGCCAGCGTCCCCCGGCCTGGAACACTGTGTGGCCCCCACGGACACTCATGAGATGCTCATTTGACTGTGAAGATGGTGGTATATTACATATTCACACTGAGAGCCAGACAAAAAGCTGCATTATCGCTCTCTGGTACATTCACCAGGGCTATGTTTGTGCCCCGGGTCAGACCAGACAAAAACTTTCTGTGCGTGCCAGTTCCAAGAATAATCTCCCGATTTCTCTCATGCTCCATCTCTTGAGCAAACACACACTTAACTGTGGCTTTGTTTGGTTTTCTGAGCTTTCTGATAAATTCTTCTATTGTAGAGGAGTGAGACATTGCTGGAGTTGAGCCTGGAGATGTTTGAGCTCTGTCACGCAGCTCCACTCGATGTACCCTTCCACTCAAAAGTGCATAAATCATCAACATAAAGGAGTTCAGGGCATACTGTTTTCTTCTATAAGAAATACACAACCCTGGCAAGCATGAAATTCTAAATAACAGAAGTTCATAGAAGCGAGGGTGGTTCAGGTTGCCAGGTTAAGGGTTGCTCATCGGGTGAGTATGCTTTCTAGCAAACTAACACACACCTGCGCCACACACAGAATCAGAAGAATAAACGCTGAATTACTTCTACTGTATTTCTCAAGCACCCAGGCGACTCGCCTTCATTAAGTCTAACCTGAAGTAATGGAGGGCCCATTATTATCCAGGGTGGTCTCGTAGATGACTGTCACAGACTTGAGTGGCACACACGACAGACTCAGACGTGATCCAAACAAGTGAGCATTGTTCTCGTAACCAAGGTTGTGTTAATTAAAGCATGGCTTAATGGGGTCTCACACACAACACAGGGCTCCGTCACATTCATCAAAACCTCTCAAGTACTTCATCGCTCAAAGAGGCACGCACAGCTACTTTCCCTCAGACTTCTTTGCGCCAGTGATTAACAATAACGGCTCTGTAATTACCACCAACTCTTGAGTAATTTGCAACTTCTAGTTTGTTTGCATCGAGCAGGGAGGGGATAAACAAAGCACCTGTTTGCTGCTGCGTTTGTTTTGGATATCATTGTATGCTCATTTTTGTACTTGCGTGTTTCACGTTTGACTTAAAAGTTTAAGATCGTTTAAAAGTTTAGTGGTCAAAACTGGTAATGCAATAACAACAAAAAATACTGTATAGCATGATATTCGCTTCTTCATCTCATCAAGGCAGGTTGCCGGATTAGCATGACACTACAGAACAAGACGACTGGAACAGCAAGCGACGACACATACACAGTTAGTTTTCGGCTAATAGGGATGATTGTGATTTATTTGTGAAGGTTTGAAAAGTTTATTTAAAATGTTTACAGTCGTTATGTTTGGTGTTTGTGAAGATGTATTCAGTACTAATGAAAGAGGCAATTATTTGGTCAATTATATCACATTTGATTTATTTTTTACTGAGTTTCATTAGATTGCTCTTTCTGAGAATAGAGAGCAGAAGAAGCGTACTTGGAGAGCTGTGCAAGTGAGGAGTCTGGTCCAGCTAACGACCAGTGTGGTGACTGTTATGACTGAGGGGAGTTTCTGCAGGTTTGATAAGATCAAAATTAAAACTTTTTAAGACTGCTAAGAATTGAACTTATGACCTATAACATAACACATACAAAACACTTAAGTACATAAGTAACAGTATGCTTTAAACACATTCTTTGAAAACATCACTTTACTGTTTGTTAATATTTCAAACTCTGACAACTCTAACAATTACTTTTACAAAGTTAATGGTCCCATATTATGAAAACGTAAATTTTCAAACATTTCTGCCATCTTGAAGTGTTGTTCCCTCATCGAAAACATGCATCAAGTAGTATTGAGCTTATTTTAGGCATGTTTGAGCAATCCTTTATTGCTTTTTTTGTGAGCTGAAAACGGCTCGTTTTTCTTAACCACGAGCAAGATCTTAACCACACCCATTGACCAATCAGAATAATTGCTTGTACAGCCCCTCTCTATGATGAGTGGGAAATGCAGTTTGACCTAGAAGTCTGATAGCAGTAGTTCCGCGCTGGATAAACAATGCAGAAGTAGTGCAGTTTCAAATGTCCAGAGCCAAACGAAAGCCCGAAGGGACCTCTGTGGGAGGGACTGGTGTAAACAGAGCATTTTTGAAAGACGTTTTTAATGAGAAATATTGCATTTGGAAAGTTATTAACAGTACAGCGTTAGTATAGAGGGCTCAAATATTTATTCTAAATGCTGTAAAAAGGGCATTATATGGGACCTTCAAGCATTTAAAAGCATTTTTTCAAACTCTGGCAACCCCCAACTGTCATTTTAAATGTGAATTTTGAAGTAGTTTGATTGACAGAAGTCCCCTCCAATCAGCACCAAGTTGTAGGTTCTCAACGTTACCTACGCTTTCCAGTGTCTGAAAAGTATTTGTGTTTCCGAATTTGTAAAAAGTGCTTGTAAACCTATTTTCTAAAATGTCAAAGTGTTTCATAATAAGTATATTTGATTTATAACAATCTAATTTGCTTTCTGAAATATAGTTTTGTAGCTTGTAAAAGTGTTTCACGTTATGTTAATGTGTAGTGTATTAAACCTCTCGACCACTCAAATCGCTCAAAGATTTAGATTTAAATTGCTAAAAGAATGTTTAGCAGAATGTTAAAAAGAATTCGACAACTACATTAAGAACATTTCCTATTCCGCTTGTTTGGGAGAAACATTAAATCCTCCCGCCTCTCTGCTGCTTTACAATCTCAAGGTTTGAAATGTACATCAGGATTCCATCTGCTAGTTTGGCCTGCAACTCTGAAAGGTAATAAACCTGACTTTAAGAAAGCCAGACGTGAGTTGTATTTTAATAGCATGAGCGATTGCAGCAGCGAATCATTAATAACCCCTTTCTTATCAACCATTCTATGGAACCATCCAAGTTCCTTAGATTAAAACTCTTAAAATAAAAGCATGTTTCAGCCTTGGACGCTAAGTCTGCCACGCCACCAAGAGATCCCTGATGAAGAAATTAACTAATTCTGCAGATCATCTCAGCTTACAAATGCAAACCATATAAGTTACGTAACGCGGCCAGGATGTATTTCATCTAACGCACGCAGGTAAATATACAGCGGACGACTGAGTGGAGTGAGGGGTCCAACGGCTGCTTTCATCTCAGACTCTAATTAGAAGAATGTAGTGAGATGTGGCATAGAAAGAAAAAGGAGGTAAGGTTGTGTGCTCATGGTGCTGCTTGCATTCCTGAGGATCCTCTGAGGAGAGTGTGCATGCATGTAAATATGCTTCTGATTAAGAGGAAAGAGTTCACTCCATAAAGGAACTCTTAAACAATTACCGCTGCTACCATTACCAGGCGCGCTCACAACTGCGGTCTATTAAAGAATTAACAGAGGCCATGTCTCGATTAATTCAGGCGCAGTGGAAAAGGGAGCTCTTGCTTTGTTCGCAGACTTTGGGAGTCTCAGTCGGTGAGCCAAATCTTTAAGAAAAAAGAGTGGACAAAATAAAAGACTTCAAGTTCAACTATACCAAGAGGAACTCAAGCTCAAACAACTGAACACACCATTGAAGTCTGAGATGAAAGGCTGTGTGAAGTGTTTTGTAAAGCTATTTACAAGTTTAAAAACCATTTTATGTCTGATGAGCCAATGTGAGATGAACTCTTCTTTGCCATGTACAACTGTGTTGTTGTAGAGGAAAACGTGATGTCTACCAAACAGCACTAAGTCAATTATTTAACCATAAAATCAAGACTTTCATTGAGGATATCTTTTCGATTGGGAGAACAGATTTCACACAAGTTGTGGTTTTCACTCGTTTTAACAGCTTTCTCTAGTCATTAGTCAGTTAGCCATTAGCGATTAGCACTACCTTTAGGTTTTACGGTCTTTTTGTACAGTATGATTATTTTATGTAACGTTACACTTTTAAACAAGACTCTGAATCAGTTTAGGGAACAAATATTATTGTGTGAGATGAGATTTTTGAGTGTGTGTCTATAGGCATCGTCAAAATATATTTTTAAGCATGTGAATTGTAAATACATTTTAAGTTGTTTTTAACAACTTTTATTTGTAATGATGTTCACCTCAATCTTTTTAATTTTCTTTCAAAGTGTATAACATGGAATTGGTTGTTTATTTTCTATTAATTAAATTGCCCCATTTACCTGGCACGAGTTTATGCTGGCTTATACATATATACAAGAATGTATGCTTAAATTATTCCTGAATTGTTGTGTTTGAATATCTGCTCTACACTACGCAAAAACAGTCTGACCATAAAAGCTCTTCGAAAATTCATCATTGACAAATTTGTGGCGAACTTGACAATCCACATTTGAAACATTGTTTTTTCTACATAAATTGCAAATAACATCAAGCTCAATGTCTCAAAACCACTCTGAAAGACGAGAGAACCTTAGATTATCAAGTGGCCAATGTGTTCTTTTGTGTTCAAAACTTAAAGTTGAAATCACCAGTCAGATTTTGTCTTTGGTATCTCGTTTAGGTCATCCATAAAAAACATCCACATCATTTACAAAAAATTTCTTTTTTTTTCTGCTCAGCCCATCTTGGCTCGTGATAAGGACACATTTGAGATATGACCATGTAAGGCTAAAAGAGCACAAAGCCATGCGGGGAGGAGAAGCTTGCTTGTTTTCTTAGGTCAGGAGGTTAGTAGAGTTTGACTAGCGGCTCACTAAAGCGCCTCCTACCTCACGAAATCAGTCAATCTGCTGCTCTCTGGCTCTTCTTCAACACCTTCATGAAGCGCTAACAACAGAGGCTTTTGTTAACCTTCTGCATCAGCATGACCTCATGATTGAGTTTCATGCGTTCCTTCACTCCTGCATCATAACTGAGCTTAAATGGGTCCCCAAATTCCTCTCCTCCCTCTCACAGAGAGCTCTCTGATTGCAAGCCCTGGACGCCTCGTTTTGTTTGCTTAGTTGGGCTTTGGCTGCCCAGGGAGAGGACAAGGACATTTCCTGTTCATGTTTTAGCAGAAAGTGCATGAGCTCAGATTCAATATGTGCTACTACGATGATTGTCTGATGACATATAACTAGGGATGTCTCTGACAATATAACTTGGCCCTCACCTTTGCCTATTTACTGCAACATATAATGCAAGTACATACTTACAGAAACCCAAGCAGAAGAAAACCCTATCTATTTTGTGAAACAAGCGTTTTGTTCACATGCTATACTTCTGATATCTCACGCAGAACTACAGTGATACCTTCAAATGTTGAAGCAAGTTTTACATGTAAAGTGCCTAATACATTCCAAGCAACACAGAAACAACACGAAAAAGTTGAAAATAACATGGAAAACCGGAAAAATTAAAATAATATGCTTAAAAAAACTATATAAATATAACTAATAATATTAAACAACAAAAAAACTGGATAAAAAAATGAAAAATAATAACTTTTACCTTTCGAGTGAGGAAATATGGTGAAGTGTTGGAAGAGGTGGTGGAGGAGGAGAAGGGATGATAGCGGAAGAGAGCCATGGCCATAAAAAGACGCTTTCGCAAAAAAGCAGCACGAAAATGTTAATGTATTTAGGACACCAACACGAAACCTCTAGGCAGATGTCATAAGCCTCGCAAATTTCAATTGTTGAATATGTACATATACATATTGCAAGTTTTTTGTATCTTGGACTTTTTTATTATTATGGAACAAAAAAATTTCCGAGTAGCCTTTCGTATCTTGGATTTTTCGTGACGTGAAGCATTTGTATCTCGAGGTACCACTGTATTATGATAATGGCCTATAAGTGTTCAGTTTTAGTTTAACAGCAAATAATCATGGAGAGAAAATTTTAAACATACTGATGTATTGCAGGGGAAAGTGCTTGGTTGAGTGATGGAGTAATAACGAGAGCGGTTGGCAGTTAAATACGACTTAAAAATTAGTTGTGAGCAAATGAGATCCCAGAGAAAAGGGGAGTGATCAGACATGAATTACTGAGATCCGCAAGAAAAAAAGGGTGTGGTCAGTTGTGAGTTAATAAGATCCCAGAAAAAACGGGCGTGGTCAATCATGAGATATTTAGATCCCAGATAAAAGGGGTGTGGTCAGTCGTCAGTTAATGGCATCACAGGAAAAAGGGATCTGTTCCTCTTTATTCCACTATATTCTGGGTTCCCACACCTTGCCAAGTCTAGAATTACCTTATTGGCCCACAAATCCTTTTGTTTCTCTATGATTTAAATAGAACTCTAAGAAGATGTTGGTGACTATTAGATGCAGGTATGTATTTAGTCCACCAATTGAATGGTTCTGCTTTACTTAAGTGGAGATCTTTTTTTAGTTTCACTAGACAGCAATGTCTTATCAGGAGCTCTAAGGTTTTATTTTCCCTACAATACTAGCTAGAGTATACTCGAGTGTGACCAACAGTGATTTTACTCAGACATTTAAGGCAAAAACTGTTTTCGTTCAGCTTCAATTCAAAACCCATAATATTTCAGGCCCTGACAGACAGTCTGGAGTCGCATAAACACGTTCAACATCAGCTTTGAAAACTCCTGTCAAACCAACAGGAGCAAGCCCAGTGCACTTACGCCCCTAAACCCGAACGCCAGGCACCATAAGACTTTTCCACTGAAACCTGCCATTTCAATAAAGGTCAACAAACAGACCACAAAGTCAAATTACAGCAATAAAAAGTGGAATCGTGCAGCAGAAGGACTTAATGTAAAGAGAGGGTGGGATTTCAGATGGATACGTTACTAACAAAACATCTGGAGCACTTATTGCATATTTGCAGGGACCTAAATAAACACAGGCTAAAGTTTCAGACATTGCTGACTTCACGATCGAGGAATGTCCTCGTTTCGCTGGGTTTATCGATCATCAGCACTGGTTTGGAGCTCATGAGATCCAGCAGTTCTTACACAACTGCGGTTACTGGACCCACTGTTAAAACCACAGGATACAGTGCATCACAGGAACAGCTTAAGGCAAAAGAGGTAGCGCTACCCAATTTTGAGCATATAATTCAGAAGAGTGAAGATAAAATAAATAGGGACTCTAAGGAGTGATCTTTAATTCAGAACAGTCTGGGTAGTGTTGGAAAACCAATAAGCACTTTTAATGAGAACGAAAGAGTCAGCTCCTCTCAATCGAATTCCACCTTTTGATGGATTTAAGTGATACAAACAAAGATCTGGCAGATCTCCTGCACTAGCCCAATGATGAATGTAACCAAACTAAATACGAAGCAGGAGGACATCAATCTAGAGCGCTCAAATGCCCAAATTGGGTCTACAGCTTTAACGTGTCAGCTGATTCCACTATAAGTGCCCATAACAAAAGCCAACAGATGATCTACTCGGCATGCTGTGTTGAGCTACGTGCACAATAAAAGAGACAGGCAGCGATACAGAGATCCAATCTCATTCATTTTGAATGGATAGATGTAATAGGGGCAGCTGCAGATGGCACGTGGGTGTGTTTGCAGCCTCTTGTTGGCTTTCTGTAAATATTTTTGGCTAAAGTTAGAGCACCTATATACTAAATAGAGTAGTACATGTTTCTGTTATACAATAGTTTGGAAGGCATCACAAGGAGACAATGTTTTCATTAGATTATTTAGTTTTTGTTAACGAACAAAAAAAATTAAATGAAAGTGACAAAAAAAAATTGACAATACCAGTATACTCTCATAAAACATTTTTTACTTTGTTTCAGTTTTTTATTGTTTTAGTTTTACGAGTCTGGTGATTTAAATAAATGTTATTTAGTCTGGATTTACTAAAGTTTTAGCACCTCTCTTCTCTTCTGATTCCAGCTGCGGGCAGCGTAGTAACTGAGAGCAGACTCTTTGAAGGTCCTTCACTACACCATTGATTTTTTTTTACCCAATTAATGAATCCCTTTGCTGTATAGGTGTGAGTAAGCTCCTCTTTAACATAGGAAGCAGTAGCTAGTGATCAAGGTGCCATATTATCGACCAGTGAAAGATGCACCTGTACCAATTCTCAGAGAGAGACGATAAATCTCTACATAACCAATGGCTTTTTCTTCGTTCCACAAATATGTTATACCGGATGATTGATAGAACAGGCTCAAATCACTGAAACAGATGAAACAAGGAGGAAGGTATTTTATACATATCATTAGATTCTAAAGGTAAAAAATACCATGCTGTGGGATTAGACTAAAGAACCATTAGTTAGATAAAGGAAACCAAATTTGAGTTGTTGATTGGCTGCAGATTCATATAAATAAACCTGATTTGTCCTGCACAGGGATAGAAAAGCATATTAAACACAATCCCTTCCTCTCTTCCTTTCTCCTTATAGGGTTGACTTTGCCCTTGTAAATACCATTAATCAGTGAAAGCAAAAGCACGTTTCTTTTTTACACTGGTCTCTCAAAGGATTGCTACAGGTGCATTTCTCATCGGTTCGTCAAATTGCTCCTTGATTAGTCCCTACTGCTTCTCTTGTTTTACGAGAGGTGGCATCTTAAAATCTGACTCATATCTACATAACATAGGAATTTCTTAAATGGTCATAAGCAATGGTGTAACGGAGGACACTACAATAAATACCATTTTCAACATTCTGTCGCTCAGCATTATCGGTGCTTTTTATATGCGCAAAAAGCAAAAAGGTATTGAGTTTTATGAACAATAAAAAAATACAGCATTCAGTATGAAAAGCAAAAATCTAAACTTAAAGCACTTGGTAGGACGTGATGGGTTAATTTTGTTGTTGCACCGCCATTTTATTTTTTAATTATACATTATTTTCTATACTATATTCTATAACATATTTTGTATAGTATTAATCTATGTTAGATAAAGGATTTTGTAACTTTGTGATTTGAATGTAAATTCTCTTTTAGCCTTTACTTACAAGTCAAATGATTTGTTAAGTAACTACAGTGTTATTAGAAAGTTTTCTGTGCAGATGAGACAAGACTATTAGAAAAGAGAGGGGCACGCCCATCAACTATGCGTTAAAATAATACCACTATATATATATATATATATATATATATATATATATATATATATAGTGGTATTATTTTAACGCATAGTTGATGGGCGTGCCCCTCTCTTTTCTAATATATATATATAACTTGTTTTTATCATCAAGTCAGATTTTAGGGGTAAAAAGAGAGAAAAACTGTAATAATGGACCATTATTGATAGACAATGCCAAGCTCTGGTATAAGATTAGAAGAAAAAAATCAGTGCATCTGCTCTATCCACTAAATCTTGGTTTCCCTCTTCTGGTGTGCCCTCCCCTTTAGAGTAAGGGGTTGCTTCATTTTAACATGCTTCTCAAAACGTCCATCCATCCATCCATTTTCATGTCGGCTTTCTTCCCTTTCGGGGTCGCCACAGTGGAATGAGCCGCCAACTCTTCTGGCATTTGTTTTACGCGGCGGATGCCCTTCCAGCCGCAACTTCTCAAAACGTAAAAAGTTATATAAAACATGTTGACATTTAAATGAAAACCTATGCTGAGATTGACACATTTTGATCGACTTTGTTATAAATACCATGATCATTTCAAACAGGAGATTAAATAAACTATTTTCTGGGTTAATCCTAAATAAATATTGAAACCATGCACATCACCAGCCCTTAAATTTCAAGGAAAATAGACATTTATATAAGAAACGTGCATAAAACTCACATAAAATATGTTTTTATTGGTGCATGGATGAAAAGTGCATAATAAAAAAACCACACTAAAGATGCCAAGTTTAAACTAAAAACACTGTCTACTTAAATTGCTTGTCAAAATTTTCCAGAAGGTGATAACTTTGTCTCTTTCGGGTCATTGCGACTTTTCGCATCATGCAACATTTTGGTCTGCATTCTTAAAAATATTCTTCCTTTCAAACAGGAGACAAAATAAACTGCTGTCTCGGTTAATACCAACAAATGATTGCAACCATGCACAACACCAGTCCTTGATTTTCAATGAAATTAGACATTTAAATAAGAAACGTGGATAAAACTTCCATTAAAACACTATTTAAACCAATGAATGGATGAAAGGTGTATCATAAAAATTCATGAACCACTCTAAAGATGTCAAGTTGAAACTAAAAATCCTGTCTACTTGGATTGCGTGACATCCATTTGGCAGGATGTTATAACTTGTGTCTTTTCGGTCACTGTGACTTCCCGCATCATGCAACTTTTTGGTCTGCATTCATTCTTACAAAAACTCTATTAATTTCAAACAAGAGATAAAATAAACTCCTGTCTGGGTTAATACCAACTTACTGGTGGAACCACGCACACCACAGTCCTTGATTTTCAAGGAAAATAGACATTTCAATAAGAAACATAAAACTCCTGTTAAATTATTTATATCTGTGCATATGAATGAAAAGTGCATCATAAAAATCCATGAAACACTTCAAAGACGCCAAGTTTAAACTAAAAACCCTGTCTATTTGAATTGGTTTTTGGCAGAAGGTGATAACTTAGTGTCTTTCGGGTCGCTGTGACTTAGTATAGCTCCTTTTAAACATGATTTAAACCACTCCTTTAGGTAGCCTGTTAACATAACCCAACAAAGAGAGAAAACCCAAAATCAAGAGAAAAAGAGAGAGAGGGGGGGTGTTATGCATTCCTGAGACGATTCCAATCATCTGTCACCATATTCAATCTCCTCCTTTTAAGGATATAGGGCATTCCCCGCATATTTTCCAAACACCAAAGTGTTATCTGATCCTGTTTCATGGCCAATTACTGGCCCGCAGCACCGAGCATCCCTGTCCACGCTCTGACAGCAAACCCCTCCATCGTGATCTTTGCTCAAGCTCTAGCTTGTACATCCAAAGGTCAACGCAATAAAACAAGATCCCAATTCCCAATCTGACAGCTCTACTCTGAGCTGCATTCACATTAGCAAACGTACAGCAGCCATACAGTAGGCGTAGAACCCCGGCCTGTGCGGTTGTGTTCCTAAACGAGGCCATAAAATTAATTTAATAGTTTGCAATAAGTACAGAGCTCGCATTCTTTGTCGGCTGGGATTTATGGCTGTGCTGCCAAAACCCAAAGAGCAACAATCAGGATGCTCCATAAATGCCCAAGCTTTAGCTAAACAAGCACTCAACGATTCCCAGTGGGGAAATTTCCCAAAGCATGGACTCAAAACCCCCCACCCCCTCAGCTCCGGCCCAAATCCCACAACAGACACAACTTCAACAATAAAGGAATGTTCATGGCCGGTGAGTCCACACCAGACATATTTTCAGAAGAGCCTGCAGAGCCACTGAAAACTCTCTCTGCCACATACCATTGAGAAACTTAATCTGGATCAGGAACCTCAACCATGAGATGATGGTGTCCTAGTTTAACTTAAAAAGCAACAACCATTCCCAAAAGTGAGCAGAGCATGTCAAAACTTTCAGATGATGATGCGGTGATCAAAAACAACTCTAACTTGTCAAAACAGTTAGCTTCATCAGCTGCCATCCCATATTTTTCTCCAAAGCAGCTAATGTTTAGGAAAGAAATCCAGATAAAATCAGTGCAGAAGAGTGGGTGGGTGTGGGAGGAAAGGAGGAAAAAAATATTAAAAAGATAAGAGATCTACTGTAGATAGAGAGTGCCGTTTTTAACAAGAGTCATTGATATTTAAATGACATTTGACATGCAAATAAAAGCACTCACCATGCTGCTTAAAGCTAGAACTGAGTGATTAATGAATATTAAACAGATCTCATTCGCAGCCAGGCTCCAGAAGCTGCAGACGACAATGACTTTCTAAAACAGCTCAAACTTGCTAAACAAGCCTTGAAACAGCACGCAGCGATGTTTTAACTCACCTGCGCAGCGATAAGAACGAGGAGTGAGTCTTTCAAATGAGTTGAGGAGCAAGCAAAGAGAAAATGGTCCTTCTCTCCCGAATCTGGAGCGTCCTTCAGAAACAGGACTCTCGCAGTTTGTGAAGCTCCGCCCTTACAGCCGTTCTCTCCTCAAGGCCTTCCTCTGCTACACGCTACAAATAGTCTGAAGAGCCCTAAAAAACAGCTTTTAAGATCATATAAGGGATGAAAACACGAACTTATTTAGTTTTAGCGCTGTCAACAGACACAAACAGCTAGCATGTTGTTTTCAGACTAGCTAGCTTTTTCAATGGTAGTAATAGCTTTCGCAAAGGTAGTAATAATTTTGTTATAATTTCAAAAATAGGAACCATGATTAGTAATTAAGTAATTAAACTTAAATCAAATTCATAATTTTGGTCTTCGTAAACTAGCAATAAAACGTCATTCCAATCTCTTAACTTATTTATTTTGTGATTTTTTTTTATCATATATTTTAACTTCTGTATGTGACAAAACTCGAAACCTTTTTTCCCCCAGGTACCAAAACGTCAGGAAAAAGCAGCTTAAAATGGAAAAGTGTGGAAATCATCGACTGTAAAAAAAACAGGTGGCAACCCATCGTAATGTTGCTTGCTCTTATTGGAGGAAAGACTCGTGACGTCATTGTTTCAATTTGCATGCACGATTGTGGTGACTTTATGGGGTTATTTAATTTGATGGTTGTTCGATAAGTGTGTAATATTGTTTGTTAGTGGTGTTGTGCCTGTTCCGTAGGAGACATGATGTTTTGCACTAAGCATCTTTGTGCACTGTGCGGTAAATGGCAGTGGCAGGTGACAGCTTCATAAGGTAAGTTTTGAGAAGATCGTCAGTTTTATTACAATATGAATAATTCTTCAATGAATGAATACTAAAATTATGGTTTAGTCAAATAATTGCATTACAAAAGTATTTAATATGAGACCACGTATAATAATTTTAACAACATCGTAATTTCCCTTTAAAACATTTAGCCGGATTCCATGAAAATGATCAGTGACGTCATAGCACATCATTGAAGGAAATACAAATATGCCTTTATATATCATTTATAATAACAAAGACACAAAGATTTAGCATGTCTCTTTCTGACTGTGTCCACAGAAATTGCAAACCAGATTACCTTCAAAAAGGTGCACTATTAGCCACATTTTCAAAAATAGATAAGATTTCGGTCAAATTGTATTTTCTTTGTCAAACTAATAACAAAACATCAATCTTTTTACTAACTTTCTATTGTGATTTTTACAAATATTTTTCAACATAGTGTATGTGAACAATTCTGTTTGTTTTTAATGGCCAAAAATAAATGATTGTACAAGTTCTCTAACAGGCAGGCCTTGCTTTCCTGTTCTTTGCAATGAAATAAATCTCCATATCTCTATTAGTTCAAAATAAGAAATCTATTAAGCTATGTAACCTATGTACTGCTTTTGATGTTTTTGTATAATAGCAAACCCTATGTCCACTGGTTCTTAACTGACTTCTATTTCCTTTTCTCTTATTTTCTTCTCCTTTGTTAGCAAAAAAAACTTACATCATTTTGTTACCAGTGTTGTGTACTCAAACGATGTTTATGAGCTTGCTTGTTTACCTTTGTGCAAAACTGTACTCTGCATGGCAACTTGTCGATAAATTATGATATTTGTAATGAACAATGTAAGTGCTATGCTACAATCACATTATGGTTATTTTATTCTTGCAGGGTTTTTATGTTCTGTTCTGTTTTGTTTTCTGTTTAATTTGTTTCTTTGCTTTTACTATGCAAAGTAATGTAATTTTAATCTATGAGTGTTAAGATTGTTTATTTGATTGCTTATTTATAGGAATTTAAAAAATTACAAAGCAAAAAAAGAAAAAGATTTCTTCATGATTAAATACACTTAATATATGATATATACATTTTTACAGATGCTCTAAGACAGAGACAATATGCAATTTGTTACAAAGTCAAACTGCGGTTGCTCACCATAGAGGTCTCGGCTGATCAATCAACCATAGAGGGAAGGATAAAAGACAGAAAATAAGTTGTTTTTTTCATTATTTAATGAAGATTGTATGTGTTCCTTGAAGAGGAGAGTGTTTCTTTCAGGATCAGGGAGTTTAAACCACCAGCCGGAGTCGGTGAAAGAGAAAGTTCTGGTGAGGGATTTTCTGCCTTTCTGAATTGACACAAGACGTTGTTCCTTCTCTGTGCAGGCTTCTGGAGTGATTCATTGTGTGAGCTTGTAATGGTAGATACGGGTTGATCTAGAAATAGTTTTGTAAACAAGACTAAGTGATTTGAACTTAATATGTACGATATTTAAATATCAAAAATATCTAGCTAAGCTAATATATTGTTATAACTGAATGAAAGAAAAAACTTCTAGGCTTGAAAAGATCAACTTTTCATTTTCTATTGGTCTTAGTACACTAATAATGATAGAAAGGTCAAGTTTAAAAAAAAGGAAACTTTTTCACTCTGATTCTAATTCAATGATCTATGCTAGCTAAGCTAAAATGCTAACGTAAGAAAAATATAATTGTTAATTACAAAATTATTCAAAACTATTTGATATTCTGAAGAGAGTCGAAAATTGAAGTGTTCCTTTAATGAAAAAAAAACATGTAAACTTTCAGAAACACAGAATGTTATGGCTTTAATATAATAAAATAATTAATATTTAATGCCATTGACTGTATATAACATGAACATAATGTCCGAGACTTCACTCATAGGTTTCTGGTAAAGCCAAAAGAGGTTCTGTAATCGAAAACGAGTTCACAAAGTGGCTGCAGTTTAGCCACTTCCCTCGTTTAACATATTTACATCCATTATAGATTCAGTGCATTTACAAAAAAGTGAAATTGCATGCCATACACAAAACTTGCATTTTTATTTTAATGAATGTTCAAGTGTTTTTTTGTTTGTTTTTTTTATCGATAAAAATGGAATTTAAACAGAGCTGTGGTATACAAATCAAGAAGAGTCAGAAACTTGTATAACTTACCGTTCATTTGTTAGGCCTTTATTTGTAAAAATAAATACATAGTAAAGTATAAGAGACAACATGATGGCCAAAGTAAGCTCATGCAGTGATGTTCTGCTCATAATCTATGAATTGGAGAGTTAAAGAGTGAGAATCAGGCCAGAGCAGCAGATCTGAGGTCAGAGGTGTGTGTCTCTTGGCGAGATTAAAAAGATTGCACTCTGAATCTCTAACTAACAAATGAAGCAAACACAAGTGATGTAAAAGCAGCGTTTATTTGTTCTACATACAGTGTGTTACTCTTCGGTGCTACATTTAAAAACATGACCAAAGCATCTTGTGATTTCCCACGATTTGGAAGAGAGCATTCAAGTTCTCTCAGTTTTGCTTGTAATTTGGTTACAGCGGAGAAGATGTCGGTGGCTTGAGCTCTTTACATCTGAACTGTATTTGCCTGAGAACCTGACCTGTTTACTTTTATTTACACCTCAGATAGCTTCAGATATCAAACTCGAGTCCCTAAACACTCAATAAATAAATAATTTACTTCATAAATCTTAATATGTTTTAGTCTAAAACAATCAGAGATTCCCTTTTGTGTAAAATCATCCAGCTTTACTGGGTTCACTGTTTCCTGAGAAATGCTTTATTTTTATGTATTTTAGGGGTAACGATTATTTTCTTACCTAAAAAAATAATAATAAAATCCATGTCACCTCTCCTCACTTTTTTTGGGACAAAACCATCTCCCAAATAAATACATGTAAATCTAAAGTTGTTGTGTGTCCTGAGGGTTTTGATATGAAATATGTAAATTTTTGCATTTTTAAGTAAAAAAATATTTCATGATTTTTGGAATAAATCACAAATCGGGTTTTAAAACTACATCATGGATCAATATTGTGTTTATATCAATTATCTGAATTAAATGGATCCAATTTTGGTCTCTCTTGAAACATATTTGAGTTGGGCTCAGAAATTTGAATGAAAGTTCTTCAAGAGGAACATCTCTCCTCTTCTGGCCCTGATTCTATGAGACCGCACCAACAACATTAGGAACATTTTCTCCCAAACATAAACTTAAAAACAGTATTCTAAATTATTTTTAATACAACGTTGGTCACCCGTTTTACTAAAACACAAACTTGACTTGGCCTCAAAACTTAAAAAAAAATTAATGAAAGTTCTTCTTGAGGAACATCTCACTTGTTCTGGCCTTGATTAGATGAGACCTCACAGACAACATTAGGGAAGCTTTCCCCCACATACAAACTTAAAAAAAAGTATTCTAAATTATCTGAAGTTATCCCTTTCAACTAAAACACAAACTTGACTTGGCCACAAAAACTAATGTTCAAGAGAAACATCTCTCTTCTGTTGACCTTAATTAGATGAGACCTCACGGACAACATCAGGAAAGCTTTCTTCTTCATAGGTCTCCCAGAGTCTCTCCAACAAACATCATCTAACATTTCAAATCGAAATGACCAGAAGTAAACTGGTCCAACGGTTTGCTCTAAAACATACGTCTGAGCTGACCTCCGCTTTGAAAATCAGTTCTGGTACAGAGTAGGTTACCTTGAATTTCAGACTTATAAAGAGCAATATTATTCAGGCTTGAGGAAACGAACTGAACTGAAGACATTACAGCTCTGAAAACTCTCTTTGATCTCTGAAAATCTCTCAGGTTGATCCTAAACCTCACCGCCGCTTTTACACTGAGCAGCTGGAGCCAGTGAAAAGAGATTTTAAAAGAGGAAGAACAATGTGCGTCTAAAGTTGCCAAACACGCAGCATCTGTCTCCAATCTGAAGCGAATCTAGCTGATGTTCATAAAATGAGAAACCTGCATTAATAGCACAATAAAAAAGATACAGCAGACGTTCTGCATGTGCACCAAGGCTTTGATCAAGAGATGAAGCACAAGTGCATTGATTAGCAAACAATATTTATTCTCAGAAATATTTCTTCACTGTGTTGTTACATATTTATAGTTGGTTTAAAGCATGTTGTACCCTGCGGTTTGAGGAGAACATGCTGATGCAGAATTGCTGATTGACTGGTGATTCTGTGCCAGCTTGGCATCTCTCTGATTAGAGGATACGGAGCCACCCAAATTCCTTCCCCTTGCCTCCCTCTGCTTCCTTTTCTAAAAAATCACCGCATCTGTTCCTGAGAGAAACGTCACAGTCTCAAAGAAAAAAATAAATATTGGGATATTTTTCAAAACATAATGGCTTTGTCTCCCTCTAGTGTTGGTAAACTGTTACATCAATGTGAATTCTATGGAGCTTGAAATCTACCCAAACAATCTTAATTTCAATTGCGTTGCATTGAATTTTTGACAACTGGAATTTAATAAACCTGAATATTATTTGCCATGACAAAAAAACCTGGAATTAGATAATTTTTTTAATTAGAATTTGGTAATTTGAATATTGAATTTCAGAAATTTAAAGGCATCTTTTAAAGGCATATTTATTTAGAAATGTTTTTTTTTTTTAACTTTCGAATTTTCTGCAGACATTAGTTTGTAAAAATACGGTTTAAACTTTTCAAAAAGGAAACTTTCAAATCATCAAATTAAATATTGTGAAATTCAAGAAAGAAAAATCAAGAAATCAAAATCCAGATTGTGAAATGTAGTGCTGCATCTCAATTTGAATACTTACACGGCACCCTTAAAGTAGATACTCATTTTCATACTCATCCTTTTTAGTGTGTGAGACGAGAGTGAGCACAATCGAGGACACACAAAAACATCAGGTGATGCAAGTAGTTATGCCGCGAGAGTTATGTGCGAGAACTTAACTTCTTAATTTCCATTCCATCCATCCATCCATCTTCATGTCGGCTTTATTCCCTTTCGGGGTCGCCACAGCGGAATGAACCGCCAACTCTCTGGCATATGTTTTACGCAGCGGATGCCCTTCCCTGCCGCAACCCATCGCTGGGAAACATTCACACACACATTCACACTTTAACACTATGGGCAATTGTTCTTATTCAATTAACTTATTCCGCATGTCTTTGGACTTGTGGGGAAACCGGAGCACCCGGAGAAAACCCACGCGATCACGGGGAGAACATGCAAACTCCACACAGAAATGCCACCTGCCCCAGCCGAGCCTAGAACCAGCGACCTTCTTGCTGTGAGACGACCGTGCTACCCACTGCACCACCGTGACGCCTATTTTCCATTCCTTCATTAAAATTTTCTAATTATAAACACTCTCTATGTTGGTATCATTTATTTATGTGGGTCTTCTTTAAAAATATGTAAAATTACAGAGAGTGGGTCCAAGAGAAAACTCCTTCTGCTCGAGCGCAGGGGGTTGTGGGTAATATCAGCCGGTTGAGTGTTCATGGATCTGCTCTTCAGAATCTAACCAAAAAAAGTACACATCCGAGCACTGCTCTAACAATTTTTTATGTATACTACTGTTTGGAACATCCATAAAAGTGTGAATAGTCCGCAGATTGGGACGTAGCACAAATCTAACAGAACATAGGTCAGGGAAGAGAAGATGATCACAGAACAGCCCATTAAGCTATTTGAGTATGCTAGTGATTTGCTGATCATGCTAGTAAAATGCTAGTAGCTTGCTAATCATGCTAGTAATACGATTGATTCATGGTTACATGGTTGAGCCGCACACTTTTCAAGAAAAATCTCACAAAATGCTTCGTCAACTTTATTTTCATCTATTCTTCCTTGTTGATAACTCTGACCTACATTCTGTTATCTGATTTTCACAACCTGAAAAACTTCACACCATATTTTTGCAAATTGGACATCTGCAGAAAAATCTGATGTTTTAAAATACATCTATAATTAGTTGATCCTTTAAAATTCAAGCTAAATTATAGTCATCAATCATTAAATTTAACACAATCATTTTCTGATAGTTTTGGCGGATCTCTAGCTCCATATAGTTCTATGAAGGTTGCCACCTAAAGGCGAAAAATGAAACTGCATCATACACAGCTGTCCCATCGGACATCAATTTGTTTTAATCAAATGTTTAATCTTATTCCTGACTCCAGAGTTGTTATCCCCTCACTAAGATTTTATTAAAAATTTAACTATTTTCTGTTTATAAACCACAAACCAGTTAGCAATGAATCCTGCTCTCCACTCGAGGGTAAACAGCGGCCTTATTGGTTTCAATCAACACTGAAAACCAAGCAAATATTTACTTGTTTGCTGTGATATGATATGAATATAATGTTGTCCTATTACAGTTCCCTCCCCAAGGACAGCGCTCGCCTTTTAATCACAGCAAATCACTAGAATACAGCGTGCCAGGCGCAGCTGCTTGACGAAATAAATGAATAATTTAGCATCAGATAATGTTAAAGGTGATTAAAATTCAAATCAACAACATTGTGAAGCCTCTTCTGTCTTTATGAAAGAAATCCATGCAGAATTTAGAGCTTTATATAATGGATTGATTCGACAGATTTGAGAGTTTGATCAAATTAGGAGTGAAGAGTTTGTCTCCAAAATACTATTTTGAATTGAATAAAAACATGTCTACTTTTTCAACTTTTTCCCTGCAAAAAATACTTTTTCAGATTTCTTTTAATTTTGTCTTTTGAAGAAATATTGATAATCAATTATGATTTCAGATTTGTCATTACTTGTGTTTTTTTTCGCTTCTGTTTAGAATTTTTGCTGACTTTGAACAGCACCACGTTTGCTATATTGCGTGTGCTGAAATTTAATCACGTTTATTTTATTAAACTTGCGAAAACTCATTGGCTAATTAGGTTTTTTTTATAACAACAATGATGTATAATTTCATTTCATAATTTTTTCCCCACTTTTCTGTCTTTTATTTTGTGTTTCATCTTAGTTTATTAAATTAACAAGGCAGTTTTTCCTCTTGGAATAAAAAGTTTATTGAATTGAAATTGATTTAATTTCTTTCTTTCTTTCTTACTTATTCTAAATAAAATGTTTAAAATAATAGCAGTACAATGCAAAATCCAGAATACTCCAGGTTTTCAGTTTTTTTTAAGATTTTAAATTTTGTTTTATGTCTGAATATTTGAAGAGGTCATGTTGCCTTAAGTGAAGAGTACATGTCCTTGAAATGGTGGTTTCAACCAGACAATTAAGTTTTTCTTACTAACAACAATAATTTATAATGTAATTTTGTGTTGTTGGTTTTACCCTTTTTCTGTTGTGTTTTATTAATTCTTTGTTCATTGATTTAACCGATGTTTTTAGTATTGGGACAAAAAAATTATTGAATTAAAATTTATTTATTTTCTCTCACACTCTCTTTCCCTCTCTCTCTTACCCCCTCCCTCTCTCCCTCTCTCTCTCTCTCTTACCCCCTCCCTCTCTCTCTCTCTCCCTCTCTCTCTCTCTCTCTCTCTTTTCCCCTCCCTCTCTCTTTCTCTCTCTCCCTCTCTCTCTCTACAATAGTCTGCGTTCACCTTCAGAGGAACATAAACTGATTGTTTTTTTACTGTTTCTAGAAACCTTGCTCTTCAGTAGACTCAGAAGATTCAGGATGCATCAAGCAAGCTTTGCTTTGTGAATTGCAGATCAGAATTTGCGTGTTTAACAAGTGATTCACAAGTTAAGTCAATGTTGAGCCGCGATATGCAAAATTTCTTGCACATACGTTTGTAACAATGCAACAAAAATAGTTCAGAAGTCTAGCTCAGTATATAAATTACTTTTGGACAAAATTGCAGACTGCACCTTAAAGCACATACAGTAAAGCAGATTTTGAAAAGCTGAAAACCAAATTCTAATAATATTTTCATGTGAAATATTTTCATGTTTTATTATTATCGAACTGATATATTTCCTCTCAATCCTTTCAACCTCTTTTTCACTGTCCAGCATCAAAAATCTTCTTCCTGCCCTCCATGCCAGACATAGCCTCCACATTCTTCCTCCAGTCTGTCACCTCTTCCTTCTGAGAGAGAGAGAGGAGAGGCGAGAGAGAGGAGAGAAAGAGGGGAAGAGGGAGAAGAGAGAGAGAAAGAAAGAAAGAAAGAGAGGGATAAAGAGGGAGATAGAGAGAGAAGAGGGAGAGAGAGGGGAAGAGAGAGAGGGGGGGAGGGAGAGAGAGATAAATAGAGAGAGAGCGAGAGAGAGAGAGAGAGAGAAAGTGAGAGAGAGATGGAATAGGTGGAATAGATGGAAAGAAGCCAGTCAGACAAACCCAGAGGTAAACTCAACACAAAACCTTTTACCTTTTCTTCTTCTTTTCGCACAGTTTTCAGGTTGGCTTTGAAGTCAGCTTTGGTGACTCTGGAGTCAGTTAGTGCGCCCAGCATGGCTTCGGCCGACTTCTTGACCCGCTTCAAGCTGGGGCGCCTCATTTTGCCCTTCAACTCATAAACCTTCTGGGTTAATGAGAGAATCTGGCAACAAAAGAGGTGTCTCTGGTCATCTAAGCAGTTTTATACTTATATTTTTGATATTATATTATTAATAAACATCTTTAAGCAAAATAATAGTGATTTCTTTCTTTCTTTTTTATACGGTTTGATATTGACTGATTCATTTTTTTCATGCTGGATCATCGAACATTTGGGCCCCATTTTTTAATTTTTTTAGACTTTAAGACTGTATATGGACTTCATTTACTGTGGTTATTATTTTTGTTTGTTTGGAAGTGTTAACTGTATTTATTTATGTTAAATCACAAATTTGTGTTTAGATACACATTTTCAGGAGCTCGGCAGGTTTCATGAGGTCAAATGTAAAACTTTTTCAAAGCTTTTTTAATCGTTAAGAATCTAATTTAAGACTTATTTCAAAACATCAAAAACACAAATGCATTGTTTGCAACACTAACCATCACTTTTATGTTTTTGAGCATTTACGAAGATTTTTTTCAACTCTAGCAACCAGAAAAATCATGAAATGCTTTTGAGCACGTATTTGTTTTTTCATAAAGTCTGGCAAACTTTAAAATCACATTAACTTTTTTTTTTGTTAGTCATATGTCAATATCTGTCAACCACAACAATCACTTTTATGGTTTTGAGTGCACCTGAGCCTTTTCTTGAGCTAAGGCAGTGCCACACGACACTTTTATGTTTTTGAGGATTCATGAATGTTCATATTCTGGCAACCCTAACCATAACTTTTTGCAATTGTATTGGAGCCTTTAGGACCATTTTGTCAATCTCTGGCAACCACAAGCAACTACATAAAATAACAGGTTTTACAGAACATCAGAAACATTAGACCTGTGAAAAATTATTTTTAATCACCTAAAACAGTGAATTTAGGACTTAAAATACAAGCTTTTAAAATGTAGACTTTAAAGACCCCACAGAAACTCTGATTTTATCATCTTAATAAAAGCCTTTAGAATTTTTTACCCAAAATTCTCTTACTTATAGTAAAAAAAGACAAAAATTTGGAAGATGTTGATAGTGAACAACGATACCAAATGTCTAAAGTAGTACCACCTTAAAATAATGAACTAATCATCTTTACTGTAACCACTAATTACATTTCCATATGAGCATTTCATTTTCAATAAATGCCTTAATTTACCACAAATGAATAATTAATTAAGGCAGTAATTGATGTGTTAAATGATAAGTCATGTAAGGGTTTAATGAGTTCATCATTACAGTTTTTTTTACAATTGCTAAGACAGTTTTTTCAATACATTTAACAAGTTTACTTAACTCTTAACTTATCAAATCCGTTAAAATTAGCAAAACCTTTAATGTCATGCTCAAAACCCATTCTAAACAAAACTCCAAAACTTTTGTCCAAACATTTTTTCAAAACACTAACATATGTTTTCTTCTGACAACAACATTTAGTCGATCATAACACATTGAGAAAAAATGTGGTTTTAAAATGACATAGTTTTGGTGTTTGGTGGAACTTAAGTGTAAAAGAAGTTCAAGCTTTTGAAAATTGTGTTCACTGTTAAAAAAATGTGTTAATTGTATCGCCTACCTCGACGAATGTTGTACTAATGTGTTTAGGAAAGTTGTTTAATGTACTGAAAAAAACTGCCATAACAATTGTGAAAAGCACACATGAACTCTTCATTAACTGAATGGTTAGTTCATGCATTAACTAATAATGATTTATGTCAGCTCATTATAAAGTGCTACCATATATATAATATAAATATATACCTCTGCATCATTTCTGCCAACTTTAATAGCGAGGTCATACCGGGCTTCATCCACTACGTCAATCTTGTGGTGCAAATCTCTGCAAAGCTCCTGCAAAGACACAATTACACTGACACCAATGAGACAACCCTCATGCTGAGTGATGTTTGGGCTTCCAGCGCTGATGAGAGCTTGGAACTCTGTACCTGCAGGTCCTGGACAGACAAGCCAGAGAGCTTGAGCGGTGGTGCTCTCTCCCGCAGAGTGTTTTCTCTATCCACCTCTTTCTGCTCTCGTTCTTTCACCAGCAAACTCTCGGCCCTCTTCAGCAGTTTACTCTGGTGAAAGATGAAAGAGTGCAGTGGTGGTAGCGCTGTGGCCTCATCAATCTTAGTTCCATTGTGAGACTTGATTGCATAGATTCTGTTCACGAAATCTCAGTTGTAAGTGTGCTTCCGGTTTGAGCTTTCAGATTGGAGTGTTGGGTTTGTTTATTTTTTCAGAAATGATCAAGGGTACGTGTTAATTGAGTCAGATTTGTAACATTACCATTATATTGTCATATTCTCTCTTCGATCTATATTTCAAATTCATTTTTTATGAATTCTAAAAGTTCTGAAGGTGCGTCGACACTGTACTGCTGTGTCCCATTGTGTGATCATTGGTAACAATTTATTACATCCATAAGGAGAAAAGTGTACAATTTGATGAGGATCGTAGTCGTGAAGAGAATCTATAAAGCTAAGCGTGTGACCACTGTGATATATTTTATTATGGGAGCTTCAATTTTGACAATAATGAAGCCATATACATTAGATAGATGTATTATCACAAAAACATTGCCACTAGACCTCGCTACTAGGCTGAGTTTCCCGATAATAAGGAATCTTAGCTCTTAAGAGTGATCTCTAACTGCAGCGATACAAACATTCCCTGCAATTCCACGTGCGCTTCCCAAACCAATGAGAACATGCGGGTTTTAAGTGTGTCTGAAAAAGCTGAAATACCGGAGTTGTAGTCTAAAAGTTTAACCTAATAATATTTTTAATCATTCAATTAAAAAGTATGTAAATAGTGTTTTTGGGGTTTGTTTAAACCAACTTTACAAAGACTTAGTAAGGGTTAATGTAGTTAATAAACAAAGTACAAAATAAATCCAGCCATCACTAAAAATCATACTATCATACTATGCTATACGATCATAAACTCATACTATCTCACGCCTTAGAAATGTCTGATGTTGTTATTGACCTACCTTCAGCAGAAGTCTGCGCGTCGCTGAGTACTGGGAACGGCTCTTTTTCTTCTATAAAAACAGCGGGAGTTAAATAGAGCTCATTATTTTCTGCTTGAATCTACTCAGCTTCCAAATGGACTACAATGTCCAGCGGAGATTAGTATGCAACATGTGACCAAGGCCATGTAGAGCAGGAGGAAGCTTTTAAGAGGTTATTCATTCCACCGTTCACTTTAAAATTTTAGGTGTGAATGGACATGCAGTAAAACTCAACAAGCAGTTACTTACCGGTCTGTGAAAGAAAACACATTGATTTGTATGATTACCATAACATTTATAACAAAGAGTATTTAATGCTTGTGTTTCAGAGTTCTAACTTTATTACAAAAAACTCAACAGAGTCTTAAAAACTCACATTTTACAATCATAACATGTTGCAAATAAGCCATTTCTGACATTGACAGGGTCAACAGCCTAATAAAGGTGGCACTTACCCCTCAGACATGGCTGGGATGCAGTGTGTGACCTGAAAGGCAGCCAAAATACCTGCGGTTAGCACTTCAACCGTTCATATCTACACACGTCCATCAAGAGTCACCAGCAAATGCCAACCAACTATCATGGATTAAGAGTGTCGCCGAAGCCCAGGCTTGATGTCAAAAAATAGCCTTTAAATGCATTGAATAAAGCTCCTGCGCTTTGGGAACAGGAGCTGTATAGATTCTGGCTCACATACGGCTTCTGATTCCTGGGAAAGCTGTACAACATGTATTGAACGCTTCAATGGATTCAGGATTTTACTCTTGAAATAGATGAGGTATTTAAGCACAGTTTGTCAGGAAATCTCTCTCATGTGCAGGCAATCACGTCTGTTTCGAGAAGAAGCACGCTACATGAGCTTTTCTTTGATTTCTATGCACTGTATATGTATGCTAAATTTCAACATTTGATTATTTGTTCATAGTACAAAAAACTTCACCAAAACATTTTTCTCATCTTCAAACATTTTTGCCAACAGTTTTCAACAATATATGATAATAGTTTCAGTTATGAAATCTGGCAACGCTTACTGTGTGGTAGAAACCCAGTATCTGGCAACAAAAATGCATTGAATCATAAGGAAAGAGTTGATGGGGAAAAAAATCTGGCAGCTAAAATGCATTAAATCGTGAAGAGAAGACTTACAGTTTTTTACAATTGCTAAGACAGGTTTTTCAATACCTTTAACAAGTTTGCTTAACTAACAAGCAAAACAGTTAATTTCATTCTCAAAACCCCCCATTGTAAACAAAACTCCAAAACTCATATTCAAAATACAATAATACAGTTTTCAAAACACTTACACATGTTTTCTTCCAACAGCAACATTTAGTCAATCATAACACATAGAGAATAAACTTTGTTTTAAAATGACATAGTTTTGATGTTGGTGGAGCTTGAGAGTAAAAGAAGTTCAAGCGTTTGAAATTTGTGTTAACTGTATGCATTTTGTATCAAAGCAACAAAAAAAGTGTTAATTGTATCGCTTACCTCGACGGATGCTCTGCTAATTGTGTTAAGAGTTTAAAAATGTTGTTAAATGTATTGAAAAAACTGTCTTAGCAATTGTGAAAAACTGTAACAAAAGAAATCTGGCAACAGAAATGCATTGAATCACGAGGAGAAAAGTTGATAAAAAAAATCTGGCAAAAAATATATTGAATCATGAGAAAAAGAGTCAATGAGAGAAATCTGGCAACAAAAATATATTGAATCGTGAGAAAAAGAGTCAATGAGAGAAATCTGGCAACAAAAATATATTGAATCGTGAGAAAAAGAGTCAATGAGAGAAATCTGGCAACAAAAATATATTGAATCATGAGAAAAAGAGTCAATGAGAGAAATCTTGCAACAAAAATGTTTATCAAAGTTAGTAGCAAAAACACTTTACCAACATTTTTATTACTGAAGGGTTTTTTTTAACTCGAAGAAGCTTTTATCCAAAGTTATTTACACTGCAAGATAGGAACATATTTATACAACACTTGCTTACCTTGAGAATTGAACCTACAACCCTTGGTGTAAACCTTTAAAACCTTCTTGTGAAAAAGGTGAATTTTAGTACCAACGTCATTGAGAATAATGTACAGTGTAACTTTGGTTTGTGCAGGTTTTTAATCTTGAATTGTTTCCCCATGTAAAGTATCAATTCATTTGAAAGTAATCGAGAGTGTAAATCCCAGATTGCTTTCGAACACAACACAATGCTGTGCTGCTCAGTTTCTGGATGATACAGTACAGTCCTTAATAGCGGTGCTGGAAAACCATGACCTTTACTCCAGCAATATCAGAGTGCGCATCAGCAATTTCCTCCAGATCCTCAAAGATTCATTCATTACAGTGTGCGGTTCAATGAGATCGAGGTCCTGACATGGCAACCTCACGCTTACAACAGTGCCCTCGACCGCTTGACTGAAAACTGGACAGCAATAATGATGACCACAACGCTGGCCAGGGGTTAATAGGTTTGCTTTTGGGAGGAAATTTAGAAGCAACGAAATCTGGCAACAAAATTAAAGCAAGGGGACACAGCTTTGTGAATAAGAAGCAACAGAATTGTTTAAATAAGAAAAAACATTAAATGAAATCTGATAATCTGGCAATTTAAAATCTGACAATCTGACAACTTAGTGAATCAAAAAGTAAAAAAGAAAGTGAAGAAATCTGGCAACATAAAACAGGTAAAACAAGAGGAAGGAAGTCAGCAATTCAAATATGGCAGCTCAACTTGTGAATTGAGGAGAAATTCATGAAATAAGAGAAAGATTAATAAATCTGACAACACAAAGTTTTGTGTTCATGAAGGAAAAGTGAAGGTGATATATCTGGCAACATAGAATTAGTAAAGCAGCACAACTCTGTGAATCAAAAAGTAAAAAAGGTGGAAGAAATCTGGCAACACAAAGTTTTTGAATTAAGAAAAAAAGGCGAAAGAAATATGGCAACATAAATATTGAGAATCAAGGGGTAAAGGGAAAGGTAAAAGAAATCTGGCAAAAAAATGTGAATCACAGGAAAAGAGAGAAGGTGAAAGAAATCTGGCAACAGAAAGTTTGTGAATGAAGGGGACTAGAGAAGGTGAGAAATCTGTCAACAACAAATTATTAAAACAAGAGAAAAGCAGTCAGTGAATAAAATCAGGCAAGACAACTCAGTGAATCCAAAAGTAAAAGAGAAAGTTAATGAAATCTAGAAACATAAAACTGGTTAAACAAGAAAAAAACAGACAGCGAAGAGAATCTGGCGACATGACTTGTGAATCAAAAAATAAAGAAGAAATTTAAAGAAATCTGGCAACATAAAGGTTCTGTATTAAGAAGAAATCGAGAAGATGAAAAAAGTCTGGCAAAACTAAAAAACTAACTAAACTAACAAGATGTGTGAGAGAGTCTTACTAAGTGGAACAAAAGTCACTGAATTAATTTACAAACACATGAGTACATGAGGGGGAAATTTTAGTAACACAGTTTTTAATTAAGGAGAAAAGACTTTGTGAAAGAAGTCTAGCAACAAAAATGGGTCAACAAGGGATAGAAGAGTCTGGGAAATACATGTTGAAGTATACTCTTGAACTTGAAGACAGAACATAGAATAAAAACCTTTCATGTTTGCAGTGACATTAAAAGCCTCGTGGGAGAAACAGAGAAAGAAATCTGGCAACAAAAATTGTGAACGTTTTAGTGGAAGCGTCTGGCAACACCAACTTGGTGAATGAAGTGAAATAATTTGGCAACACAAATGATGTGAATCAAAGTAAAACAAAACCTGGAAATGGGTGACTCTAGAAGAAGAGTCAAGGGATAAAAGAGAGGGTGAAAGAAACTTGGCAACATGAAGTTGATGAATTAAGAAATGAAGCAAAGGTGAGAAAACAGTCAATGAACGAAATCTGTCAACACAACTCAGTGAATCCAAAAGTTAAAAAAAGGAAGTGGAAGAAATCTGGCAACATTAAGTTTCTGAATTAAGAAAGCATAGAGAAGATGAACGAAATCTGGCAACATAAAATTGGTAAAACAAGAGAAAAGCAGTCAGTGACTGAAATCTGGAAACACAACTCAGTTAATCCAAAGTAAAAGAGAAAGTGAAAGAAATTTGGCAATATAAAGTTTCTGAATTAAGAAGACAAAGAGAAAACGAAAGAAATCTTTTGATGGAAAGGAAAACGAAGATGTGCAAGACAAAAACAAAAAACAAAATCTTAAAACACCTTAGGGAACCAAAGTCACTGAATTAAATTGAAAAACACATAGGTGCATCATAGTTAAAAAAATCTGGCAACAAAAGCTTCAAAAATAGAGAAGAGGATTTGTGAAAGAAGTCTGGCAACAAAAATGGGTCAACAAGCGAGAGAAGAGTCTAAGAAATGTGCCTTTGAGAAATACTCTTCAACTCCAAAAGGATGGAACATAAAAAAAAAACTATTTATTGTTCAAAGTCATGAGCCTCATGGGAGAAACAGCCAAAGAAATCTAGCAACAAAATTGTGAAAGTTTTAGTGGAAGCGTCTGGCAACAACAACAACTTGGTGAATGACGGGGGACATCAAATAAAGTCCAGGAACAAAATGGCATGAATCTAAGTAAAACAAAACCTGCCAACTTGGATACTCTAGAAGAAGAGTCAAGGGGTAAAAGATAAGTGAACGAAATCTGGCAACCTAAATTTTCTGAATTAAGAAGACAAAGAGAAGGTAACAAAATCATAAAATTTGTAAAACAAGAGGAAAGCGGTCATTAACTAAATCTGGCAACTGAACTCAATTAATTAAAAAGTAAAAGTGAAAGAAATCTGGCAACACAAACTTTGTTGTTTAGTAGGGAAAAGAGGAGTAAATAAATCTGGCAACACAAAGTTTGTAAACTGAAGATGAAAGTGAGCAGATATAGAGTGACTCATACCCAGAATGTGTGCTCTGCATGTAACCTATCCCAGTGTACAGCAGTGCACAAACACACAGTGAACACACACCCAGTGTGTAGCCCATGTCAGTGCCAGCCATCACTGCACCCACACCCATGGCAGTGGCAGCGGTGCCCAGGGAGCAGCCGGGGAACTGGTGCTCGTCCGAGGGCTCCACAGCTGTAGTTGTTGAAGATGGAGAGCAAGTGTTTCATCACTTACACCACCTTCAACTCGGTGGATCTGGGGATCGAACCCACGACCTTTCAATCCCAAGTCGATCTCCTTATCCACCGGACCACAACTGCATTACGGAGAGTTAAGTGAATCAAGGAGAAAAGAGATGGTAAATACCTAGTAATATAAAATTAATAAAACAAGAGGAAAGCAGTCAATAAATAAAATCTGACAACACAACTTAGTTAATTAAAAAAAGAAAAATAAATATGCAAAAATCTAGCAACAAAAATTCTCTGAATTCAGCCCAAACAAGAAAAATAAGGAAAGCAGTCAATCTGGCAACACAACTCAGTGAATCAAAGAGTACATAAAGTTTATGAATTAGGAAGACAAAGAGAAGGTGAACGAAACCTGCCAACACAAACATTGTGAATAAGGAGGGAAAACAGAAGGTGAAAGAAATCAAGAAACAAATATTGTGAAAGTTTTAGTGGAAGCGTCCTAAAAGACCAACTTGATGAATGAAGAGGGACTTGAAACGAAATCTTGCAACTAAAATGATGTGGATCAATGTAAAACAAAATTGGGTGACTCTAGAAAAACACTTTAACAAAATAAAAAATATATAAATCAAAGGCAAAGCCTTAAATTTAGTAACGTTAAACAAACAAAGCAAGAAACTGGGTCAAATAGATCCCCTGAAGATAAAGTTATAATATTGTTGTCAAACTCTCAACAGCTCATTATTTGGCTTCAGTCCTGCTAACGTTAATGTCCTCACATGAACATGAGCTTGAGAGGAAGTCAACAATATTTAAAGACTCATGAGAGGCAGTAAACTAAACAAGAAATAATTCATTTCCTACTTTCAAATGTATTACAAACCTCAGCATTTGAGTCACAGTGCTAGTCAAATTTTATTAATAGATTATCAAAGCCACTTTAGAAGTACAGGGCAGTAAAAAAAAAAGAAAGTTTTCAATAAAACAGCCCTCGGTAAAAACATGCAAAATGAAACTAAAACTTGAGCAAAAGAGGCTCAGAACCCTCAATCACTCAAATCAAAGTCTCTTCATTAAGAGCAAGCGTTGAAGTAGACCTTTGATTTTCACAGCAGGAGGACTCTTACCTGTGAAGAGCGCTGGAGGAGAGTGAGAACAGACGAGCGATGCTCCAGACGCTAACTTTTAATGACCCCATCTCCTATCTCATGAGAATGGTCAACCAAAATAACACACGTAGCGCCTCCCAGCAGTGTCAGCGATTGGTATTTTATGGTCTCGAATGAAACAAACACAGGACTGATCCAACATGCAGCATTCACCGTTTGAATAATATTTCAGGCCCACCCCAAAGACAACACAGATCAGATCAGATGAAGCAGATATAAATGCACATAATTGTTTAATTGAGCATTTTATGGTGCCATCACATGGCGTAATTCACCAAAGCTCACAGGCTTGAATTGCAAATGAGAGTCCTGGTGTTCAGTGGAGCGTGGCATTAATTACACGTGAATATCACCTCGAGACCACGCTCAAGAACACGAAAATGGATCACAGCATTTAAGATTTTAACACGGGCAAAAAGAGGCATATTTATGTCCACAGCAGGGGAGATTGGTCTAGAAACCTCAGACTGATTAATGAGTGACCCCATAATGCTTTCACAAACTATTTATGGGAAGCCAACCAGGATTAGGCCAATCAATCCTTCAGAAAATCCATCCATTTATTGAACAAGTTGGATAACAAATCAGAAAATCGTGTCTGTACAATTTTAAAGGGTCCATATAATGCAAAATGTATTTTTTTATAGTGTTTTACCATGTTGTATTCAGATTCCCTCATCAGAGACATGCCTGGAATTGTTAGAGTATGTTTTTGTAACCCTATATTAACTTTTTGCAGCGCTCAAAACAGCTTGAGGAAATTATCTCCAAGATTGGTTTCCTCCCCCACCCGCTAACCAATCAGATTACCTGCAAATTCTTCCCTTTTCCGTGTAGAAAGAACACGCTGTCTGATCTATCGTCTGTATCTGCGTAAAAACCACACTTTTAAGAGTGCGAAAAGAGACTTAGAGTATATCCTCAGCTTCTGCTCAAAAGCTGATGGAGATGGCAAAAACTGTCGGCACCATGACTAAGTCCAGTGAGCCATATATCTGCATTGGCATACATATAAGCAAACAATGCGATCACCTTTGTCCAAGGAGGAGAGAAGCCTAAGCCCTCCAAGAAGAGCCAAAGAGGCCTACTGACAACAGCAAGAGACTGGCAGCTCCTAGTTGACTTAGACAGCTAAGATTGCTAGACTTTATTGCCGTCACATCACTCTGGTTGGACGTAGTCTTAATGTCCATAGCCAGCAAGCAGGTTGTTACTAAAGCTTACTGTGATTTGGGAAGACAGAATGGAGGAAGCCCAGGAGAGGGCAAAATATGAAGATCTGGTAGCTGAGTACTGTAGGAATGGATGGAAAGCCCACTGTGAGCCAATTATAAATATAAAATGTTCTAGCCAAAAACCTGTGTCATATATGAAATGTGAAATAAGGAATCTTCAGCTTTTTCGTATGGTACAATCCAATTTTCTATTGGTGGAAACTATACTATTATGAGTAGTCAAGAAGCGATTTCCTTAAAATTATAAAGTTAGTTGGCTTGTAAGTTTCACAATTGTATTTAAAAATATGTTAAAAGTAAAATGTTTAAGTATTTTAATCAAATTACATTTGTAAAGGACAGTATATCAAAATTAACAAATGAATTATCACCACTGTCTCCAATTTACCAATACGAAAACGAACCGTGCTGTTTGTCAAGAAAACGCAATGAGCTTGTGTACAACTCAAGTAATATGGTTAACCAACCGAGATGGGGCGGCATATATAGAGAGATGTATATATAGTTATTTTCAACAAGGAAGAAAGAGCGATTTAGTGGGGAAAGAGAATTGCTTTAATAGATTATGAGTATTCTAATGTTCTAATAAATAAGTTGCAGCAAAGGAACTTCTTGCTAGTGGATATTTCTTTATTGTGTTTACCACTGAAACGCTGGTGTAGGCTGCACTTCGAATACTGCCTTAGTATTAGACTTAAGACTGCGTGTCTGCAGCCAGACCCTTCTCTGTCTCTCTAGTTCAGGGATCTTGAAACCATCATTCAAATGAACATTCGCAAGTTCATTCACAAATCTGTTTTAAAAGGAGGTGTAAAAAAATCGTTTCTCGATGGTTTGAGTCACTAATAGGCGTTTATGTCATTTACATCAACTTATGTTTAATTATCTTAGCTTGGGGAGCACCTTCACTCTGATGCTAGTTAAAACTTCTTAGACTCTGGGTTGCACGTAAAGTCACACATAGCCATTAAAAAAAGATAACCAGTTGATCAGTCTAGAGAGATGCTCTGCACCGATGTTTAATCGATTTCTGACTGCCAGCAAGAGTTTGCTCAGTTGGAAGATAACAGGGTATAACAGTGGGGGGAACATGGGTATGTTTGTGGGAGAATGAAAAGATGGGATTCTTCAAAGATTCTTAAAAAATTATTTAAAAATGATAAAAAATGAAACAGTGCTAGTCGAAAAGGGTCAAACTTTTGTTCTAAATTCATTTAAAAAGAAATAAAGAAAGAGCTTTAAAAGGTGCTATGAGAGCTCGACTGTTTTAGAAATTGTTTTGCATGTTCTAGTACTGTTCTGTGTAGTACTATTTTCTTTTTCTGGGAGCTCAAAAACGGTTCAATGACCATAGCACTGACCACTAACCAATCAGATGGTCATCTCAATAAAGAAGGTAGGCTCTGAATGACCCGGAAGTGAACTGCAACAGAACTTCAACAATACATGAAAAGAAAGAGTGTTTTTGGATGTCCCGGCAAACAGTGTTTTTTGGCTTAACTAAAGAGAAGTATATTTGTCAGAAATGGGTGAATTTTCTTTTTGACAATTTCATATCTGAGCTGCTCTTTAAATTGGACAATTTTATAAACTAGCTAGAATTCAATAGAGAACTGGCAACAAGACTGGGTTTAAAAGGGTAAGGGTAAGGGTTTGGGTTACGCCTTTCTGACCGTAACCGTAATCCTTTACCTTCCCACTAAACCAAACAGTTAAACATATCTTGAGTGGCTGTATTTTATTTAGCTTTTTTGTTGACAGGTTAAAAATCAAAGTAAAAAAAGTATTCTGTGCCAAATGAAAAGCTGAAACAGTTTTAAGTCTGAATTCCTAAAGATTCAGACCAAGAGTTATACTTGTATAGTTATACAGACCAAGAGTCAGACTAAGAGAATATTTCAAAATAAATTAGTGTTACAGTTTATTTTGAGGGGTTTTCATATATCTTTACCATATACAGCTATGTTAAAGCACTGGTAGATAATTGGATACAATAGAATAGAATAGAATGCCTTTATTGTCACTATACACATATACAATTTGCATTATAAACATGTACAATGAGATTAAGAGTAATCTCTTAATATGGGATGTGGAAAAAAATGTATTATTAGGAGCTAAGAAATACAAAAACATTTTATTTTCAATTGCCTATTTCTCAGTGTGGCTGTTAAAGGCTTAAAAATGAAATTACTTGACATTGCCCCTGTTTATATAAGTTTTATCTGCAATCAGAGAAAGTAAATACTTTTCTGATGAGTCTATCATTTGGGGTGATTTAAAGTAATTTTTTACAATAAATACTTCCTTTTGAAGCTTATTAAGGGTATCTTTATATGATAAAAACACTCACATTTCAGTTAATTCACAGTAATGTAATGTAGCAGCTTGTTGTCTCAGACATTGACTAAATTTCAAGAACCCTAATTTTTAATTTGAGCGCTGTTTTAAATACAGTACAGGTGAATATCTCCTTGAGGCATGAAAATATATCACTGCATTCAAAGTAATAAAACGAGGGATATAAATCCACATAGGAGAGCATTTTCCCTCTAAAAGCCTCGGATCGATAAATGCACGCTCTCTTAATGAATTCAAAAATTTTTATGCTTCACAAAAGCCAAAAAGGGTTGGCAGAGTCTCCTGCTGTTCATAGAGTGCCTGGACCCAGCTCGGAGGAATGTGGAGAATGAGAGTGGCAGCTGTCGATGGGCACTGAGAGATGCAGAGAACACAAACTTCCCATGACGCATTGCTCCAGAGCTGTGGTCAATACATGTGGCGTTCAGCACGCGCCTCTGATCGCCGTTATTTTTAGGAGAGCTGCTTTTCACTCAACGCTATTCCACTCTTCACTGATAACACGACCCTGGCTCTTAAAGTCTCCAGGATAAAACACTTTAATGAGAAGAGCTGCTGGCTGAAAGGCGCATTAAAGCTTTATATAATGCAAGCTAACAATCAAAAGAACATTTTTAAACACTTTTTTATATGATTTTGAGTTGTTTTGATGATTATAAAATCTTTAGTTTTAACCAAACTCCTTTAGCTAGGGTCATACTGTCCTTCTGACTCGGGCCAATCAGAATCTTGAAACAATTGTAAAGTCTACACTGTTAATCAGGACAAGTTGAGTTAACTCAAAAAATTTGACGGATTTAATCACATCACATTTTTTGAGTAATGCATTTTAAGTATGCAGAAATGTTGTTATTTAAGCTTAAAAATAATCATTTTTGTACTGTAATTGTACTTAAAATAATTTATTTTTTCTAACTGTAAAAACTAGCTGTCGTAATGTGGTATTCCAAGCATTCGATCTGTACGCAGAGAGAGGTCAGTACACAAGGGCTTTTCCCAAAACCATTCTTTTATTGTGCCACCAGTGATCAACAAAACAAACAAACATAAAACAATAAAAAACAAAAAACAAAAAGGTCCACAAACAAAACACTTGAGCTCAAAAACATAAATAAACAAATGCTTAACAGCAAAACCTACACAAAACTAGACAGTGAGGACTCCCGTACGAACTAACTAAATGCAGTCAGTTGGGGTTTTTGCACTCAAAAGTATCTTGCACAGGCCACAGTCAAAATGCAGGAGAACAGCACCACATCACTCCTCTTTGCTCAGGATCGTCCTCCATGAACACTCAAAACCAGGCCCTTAAATAGGGCTGGCTTTCCAGCATGCCAATCAGAGACAGACCAAAGACAGGTAAGTTACCACATTATATATTCTTAAAAGAACTTGCAATGAGCAGCAAAATACACCTCATAATATTATAATATGTACAACCCGCCTAACTATACAACCAGTAAATGGTTTAAGAATAAAACAATTACAATAGCGTAGCGCAAAATGACTATAAAATTAAGCTTCCCCCCTTCTTTCTTCCAGGTTGGAATCTTCCAGCAGCAGCCAATCAGGATGACCCACATCAGTACAACATGGAGCTTCTGTTGCCCCATCCATTAATAAAAATTAAATAAGTTCTGTCAGTGGTTTTATTTTATTGACTGCATTATAAAGAAACAGGTCTTACAGGACAATGAGCCTGAGAACATTGTCACACTAGCACTACTTGTTTACTTTGATAACAATTAAATAACTTAAATTGTTTAATTTTACACAACTTTATTTATTAAATCAGAGCATAGTAGAACTCTAAACTATTATTATCAATGTTTTATTCCACTACTCCAAGTGGACGCTGCTTCAGTACTAGATATTCTGAAAGAAAAGATAGAACTATTTTTTTTACATTTAAAGCTCTGCATTAACTATTAACAGTGATAATTTGAAACATAAACAGCTTTTTAACAAGAATTTGCTGATTACCCACAATCCATTGCAATCTTATGAAACTTCCTATTTTTTAGTTTAGCTCAACGTAATTGAACTATGTTGCATAACTTTAAACAGAAACATGCTCAGCTTACTTGAAAAATGGCGTTTTAATTCAATTTAAATACATTTGATTTGCAAATTGATAATTAGTTACAACAGTCTTACTAATATAAGATAAGAATGTGACTTCACACATCTACATTAAGGAAAACATTAAACAAGAATGGAGTATATGTGTGAGTGGACACCACAAAGGGAGCCGTTGCTATGTCTTCTGGAGTGGCCCAGTCAGAATCCTGACCTCAACTCGACTGAAATGCCGTGGCATGATCTAAAGAGAGCTATTCACACCAGAAATCCCACGAATATTGCTACACTGAAACGGTTTTATGAAGAGGAGTGGTCCAAATTTACTTCAGATCGATGCACAGGTTTGATCTGCAACTACAGGAAACGTTTGTTTGAGGTTATTGCTGCTAAAGAAGTCAATCAATTATTAAGTGCAAAGGTTCACATATTTGTTTCCACCCTGCTCTGTGAATGTTTGCATGTTATCTTATCTTCAATGAAAACATATAAGCAGACTTTGTTTTTCTACAGATGTGAGTTTGATGAAGATAAGAGCAAAGGGTTCACATACTTTTTCCGCAAATATATAAATATATATTTATGTATGTATATATTCTTACAAGCATCTCAAATAAGACAACTGGTTGCTGAGTAAAATAAAACAATCATACCTCGGATGTTTCCAGATAATTAGATTGCTGCAAAAATGACTGAGCAGAAATAACATTGTCTGGAACTCAGATGCATTGAACTCGAACTAAAGTCTCAATTTCCTTTCCGTCTTGCTGCAGACAAGAAGAAGCAATTAAGAGATCACTTTTAGACGCTTCCTAGGGGAATAAGGAACAAACCCTCTCTATTTACAGTACGTTCATTTACGTGCTCTAATACGCAGTAGAAAACTGCAGCTTTTCGCTGTTAATTTAAGAAAAACCTCCGCAGTGAAATCTGTAGAAGAAATATCAGAGTGCTCCAGGAAATCTTGTTATGCAGAATTAAAGTGATTTCTTACATTCGCTTTGTGTAATAACGCCCAAAGAGGCCCACTGCGGGATCTCCCCACTCATTATGAATGTTTCAAGTCTGGCTTCTTAACCACCCATCCAAAATAGCATTAATGCATAAAATAATTCCCTTTTTAGTGACTGCAAAACAAGAGCTAGTCTGCTGCCAACTGTTCGCAACAGTAACATTTGATGCGAATGTCCTGGAATTGTCGAACACATTACCAAACACAAACCTAAAATAATCAGCCGCTCGTTCGTGCTAGTGCTAATTTGCCTGTTTAATCATGCAAATTAACACCCAAGAAACACACACACACGAACTCGCAGGCAAGGTTCTGAGTCATGTGCTTCCCACTTTAATTACATTGGATTTGCATAACGCTTTTCCCATTAGGCGAATCCCAAGTGACCTTGCGCTGAGTGTTGCAATGCACATCCCATTACCAACGACACAGATGTCACCACAACCCTCCGCCACGGAGGAGATGCTATTGCCACAGGCCTGCTGAGACTCACAGAGAGGCTCATGGGAAATGAAGTCACTAACAACTCAAAAGATAGATTCAATGCAACATTTTAAAACTACTTTCCTGACCGCTTTGACATAATGGAACTTAATTAAAACGAGTGAAAAATACCACACAGGAGCATTACATGGAGTTAATGGGGGTGAACTGTTTTATTTTGTTACTTTATATCATTTTTACAAGTGCAATTATGGGAAAGATGAAATATGTTTTTAAAAATCCAATTCAGTTACATTACAAGAGCATCACTGAAATCTTAGGTGGATTTTAGCATTTGGTTTTTTCTGTTACTCTATCCAATTTTGAGGTAAGACCCTGCATTCCCTAGGAAGCGTGAACGAGAAAGGAACACAAACAATGGCTCCCTTGATGCAGGTTAACTTTCTAACTCTGGCTTAAACAGTCCACAAGAGTATTAGCTTTTTAGTGTCTAAGCTGTCTTCTGGATGAAACGCAAATGACTGAGATCTCGGTAAATACAGCAATGTAACCAACACAAACTCAAGCTGGTGAAGATGGGAACATGGGTGGATCGGAAAAAAATTGTGCTAATTCTGGTATCAACAGGTTGCCGTATAAAGAAGTTGTTAGCTTCTAATCGGAGCTGCTTTATAAGATTTGTGGTGGTTTGAAGGACTCTCGTGATGGAATATTAACAAACATTGTAATGGGACTGCGATGCTGGGAAGCGACAGCGTCAGAATGGACAGTGTTCATTTTTGCACCAAAATTTTCTGGTGCATGGAACAGATCGTAGCTCTGGAGGCGATATTTCAGGCTATTGTCTAGAGCTGTGTTTTCTAAGTTAAGTTCCGTCTATCTACCTGCTCACCCCACTCGACGTTCTAAAGGACAGTGACGGAATTCACATCAAATGATTTTGTGGAACGGCGGAGCGTACCTTCGTACATAACTTGGCATTCACAGGAGCAATCTGAGCTGTGCTTTTGATGAGGTTAACCTCAACCTAAGTTCAGGAGGAGCTTGGCTGATAATTGACCATAAGCTCCCGCCTATCCATATTCCCAGTATATAAGACATTATCCACGGGACATTTATGTTTTGCAGGCTATCCTTGTGCAAGCTATAACACACCTGATGTCACCAAATGAGTTCTTTGGTCTTGCTTAAGTTTGACACCACAGTCAGAACCATCATTTGTTTACTCCTTCCATGTTTAATTTAGTTTTTTCATCAAAAACAAGCCTCAAGTCATATTTAGATTGACTCATGCATGTTTGTGTAATCCTGTTTTCTTTTTCTGTGAGCGCAAAATGGCTCGATGACTGTAGCAATGTCAATTGGCCATATCACCACCCATTAACCAATTAGATGAACCGCTCATGCATCTCAATGAAGAACGTATGTGCTGACTGAGCCGGAAAAGAAACGTAGCAGAACCGCGTCAATAAACAATCATCAAAAAGTTTTTTAGCTGACAAAAGATGAATATATCTGTCAGAAATGTGTAGATTTTCAGTATGTCAACAAGCAAAATCCTGTAGGGGTGTGGCGGGAGCATGTTAGTGAGTGGAACATGAGGTACACCACTCGTTTTGCGTAGCACAAGCATTTGAGGTGATTCAAAAACATTGTTTACAAAAATACTGCTTTTAAATGTTAAGGGTGGAATGATCGTCTAGAGGGGTGAAAGATGTATGATTATTAATTTAAAAGAGGAATGAGACGATACTTTTAATGAAAAGTTACTTCTACTTATATTTGACATCCTAGTTAGAACCACTATATGTTTAAAGTGGTTTTAGGATGTATTCGACTTGAGACAAACCTGTGCTTGGATGTGCTAAAAATTTGAGAAACTGATGCACGCAGGAGCTCTGGTCAGCAGGTAGTTAGTGAGGTCCATGCGCTTCACTCGGCTGATCACAGAGAGCTACGTGATTTGTCAGCTGTGTTCTTGCCTCAGCAGGGTGTGAGTGTGTGCTACGCCTGTGGGATTCTTGCTCCGATTCTGTCTTCACCCGGCTCTCAGGAGGAAGTCGACAGTTTAACACGGATGAGAGAGCCTGTTCCCTGAGCAAACACACAACATGTTTTTTCATGATAGCAAACAGAAGCAAGAACCTGTTGCAGTGTTTTGACATGCTTTAGCTGTTGAACTCATGCTCCGGGTGTTTATCTTCGCTGAGGAATCTTCAGACCGTGTATCGTGAGGAGCATCTGGGGTTGTATTGTATTTTATCTGACCGCAAACAGCTTGGTGTGACAGGACCAAACCCCAAACACACATGCAATATTTAATCTGGATGCTGTTCTCATTCTCATCTGATGTGCTAAAATCAACTACCGATGGGTGATTGACAGGAGACTATTTGCTGACCAGACTTCCAGAACAGATGATTTTGTTAAATTAGCTCTGTGATGATACACTAACAAATTCTAAACAAATCTAATTATGAAAGCTCACATTTAAATAGAGGTTTCCCTCATGGATGAGAACATTACAAGACTTTAAAATTGGTTTGCTTTGAGATTCTATCAGAGTGAAAGATTTTAAAGATAATCTGACAACTAAAACGATTCATTTGGGGTTAATACATTTTGAGAATATATACTCAATAATAAAAAAAAAACTATGACATCTGTATAGTTTTCATGACCAGACGTGGGTGGGGTAATGGATTAAGAAACTTAATTCGTGGTCATTCACCTTCGTGCTTCACCAGCTCAGCCTGACTCCCTTTGTGAGGACATGCACCTCCGCATCTGCCCCGCAGAGAAACGTCTCACTGGAGGAGATTGAATTTGCATGTGTGCATGGGTTTTTATCCAAGTGCCTTGTTTTTTCTGCCCACAAGACAACATTAATTTATAATTTTGTTTTAATAATCTATATTTATTACAATTATTTAATAACCTATATTTACATAATCTCCTACTAGGCTTGTACGACACATTTAACAACTTAAATTAAATTACTCTTTCTAATAGTAAACTGGCCTCAAGATTGAACAAGGATAATTATTTCTCCTCTTTTCAAGAGGGAATCTATGATTTTTAAGTTAACCAAATATTTCCCATTCTTACCCCATATAATTAGCCAATAGAGCTACGTGCAGACTGCAGGTTTTAATCCTCAATTTAGATTTTTTTTTAATTAAATCATATGAAACATATGTTTTGTATTCGTCCTGTGTAAGAATGCAATCCAGCTCGCTGTGAGGCGAGCATGAGCAGAAAATGGCGCAAAAACATAGACAAGAATGTGATTCGAGGTGTTGTTTTACGCCTGGAGCCACTTCCTTTTTACCAAATCCTATCAAGAAGAAGACAAAGAAGAAAAATTTACTAGTTCTACAATTTTATTTTACCTCCACTGACTACTTTCAGCATTGTTGTCTTCTGCTCGCACCCAGAAATGTGACGTCTGTTGCCATACAATTACGTAAAAGTTGGATAAATGCGGCCTGGCTGTTTAGACTGCGGGCATTGTAAAAAATCTGATTCAGGACTACATATGAAAGCGACCTGGGTCGGAGTTGAAGAAAATCTGAATTGAGCTGTTCAGACTCTCCTGAAAATTTCTGATACAGGTCACATATGGACATAAAATCCAACTCGACGTTCTAAAGGACAGTGACGGAATTCACATCAAATGATTTTGTGTAATGGCGGAGTGTACCTTCGTACATAACTTGGCATTCACAGGAGCAATCTGAGCTGTGCTTTTGATGAGGTTAACCTCAACCTAAGTTCAGGAGGAGCTTGGCTGATAATTGACCATAAGCTCCCGCCTATCCATATTCCCAGTATATAAGACATTATCCACGGGACATTTATGTTTTGCAGGCTATCCTTGTGCAAGCTATAACACACCTGATGTCACCAAATGAGTTCTTTGGTCTTGCTTAAGTTTGACACCACAGTCAGAACCATCATTTGTTTACTCCTTCCATGTTTAATTTAGTTTTTTCATCAAAAACAAGCCTCAAGTCATATTTAGATTGACTCATGCATGTTTGTGTAATCCTGTTTTCTTTTTCTGTGAGCGCAAAATGGCTCGATGACTGTAGCAATGTCAATTGGCCATATCACCACCCATTAACCAATTAGATGAATCGCTCATGCATCTCAATGAAGAACGTATGTGCTGACTGAGCCGGAAAAGAAACGTAGCAGAACCGCGTCAATAAACAATCATCAAAAAGTTTTTTAGCTGACAAAAGATGAATATATCTGTCAGAAATGTGTAGATTTTCAGTATGTCAACAAGCAAAATCCTGTAGGGGTGTGGCGGGAGCATGTTAGTGAGTGGAACATGAGGTTACTGTTTAGACTGCGGGCATTGTAAAAAATCTGATTCAGGACTACATATGAAAGCGACCTGGGTCGGAGTTGAAGAAAATCTGAATTGAGCTCTTCAGACTCTCCTGAAAATTTCTGATACAGGTCACATATGGACACAAAATCCCACTCGACGTTCTAAAGGACAGTGACGAAATTCACATCAAATGATTTTGTGGAATGGCGGAGCGTACCTTCGTACATAACTTGGCATTCACAGGAACTTGGGTCAATTCGAGCTGCAGTTTGAATGTAGTCAAAGAATGTTATTTTAAATACGTCAAATTCACAATGGGCTCTTTTTTTATTAGGATGCTTTGAAGCAACTGGAAAAAAAGCTCTGTATATGTACGGATTAAGGGCACTACATTTTACCATTTTTACTTGACTCTGATGCCACGGCCACACTATGAAAAAATCCAATCCACTTGATTGGTTTCGCATGCCACTGTACAAAACTACAACTTCCAGGCTAAGTGTGTGATTTCAGGTTCAGCTGTTGTTCAACTTTGACCTGCGATACAGAATCATGTGACATGTCTGCACAGCCCTGGATTGGAGAGGTGAGAGCATGGGCTGACTAAAATATTGTTTTAAAGCAAGATTTAATTTTTTGGATTTCAGTGTTGAGTGAATACTTCTGCCGTTTGGATGATCTATATGTAGGGCTTGGTATTTATATGTATAAAAAATGCTGCCTGGAGGGCAGGGTCTTCACAGGGTTGCACCGTTATGTGATTGCCAACTGAGCTTTCAAAACTAGTATGTTTCAGTAGCTTCCCACTACTTATAAAACTCACATGTGTCATGTTCTGTTTGCAAGTAATTAAGTTTTGCTGTCACCTCATTCTATGATCACTTATTGTCCCAGAAAACGGCTCTGCTTAGTGAGTTGCTCATCACAGTAGCTGACTTGACACATTCTGTCAAGAGTGAGGCGTCACGGTGGCGCAGTGGGTAGCACGGTCGTCTCACAGCAAGAAGGTCACTGGTTCTAGGCTTGGCTGGGGCAGGTGGCATTTCTGTGTGGAGTTTGCATGTTCTCCCCGTCATCGCGTGGGTTTTCTCCGGGTGGTCCGGTTTCCCCACAAGTCCAAAGACATGCGGAATAAGTGAATTGAATAAGAACGATTGCCCATAGTGTGAATGTTTCCCAGCGATGGGTTGCGGCAGGGAAGGGCATCCGCTGCGTAAAACATATGCCAGTGAGTTAGCGGTTTATTCCGCTGTGGCGACCCCGAAAGGGAATAAAGCCGACATGAAGATGCATGCATGTCAGAAGTGTTTTGGAATTTTGATACAAACTTTTTTATACACAATTTGTATTGTAAAATGTGCTTGTAATTAAAATAACTGGTTAATTTGATTGCTTGTTCTGTTCCCTCTTCTTTGGTTTCAACATTAACATCTGTGGTTACTTTACTCTGTATTGAGTGGTTTTTTTCACCTTAGATGACTAGCTAAGGTTAAGCACTTTCTTGCACACCAGCACTTTGAAACAGTAATACATGTCTTTATCGCTTCGCGGCTGGATTACTGTAATGCACTTTACTTTGGAGCGAGTCAGTCCTCTCTTACACATCTCCAGCTGGTGCAAAATGCAGCAGTTCACCTTTTAGCTGGAGCATGTAAGAGGGACCATATAACACCCAATTAAGCGTTCCCTTAACACCACTCGACTGGCTGCCTGTTAGTTTCAGAGTCCATTGTAAAATTGTTTTATTTGTTTAAAATCTTTTAATGGTGTCACCCTGCCTTACACCACCAAACTACTCTCCCCACATGTACCACTAGGTGCTTCAGGTCAGCTGACCAGCTTGACAAAGTGGAAGAATAGAACATATTCAATGTCTATAGCGAATCTGTGGAATGCCTTGCTATTAAATATTAGACAGGCCTCCTCACTGCCCATGTTTAAAAAGATACACTTTTATTCCTTGGCTTTAAATTCAGCGTGAGAGTCTGACGTGTTTTATTGCTCTGCACTGTTTCAAGCCTTTTACTGTTCTTATTGTTTTTGATCTTTTTAGCCTTATCAAGACCTGATATGTTAAATAGTTTTTAATGATTCTGCCCGAAGTTATTGTTTTTATTTGTCACTGTACAGCCCTTTGTTCAGCTATGGCTGTGTGAAGGCACTCTGTAAATAAAGCTAAGAGTTGAGTTGAGTTCTGAACCCTGGTTGGTTCTAGTCACAATTTATCAGTCTAGTCCTAAACAACAAACATTACCAGCCCAACCTAAACAAGTCCTCTATGGTGAGGAACACAACATCTTCTCGCTCTCATTTCAGACCATCTCAACGTCCATTTAATCCAAGGTCTCAGAAATTAAGGCATCAGTATGGCCAGGAGTATGGTGAAATATATTCCCTATTCACTATTAATTTTTCAATTTGAATAAAGAATAAATTAAAACAATTGTTTTCATTTTATTCATTTTTATTTTGAAAATAAGTATGGGAAAAACTAATTTTCTTTTCTTTTTTTTCTTTTTTAAAATGAAAATTAAATGAACGAATTAATGGTACATGGAACCTGTGAAAAACATACACTCTGGTGGACAATCTTAAACAAAAAGGGTGGAGAATCTGCTTTAACTTCTTTTATTCCTCTTCCAACACCAAACCAAATGGAATGTTTAACATCGACCATTGGTTTTAGAGCATCAACCTCAAGTTGTATGACCGCAAACCACTGAAACAAGTGTTTTCCATTACTGCTCCCTCTCCAGAAGAGAATGCGAATACTCATTCTTCTTGTGTTCTCCAGTTTCCACAACCAAGATCATAGTGCAGGAGGCACCACTAGGGGTCAGGGCTTGACACATTTGCTCTTTTGATTCTCTTGTGAGGGAAAGGGAGCAGTGAACCCATTGGCATTTATCACAATCTCACGCTAAACAAATCACAAACAGATACCCTGAGCTGTAATCTCAAATACAACACTAAAGATGATGTCAGTTTGAGAATGCATTGCTATGTTAGAAATGTCTGAGGAGAAATAATGAGTGTTTACAGACTTTAGCAACAAGAATGCTCTCTGTCTGTATGTGAGATCCAGCATTGTATCTAAACGGCACAAAACCCAGCAGCACGGCTCATGAATGTTGATTAGCAAAACAACACGCAGGGAAGAGATTTGACAGAGAAACCATTCATTTGAGAAGCAAACAGAAGAGAAGTCTCAAATTAATAGTGTGCAGATTGTTTCATCAGCTCTGAGATTTTTTGAGCCACTGAGATTTGTTGCATGTGGTCTACTAAGTGGGATTTCCATGGCAACTGAATGCATCATCAGGCAGTTGTGTGTGTGATGGCTGGATTGAGCTGGAGCTGAGGGCAGAAGGACTTCTGTTCACTGCACTGTCAAAAGCTTTTCCTACAGTACGATGCTAAATCCATTTTTAAAGGAGACACGGGTTCACTTGCAGCATGCATGACAACTATAGAGCTCATAAACTATACCACAAATGTTTGCTTTTCCATCCATCTATATTCATCTGCTTTTCCTGGGGCTGGGTCGCGGGGCCAGTAGTCTAAGCAAAGACGCCCAGACATCCATAAACACTCCACCGGGGGATACAGAGGCATTCCCAGACTAATCTGGAAATATAATCTCTCCATCGAGTCCTGGGTCTTCCCCGAGGCCTCCCACCGCAAAACACCTTCCTAGTGAGGCGTTCAGGAGGCATCCAGAACAGATACCGGGCCACTTCAACAGGCTTCTCTTGATGTGGAGGAGCAGCGGCTCTACTCCAAGCTCTTCCTGAGTGACGGAGCTTCTCACCCAATCTCAAAAAAGGAGTGCCCTTTTGTTTCACTTTTGTTCAGTATAATTAAAATAGGTTAAAATACTATTTCATGTCCAAAGCCAATTTTTTTTGTTAAATTAAATATCAGCAATGTTGCCCATTTTCAAACTAATCCCGAACATTTGTTCAGCATTTTGAATGAGACAACTTTTCAATGAGTAAGCCAGTTAACTTTCTCCTATAAAAAGCCAATAACAACCATGGTTTAGCTAATAAATTACATCGATATACCTTTATAGAACAATGCAAAGCTGTAACCAGGCCTAAAAAAATTTGACCTTGAGAGAATTCAGCCTGACCCAACCTGATGTCTTATTCAATACTCATCAGGACTTGTTATCGTGCTGCGTATTTCATACGCCTTGGCCTTGTAATGCACCAGATGCACCTGAAATGTAATAAAAGAGTAAGTAATTAGCCTTTATAATTGATTTATATTATGCATTTTAGGATTAAAATATTCTTATTGTCCGATATGCCTCATCTGCATTGAGTTCCCTGTCATTTTGCTATTGCATTTTAACATAGGGTGCTACATTTTGTTTTACAATTGTTTTTTTTTATATAAAACCAATTGAATGATTGTTTCGATTAAACATGTGGTCAAACCCTTTCCAAAATTCAAATTTAGTTCTATTGGGAGGAGCAACTAAAAGGTAATCTTAAGAGTCTAGCCTCCGTTTTACCTTCTCAGCGTCCGTTTTTGTCTTTAGCAGCAATATAAGCACATCACATGACCGTACACTGCGGAGCCCTATTGCACAGCTCATGTACAACTGTATAAATAAACCCTGTCTATATTAAAAATTTACCTAACAGAACTATGACTGAAAATAACATCCAGCCATATATTTATGATCCTTTTTTATGAAAATAGAATGGTGAAATAAACCAAATCTGCAGAGATTCAAGCAGGGTGAGCCTGTATGGTGAGCAACTGAACTAGTTTGCTTAATGTTTTTTTTAAATAAGGCTAACTTAACATTGACATTCGTGATTTTCCATATTTGAGCATTCATTGAGTATGAGCTGGTGATGGAGTTCAATCTCCTTCTCATGTGCTCGCAGCTCGGCTGCACATTTCAAAGATAATTGCCCATAAAAGGAGCTCTGTTCCTAGTTGCATCAGAGAGCCAGGTTTAAAATATTCTGAAAAATGTTCCAATTGGGAGTAGGATTTTGAACAGTGGAATTCTCTGTCAGGAGATCAAATTATTATATTTTTACACTTGTGTGTTTGTGTATATATGACTCATATGACATAATACATCAGTTATTTCATTATTTAATGATTTGTTCAGGTTTTGCACCCTCATTGGTTGTTTGACTCTTAATTTAGTAACATTTTTGTTCCATAAATTGTGTCCAATCAGAATTCATCACTGACATTTCAGACGTTAACTTTAAACCATGCATACTTATGCATTCATACTATGCTTCTAATCTTTCGTTGTGAAACACATCAATCAAAAGCACACCCATGATGTGTTCTTCATATCACGAAGGATTCCAGCATCCTCTCAGATGACCATAGGGGCTGAATAACCCCAGAGTTGCCCCTCACAACAGAAGTCATAGAGGCTGTCGGCTCACTTTGACTCCAGCTTCCCTTCAGGCCTTGCGGGTCTGCTCTGCTGCTCTGTACAGTCATTGGGACTGATAGAGCATGAGACGGCCAGGAAACGCTCCAGTGAGCCGCAGATGCCTCAGACGGACAAGGTCGACCGAGGAGCAGACGCTAGACAGACGAACCATCACTAGGCTGTCTTTATACTCAACGTCAAAATTTCAGGCGACAGAAAGTCTTATAAATTGTTTGAGCACCATACTAGAGGAAGAGGCTCACAAATCTTATCAGAAATATTACAAGGATTAAAAATTCCCTTTATGTATCTAAAGTGGATCTGGATTTTGAACAACCTCAGTTAAATAACCTTTGAAAATAACCTTTTGAATTATCTTGTGTTGCATGCTTTAATTGTAGCCAACTGTATTCTATTTACTTGTAGATTAATAGCATTAGCCGTGGTGCCAACATCTAGGAGGTAAAAAGGTGATAAAATGGTCCTGTCTTGGTTTTGGTGTCTGGTAGTTTTTTCCAGTAGTAGCCAGTGTATTCAGGGCTGCATTTATTTACCTCACACACATAGGCATATACGCACACACGCACGCACACACACACAAACACACGCGCACGCGCATACACGCACACACACATACAAACACACACCAACACACTGAGCACATTTTTAAACTGTGGGAGGAAACTAGTCTCAATCCCAATCCCACATGCACAGAGTAAACACAGATTATATAAGGAAATTGCTCAAATTAAAAATAAATAGAATAAGGTGTATGATGAGTGAAGGTTGTAAAAAATATAACGTAATATAACTATAACTATATCTGAAGTCCAAGGAGCTTTTAGGTAATCTGCAGATCAAAGAGTAAAGTGTGACATTAAAGTAAATTGGGAAATTTGGAGCGACTGGAAATGTGGAAAGAGTTCTGTTGCTTAGTGCAATATTTAATGAAAATATTAAAGAGTGTTGGTGGTGAAAGTTATGGGTTCAGGAGCTGAATGGCCTGAGGGAAGAAGCTGTCCTGGTGTTTGGGGGTCTGAAGCGCCGGCCGGAGGATAAGAGCTGGAAGAGGTGGTTGCCTGGGTGAGCACCATCCAGAGTGATTTTGAGAGCCCTCTTTCTCATTCTGGAGGAGTACAGTTCTTGAAGGGATGGTAGGGGAGCTTCAAAGATTTTTTCTGCAGTCCAAATTGTTCTCTGGAGTCTCCCGATGTCTGCTTTAGAGGCGGAGCTAAACCAGACAGTGATGGAGGTGTACAGAACAGACTCGATGACCGTGGAGTAAAACTGGGTTAGCAGTATCTGTGAAGGGTTGAACTTCTTCAGCTGGTGCAGGAAGTACTTCTTCACAATGAAGTCGACGTGTGTGCTCCAGTAAACATAGGTACATTTAATAAATTTGGATATTACTGTTAGCAAGAAATATTATCCACAGCAGTAAGTCTACACGGTAGAGACCCAATGTTATTGTCTTCACCACATATTCAAGTCTAATATATGAATATATTGGTACCCTGTTGTAAATATTACATAGATAGAGAGAGAGAGAGAGAGAGAGAAGAGAGAGAGAGAGAGAGAGAGAGAGAGGAGAGAGAGACAGAGACAGAAATAATTTTTCTTGTAGGTTGTACTATTTAATTATGGAGTGTATAAGTTATGTATTTCTTGAAATCATTTGCACCCTTGTATCACTTTTTTTGCAACATTAAACTAGGTATCAGACATCTTCTGTAATCAAAAAAAGAAAGCAAAACATGTTTGAGAGGAGACGAAACCAGTAAATGAACCAGCAAATTAAACCAGGGATCCGCTTTATGAGCCACAAGATTTTAACCTCCGTGCAAACAAATCTGAAAACTTGTTTAATACATTCCTACATCACAGAGATCTGCCTCAATTAGCTTATGACCCTGACTAAATTACTTTTCTGGTTTGATCGTGATAAGAGATTCTGTTATCATAAACCAAGCCTTTATTAGATGGAGCATATCACAAAATCAACCCACACTATAAATTCCTCCTCGTGAAAATAAAAATGGATACCTCCTCCGCAGTCGCAGTGTTATGCCAAGCAGTGGATTCCCTCGTTGTTGTGTGTTTTTCCTCCCTCCACAGGTGATGATCTAACAGTGGGGTGGGAGGCAGACGTCAGTCATGGAGACGTCTGATAATTAGCCAGGGCCTCCTCTGGCATGCCCGCTCGGGTGGCGTTCTCCTGGGCTTCAGGTGGGCAACCAGATGCCTCATTTGTCAGCTTCAACCTGTCAAAGAGAAACTCCAAAAGCTGCTGAAAAAGCTGCATGTTCACTGAACTCACGAGATTGATTCTGAGTCCTGTTTCATGCCACTGACTACCAAAATAACCAAAAATGGTGCCACTGAATGTTTTATAAAAACAATTTTTGTTATATTAACCTACATTTGTTACATCACTATCCACAAGCAGACAACTGCATTGTATTTAATTGACTAAAGATCTTTAGTGCCCTGTACATTATCAATTAATCAAACAATCAATCGATCGATCAATCAATCGATTAATCTATTAATCAAAAAGGGATTCATTATATAAACTTGCTTTCAGTTGTGATGAAAAGTTAGTCATTATAAGAAATATCAGTAATATAGATAGTAATGTTTCCTATAAGATTGAGGTTATGTATAGGCGAGTGAAGTGTGTGTACTTGGGATAGCAATGAAAGGAGGAGAGACGGAAATGACATGGTATAGGAGAAGAACAGATAGTAATGGAGGAGATCAATGACTATAACAACATGCTTTTCCAAAATAAAACAACACAAAATAATCACTAATTTATACACCATCACAAAGTGTGCATGAAGAGAGGGAGAGCTTTTCCAAGAGACGTCATATGGCCTCAGGCGACCAATAGGAGAGCAGGATACTATGCACGAGCATGTAGCATCAGGCCTGGAACTGACCAATAGGGGAGTAGGATGCTACGCATGAACACACAGCATCAGACCAGGAACTGACCAATAGGAGAGCAGGATGCTATGCTTGAACACACAGCATCAGGGCTGAAACTGACCAATAAAAGAGCACAACATTTGGTGGCAAATTGAATGCGGTTACTCGATGTCCAGTGTTGTCGGCTGTCAAATTTTAAATATCGAATATGTACATCCGTATGAGTTTTTCATATCTTGAATTTTTTTTGTATCATGAAACAAAATATTTTTTATTTTGCATTCAGTGTTTCCCAATCCTTTAGGCGTGCAGCCCTGCACATTTCAATTGCAACCCAGTGTGCATGAAGTCTTGCTACAGACAATCTGAGAGGCCCTTAACTATTGTAGCAGGTGTGTTTTATGATGGTTGAATAAAACATGGTTATGCTTAAACTATTAGAAATTTTAATAAGTTCTGTTGAAAAATTTTGTGGATGAAACATTTCTAGCTTCAAAATCTCGAGCAATGTTACATCAGAGAACCTGCCTGCATCTTGCTCAAATCCATTTCTTTCCCACCAATATTATGGTTCACACAGCTGTGGAGTGCTTTTTGTGTGATTTTGTGCTACCTCTGGCACCAATATGTCTTATTGAGCATTTTCTGAATCCCCCTACGGGGACCAGTGTGACGTAGTGTCAAAAGCAATTCCAATAAAGTCAGGGCCTTGAACCAGGACCGTTTTTCACCAATAATGACTACCTTGGCACCGCTCTACCAAGGAAAATGTGTCTTAGAATAAGACAACATAACCTTTTACTAAACAGATGTACATCATCAGTATCTCCCTTTTTCTTTTCCTTCTTTTTTTTCTTTAACAGAGTAACACTTACTGTTATTGTTGTAGAAAGATTTAGATGCAACACTTAGAATTAATATAAACTTCACAATCAGACCAAATGTGATTGGATAGTTCCAGTCACATGTGAACAACATTTAACAAAAGCCACCTTTTGGTTAGCCTTGTAAGGGAATTAGATCAATAGGAAGAATATTATGAATCAGTATTAGCTGATTAACATAAATTATTATACGCTGAACCCAAAACGAGCTGGGTAATGATGCCTTCAATTTATATAGTGTTTTTTTCCAGAGCTCAAAGATGCTTTACAATGTTTAGAGTATTATTCATTCACTCCACATTCACACACTGGTGTTGATAAGCTACCTTGGTAGCCCTCAGCTGTCGATCAGTACTTAGCTGTCAATTCGAGCTTGCAGCCATCCATACAGGACATTGAGAGTGAAGTGGCTTACCCAGGGCCATAACGGCAGAATGGACTTGTGGGGATCGAACCGCCAACCTTCAGGTCCCCCCCCCTATACATAGTTTATATATCGCTTTTATGTTACATAAAATTAAAAGATAATAAGAAAATAAAAGATACAAAATGCCACGCAAAGACTATTTTGTGTCATGATACGAAAAACTTAATAACATATTCGACATTTGAAATATAGGCGGAAGACAACACTGGGTATCATGTGACTGCATTCAACTCGCCACCAAACGTTCTGCTCTATTAGTAAGTTCCAGCCCTGATGCTGTAAGCTCATGCGTAGTATCCTGCTCTCTTATTGGTCAGTTCCAGCCCTGATGCTGCAAACTCGTTCGTAGTATCCTGTTTTCCTATTGGTCAGTTCCAGCCCTGATGCTGCTCTCTCACTCTCTTAGTATCCTGCTCTCGTATTGGTAGTCTGACACCCCATGACACATTCTAGGAAAAGCTCTCCCTCTCTTTTCAGCACGCTTTCGGTTACGTGTTGGTGTCTTGAATTCATGAATATTTTCATGTTGCTTATTATAATTTTTTGGGGAGTTATTTATTATCTTTTGGTTATTATTTTTCATTTATTTTAGTCTGTTTTTATTATTTTATTTTTATCTATTAAATTTCTAATGTGTACTTTAATGGATTGAAGAATCATGGTATATATATATATATATATATATATATATATATAAATATATTATATATTATTTATATATATATTATATATATATATTATATCTATATATATATATATATATATAGATATGTATATTATAATATATGTATATATTATATCTATATATATCTATCTATATATATATATATATATATATATATATATATATATACATATATACAACAAATTCAGAATACTTAGGCCACCCCAGAACAGATTAAATCAGTATTTTGAGGTATCACTATACATATTTAAAAAAAAATACATTTAAGAAATAAGCACAGGACAAAAAACAACAACATAAGATTTGCACAAAGCAGCTAAGACTTCAGATAATTCTTAAACAACAAGAACCATTAGAACTCTGTCATCTCAAATGGTGGCACACCTAAAACATTACAGAGTTCACTCAGATAAAGTCCTCTGTTACTCACATATTCTGTCTTGTTCTTGGGCAGGTCACTTGGTTGCAGCACCACAGAATTATCCTTTTGATTTGTCTGAAAACAATAAAACACAGTCCGGAATCTGGGCATGCAAGAGAGTAGGCAGGAAGAGAGCTCAAAAAGAGAATGTTCTGGGAGGTGTCTTAGGTTTTTAAAGTGGGAAGAATGGCTGGCACTTTCCACAATAACCTTACAACAGAGAGTGAAACAGTTCAGCCCTGGGAGGAAGGAATGCTCCACTACCCTCTAAGTCTACTCTTACATCCATATTATAACGTACACACATCCTACAGTGTGCTGAAGAATACACATCTCTTACCGTCCTTATGCTATGTTAAACTTCATTTTACAACAAAGAGTGTGGTGCTTCGAGCAGCAGGCATCTTGCCTTTACTAATCTTTTACCCCTCAATTGAATATCTGCTAAGCATCAAAGCTTCACGAGTGAGCATCGTTCTGTGTGAACGTGTGCGTAGAAGACTTCTTAACGCATAGAGAAGGAACTGTGTGCACTGTAGCAATGACGATGTGGACTGCTAAGTATTCTGGTTGTCATGATTGAGCGGGACAGGGATTAATAAAGGAAAAACAAAAGTTTTTTTTGGATTTGCTTTTTTATTGTGAATGATGCAATCCATACAAACACAAGATCTTTCCAGATTAGAATTAAATCAACTGATTCTCAAGGTAAGATAAACGTTTATGAGACTACGACAGCTTCAGTACTTTAATAACTCAAGTAAAACAATATATAATATAAAATAGTATAATATAATATATAAATAAATGGATGGATGTGTGCAGACAAACAGACTGTGAATAACGAGAAAGAAATACATCATTAATTAATAAAAACAGTTATATATAAAACAATAATATAATACCTAATATATATAATATGTAATATATATATATATATATATATATATATATATATATATATATATATATATATATATATATATATATATATATATATATATATAAAATGAGTGTGTGCAGACAAACATACTGTGAAAATGAGGAAAAAAAACGTAAATAAACAAATTCATTAATTAATAAAATACTTGCATATGAAAACAATAAATACATAAACAAAAGTAATTAATTAAACAACTACATTTGATATAAGCAAAAATAAAAAATAAATACATAGATAAATAAATAAATAAACAAACTTTGCAGGAAGACAAAGAGGACAGTCTGGTGATCAAAGATTGCTTTTTTAGCTCTTGTTGTTTTCGAGCATCGTTACTCGTTATAAGAATCAACCTTCAGTTCAACATCAAACATCTTCTCCCTGCTGTGACCCTCTACACAGACAAACTCGCTTTAAAAAGAAAAGTTTGATTTCTTACTAAAAACTCTGATCTCCGCAGATCTGAGAATTGTTATGGCGTCAAAAACTGAAGAAAAAAGTTTGTTTTCATCTCATCTTTGAAGAATCGATACCGTAAATGTTGTTTTTTCTACCTAGAAGGGAAAATAATTAGTGGGTATCGTTTTCATCAAATCAGCGTGCAATACAGCCAAGCTTCACACGTGCCACTTCCATCATCGTCTCTGGAAGGCTAGCAGTGGGTGTCAGATTGAGTCCCAGCCTGCGGAGCTCCAGAAGATGGCAGGCTGAGTAAATTGAACTGATCTGTGTTGATTAAGGGTGAACCGAGGGCAGCAGAGAGCAGAGACACGAAGGTCACCCCCTTTATCTATAATCACATCACAGCAGCGCTCTACTGGTGGATCAGCGTCTCATAATTGCTCATTATTCATGAGTCAGTCGGAGAGAGAGATTCATGAGATGTTCTGCTCCCTGAGCTCCTCGAATGGCTGCTACAGGAGATGTTTAGCGAGGATAATACCGTAAATGTTAATCCTGATGTTCAGACGGGTAATTACGTGGACTGAAGGACCTGTGTTTGTGAACTAAAAGGCAGGGATTAAAGGTTAAAAACATTCCTGCTCATCAAAACGTGCTGCAGGTCCTGTGTCTGCTGCATCAAGCGGGTTTAGGGGATCAATATCCAATCCTTCTCATTACAGATTAATCCCTGGATATCCTCCTTCATTTACATCACATTTGACGGTTGCTACATTCAGGATGTAGTGATGGACTCAGTGTGGGCTGTGTTAACTTCATTGTGTTTTTTAAAACAAAGATTAATTCAGCTCAACAAATACAATTTTCTAAAATGTTAAGGAGATCTGTAAAACAAAACAGTACTTTGAACAAAACCTGCAAGGTACAATTAAATCAGTTTGGTTAACTTAAAGGTGCCGTTAATTTATTTATTCATGTATTTATGTTAATTATATTAACTTATTAATTAATTATGGTTTGTGTAGTTATGGTAAAAAAAACTGATTAACTTAATTTTTCATTCACTTAATGAAATTAATATATTCATAAAACCATGTTTTTTCTGATTTCTATTTTTATTCATGAATCGTTATTTAAAGTTTATTTAATTTTTATTATTTATACTTTATTTATTTAGTTTTTAAATTATAATTTATGCATTTTATTCATAGTATTTTTACATTTCACACATTCATTTGTTTGTTGTTTATTTATTAATTTTCATTAAGTTTGGGTACATTTTATATATATATTTTTAAATCATAATTTAGAAGACATATCTAAACATTTTTTTTATACTCATTCATAAGTTCATGAATTTACATCGCTTGCATTTTTTGAGCTTATTACATTTGAATAGCTATAGTTTATTTACGATAATTATGCTAAGTTTATGTATTTATTTAAATATTTATAGCTATTAATAATGGTTCATATATTTTTACATCAATTGATTTATTATGTTTTCTATATGTTATTTTGTTCATAGTGCATTTATTTATAATCATTTAATGTTTCTACTACTAGTAAACACTTTTTATTCAATTTCTATTGAATGTATTTATTAAAGCATAATAAAACATGTATTTAATTAATTATTTATGGTACATTTCTTGTTTATTTCTACCTTAAACATGTATTTTTTTTCGTAAACTTCTATTTCTGTATATGCATTTTATATTTTTTTATTTATTTACACGCACTACAATAAATCACTTGTTATTCTAAAGTCAAACACTGTTTTAAAACAAACAAAAAAACATGCAAGTAATGAAAAACAAAAATGTTACATAAAAAACATAAAACAAACCTTAAAGATACATGCACATAAAGTAAATGTTTTAATACCAAAAATCTATTTAAAACAATTTACACAAAGAAGTTATTTTGTTTTGTTTTTCATTATGCTACTATTTAAACATGTTATAAAATAATAAATAATACATTAAATTAAATATTTTTAATGTAAAACAATCTTAAATGAAACTCCAATAAATAAACGTGTTGTTATAGTTCACTATAAAAACAAATAAAAATGAACTAAATAATATAATGTTTTACCTAAAATCGATCTTAAAATGTAACACCTTCGATCCATGGTTGATCGATGGATTAATAGAACCAATAACTAAAACCTTTGTATTATGTTTACTTTAATGAATATATTGTTGAGGTGGTGGGTTCATCCGTTCGTCCCATTCATCTTCAGAAATGATGGAAAACACTGTTTTACTAATCTGCATATTATGAAACAGAGAATAAAACAGGAAATAAACATTTCTCAAAATCGAACAAATCACACAAACAAATCTTCCTTTAACAAGAATCGACTACCTTGAGACAACAAGCCAAACTTGAGTAATTAGCACAAAGAAGTGCACTTTAAATAAAATCCAAACATCACTCTTGCCTGCTCGTCTGCAGCAAGAGAAAAGATGAGAGCAGAGATAAGTTTGAAGAGCGTGAGACCCTCCTCCGTCATGCGTCTGCTAGTGCGTCGTGTCACAGATAAACCCGCACCATACGTCTGCTGATAAGATGCTCACAAACAACTCGCCTTCCTGAAGCTGTCAGGAGCCTCTGATCTGATATTGCTTTCTTCTCACAATAAAAGCCAAAGGGAGCTCATCTGAATTCAAGGAAGAGGCAACACAGAGAGAGCAAGAACAATATTCGCTTTATTGGCTTGCCTCTACATTTCCTCACACACTTTTAAAAAGGTCACATGACATGTAACCAGGCACTGATAGCCAGTTGGCCTTTTGAAAATGCTTATTACTTAAATCAGATTTGATATAAGCGCGCTAGTCTTAGCACCTCGCCTCCAGCCAGACTCCTTTCTGCTCACAATTCTCAGCCAATTAGCTGTGTGGCAGCAAAGCTAATTAAAATAAGCTAAGTGCAATGAATCACCTGCTTTGACAGCGAACTGCCACCAGTGAAGAATGCTGCCGTTTGCTGCTATCGGCTCCAGCGTGAATCACTCTGAGCTTTATCCACAAGCTAACGCTGGGATTTAGAGGCCTGTCCGGGTGCTTTAAGTAGCTAAAGCTACTCTTTTCAGGGTTGAAACTGCTTAGCATGAAAACTTTTCTCTCTGGGAGGTGGATATTAACTCTTATGAGAGATCAAAGTCTATCTTTTTAAGAGTAATGGATATATGTTATCGGGTTACCTTTTAAAATGATGTGTGAAATGCTGTCTATTTTAGTTTGCAAGGTGGAAATATTGATCCGAGGATTGGTGTTTAAGTTTTAAGAAAAACATTTAATTTAATTTTAAGTGCCTCTCCTAAGGATTTAATAAGTTGAAAGGTGAAACTCTAACAATAGGGTTTCCATCCTGGGGAGCTCCAGTCGCTCCTCCCTCTGCTTCCCCGCCTGTGACGCACCTGTGTGGGGGTAGACATGCGCATCACTGCCCTCTTCTGCCTCTCCATCGTCTGCATTGATTTTCTTGTCTTCCTTCTTTTCTACCCATTGAGTACTACACTGCTTTTACTCACACGATGAAGAAAAGTATGCGCTTTCCTTGCATTTAGCGATCATAGATTGGCACTTGAGGACAATTCTTGAGCTTGTTTTCGATCTGCTGCTGTAAAATGGCTTTAATTGACCGACAAAGAATGTATGTATCATTTTGCACAGATATCTTGTTCCTTAGAGAGCATTGCTGAAATTTGTGTTGAAATTAACTCAACTAAACTCTTATTTATAACACACTCTAACACAACAGCATTGATCCAAAGTGCTCACAATAAAATATCTAAATAAAAGAGCACAAATAAAACACATTACAAACAGCCAGAGTGAACAAGTGTTTCTTTAAAAGGGATCTAAAAACAGGTAAAGAGCAGCATTTGAGGGAAGTGCATTCCAGAGCTTTAGGGCAGCCACCGAAAAAAGCTATATCCCCTTTAAGCAGATGCTTAATCCTGGACACCTAAGGGACCAGCTGACCTAAGGGAGCATGAGGAGTTGTAGGGGTTAAAGATGTATAATGGGGTAACACCATGTAGACTCATGAAAACAAATAAAAGGAGTTTAAAGCGTATGTGGATGCACTATAAACCAATGAAGAGATGTTAGAACTGAAGTGATATGCTCAAACTTTTGAGCAGTTAAAGGATTTGCAGATTAAAGTACATTACAGTAATCTAGCCTGGTGCTTATTAAAGACAGACTGCATTTCTATTTTCAGCCCAGGGTCCATTTTAAAGTCCAAGTTCAAACTTTATTGTTTGCAAAAATAGTTTAACTTATTGAGCAGAACCAGAGAACCAGCACAGTCTGGTCCAAACACTTTGAGTTTTAGACTCATTTAAAATATTACAATTAATGACATTCAAGATTTAATGTGTTGTAAAATAGATTGTTTTATGAATAAGCAAATTAACCTACACACATAGTAGGCTAAAGGGCCCTAAAAATGGAAAATAAGGCAAAAAAATACAAAACAAAAACAAAACAGCTTTTGCGTGTGCATCAAATCAGTAAATCGTTTTCTTGCAAAATCGCAGAGTATATTATGTCTGAGTTGGTGAGGTAATTTTGAGAGTTTTTAAAGTTTCTTTATGAAAAATGTCTGGAGGTCCCACTGACATACATGTTGTACCATAAAGAGTTTTTGTACCCTAAATGGTGTTTTTCTGACAAATGGCAACTAATAAGTCATGTTATAGGTCAACTTTAAGTTTATTGCAATTAATTCCCATTTAGTCCTGCTTATCCCCATATAAAACCTTTTCAAAGGAAATTTTACAGTCTTACAATTTCCCAAATTCGGCAACCCTATCAAAAAAACATTATTTACTCCAATGGATTTAATTACAAAACATGCCTTTCACAGTACTCTCTAACCTAATTTGTGTTTAAGCAGGCCTCCAGTCACCACTGATGCGGCTTTGATTGCATAACTAAACTCCCCTCTAGCATCAGATGTTTTATCGAAGGACTGTTTCTATAATGTAACACACAGAGGAAAACAAAGCCAAGCACTAAATTCCATGACGCTCTCACCTCACGTCTATTTACAGCCAGCATTTTTTCCCTCGTGCAGCATCTGTTGCTGTAAGAGCCGGTTATATTTGATTCTGTTGGGACTTCTTGGAGCATCTCTTGACATAGACAGAGATATGAATAATTTAACTTTGCTTACCCTACACGTCTAACTAGTACAATCCATCCATCCATCTTCATGTCGGCTTTATTCCCTTTCGGGGTCGCCACAGCGGAATGAACCGCCAACTCACTGGCATATGTTTTACGCAGCGGATGCCCTTCCCTGCCGCAACCCATCGCTGGGAAATAACTAGTACAATGATGGCTGTTAAATCAAACTCGCAATCTCTCAGGCATGAGCTTAACAGATGAATCATGATTCAGAGTCTTTATCTGTACGTTCAAGAACAAATATCTTTAACATGTTTCAGAGCTGTAAAGCCCTTCAGGGCGAGTAAAGACATCCAAAGACCTTCTTTTGCAAGCTATTTTCATTTTTAATACTGAGTTTAATCAATCCTCTCTCTCTCTCATTTGTAAGAAGGAAATTGGCCTCACTAATGAATGAGAACAAAAGGGACTAAGTTAGTTTTTAAGCCAGAGTAAACAGTGTTTCATTTCTCTGTTAGATTAAGGGCAGGCATGGAGCTGAATGCTAATGACTGATGGTTAGCGTTAGAGCTAATATATCAGGGTAATATACTTTGCTTTTATAATTGCCAGCAGTTTTATAACATCAGGTTTCAGATTTCCAGTTGATGTAGAGGGCTTGCGTATGGGTTTGTATTGTATTTAACGAATCGTGAAACTTCACACCATGAAACAAGCATTGTTGTGGTTAAAGGTCACCTATTCTGCCTTTTTAGCTTGATGTGATTTTAATTTTATGGGTCTCTTGAACAAGTTTAAGTACAAAAAGCAATTAAAATCATAATTACTTGTTAAAATGAACAATATTCCACTTACAGAGGGGGCAGCCAAGACGAACACTGTTAACCGTTTGGGTTAATAACAATGTTTAAACTGAAAAATATACTTTAACTAGTCACAAAGGCGTTTATTGATATGTGCAAGTCTAAATGCACTAATAAGAATTTGAGATCTCTAAATATGATTGATATATTCAGTGAAGTAGTATAATTGGTTTGACGCACTCCCAGACCTCAAAACTAACAGTTCTGCTGTACAGAAAATAATAACCTATTCATAGCTTTTTGAGTACTAAACATTTTATGTGTTTATCTCCACTCATTTGTGTTTAAGGTCTAAATAGTCGATTGAGAAAACCCATGAACAACCTTCTAAATAAATCGTAATTATTGTTTGGTTGGAGGACTATGTGATTAATCATTCCTTTAATTAAAAAAAAAACATTGATTAAAAAAAAAAGATTAGTGATATGGAAGAGTATGTTGTGTTGAACAAACTAAACTCATCAATATGAAACAATAGCTTTTCTTATGCTGATTTATAAAAAAAATCCTGTTTACTTTCAGCTGTTTCTACAGCACACACAAACATGATGCTACAGCTGCTGCTTCCTCTCGCTGTAACCCCCTCACAGCATAAAAAGGTAATTATAGATACAGTAGAAATAATCCACAAACAAAAGGTCAGCACGGGATTATGGTCTCCATCACCAGAACACAGTGTCCCTTCAAAGGTGAACTCAAAGTTCCATCCGACGGGGGAGCGCTTTCTGCTTCAGCCTGTATAACATGGTGTGAAAGCGTCAGAGAGAGGACAGAGCTGTTTACTCCAAAATCTGCCGAGCTAATTTATGTATTCGTCTGTCTACGCTTTGTTAGCTTCAATGCTTTGATGGGAAAAAAAACGGTCAAAAAAAAAAAGTAAATCACTTTAACTTCCCTGCCCCTCATCTTTAGAAACGGTGTGCGGATTATGAAATGGCATCACAAGCAATTTCATTTTTACCCTAACGTGCGCTGCTCTGTTTATAGAGTCATTTAGGTGCTGTTTACTTTAATGTTGGCATTGCGTGGTTTCGATCTCAAAGCACGGAGGCGAGCGGAATACTCAACAGCCTATTCTGTGAGAAAAGAAAGTGAGAATATTCTCCAGCTCCCTCGGCAGATGTGAAGCCCGGCCTATCAAAAATGAGACTGACAGAGAAAAAAACATGAAAGCTCATTTCAACTGAAATATAGAACAAAATGAGCATACTGCTGTGAAGCCACATCTGCTCATCTGTCTCGCTGGAGTCGGTCTGTCCATCGCCGTTCCAACTAAACCCCTGCCTTCGCATATGTGTGTAGGCAAGCACTGACCAAGCCCCACAAAAGTGAAGAGAGCGCACATTGTGGGGAGTATTGAGAGTGTTGAGAACATTCAACTCATCTTCATTTGTCAGAATCATCTCTGAATGTAAAAAGGCAATTTTTTAAAGATTTGGTAGCCCTTTACTGGTTTTATTAGAGTTGACACGTCTTGACAGCCATCTGTCTAACATTTTTTGACAGAGTGAGGGGGACTTTTAACATCACATGATCCTGATTGACAGTGGATACATTTTGGAACTTTACAGCAGTGTTCACCAATCACCGAGCCACCCAAGAAATAAGAAGAGCGTCTGGCTGCAGACACGCAGTCTTTCATGCGTATGTGCAGTCTGATACTCCCTTTATACATTTGAGTGGTGAACACTTTCAAACAAAAATCCACTAGCAAGAAGTTTTGCTGGCACAATCTTTCGTTCTTCCTTGTTGACAATCACTCTATCTGTATATTCTAAAGCCCCCCATCGTCTCTTATTGGTCAAGCAAGATATCAATCACTTGAGTTGCGTTCAAGTTACATCATTATGTGTCCTCCACAAACACTATGGTTTGTTTCCGTAATAGTTAATTAGAGATAGTGGTGCCAATTAATTCCATTTAAGTTTTGTTTCTGTACTGTCCTTTTTATTTTGAGTAAAATGTTGAACAAGCCAACTTTATACTTTGAAGGAAATCTAGTAATACTTGTAATAGTACTCTTAAAAACAGCAGTTTCCACCAATGAAAACAGGATTGTACTGTATGAAAAATATTACAATGTATTTATTTTATTATCTCACATGATTTCGGCCAGAACATCGTTTTATATTTTACTTTAATCTTGTAAAAAACTTCGTGCCGTATTCCGCTCCAGGCCATATGTTGGGTACATGCGTGTCTGCAGCCAGACTATATTGGGAAATAATTCATTTGATGAAAAACTTTTTTTTAGATGTATTTTTGTTGTGTCAATATTAAGAAGAAGCTGCTAATACGCTTATTATTATTTTCATAATATTGAGGAAAAGGGCTTTGTGAATGGTTGGATTTAAGAGCCCCTTGAATTCACAAATAAAAAAGAAAACAAAGCATCCAGGGAAAAAAGACCTTGATTTCTAATTGCCAAAAGCATATTTAAATGCGTGTTGATTGTCCATCATCACATACACACAGCATATTCAGCGTCTATCACCTTTTACCAATTATAACATGCTTCAGCATACATAAATAATGGTGTCTTTTTTGGCAGCAACAAAATCAGGTCTCACTTATATATTAGAGTTGACATGTCTTGACAGTCATCTGTCTAACATTTTTAGACAGAGAGAGGGTGACTTTTATTCCAAAATGACCCTGATTGACAGTATAAAAATTTTGGTACTTTACAGCAGTTGAGTGTTTTCCAATTTTCAACGTTTTGAGACATTAAAAGGTCCTGCTGAAATCCTGGAGTGGCCCATAATATTTTTTACTACGCAAAAGTATGTTTTATTCAATTACTCGGTATACTTAATTAATTAACCATTAATTTAGCAACAGTCTTACTGTAAAGTTGTTGTTTTCTAGAGCAGTGGCTTTAAAGAACAACTCTCAAATTGAATGTATTTTGTAGTTTTCAAAGAGTTGTCGTGTAAGGTAAAATTTAAGACAAATGGTCAGAATTGTGAGATACATTTTAGAAAAATCGTAGTTTCCAACCGTTCTCAGTGTTATGTTTGAATTAAAAGCATATGATGAACTATATGATTAAGGTATGATTTTGGGACTATTCTGGAAAACTAAAAAGAAATATGCATTCTTACATAGCAGCCTAAATATGTTTCTGTCGTATTTTACATTTGATTAAACATCCCAGAATGAACAAACACCTTCCAAGCCTTTGCAGTTGCATCCCACCGTATGCTGATCAGCATCGTGGAGCGTAATTACTGCACTGACATTTGGGATTAATTAGGTTACCGCCGGGTCCTCGCTCGGATTTCTTTGAAGCAAAGGTCAAACTCAGCACAAGTCAAAGAAGCGACATGCAACAAGGCCACAGAAAAAGTAATTGCTTCAATTGCCAATAGCTTCAGCGGCTGCCTCAGACACTCTGCATTTGTAAACAATTCCATTTATTTATTTGACATTATCAAAATCTCCAAAAGAAGAATCCTAGAGTATAACCTTAATGCAAACACATAAACATGTCATTTAAATAAATAAATAAACAAACAAACAAATAAAGAAAATGTTATCAACTGCTAAAAAAACAAACAAGTTAAAAAGTGAAATGTCTCATTAATTGTGATTAAAATAACACATGTTTACAGTGTAAACACATTAAACCACTGTCTTATGAGCTGTTTTTTACCGGAGTGAATACAAAAATTGTACAATTAAAACTGAGCACAACCTCATGGAAATCTGAAGATTTTCATCAAACAAAATTAAAGATTCTAACTGTAACTTTTCTTATTGTATTTTTTATTTATTTAGACTTGCTGTATGAGACTGGATGGAGTGACAAGCCACCTAAAAGACAATGTTGTACTCGCTATATAATTTTTTTAGGTGCGTACTTGTGGTCACTTTTAGCTTTTGTTTACTTTTTCACTCTGGTGTCTATTAAATGTGTGAAAAAACAACACTTTAATTGGAAAAACTTACAAAACCATCTCCAGATCAGCCCCTGGCTCCTATCCTCCTACATGCCCTCCAGAAGCCTGTGCTCTGAGAAAGAACAGCGACTCAAGGTTCCGTCCCAGTTAGACTTTGGCTGTGTAACAAAATGGATATTGCCAGCAAGATTTACCAAGAAAAAATTTACCATGATATACCAAGAAAACACCACCGCTCCTTACTGGTTTATCGCTTGTGCTGTAGTGTTGTATGCTCACAAGTCACCTGAAGATCAGTCCTCGTCTAGTCCCGTCCTGCCACCCGTGTTGCTCATTAAGTCAGCTCTTCTAATTCTTTCTCGTCTCTGCTCTCAGTCTGGAGCTCTAAAGACTTTCTTATAGCCCTGTCGGGAAGAAGCTATGTTTCCATTTTGGCCTATTTGTGTTGTTGTTCGGTTTACCTGCATCTTGTTCACGGTCTGTTTCCTGACACCAAAAATAATAACACTCTTTCATTAAAAAATACAAAAAATAACATTGCATTAAGCTGCTGATGTTCATTTTATTATAGAACTTTGGCTAAGCCCTTTTTTTTGTGATCATGAGTTTTTGACTTAGCCGTCCAGCTACCTCTTTTAAAGATATTTTCTTTTTTGTCGCACTATTGTTATTTTTGAGTTTGCATGAAGTTTGTTTCTGGTAGTGAAAAAACATATAATTGTCTATCCATGAATAAATAATATTAAAAAAGTTTGAGTCTTTTTTTCTTCTTTTTGCACAATGTATCTGATCTAGAAACATAACTGGAATTGTATCAGGAGAATAAAAGGTGATCTGATCGGGATTGACAGATCCTCAAACACAAATGATCAGGACCAAAAAAAACCTAACTTTTCATCACTGGCTTTAAATTAACGAACGAAGCATCTTGAGCTGTATTGTTTTATTGATGGTTAAGCTCCTATATATGGACATATCAGCACATTTTTGGTTCTCCCCATTAAAATATTCCCTTAAAAATGCACAAAGTTAAATAACTTCTTGAGAAAACATAAAAGGTGACAAACTTTCTGTAGGATACATCCATTTAAATCTTTAAACCCAAGCTTCCTCACCCACTCACTGTGAGGTAACATTAATATCTAACTAACGTCAACCAAACAGCAGGCACTATGTCTCACACACAAGCAACTTTGAGACACGGCTTTCATTAGTGCCATCCTGCTGCAATCCAATCAAGTGAGGCTACATGAAGATGTCGACATCCGCAGCGTTTGTGTAGCATGTGATTAATGGAGTTCTAGTTGAAAGCACAGAGTTTGTCTTTGTGATGCGAATGAAACAGACTGCCATGATCAACGCTGCTCCATCTGGCCATTACTTATTCTTACCAGCGCTCTGATTCACGAGTGCAACTCGGAGCGTGAATATCATCGAATGGCGAGCTGTCGCTTGTTTCGAGTCGGAATGTCCCTCATTTCCTCTCATTGTGAACAGAGTTGTATGCCTATGAGTAACAAAGCACGGTTGCCATGGAAAAGCTTCTCAAGAGAGACACCACTGCAGCGACAAAACCTTTAGCTGCTGAAATTATAGCATGGAATATAGGTGACACTAGCAGAAGGCTTTTACATGAAGCTGTTTATAACATCGTTGTTGAGATTAGACAGAGTCTGTTTGTAATTGGACAATTTAGAGAGGAGGATTTGAACCAGACCTGTCAAGAGGGTGTCCGGGTGTCAGTCAGCAGTGCTCAGGTTGACCTCTGTTTGTAATGAGTCCAGCTCTGCTGTCTTCATTTCTCGTCTCTCTTCTCCAAGTGCTCTGTGAGTACAAAAAACAGAAGCATACAAGATTTTATTTTAAGTTGAGAAAAGCAAAAATGTGTTCTACATGATTGCCCCAGAACTCCAGTTCCCACAAGTCCTAGCACTTCCTGTCATGGAGTTGTTTGCCCATGACTGAAACCCGCAGATTCAACCACAGGTGTAACTCATTAACTCATCAGCTACTAGACAAGGGCTGTCAAACAGACATTGTTTCAAAAGCTATATTCATACAAGGTTATTAATACCAAGAGAACTTTGGGTCTAACAGACATGCTTTGTTTAGGCGGTGCAAAGAACTTTCCCATGGGTCAACTATACTAAACCCACAACAAATTAGAGACCTTATACTAGGGTGATCATATTTTGATTTCCAAAAAAGAGGACAATCGGCCTTGAGACACAAATTTATCTGTAATAAAATAAACCTCAATCTGTAAAAACTTGGAACAAAATAATAGCTCTCTTAGAATCTTTTCAAATAAATAAATAAATAATATGAAATAATGTTCTAAATATAAATTATTCTGTTAGAAAATCCAGCTTCAACAATATATCTCTTAATAACTTTCATAAGATCAATAAAAGAAGTCTCACAAAGATACTAACTTAACAAACAAAAGGAGCAATATTTTCTCCAGATCTCCAGCACATTCATTAGACACTGAGACATATGTGCCAGCTTTACACACGGTCCCACTTTTTTTTTGCAGTTTGTCTGTGAAGATGTAATTACGCTTTAGCATTTTTTGCGCAATACTGCTCCGTTGTCTGATCTGCCCCGTCTGTGTGTGTGCGTGTGTTCGCAGACCCACCAATAAGGCAGCCTCTCGGTAGTTAGGTTGCGCAGTAGTATTGTGTGTAAAGTGCCGGCCAATTAACATACACACATAATGGTCCAATGACAATGAGTGAACACCGGACATTTTCGTGAATTTATTCACCGGACTGCACGTAAAAAGTCTGGGCAAAAGAGGACGCTTGGTCTACCATATACAATACACATGATGACATAGAGAAGAGGATATAGTTGTCAAGAAAAACAACATCCAGTGAAGAGAAAGGCTTAAAGAGGGATGTGGTAGCTCAGAAAATACATTTGCCTACATTTGTTGCTAAAATTACTATAAGTGTGGATAACAAGCAGCTTATACAGGGACAATAATGGGCATGATTAGATTGATTGCCCAGTCTACTGATCTGCTACTGCAGGTGTTAGAATCCATAACATCTGTAACATCTTGAACTACCAAAAACAGGTAATCAAACGGTTTATAGAAGCTTTAAAGAGTTGCAATTGTTTATAGAAGGAAGAGTTGTGGTAGGTGGGCTGCTACTGTGCCGTTAGAATAATTTTTGGAGGAGTGTATTGGAAATTAGAATCTCTCTCTCTCTCTCTCTCTCTCCGGAGGCAGGGTACAGAAACAGCAGCAGGATGGCAACTTTATTTTGCACTTCTCATTTCAAGAAACACTGAAATCATATTCTACTAAAGCTGAAAGATCTACACATGTGTAGTGAAGGAAGAAAGCAGGAAAGAGAGACCGAAAGTCTCCCTGCACGCTAATTTATGCCCTCCCAAAGGATGGGCGCATCACTGTCCGGAAACCCCGCCTACTCCACCAGTCACCTCCCTCACAGACAAGCAAAAACTTTAACACACTTTCAATATGATTAATGAAATGCTAATAAGAATGCTCACTACTCCTTATTTCTAATGCCCAATATAATGATTTCAAATTTATATCACAGGAGTTTACTCGCTTATTTTACTCAGCATTGTATGTGTTACACAATTAACTAATCAGGACAGCAGCTGTGGGAAGCGACCTTGAGGTGTTGCCTAGCAACCTGTTCACTGTGATCTGTGTGCAGCAGTAAACATCTCAGATTCTGTCTCTCCAGGACTTATGAGTGTTTGTGCTTCATCACCTCAGTGCTGCAAACACTCCCACAGCACGCTCTTAAATCCAGCCGCTCGGTGTACACACCTCTGATAACAAACAGCAAACAGCTCCTTCACCCAGTTTAGCTAAAAAACATTCAGAACGGTTGAAATATTTAAATAAGGCACTTCTTAAATGCGCACTCTTTTGGCATAGCACTATGTTTTTAATTGCTTGAACATCTATTTTAAATTGAAGAGTTAAAGGTTTTTTTATAATGGTTATGGGTTCTTTTTAATCAGTCTGTAATTCAGAAAAAAGTGCAATTATGTGAAACAAGAACTGCACTAAAATAGTTGCATTTATAAAATATGTGGAAATTGATTATGTTTGATTACTATAATCCATGATATGTTTTTACTTTTTAGATAAAATATCCAACTCCAGGGAATCAGGTTGTCCAGGGAATCAGACAGAATAAATGAATGTCCGAATCTTTTACGAGATAGGTGTAGTACAAAATCTCAATGGCTCAGCAGCCAGGGATATATTTTTTTTAAATTTGACACAAAATAAGTGTGCATAAAATTAGCCCATAATCAAGGACTGTTCTGCCCTATTCTACTCATTTGACGACTGAAAGTAAAATTCCTCCACCACCTTTGTTCCACCAACCTGATCCCGGGCCAAGTCACCTCCCTCAGTATGCTTCTTTCACTCGCCTAACAACTTGCGAAAGCTTTTTATTTTAAAAAACACAAAGTACATTCAAGGGTAAGAGAGGAAAATAGTGAGCAAGAGAGCAAGAACGAGAGATAAAGAGCAGGGAAGATAGTGGGAGAGAAAGAGCAAGCAAAAGAGCAAGAGAGAGAGAGAGATGGAGAAAGAGCAAGTGAGAAAGATAGAAAACTTGGAGGGCGTGACCAGACGCAGGGAACAAGAGGCGGTGGATGCTTTACATTTTGAATGACAGAGTATCGTCACGAAAGGCAGAAATATCAGCATATTGAACATGCAACCATAAACTTGTTAACATTTCCTTCCACTCTCGTCTCATCAACGAAAACTTGTGCGCATCTTGTCAAGTTATGACAGAAAAAAAACATATTTAGCTTGTCAATGTCTTGCCTTCACAAGAAACAGGTACTCTAACAAAATAATTTCATAATCGTCATTGTTGACGAAAACAACACTGATGAAGAAGCTGGTCCGTATGAAGTTGGAACTGCACCATCCTTTAAAAAAAGCAATAAAATGCACCCAGATGAAAGAAACATTTATTGGTAAAAATGGAGTGAACACAACAAATGGCAGAGAAAACAAAGTTGCAAAAGGCTTTTAGTGAAATGTTTTAGGGAGGGGTTCGATTTGTCAGGATGAATGAGCAACGTAGGAATGACGTGTGAGTGTCCAGGCTAAAAGATTCGCTTTCAACCAGGACTCGTTTCTTTCTGAATTGACTCTTTCTAATCAAAGGCAATATTTTTTTACACAAGCGTCTTCAGGTTTAAAACTCCAGTAGAGTGTTCCTCAGACTTAAAGCTATGTTTCACACCACATGAGAGGTAATAGCAGCTCTTTAAAAAAACAAGACATCATGAAAAACAAAGACCAACATGAATGACTCAAACCTAAAACAGAGAAAACCAGGACTGATAAATATAACAAAAACATGCTATGAAACGGTATTGATTTTTAGTTAGTGTTGACAAACAAAAAAATGTTTCAAAACTGAATCTGTGTTACAATTTCATTTAAGGGTGTTTCTTCAACCATGTGCACTCAACCCCAACGCATTGAAATTAAAATGATGACACAAACCACAAAACATAACGACAAAATAGAAGAAAGAAGAGATACCACTAAATGCTTTTTTCATAGACTGAATGATGATTGAGCAAGGAGAGGGTATTATTGTGTTATTAAGCGTGGCATTCCTGCAAGCCATTATTTACAATTTTAGAAGACTTCACTCTCTGATGGACTCTCTTACCAAACGGTCTGTGGACAGACGAGGTCTCAGTGCTCAGCTATAATAAATAACCCAACCCAACAGGTTAACTGAGAATTACAGAGTTTTATTGCATTTGAGCTGCCTCTGAAAACAGAAAATGCTTAAGCGATCAACTGATGACCTTAAAGCTTCTCGGATGTTTGTTTGGATTCAGTTAGCTCACGTCACCTAATTGAATTTGCTTGAAATCAAAGGTTAGTCACAGTCACAGCTTCTCAAGGTTTCTCTGTTTTGAGGATTTGTATTTTTAAACATGGTATGGTATGAAACAAAAAAAAAATGTTTCAGAACTGAAACTGTGTTACACTTTTTCATTTAAGGGTGTTTCTTCAACCATGTGCACTTTTATGTTCGCTAGCCATGTTTTTAAATATACATATCACTTTGAAAAAGTCTACTTTCTTTGTCACACTAGCAATAAAACCACTTTTCACCCTTTCAACTACCACTCTATTATGATATTTTCACATTTTTCATGTCCATATAAGCATTAATTTTATGTGTATTCTCCTTGTCGCACACTCAGGCTTTAAAATTTCAGCAATAAAAATACAGTTTATATTTTAAGAATTAGTCAGATAGTTAAAATACATACTATTTAGTTTAAGACTATCATTAATATTACATTATCATTTCCAACACAACACAGTACTGTTCCTTTTAAAAGTTTTTGTGAAAGACGGTGGTTTGGTGGTTTCCATGGAAACATTAAGTGACATCACAGCACATGTTGGACACAGAGAGAATATAACATTTGGTCTGATTGCTGTGGTCAAGATTGCTTAATCACTAAATATATTTATAAAGTATCATTTCCAAACATGCTGTACATTCAAAAGTGTTTTAAAAAATTGCAAGCTAAACTACTGAATTTTAAATATATGAAACGCTAACAATTCTTTTAAAGCTAATAGATAAAGCTATCGTTAAATTTCATTAATTTGTCATCCATGATGTGGGGAGAATTTACGCTCTTGACGATCAAACTCTCAAATCTTCCTGAAATACTTGTTTATGCTCTGAAAAGGGGTCTTTCTCCTTTAAACTGAACTAATCACCTCAGGGGTTTTTATTTTCTTTTCCGGTATGTCAAAGTAGACCAAGTTAAGACCTTACAAATGAAATACTTATTAGCTTACAGTTTCTAATTCTTGCGTTTCAATAAAGTTGCCTCTTATAAACAGGAATAATGATCGTGAGATTCCAGGTGAAGCTGTGAAAAACATGTTACCGCCCTTTTCTAATGTAAATCACTTCTGAGCATGTGCAGTTTCTGTCTTTACTGACAGGCCAGATCTTGTTCGCCACCTATTCAAGCAACCTTACTACAGGAGGTGGCGTCTCGTCGTCTGTATTTTTCACAGTCAATGCTGCCGAATGATGATTAGAGAGTTTATTGTGAAGCAATGCATGCACCCACAAACTGAGAGTGAAACTGAGAGTGAAATTTGAAAACTGTGAATTCGAGTGCCAGTTTTGGAGCAGAATTTATTTGGATTATTTTACATTTAATTTTTGCCCAATAAATTTCCACTGTTTGCCTTATATTAAAATTTTACATGTATCATTTTAAAATCTGCGCTTACAATACTTAAAAAGGGAATTTAATCCAATACTATTCCCCCGATGATCAACAGGAGTTTTCCAGTGAGAGAGAGAAGTCTGGGTTTCCCTGCCAAGAGTGCTTCCCACAATTGGTGGGAGGCTACTGGAATCTTTGCACCATCACTCTCATTGAATAGTTTCCAGGAACTTTTTCTTACGTCAGCTTTGAATATCACAACAATCGCATCATTTGGTATTTTTCTTACAACAGTCCCTTTCAACAGAACTCAACTGCCCCTTTAAGCAATTAACTCCAAAGTCTATTCAAATAAACGCTAAATCTAATATGATCCTAATTGTGTATTTAACCCAAAACGCAGACAAATGTTTCCGTGCCATTCAATCACAACACAGAGATTACATGCTTGTTGATCCTCCTCATTATCGCTAATCCCAGCATATACACTGATACATATCCTCATGATCTCTACAAGCATCAGAGCTGATGCAAAAGATCAGAGCTCTTTGTGAGAATTAATCAAACGATCAGTTGTGAGAAAACAATTGTTTGATGGCGTACCAACGGTTGCTAGAGTATGAAATGAGCAGAGCTCCAAATTTGACATGTGTCATCCGAGTGCACTCTCCTCCTGTGTCCATGGCAACCGATCGACTGTGGTGCTGACAGCTGATGAGAGGGCTCTGATGTTGTTTCGACTCCGCTCATGATTTGAACCTGAGAATTGATTAGCATCAGTGAAGTGCAAGGAAAACATCAGCTGTCAGTTTGCACCAAACTAGAAAATGTTGATTTTGTATGCGAGGCATCCACAGAGGTTATGGAAATTGATTTGATTTGTTCACTTGAGGTCAAGGCGGCTTCCAGAAAGTGCCAGAACAATTTACGACGAGACCTCGAAGTATGTAGTGTTTGCGTGTATTTTTCATACACTAGCTTAAATGTTTTTGGAAGCCTCATAATCAAATTTTTAGCCAGATTTTCAACTAGCCTTTGTCTCTCTGCAGTCATTAACTAATAAATATGATGCATTTGAATAAAGGCCCTGCTATATAATCATGCAGCTCATAACTTATTCCCCTCTGAAGTGGAGAAGGTCTGAGTCTGGTTAGTACCTAAAATATTCTTAAATGTTTCAAATAACAATGTAACCAAATAAAAACCGCTCGCACAAATATTAAACACTTTAAAGAGACATCTAAAGACAATATCTGGACAGTCGGACAACACAAAATGTGTTCGAAACTAGGCACTCAACTACTAAAAAAGGAGCACAACTCAAAACAAAGTGAAGAGCTCCTTTAAGAGGAGCCAGCTGAGGTGGCTCTTGCTTCTCCATCAGATACCCTTTTAAAAACTTCTCAGTGATGTGCCAGAGGAAAGAGATGTCATTGTCTACTGGCTGGCCTGAGAGGGTGTTGCAATGGAATTCATTTTCAAAGATTATTGTAAACACAGATTCTAAAACAATATAGGTAAATTTAAGTTGTAAAAACAAGTCTGGAAATTCCTGGTTTCTCTTGATGCTCTCCTCCCAGGCCTTGAGTACAGAGAGAATTGTGTTTTGGATTTGTTGTATTTGGACTCAGAGAGATGTGTAGCTTGTTGCATTTATTACAAAATTAAAATAAGGCATCATTTGTTTACTCGGAGCATTTCAATCTGTTATTGAGTGAATCTTTGAACCAACATCCAACTTCATTGTCGTTACACTTCGTGTCTTTCATTGATTGGATAGAGAAAAAGTGGTCAATAAGAGTTAATGGACCAATGGTGACAAATAATTTTCATTGACACACATAATTTTGTTGACACATCTTTTAACATAAAGATAATGAAACAGCGATAAGCCAAATAGTTCTTCGTTATGATGAAAAGCTGACAAAATTTTTTGTTGACGAGACGAGATTGGACAAAATTGTACGGAGACTTGACAATTTATGACATTTTTGCTTTTGCATATATAACATTGTCCAAAATGATGTTCAGTATTTTCAGTTTATTCCTGCATTCTCATGTGTTTTATTGTAGAATACTTGATGTGAGTTTTAAAATTCTCAATTTATGTACCGTATTTTATTCCTTTGTTTGTTCTGAAATCATTTTACTGACTCCAAAGTCAAATCTGTTTTCAAGCTCATGTTTTCAGTCAACATCTCATACACATCAAAATAAACAAATAAGATCTTTTGGTAAGGGTGAAGAATGCGTTAGAACCAATAAAGCCTTCTAAAACACTCAAGTTCTGACAGAGTAATTTGCAGGAGAACATCTCTCAAAACATAACAAGAAAAAGAAAAAAATTGTGTTAAATTCACAAAACTTCAAAAGAAAGGCCAAACGGCCAACCGTTCCTCTGCGATATGGCTGGTGTCTGCAGCAAACCACTATTTTTACATCATTTTCAATTATCGTGTAAAAGAGGCCAGAGCCCCTGAGGATAGAAGCTCGATTTCCACACCAGGACCTTTTATAGAGACACTTTCATTTTCCACTTTGCCCTCTTTTTGAGTGATTGATGTAAAAGAAAGTTAACTGTAGAGACATTCAGAAACCTTAACCTCAAGCACCACCTTTGCTGAATGCAGTGAATAATTCATGATCATAACAATGCATACCTTGATCATTTTTTCTGGATTTGTAAGTGTCCCTTTTTATTTTGTGGAGGTCATTAGTTGGTTTTAGAGTGTCCAACAACAAGGTCTGCTGGTTGTTTCCCTCAAACTATCTGCACATACAGTATTTAGAACACAGAGATTATTTGAGGTTACACATGCACCATCTTTTCCTCCTTTCCCATTGTTTCCACTGGAACATTGCAATAGGTTATATTTTAACAGAGGAAACACCATTACATTTGGGGGGAATGTGTGTATAGGCACAGTATTTCACTTTTTTTGCAGTCATATCCTGGTCAACCTCAAGTCAGATCTGAGACAACCTCAAGCAAGATCTGGAACAACCTCAAGCCAGATCTGAGACAACCTCAAGCCAGATCTGGGACAACCTCAAGCCAGATCTGGGACAACCTCAAGTCAGATCTGAGACAACCTCAAGTCAGATATGAGACAACCTCAAGCAAGAGCTTGGACAACCTCAAGCCAGATCTGGGACAACCTCAAGTCAGATCTGAGACAACCTCAAGTCAGATATGAGACAACCTCAAGTAATATCTGGGACAACCTCAAGCCAGATCTGGGACAACCTCAAGTCAGATCTGGGACAACCTCAAGTCAGATCTGAGACAACCTCAAGCCAGATCTGGGACAACCTCAAGCCAGATCTGGGACAACCTCAAGCCAGATCTGGGACAACCTCAAGTCAGATCTGAGACAACCTCAAGTCAGATATGGGACAACCTCAAGCCAGATTTGAGACAACCTCAAGCCAGATCCATAACAATCTCAAGCCATTTATTTGTATGAAGCTTCAATGATGAAGAAACCCAACTGAAATTTCAGGCCCATTTTTTATGCTCCAGAAGAAAAAAAAATCTTTTATTCAAAGCAAAAAATGTTATTGACATTTGCACATTTCATACAAATGCATTGCCCTTGAATTGTACAAAGTAAAACAATAACTGTTAATGACCCCTTATTTTTGTGGTGATTAACTAGTATTTTGTTACTCATTAGTAGGCTCCCAAATTTACACTGAACATTTTTCCTATGGAAGATTACAAATGCAAGATGCAATATGATTCTGACATCCCCTTTAAAGTTAAAAGATGTTTTACCAAAGATCAACTTTATATGGCAGTCTACACAACATGTTGTCTTACAAAGCTTCCTTACAATATCAACAAAATTGAATGGAAACTAACAAAAACATTATAATTAGAAAATGGATTTGAATAATGTCAATAAATATCAGTGTAGCATGCATTCTGTCACATGCAGTCTCAACAACATGCACAGAAGAACAAAGATCATCAATATGATGTTTAAGATATTTAATACTTGGTGATAGAAATGTTTGTCTTAATCAACATAACCTTACCCCAACTATTTCAACCTTCCCCTACACCCAAGTCAGTCGACCTTCCTCATAATCCAAATCAAACTGGTTGATGTCAGTCATAGAACAACTAAATGTAAACAGAAAAACTAACCTGTAATTTTACTTTTTAAAAGCTGATATAGCATATGAGATCATTGGCGTTATTAGCAAAACTTTTCTAGCGAAATCAAAAGTCCCTAAATCTTTTCATTGAGAGCGAAAGGTGAATTTAAAGGGGACCTGAGCTTTAAGATTCTCACGGTTAAATGTTTTTGAGAGCATGATTGCTTAAAATGGTGATAAAGTGGCATTGTCCAGTATAATTACTTGAGAGATGTCCTCTTGTCATGCACTAAATGCTGCAAAGTTTAGCGTGACACTGCCGTAATGATTCAAGGCTCTGGGGGTTCATCAAAGTGGTTCTGGCTCCCGGGATGACTGACGGATAAATTAATGTTGTCAAGCCTAGGAGATGAATGATCCAATCCCCTTTGAGCCATGGCTGCAGGGCTGAAGGATGAGACAGCCCTCTTCTCTGAGGCTTTGGCCTTTCATCCTGTCTGATCCACATCTGTGAACGTCTCTCAAAGACAGAAACAATGCTTAAAAACAAGCGCTGGGGATAGGGGACTTAAGAGGTTTGAGAAGGTTTTACCAAAAGACGTCTGAAGTGGAACAGTGACTATTAAGACATGAGGTAGGGACTTCAGGAAAAAAAGACAAGCACATCGATGCATTGAAAAAGATCACTAGAATTGTTTAAATAGGTCTGCACAGCTATATTAAATATCTCAGGCTTTTTCAGGTGGAATACTAAACAGGTTCACAAGGGAAATCAGAACACTTCCTTTTAAGAGAAAGGCTGGAAGATAATCCCAGTAGCTTTTAACATGGAAGCAAAGTTCATCAACTACGTGCTAAAAACTAGTTTTGCTAATGTTCTGTTCAAATTCTATCTTTGTTTTTTTTATGTTTTTTTTTAACAATTTATTAACATGGTTGTTTTGGTTTGATTAAATAATATTCCTTCAGTCACTCTGTTAATGCAAAATTAAAAATGTCTGCAAACATTAAAATTATATTTTCATGATAAAACATGAACTATCCCTGACTTAATGTGGTCAATAGTGGGTACTCAAATCAACACTATTTAGCCACTTGCATAATAACCAATGTGCATGGTCTGATAGATCTCAACCAGTTCTGGGTGTCTCTGCTGTGTGATGGGGATTAATCCTCCCTATTGCTAACACAAACGACAGCCAAAAATATTTGGCTCTGAGCCTTTGAATCTGTATCTACTAAAAAATGCATTATTACTTACTCATTGACCTGAGCTGAGCCACCTCTACACCTTATGCTAATTCTTGCCAGATGATTTTTAACAGCCTGAGGCCAAAGTTGCTCGGGTTAGATCTGAGACAACCTCAAGTCAGATGTGAGACAACTTGAAGTCAGATCTGAAACAAACTACTTAGAAGTACTTTGAAGGAAGAGGCTTCTACGTAAACATAGGTGAATACATGTCTTTGGCTTAACCAGAACATGTTTCCACTGGAGTCAAATTATGAAAAGGTACCAAACATCATACCATAGTTATGCTGATGAAACACAAATTTATCTAGCTATCTCCCCGATTGATAACAATCCCATAAACTCTCTCTGCCAATGTCTTACTGAGAAAAAAAATTCAATTAAACAAGGAAAAAACTGAAGTCATTGCATTCGGAAGCAAAAGCGAGGCTGTTAAGGTTAACACGTATCTCACTGCCGAGGGTAGGTCAGGAATCTTTTATTCTGGACTCTGATATTAGTTTAAATAGCCACGTCAAAGCGATGACCAAATCGGCTAATTACCATCTTAGAAACATTTTAAGAATCAGATGCTTTGTTTCCAGATGAAATTTTGAAAAACTGCTCCATGCTTTCATCTTCAGCAGGCTGGACTCCTGTAACACTCTTCTCAGCACTCTTCCCAAAAAGACCATTAAACAGCTCCAGCTCGTTCAGAATGCAGCGGCTCCAATTCTAACCAAAACTAGAAAGTCAGAACACATCTCTCCAGTTTTTAAGTCTCTACACTGGCTGCATGTCTCCATTAGAATTGTATGCTTGATTTCATTAAATGCACTTTCTTTTTTATTCTTTGTTTCCAATGTAAAACACTGTGAATTACCCTGTGTATGAAATGTGCTATAACGATAAACTTACCTTGCCTTTTGCCAGATATGGAAAACCTTAAGCAAGATCCGGGACAATGTCAAGATATACTTGGAACAACCTCATGTCGGTTCTGAGACAACTTTAAGACAGATCTGGGATGAGCTCAAGCCAGATCAGTAAAACCCTCAAGACTGATCTAGACCAAAATCGATGCAGATCTTGTACAGTCCCAATCCATATCTGGGACAACCTCAAACCAGATCAGGCCAGTCTCTAGCAATCTAAAAAAGCAGGCAGTATTGTCCTGCAAACAAAAATATGTAGACCCGTCTTTCTATATTTTACATATAGAACAATTCAACCCACAAAACTCATGAATGCATGTTTTGAATATGTGATCTCCAGTGATGAAACGATCATCCATGTTACATCCATGCACCTAATTTTAAACACCCCTGAGTTTAGACTCATGAGCTGTGTGTTATCTTTTCCTAATTGCTTCTTTAAGTTTCAACACTCGAGTAGGTCACAGCTCATTCCAAACAGCTTTGCTATAACGACTTTGTAACCCGCATTGGCGACTGAATTGCACTGCATCATCAATCATGGTAATTAAACTTACTCATCACCGCTGATGAGATGGTGATAGAGTCTGAGGAAAACATGAAGAAACGGTCACTATTTGTCAGAGGTTGCTTTCTGATTTACAGCGTGTCAAATGTAATATTCCACGTTGATGATGCTGTGTCGAATGCAATTGAGTCTCCATTACCAGTCCATAAACATAATAAAGGAGCTAACACAAGAAAATGGCTCCTGACACAGAAACACAACAATCAGTCATGGTTAAATAGACTTGAACAGCCATGTTTTCTGTGTGTATTAAATTAAAGCATATTTATCTGGCAGTACACAGTGAGATTTCATCAAGATTAGTGTTCAGGGGCTCTCACAGGCCGTTCAGCTCTCTACAGCTGCGCTCTAGTCAGTCCCGTTGGCTCTTGGCAGGCTGGAGAGTGCTTGTGGCTAAATCCCTCCCCGGGCGACCACTGTGCCCTCAGTCTGACACGGGCACAATGCTCATAATACAGCTCATATGTCTTCAACAAAGAGAAATTGTTCCTTCCAGGCCTAAAAGTGTGTGTCGAGTGCATTGCTCTGTCCAAGGAAGTCCCTTTCGTCCTTGAACATTGTGTTTATTTTCTTTAAAGAAAATCCCTTTGGCTTCTCCAGAGTAATGCTGCTAAAAACTTCCCACTCTCAACTACTGTTAACGACTTTGAAACTTTACCTCTTCCTTAATTATTCTGACTAGCAATAGGTATTTGACATCAATTCTGTCCTCGACTTGTGGTGTGACATTATCAGGTTGTGTCTGTTGGGTGCATTGTGGGAATCCCAATCCCAATTGACCAATGGCGAGTGTTCTTGTGAGTGCTCTTAGATGTCTTCTGGAGCACTATATGAAATATATTGCAGCTTCACCAGTGCACTCATCTATGCTAATTTTATTATTATAGGCATTTCATACATATTTGTTTTTTAATTGTTGGGTCTGGTTTCGTGAAATAATTTGCTCAAACTGAAAATCTTGATATATCTGTTTCAATGGATTGTGTTTTTGTCCAGTTCACCTGATTATCAATGCCATAAAAAAAATTGCAGAGATTCGTTGTTAATGTTTATCCCCCTCCCTCAGATGAATTTGATAATTTATGCAGGATTTACACACTATATAAATCCGCTCTTAAATATTAAAACTATGAACAAGTGATTTATCCTAAACACTCACAAATTATGTAGATATTGTTACCCTTATAATTCATCTAAAGGTATGTATTAAACTTGAAATTTTCCAAGAGCATAAAAATCACACATTTTACCCTTAAAATGCGTTAAAATTAATAAATAAACCTGAAGAAGCTGAAATAAACCTGACCCCCTTCTTCTTAGGGGGCATGGCAGAAAATAATTGAGAAACACTGATAAAGACCCACCCCCCTCCCCCCCAAATATCCCAAAAAATTCCCCCCAAAAAAGTAAACCTCTGACTATATATTTTTAATAACTGGGGTTTTCCTTGCCAACTCAATCAAATAATGATTAATTAGCCAAATATGCTCAAACTAAACTTATACAAAGGTAAAAAGGATTTAAAAATATTCAAAAAGGCGAGTTCAAGTGAATGACAGGTCACTCCAAACTTTTAGGCGTACCAAGCGTCAGTGAACCAAACTAAGCAGAAAATACAGAAAATGAGGAAGATCTAAATGAGTTAAAACTCCTCATGTAAGTCAGCACACTTGGCTTGAATGAGGTCAACTCTAGCTGGTGTTTCTCACTTTGATTGCTGTTTTCGACACACTTAGATTTCCTTCCCGCAGAGTCACGTTATTGAAGCCAAAAAGCTAGACGAGTGTTCTGATTTTATCTTAGCTTTTTATGAACTAAGTCTTCACCGAAGAGAACATGAAAAGCATTTAAAATCGAACGGAACAAGATACAGAAATATGTACTCTAAATGGAGACTTATGCTGCAAGATGTCCTTCAGTCTCCTCAACGTTTCAGTTGATAAATTCTCTTGGAGTGTGCTTGTTAAAATGGAGGAAACATTTATAGCCTGGATGTCCAGTTATAAAATGTAATTATAATTTGACATGCTATTTAATGACATTTGGCTGTAATTAGGGAACACCTTCTATAAAAAAAAAAAACATTTATTTTTTTCCTCCTCTGTCTTTATTTTCTTCCTGCAATGGTTTATTAATCAGATGATACAACTTCTATTATGAGCAAGCTGAGATAGACTGTGTAACACATTACATATGGTCTCTCCCCTTCTGTAAGTCACAAAAGCGTCTGATAAATGCATAAATGTAAATTATAGTACATGAACCCTTAATGGAAAGTGACAGTCCTTCACACCATCCCTTTTCCATTAGATTCCATTATTCTTTATATTGAGAATTGTCCATCACTGAAAAAACTTTTAGATTTAGATAAAATGTTGGTGGACCTCCTCTCATTTTTTTGTAGACATGCTCGATCTTATGTTGCTGCAGCACTTAATAACATTCTGGCATGTAAAACAGATTAACTGGGCGAAAAAATAAAGTAACACCATTTTTTTGTGAATAATAAAAAAAATAAAATCAAAGCAGCAAACAGGGATAAAAGGGCTCTCCAACTTCAGCGCTCTAACCCTGATGAAAATGTAAAGTAACCAGTTTCAAAACTCGGCCTAATAGAGTTTTTCTAACGTCTTGGTGTTCCCCGTCAGTCAGTCACTACAACATATGTCGGTGACAACTATGGGAAGCTCCGTTAGGGGCACACTACTCATTCCACACTGTTTCAAAATGCCAATAAGCGAACGAGCTGATAGTCACGTGATCGCGCCCGTACGGGTCAACGAGTGCATGTCTCCGGAGCCCAGTGGAGTTGAGCAGGGTCGCGGGGGCTTCCCGCTCCCCTGGTGCATCCGCTATCCGCCACAGTAAGTTATCGGATGATGCGATGCTTGCATCTTCTGAGGACTCCTGTGCGCCTGATGATGCGATCTCCTCTGCTGCATCGGAGAGAGACGGCGCATCTCCCAAAGGAGACGGTACATTGCTCTCCCCCTCTGGGGTGATGGCAGATTGTGCTGCGGAGGAGATGGTCAAGTTGCTTACCTGGGCTGCCAGAGAAATTAGGTTGCAGGTGGCTCCCAGATGGCCTCTTCGGCGTCGCAGCGGGGGGTCTGGGAGAATTCATGACGCCATGTAGGAAGAGACGTGGCAGGTCCCCTTCTAAGTCGGCGCCCCCACCGCCTGCTCGACGCTGGAGAAAACCTCCTCAGTCCTCCCCCATGTCGAAGACGTCGACCAAGTGCAGCTACGAGGAGTCGACGAAGGAGCAGTCCTGTCCAGGGTCCCCCCCAACATAATCAGGGGAAGAGGGTCCATCGCTAGCGGCCCTAGGACAGGCCGCCCAGGGAGTCCAGCTGCTGCGCGGGCCTCGCCACCAGCCCGCCCCCCTTGGAGGGAGGGGGTGCCACCACCATCAAGCAGCGGACCCACAGGTCAGATCTCAGTTTTTCATTAAATATGTGAAACCTGAACTCCCTGGGTTATGTGCGCAGCCAGGAGGCTTGCATTGCAGATCCGTATGCAGTTCTCATCTCAGAAGCACATTCAAGGGCGTGGCGTCTGATGCAGTGGAGTCCGGATGGCTCTCAGATTCCGTGTCGGAGTCAGCGTTGAGCGGGACCTCCTCGGCTGGAACCGGATGCTGCTCTGAGGTTGAACCTGGACGCCAAGGTAGGTCTCCACCTAGGCTCCCTTCGGACCCCACCGCTAAGTACTCTATTTTGCGGATCTGCTATGGAAACTATCGGCGAAGTGCGTATGATGCCATTAGTGGAGTTTCAGGAAGGTTGGTGGGAGCTTCCAATTTTTCCCCTTGGCTCGTACGCACTATCCGGTACGGCTATCAACTGCAGTTTGCTGCCAAGCTGCCCAGGTTCAACAGGGTTCTAATGTGTACCAGCTTTCATTTGCATATGACAAACTAGTTGTGCACCAGCAAACTAAAATTTGTTAGTTTGCACTATAGAGCCATTCGTCATACTCACATTTTGATCCCATTTCATGATTAATTCTGTGACATTTCATGCATTTTCAGGCCCTTAAACGTGCAACCAAATATTTAAAAAATGATTAAAAAAAATATAAAAATAATCATTAGAATACGGTTCTAACAAAAAAGTCCTAACAAAAACAAAGCTACTAAGAATATCTACGGAGACCATTTTTAGAGGGTCAAGTTGCCGAACACTTTGAAAGCCAAACCACAGCCAGATTGTGTGACCCATTGAAGCATCATTATGATCCTCATGATTATCATTTGGCCTCGCAGATTATTACTCTTGGCATCTCCATATGGCATCCTGCCCTCAATGCAGCACATAATAGTGCCTGAACCACCCAAGTCTTGAGCTCGACTCTTTCATATGTTTCCAAAACGTTGTAACTGAGTAGAAATCCTTGAACGATTTGAATATGATCAAGATCCGGCATCACTCATAGACTGTTAGTTAGTTGACACAGAAAAGACAACTCCATCTTCAGATCACCATCTGTTTATTCAGGCTTCATTAAAACCCTATTCCATCCTGGCATGGAAGTGCAAAAATCCACTTTTGGCCTGGGTTCAGGGTTGTAGATATCATATCAATTTAACCGCTTTAATTAAGATTCTTCAGGCGTGAACAATTAAAGGTAATTTCAGAATCGACCTCAGGTGACTTGAGTGAAAACTCTCTGCTAGAAGACCGAGCACAATCGGCTGTGTTTGCAGCCGTGTGTTTCCATACTCAGAGCCAAAGATGGTGTGACACGCTGCTCTATTATCCCAGAATAGCACACTTGAAGCTAATTATCTCTGTGTGAGCACAGTGGGACCTAAGGGGGCCCGTTCCTCTGCTTTGGATGTGTGAGTAATGTAGAAGAAGAACTTAGTATTCCTAACAGATATGCTTTTTTTACAGGGATGGAGGAATGAAAAAGAGTAAATGTTTGTTAGTTCACACTTACTGTGTGGAAACAAACTGCAGGAGGAGGCAGGTGATAATAGCGTAGAAATCAGTAAAGCGTTAATGTAAACAGAGTTCAGCCAATGCATAATAGTGCTGTATAACTTCAGGCATGGTGTGTAGTTGGAATACACATGCTGCAGAAGACTCAATCATTGAATCAAATTAATAAGTGCTGCAAGCATGCCTTTTGTCTGCCATCCCAAATGAGCTTCTTTAAAGAGGAGAAAAATTTACATTTTCAGTTAACCTAAATCTAAAATCCATAAATCAATGGATTTGAAAACTTATTTTTGAAACTTTGAAGGCTGAAGTTATTTACTGATTTAAAATATTCAAGTACCACACTCCTGGTCATGATTCAAAAGATTCATGAACCAGGGTTCACTCAATCAAAAAAACTCAAGAATCAGATTCCTGATTCACTATTTCAAATTATGAACCAGGGTGCAGTTTATGGTTCACCCAATGAAAATGATTCAAGAAGCAGAATCTCTCATTGATTCGCCGATTCAAACAATTCATGAGCCAGGGTGCCCTCAATCAAAAAGATTCAAGAACCAGACTTCCATTCCTTAATGTACTGAATCATTAGATTTATGAACAAGGGTGCAGTTCACTATTAACTGAATCGGAAGATTCATGAATCTTTGTGCAGTTCATGATTACCTGAATCAATAGAATCAAGAACCATATTCCAGATGTTGATTCAGAGATTCAGAAAGTTAATGAACCAGGGTTCAGTTCATAATTCACTGAACAAAAAAAAGTAAAATCATGAACCAGAGTGCAGTACATGATTCACTAATTGAAAAGACATATGAACCAGGGTGCAATTCAAGATTTTGTTTTTTCAAAAGATTCTAAAACGGTTTGAATTTGTGAATAAAATCCAAGTGGTCACCCAAAAATCTTCTGAATCAGTGCCTGAGGGTTGGTTTTTATTTTTGTGCCAAAAATGATCACTTTAGAATCATTAGTTAACATTTAATCTTGACTTGATAATTGGACCATTCTGTTTAATATTAGTATTTCAGTTTACATTTAATTTAACGCATTAAAAGTATAAATCGTCATGAAATGTAAAAAAAAGTAAATTAGAGTAATTAATGTCATTCTCAAGGCTTGCTAATAATGTGTACCCAAAAAAACATTTTTTTCCCTCAATACAGTATTATTCGGTGAACTTCAGCATGAAATATTATGTTCTTGCATGATCATGTGCACGAGTAAAATAGAGCTAACACACAAAAGAAGCTGTCAGGTATAGGAATCAGGGTCACTTTGACCCACAACTGAATTGTCTCTTCATTTTTCCCTCAGATGTCATTTCTGAAGGTGAGCTGCACATTTTCAAGCGCATCAGATGATTTTGATAGTTTCTTCTCGTGGACATGGCGATGGTTTGAAATACAATTATGCTAATGGAAGTGGAGTTGAGGGTCAGCGTGACACTACTCACCGAACACTCTTCACCCTGGATGTAATGAGGCTTAAAAGCATATCAGTGCTGCTCTTTAATACAAGCTGCTAGAAAGTCCAGTTCTGGGCAAAGAGCTCTTGAAAATGTTTTTTGGTCAGAGGGGGTTTTCTAGGGGCAGAAAAAGAGAGAAATGACATTTACATAATATTTCACTGTCTCTCCACATCTGCTGCATTTTAACTGAGCCTAAATGTTTTGAATGCCTTTAAACAAACAAAAAAAAAAAACATATTTTACGAAAAGTCTATAAAAAGGCTGACACCACAATTTTTTTTTTAAAGTAAAATCTTAAAGTAGATTTACATAAATATTGAAACCTACTGTTTTTAACACGGATGTGGACCATTTCAGTCAAGAGAGTTTAAAGCTGGTAATGCTAAATGAATTAAAATATTAATAATTTAAATCATGCACAATGGCAGATTTGATTTTCTATTATCTGTGAATCATTTATTTTAATCTGTGAATCATGAACTAGAACCTAGTTTTTAAATCATTCAATTTAGTGAATCATGAACTGCAATATTCATTCATTCATCTTCATGTCGGCTTTATTCCCTTTCGGGGTCGCCACAGCGGAATGAACCACCAACTCTCTGGCATATGTTTTACGCAGCGGATGCCCTTCCAGCCGCAACCCATCGCTGGAAAACTGAACTGCAATATAATTTATTCATATTTTGAATCATGCACTGCACCCTGGACCATAAAACTTTTGAAACAATGAATCTTGAACTGCTCCACAGTTCATGGATCTTTTGAATTAGTGAATCATGCACTGCACCCTGGTTCATGAAAATGTTGAATCAGTGAATCACGCATTAAACAGTGGTTCATAAATATTTTGTTATTAATTCACTGAAAACAGGTTCATGAATCATTTGAATCAGTAAATAATATGTTTTTTAATTAGTGAATCTTAAACTGCACCCTGGTTCATAAATCTTTTTAAATAGTGAATCTTACACTGCACCCTGGCTCATAAATCTTTTTAATTAGTGAATCATGCACTTCACCCTGTTTCATGAAAATGTTGAATCAGTAAACTTTGAACTGCACCCTGGCTCATGAATCTTTTATGATGCAAGACATGGAGGCTAATTCTTTAATTTGTGAATAATAAACAGCACCCTAGTTTTTGAATCTTTTGAATAAGTGAATCTTGAACTATGTACTGGGTCACAGATCTTTAGAATCAGTGAATCATTATCTGGAAACTGGTTCTTGAACATTTTAAATCAGTGTATCGTAAACTACACCCTGGTTCATGATCCTTTAGAATTAGAAATGTATTACCATGAGTTTGGTCATCATTTTGTTTTTAATTTGTGAATTATGAACTTTGCCCTGGTTCATGATCAGCTTTGGAATCAGTGACCCTGGTTTTGAATCAGTGACTTATTACCAGCAGCTTGGTTCTCAATGAATTATAATCAATGAATTACATACTGCACCCTGTTTCATGATTCTTTGGAATCAGTGAACATTTCCAGAAACCCTGGTTCTTAAATCTTTTGAATCAGAGAATCTAAAGCTGCACCCTGATTCATAAATCTTTAAAACCAGTGCATCATTAACGGTGGCCAGGTTCTTCAATCTGTTGATGCAGTATATAATTAAACAAATTCAACAACCAAGTTTGAACCAAGTTAATGATCATTTAATTTAAAATATCTAAGAAAATATTGGATCAGTGTATGTGTATGTCTCAAGAGAACAAATCACAGAGTTATGACTTAGAGTAATTACAGAAGAGAACAGTACACTTTCATAATATCTGCATAGTAATAACTGCAGGTACGAACACTACTCCTATATCCTGCCACAATTCAAAAGCTTTTCTGACACTCTTCATCTGCTAGTCTCCCTCTCCATCCATCTGTCCATCCATGTTCCTTGTCCAAACTGTCTCTTCAATAGATTCCTCCTTCCACCAACTGTCCAATTATAATCGCTGAGCCTCCCTCTGTGATGCACACTATCTTACATTAACATTAGCATCCACAGTGCAGTCGCTCTCTTTCTGTTTAACCATCGCCTCCATCTTTCTCTTCTTCACTGTGATTGTGATAAATGGTTCCAGAGGCGTTTCTATGGGATGGGCAGCTTTTCCCTGGAGCTCTGAGCTATCAATCAAGCTTGTCTCTAGAGTCCAGGTGTCCATAAACATGCACATAAAATATTATTATATTTTTTTCCAGCAGTTGGGTGTCTGTCCTTGGCAGAAAAAGAATGTCAAATTGGCTTGGCGTAAATTAGAAATACCTCCCATAGGATGCAGTGTTTGCAGTAGTTTAAAGACTAGCGGTGCCTACCATTTGTCCTGAAATTGCTTCGAAGGCGAGGGAAGCCGTTCACAATGAGGCCCTTATGCAATACGGGTTCTTTTGCTACAGAAATTGTTCCATGACACTTGGAGCAGATTATAAATAAATTGTTGCAGCACAGTTATGCAGTGTTGACTTTGACATTTTGGTATCTCTGATCAAAAACAAATCGGTAAACTTTACAGCTTTGTTCCAGAGAAAGGGCAGCGTGTTTTGAAGCCGCTCATAAACAACATATGCTGCAAACAATCCCAGGACGCCCTGGAGGCAAAGCTAACCTTGAGGCTCTGGAGCAGATGCTGGAAGAGAAAATACTGTTGTGTTTGGAATTGTGATGCAAATAGGAAACATTCACTCTGGTATTGCGATTAAAGTGAGCAGGTCTGCGTGTTAATGACTTGGTGATTGAGTCTCCTAGGCAGAGGTGTGGCTTGTCAACAGGCAAAAGGGCAAATACTTGGGGCCCCTGAGGGCAGACCAACTTTGAAATGGTACTTTGGCTATGAATAGTGTAGCAAAACTTGCATAATATATAAAAAAATAAAAGGTTGTCAGGCCGGTTTAGAAGTAGGACTCAAATGCAGAGGGTTCGCTCTCCAAAAAAGTTTATTGTCTCCCAGTGTACCAAAGAGAAGCCTTAATCAGACAGTCTTAGATGACATGAATCTCCAATCCGCAAAAGATCCTCTATCAGGCAGCGTAGAGGTGAATCAGTAAGTGCACTCACAAGAGCTTGTAGCACACAGTCCAGAAGTTCACGGGTAGAATGAATCTCTCATCAACTGGAGTGCAACTGAACAGGAACAGGATGAGACGAAGCCAGAGAAAAAAACGAACCGACAAGAAACAAGACGTAACAAGAGGTATAAATAGGTGTCTGGGAATTGCCTGATGAGAAATGATTAGGGAAAAGGTGTGGAAAATAATACGAATCACCTGGGGGTGATCGTGAGCTAATTGGTAAATAAATGTGAGAGAGAAGATGAAGAGTGAAGGAAGAGAAAGTCAAAAAAATGAAACAAAAACATATAACAAGGGATAAAATAAATACATATAAGAAGAGGAACGATCTGAGCCAGATTACCTGACTGGAGTCATGACAAAGGTTGCATTAGCTCAACATTAAATTCTTATAATTGATTATTAATATCAGTAACAGTATTCACGTTAGTTTGGTTCATGGTAAACTTAAAAAATAACATTAACTGAAATGTTTTTTACAGACTTTAAAGTAATAATAGTCATAATTTTCTGTTAGTATTTAAATTCTAATGGCCAAAATAATTAGTTAATCCCTAAGTAATAATGAATATGGAGTATGGTCCTAGTGTGAACGTAATTTAGTCTCAAACAACCAGGTTCTTACTCAGGCTTCACTTTGTCTGTGTTAGGGTTCTGTTTTGGTTTACTCTTTTAGGTTTCTATTCTCGTTAAGTCTTCTTGTTTTCTGTCATTATGGAAATTAGCTTCTGTTTATTTCATTGCGGTTTGTATATGCACTACTGTCTTGTTAACTGTCTCGATTGATTTCCATCTGTGTCTAGTTGTTACCAGTTCAGTTGAGTTAAGTCACTCGTGTTAGTTCTCGAGTAGGTTAATTGTCCTTCCTTTACAAAATTATTTCCAAATCAGCCCCTGTTTACCTCCACAAGCTCATACAATCCTACATGTCCTCCAGAAGCCTGCGTTCAGAGAAAGAACAGCGACTTGTGGTTCCATCCCACAAATGCAGACAATCTCTCAGCAGAACCTTCTCTCTCACGGTCCCTGGCTGGTGAAACAAGCTCCCTGATCCAGTCAGGAAAGCAGCAACACTACCAGCTTTCAAAAAGCAATTGAAAACTCGTCTCTTCAGGGAACACCTACTATAAAAATAAATCTTTCTTTTTTCCTTCTCTGTCTTAATTTTCTTCCTTTATTTTCTTCCTGCAATGGTTTATTGATCAGTTGATACAACTTCTAGTATGAGAAACTGAGATAGACTTTGACAGTGTAACAAATTACATATTGTCTCTCACATTCTGTAAGTCGCTTTGGACAAAAGCGTCTGCCAAATGCATAAATGTAAATTGTCACGGATTGGCCAGGCTCTTCCTGCACTCAATCACAGCGAGCAACATCACCTGAGTTTTAATCATGCACAACTGCATCCAATCCCCTGGCTCACTATAAAAGCACACACCTCACTTCACTCAGTGTCTGGGCTCGTTTATACGAAGCGGACTCTGAGTGTACACTCTCCTGGCTAACACTCACGAACTTACATTCTCGTACTTAACGTGTCTTTGTTTACCTCTAGTTGTTTCTATCTCCCGTGTGTCCAGTCAGTGGGGTGTGCGATCTGTCTTCCCCGTTCTGTCTCCTCCATTCTGCCAAGGAAAAGGACAGTTGTCCATCCAGCTCATGCATCCTCCCGTTCTGCTCTATCGTTTGTGTTCAACGTTGTCTAAATAAACTGTTACATCTTTTACTTACCCAGTCTGTCCGTCTGCTTCATAACATAAATATAATGCTCCTTCTTCCTATGTCCTAAGTGTTGCAGCATTGCAAATGTCATAGCTTTTGTCTCGTATAATTTGGTTAGTCCTGTTGTAGTCATTTGTTCCGTTTTAGTCCTTAATCATTTACCCCTCTTGCTTACTTTAATTATTGAAAGATTTCCCCCTCTTGCCCAATTTTATGTTGTTATTTTCTGTAATAATAATAAAGAGATTGACTAAGACCTCTTGCTGTCATGCGATTGGGTTCTGTTACTACCCTTCTCTAATGAGAATCCTGACAGTCTGATACGAAAGGGTTGGTTGTTAGCTCTGGGGTTCCAAAACCACCGATAGTCCTTTGAATTATATCAAGATTGATGCCAGTCTGGTATTGAAATCAGTCTGGTGCTTAAAAATATCAATACATTTTATTCACGGGCGCCTTTCAGGACACACGATGACACCTCGCATATCAGTAAAAACAGACTACAACAAGAACAATGAAAGCAGATAAGAGACAGACAAACAATAAGATAAAGTGCTAAAGCATTAAAGACAAAGCTATAAGCATAATAAAACAGATACTGAAACTTTATTCAAATCATAAAATCAATTTTATTCAAACAAGTTAATTACAAAGCAATAAACACATTTCATCTTTCATAAATTAATTTATCTTTCATACATTCATCAAATTAAAATATAAACTCAATATTTTTTATGTTTTTTTCATTGTCACCAGGTCTGAAGAGTTTAAGAAAAAAATATTGCCTGTATTATGTACAACTAACAAAATGTGAAAAACTACAATAAAATGAATTTCAAATCAACAGCAAGCTGTTTTATTATGTTTGATTTTTCTCATATGGTATGAGTATATTTAGACAGAAATCGGTTCTGTTGTATATAAATATTGCACATTTTAAATGGCAAAGTATATGCTAGTATATTATAATGCATTTGAATTTCAGCTCTTACACTAGCATCACCGACATGAACTAAACATAACATAAGAAATAAGGAGGGAAATGACATAAGATACTCATGCAGTAGAGTTTTTATCCACAAACACATTTCGTTGCTGGAGACGAGAGCAGGCTGTAAATTTTTAATATCCTTTTCAGAGGGTTATTTTTTTTATCATTGTTGGATTTTAAAATTTCATGTCATGATATTACAGCTTTTAACTGACACCGTCAGCTGAAAGCAATGCATTTTTAAAGGGAATGCTCATACTGAAAGGAAGGCATTGGGGTGACAACAACCTTGTACTCTGAGTAGAAATGATGAGTGTAGTGCAATATATATGACCTGTTAATTCTATTTAAATACATGTTGGTTATGCAAAGATGGAGGTCAGTCCCTGGTGCACATCTATGGTTTCATGAGATTGTATAATATTAAATTAGACCAAAATTGCAAGCATCTCTGGAAAGCAAAGAGAAGTATACTGGATCATCAGTCCTGGCTGTTTCCTTACATGTACAATATTACAAGGAATATTACTGGAATAATGTAATAAAGAGTGGGAACCATATTTTCACTTTTGATCCTGAATGCTGAAAGCACTCCCAACAACCCTTCTTTAATGAGCTTGCCTCAAACTCTTAATTCTTCTGCGGGCAGTTTGATGGTCAGTTTGATTTGGACTCATTCATTCATCTTCATGTCAGCTTTATTCCCTTTCGGGGTCGCCACAGCGGAATGAACCGCCAACTCACTGGCATATGTTTTACGCAGCGGATGCCCTTCCCTGCCGCAACCCATCACTGGGAAATTGATTTGGACTTTAAAAGCATATTTGTTTGCTTTATGCTGTGTTGAATGTACGCTGACTATTGGTTGCCATTTCTCTTATAATAAAACACAATCCAAACCAGGCCAGATAGAGCTCAACTTCACAAGATGCTCCAGTTGAATCACGTAAAGAATGGGTTTGGTAATGTTGTATAATTCAGGAATGTGTCTGTCTGTTTATGACTGTTTATGACTATTTCAGGGATATTGCAAGTATTGTAGTACTAATCCAATGCATGTTAAAGTCATCTGGGAGGATATGTATTTAAACTCTGTTCAAAAGAGATTTAGGGGAGAGGTCAGATAAATAAGGAAAAGTGAACTGTGGACATCTGTGAGACTGCCTGATGAACAGAGAGCCCCCTCTTTTCATCAGGCAGTCTCACAGACGTCCACAGCTCGCTTTTCCTTATTTATCGGCCCTCTCCCCTAAATCTCCTTTGATAGTTAGCAACCCATGAACTTGTCATACTCTGTTCATGCGAAGGAAGATGCAGCTGCTTGTCCTGGCGCCAGAGATACTAGCTAATGATGGACAACCAGAAGTTTGAGCGGAGGTTAGTGACATTGCATGACGTTCCCCTTGTCAATATAAATTGTGTAAACCAAACCTCACATCTAAACTATTTTCCTGAGCTGAGATATCTGAGATATCGATAAATGACAATTGTTGCTAGGGTAAACAGTACTGTTGCTAAGGAGGGATCAGTGACATCCTAAACCTTTATTGGTAACAAAACAATCCAGATGTTATTCATTTTCAAACCGAGCTTGTTATATCCTAAAAACACTAGTTTGAACTGTTTGTGATGATGCTGTAGCTCTTCATAACAAACCATTTATTTATTTAACAACAAAACAAAATAGATCTCACTGCATGGTTTCAAGTTTTTTGGTCTATAATCTAATGATATCAGCACACACTGTGCTTGCGTCCTAAGGTTAAAAGAAAGAATGTTAATGCGAAATTTACAGACTTCTGTGTGCAATCACCTTTGCTGCAATCTCTCAGCATTTTTTTTGTTTGATTCTTTCTTTTCAGAACATTCTAAAGAAAGCTGGCATTCAATAACCATTAAAACACTTTCCTGATTGTTATGATGTGGCTGTTTGTCTCTTATCGTGCATCTTCATATTTGACAATGAAAAATGGCAAAAAATGGCATCTGAGCCTCAGTGAAACGATTCGCAGAATGTCATTGTGTCTCGTACTGCACTAACATTCTCTAAATGGCACATTGTCATCTTCGGTCATTTGTGTAATTAAGCTCCTTTCACTCTCAGACTCGTATAAAAAGTCAGGGGAAAGAAATAAGGAATCTTCCATTATCTGCTGATGCTCTGTATGCAAATGTAATCTTCTAAACTCGTGTGTTTACACCTCTCGGATGAGCTTCTGTTCATCTCAGCAGGTGTTCAGAAGAGAAAAGTACTAAAACATCAGAAGATATTCGACGCAACATTACAAAGCCTGGTTTTACTTTACACATCAAACTCTTCATCCTGTGTTCAATTTCAAGTCTCTGTCTGTTTCATGTTCTGAATGTGAGGATCAAAAATGGTTTGGTTTGTTGAGCGAGTAAACAGAGCTGAATAAATCAGACACCAGTTTGAGCAATTTGTCACCTATTTGTTTTTTGCTGCTAATTGCTGAGTGACAAAACATACAGTAATACTGTGAGGCTTTTATTGTTTGCGACAACTTCAGGATAATTTGAATGAAGTCGCTGTTATTTATTTTAATAATAATAAAAAACAAGAGTAGCGCCAGTTTCGCACTGCCTCTGTGTCAGTGACGTCTGCGATTTATCTATCAAACACAAAGAAAATTTTAATTGTTTTAATTTAATGTCTCACAATGGTGACGGTTGTTTTAAAAATAATGAAACAATGATACATTTTATTTACTGTCGCCTTTCAGGACACACATGGTCTTCTCACACATCAATAAAATAACTGAGCACAACAAAAAAAAACTGTAAAAGCAGATAAGAGACACACAAACAATATGATAAAAGTACTAAAGATTGTATGTATGTCTGAAAAAGTGTGTTTTCGGCCTGGATTTTAATGTATAGAGATCCTGGCTACTGCGGCTCACATTAGGTAAGGGACAGAGTAGGAGCAGCACAGCAGATCATGTCGTTCGCCAAGAGAGGATCTTAGAGGAGAGGGGAGAGTGAGAGAGCGGGTGTGATAGAGCGCAGAGAGAGGATCGAGAGATGGTCTTCAATAAAGGAGGAAACGGAGCAGCACAGTGCCTTGTAAGTGAGGAAAAGGATTTGGAATTAGATTTTTTTTTAGGGAGCCAGTGTAGATGTTGGAGGAATGGGGTGATGTATTGGCAATTCTCTTTGTTCCATAAAATAAAATGTACATAGAAATACTAGATTTGTATGCATTCATATACATTTTATCTTTATCTAGTATTGACAAAATTAAGATGGTCATCAATATTGACATATTTATGTAGTGTTAACTTCGTCCATCCATCCATCTCTCCACTCACCCATCCATCCATACATCTCTCCAAACCCATCTCTCCACCCATCCTTCCATCCACTCACCCACCCACCCATCCATCTATCCATCAATCTCTCGACCCACCCACTAACCCATTCTTAAACCCACCCAGCCATCCATCCATCTTATTTGACTTTTTTTTAAACAAACTAGCTTTACTTGTTGGCTGGGTTTGTTTTTTAAAAAGCCATCATTATGTGTCTTTAGTCTATCAGCAGTAGTGAAAATATCTGTCAACAGTGATGGAATGGTAACAGTTTATCTGAATCTAGCTGCTTTAAGTAGTAGATGAGTATAATTACCAAAGCAGTCATTATTAGCATTGGCTATCATCTAAAAGCTGGAAGGTATTGGGGAACGGTGGCACTAAGCAGTGGCTGAGGAATGTTTGCTTCTCCTCAGACATTCTCATTTATCTTGGGCATGATAGATGCTGTTCTGGGCTGAAATGTGATTTGCTGCGTTGCAGGATCCAGCCGTGTAGTGGAGAAATAACATCCTCCATCTCACGCTGTCTGAACGGCAGTCTGTTTGGCCTGCGGGCGATGTATTAAATGCTATATTGATAATTGAAATCTTTTCGGCTGTCTCTGTTTTGCTGACAGAGCAGTTTGGAAGCAGATGGCCTCTATTAGTCATGGGTGTAAGTCGAGCATCCTGCCTCTTCCTCAAACTTAAAGGAAGAGAGACGATTAAATTAAAATAGCGTTTTCAAATCAAAAGTTCATAAGGGACTTAGATTGAGGAACCCCGCATTAGATCTGATTAGATTAGATCTGGCACAAAACTGTTTGACTTTCTGTGTTTCGTAAGTTATGTATTATCGAGAGCACCAAGGTTTACAGTCTCCGTGACTACATTTAAGAAGGAAAAAGCAGCGCTGCAGATTGATAAAAATGAACAAAAATAAACTTGCAACGAAATCAATTTTTTTTGCATTATTACTAAAACATTTGTACACTTTAAGGGAAACATTGAGGTTCGAGAGATTTTTAGGTTGAATGCTTAAATTTACTATAATTTTAGAGTAAAGATTGTGATTTCTAGAGTGTGGTCTGTTTATATGCTTGACATTTTAAAATAAAAGCTGATATTTACAAAATTTTAAGAGTAAAAGTCATATATTCTGGGGCGTAGTCTGTTGATATACATGATGTTTCAGAATTAAACCTTACATTTGCTACATTTTAAGAATTACAATAATTTGATTTCTCTGTATGTGCAGAACATGTGGCAGAATTGATACAGCTTAGGAAGATCTAGATTTCAAGTTAATCAGATATTTAGACAGGCACTTTTACTTGTTCTTGAGTAGATTTTCAGAGAAGTAGTGCTAATTTGATTTGAGTAAAATGTGTGTACTCTTTTCACTCAAAGTTACTCTTTTCCATCAAAGTTCCAGCATCTAAGGAAATCTGCACCTGTGATATTAAAAAAAGCTATATTGTTCTAGTCTGCTTATTGGCTCTGACTAACTGCGGTCTGTACATTAAATGGTTATTTTAGATGTAAATTAAGTACATTGACTGTTTTAAACAAGACTAAAACACACATAGCTTCCTTACTATTTCAACTGAATTGAAGATTTCCTCAAATTTGTGATTCAGGGAATGGTCTTAGAATTAAGTCTATTTTCTTGTGTAAATTTTTCATACCAACAACAAACCTTCAATCCAGATCAACCTCCGAACATGATCCACTGAAAGGCAGGCATCAGAAAACCCCTTTCTATAACCTCTTTCCTGAAGCGCAACATGCTACTGTAACTCCTCACCCGCATGCAAACTGCTTCTGAAGGACGAACAGTGACAGCATTTACGTGCCTGAATGTCCCCTGTCCCATTGGCTATGCAGGATCCCAGCAGTCATTTTACCTCTGGCCTGAATCACAGCGATGGATGAAAAGATCTGAAAAAGAGGACGAGAATGACAATCACAAACCTTCAGTCTGAGAGTGAACTCACATCTGCAGCAGCACACAGTCTGAGTTCTCTCGTCTGGACATGTAAAAGTGTTGTAAAACGTTCTTTTACCTTCTAGTAGCATCGTGACTAAAAGATTGTGCCATGCAATTAATCTTTTTTTGTTGAATATTTTGCTGTTTTGGGCCCCAAAGCAAAAAAAATACTTTTTTAGTTATTTAATCATTTGAAGAAAAAAAAACATTTATGCAACAAATTCATTTTTTTAGGTTAAAAACTTAAATTGACTTCATTACAATAAGAATTAAAGGATTTATGCAGCATGATCTGTTTAAATACTTGACATTTAACATTAAATAAAAGCTTAAATGTACTTTATTTCCGTAAAAGTATTGTAAAAGTAAAAGTTAGGATTTATGGAGCATGATCTGTTAAAATACTTGACATTTGAAAACCGATAAAAGCTTAAATGTACTACATGTTAAGTGTACAATTTATTATTTCTGGAGCATGTTATTTTGATATACACAAAATTTACAACATATCAAGAGTATCAGTTGTCATTTTTGGAAGTTTGCTGTCTATCTTTCAAGATAGTCTAATGAAATGGATAATCTTGATTGGCTCAAAAAACATCCCAAAACATCTGAGGAGTGTTCACATTGTGCCAGAGCAGGGTTGGAACTACAATGTGCAGGGCAGTATTTTGGTGATCACTGGTTTAAACAAAAACTAACAAAATTAACAAACAAAAAAAAATCTATTTTCTAAAGTTTCTAAAATTCCGTCTATTAAAATGAAGCTCATACAAACCTAACTTGTCTTTTGGTTTGAAAGCAATTTATGATCATGAATGAAAACTAGAATGATAAAATCAAACTCCATGAACTCCCTCAATCCAATCTTGCAGTCATTTAAATCAAAGTTTGTGGTGGGTAATTCCCATCACAGTAATCATTTGAGATATAATATCACTTTAACTTTTGAAAGCGTGAGTAAACACTGGGGATGCAATGTTATTAGCCCATTTATTTTAGCAAGGAGGCACAATTCCAATTCCCATCATCTACCCTTGAGATATCACAGCTCCCGGTTGTTTACGAGCTCACCCAATCTCCAGCAAAGTGGCAATGTGTGAGATGCGTGTGGATGGCAATGAACATTGTGCTTTGCTGCGATGAGAAGAGAGAATCATGCAATCTCTGGAATGATGGCTGACTACACCGATGCCCAGTATTCTTCATTTCGGTTAAATTTACAGCCTCGGTGTCAGCGGCATCCAGCTCACGAAGAGAGACGGTCCTCTATTTCTCTTCTCCCAGCCCAATCCCTTCCGTCTTCCCTGCACTGAGGTGTCCTTGGGAGAATGCAGACTTTAAATTTCTCCAGAGATGTTTTAAATATATTGCTGCCATCGCTGCTTGGCCAATAAAACCATTTTTACATCTTCATCCATCAGTGGAGACATGCAAGTGGAGGATGTGCATTTTTAGGGTAAAAGAGCAGAGGTTTGTGATGCCGAGCATGTCAGGATTCATCACAATGACTCAAAGGCTTTCCACTCTAAATGCTCGACTGGGAACGCAAATGGGCTGTCTGTATTAATACAAGACCCTGAGATACTTATATCAGTAGCACAGAGAATAAAAGCGGTGAAACTGGTTATATCAGAAATTAGTCTTTAAAATATTACAGGATACGAATCATGATTGAGTCACAATATCATGAAATGATACAGGACCCACTTGAGATGACAAAGCAAATTGGGCACAAATGGAAAGTAGAAAATTACATTTACTTGCACTACTGTGATTGAGTCATTTTTAAAGGGTTTTTAAAAGGTCTATTTTTACTTTTTCTTCAGTAGATTTTATTTGAAGTCAACTACATTTACAATCTGATTCTACTTGAGTACAAAAACATATATTTGCATATTATATATTTGTGTATATTTATAATAGCAAATAATTATAGATTGAGGAAGACAAAGATGACTCGCTCAGGTTTGCCCAATGCAGTAATGTTTGCATAAAGAAATCTTTCTGGCAATTTTTTTGCCTGCAGATATAGGAGTTTAGAAGATAATTGCAATTAAACATATCTGTGTACGTTAAAATGGTATACCGATCACTTTGCAGACAGCAAGAGTCTTAGTATTCAAATGCTCTGGCAAAATAGGGCAATCAGCCAAACTGATTGACTTCCAACTACACGTGGAGTGCTGCGTGAAAGTATATCTCAGAAACTGCCTGCATCTAAAAGAAGACGAGTTCTGAGGTTTCAGAGATGATTAACACAGAATGAACTTTTAGTGTTATGCCAATTAGTATTGTATGGTATGGTTTTCTAGTGAAATGGTTTCATTATTTTAACAGATTTTGTACTTTCTTCTGTCAATTTGCATTTCATGTCTAATTGCTGAAATACATGTACAACATTTTAAAGGATCAGTGAGATTGTGTTATTTTCAATAATGTCTTGTTCACATTGGTCTAATTGTATGGGAGATGTGATTATTCTACTGATAAAAAAAAAATCATGTTCAATCTCCTCATTTTCAAGCCCAGGTTTATTCCGGAAGTGAGCTGAGATTTTCATTCTGTAAACTTTGTAATCCCTCCCCAGTTAATCACTTATTGGTTTGTGATTTGCATATTCATGACGTGTATGCAAAGTTACTGTCTGACAGTCAACGTAGATTTGAGAGATCTTAGAGGGATTTACACCAGCCCTAACACATGAACACAGAGCTAGAAACATTGATGGACCCTATAACGGCGTTTGGACGGAACACTATTATAAACCGTTCCTCTGTGAGCCAGAGTCAGAGAGAAGTTTGGTTTCTGTTCACCCTGGAACTGAGCTTCTTCTTTTAATCCTTACAAGTCCTTTTAATAACCTCCTTTTAATCCTTTTAATAACACAAGTACAAGTTGTGTGCTGCTGCTTCATCTTTCACTCTGTTAGTTTCAGACGTGTTTGTTTCCGGATATCATGACAGAAGGCGTTGCATTGTGGATCGAGCGTCACTTCCAGGGGAGGGAAATTGGCCCTTTCATATCCAGCCGTGACGTTACAATGAGACTCGTGTGATGTCGTCAATGGGGCGTATATTCGATTTTTGTTTGGGAACGTCCATAGTTTTGATTCAATCTACTCTAATAAATTACTATAAACCCCACAAAAAGGTTCACCATGACATGACCCTTTTAAATAAACTGTGATTAAGCACACTAAATATACATGTATACATTGTGACAAGGTCAACTCCAATCATCGTTGTCTTGGATGCAGATCAATGCCACCTCCAACACACACTCAACCTGATGGCCCAGGCAGTGGCTGTCAGTTAGCAGAGGAAGGTAAAAGCCACATCCAGAGAGCATTCAGACTAGCTTTTGACTCTGAAGTGACATGGTGCTAACCCTGTGTCTCTTTTATTACTCCAGACAGTAGTTGAGACTGGGCATTTCAGGGACTCATTTCCCACATCACGCACTTGAGGGAGATAATCACACAAAGGAAAAGGGACAGCACCCAGCACCACTGTTCAATCAATCAATCAATCAATCAATCAATCAGTTTTTATAAAGCGCTTCTTTAGCAATTGCTTTCAAAGCAGCTTCAGAAAGTCCTCGTGAGGATCAGGTAGAGTAAATAGGAGTTCCCTCTGAGAGGGGACTCTCGCTGACTGAGGCAGGCGCTAATCACCTCCCCAGCATAAAGAATATACTAACTTAATATCCATCGACGAACGGTTCACCGGACAGACCCTGAAAAAAAAAAAAACAAACAAAAAAACAAACAAAGACAAAACAGGAACTAACAAATGGAGAAACAACGGTTAGAAAACTGTAACACAGACAACAAACAAGTGATCAGCATCAGCTGCAGGATGAGAGATAAATGATGAGGATAGGTTAGAGAGGAACATTGAGCCACATAGTTTTTTCAAACAGTTTGTATGTGTAACATGATTAGCATCCCGCCCAAACAATTACATAATTAGCCTATCACTAGGCTATAAGCTGGTATAAAAGGAGTTTACCTGCCGCTTGGTCTGCATCACTCTCTGCGTGCCACTGCGTCATTTCCGCGACCGTGTGCAGTTAGAGAAACCAAAGCTTTTGGGTAAGAGATCGTTGCATTGAGTCTCCTAAAATCCATCACAGGGTAGCTCAAACATTTCATCTACTTTAGACACCTTGAGCCCGTGCTACTACTTCCCAGGACTGAGGTATTTCCCCCTTTTGAGCGTTTTCTTGAAGCGTACTGCTGCGAGCAACAGAGTGACTGCTAGAGCCGGTATGTGCACTAATTATGTTTTTGCAACCAGTTAAGCGGGAATGCTCGGGTGCTTGACTTGTCTTTTACTTTCAGCTACAAGTTCCCGGTTTCATGCCCTCTTGCTGTCCTTGAGCAAAAAGGCATGAGGCTGTGTAGACTTGCGTTGCTGAGAGAGTAAAACTCTTCCTCCTTACATCTTCACTCCCTTACCGGCAGACTGGTAGTCTTTGCAGCATAAGTGATTGGTTTTCATTGTTTTGTTTAGTTTAGGTTTCTTTTTGATTTGGTTTATTTTCCTCTGGAATTCTGATATTTTAATCTATTCTGTTGATCCGTATTGATTCGATTTGGTTTCTCTTGTTTTGTGTTAGTTATAATTAGTGTGAATATATTGTGGTTACTTCATATGGTTTCATATTCATTTTGCTTCAAATATAATTTCCATTGTTATTCCTCTTGTGTTTGCAGGGTCTTGCCTCTAGGGGCAGCGCGCGTTTATGGGGTGGGCCTTTCTCGAGGTGTGTTGTGCTTCTGGTTACTCACCGTGTGTGTGCGAGTGGGTGTGTGAACTCACTGTGTGGTTGCTCAAAAACCCTCCGTGGTAGATTGTGAAAACCTGTCCCTGGAATGTGCAAGCCCTGTAAGCTTAGAATGTAATGTAAACTCAATGTGGAACCCAAAACCAATCCAGGTGATTCTAAGTATTTATGTATTGAAATAAACTTGTTTATACTTGTACTAAAATCTTTGTCTCTGACTCTAACTTGGTGGTCCGAACCTGTGTTTGCCTTGTGGGTTTAATTTAATTCCTTTTTTTGGGATATAGTTCCTTCAAAAAGGTGGCGTAGTCGGATTTCTATACTATAGTCAGGGTCTAATCATTGGTAGTGATTGTTCTTGGAACTTTTCACCGCACCACTCCCGTCACATATGTATATACAAAATATATATAAAGTTCGCTACTGCTGGACACCCCAGCAATATAATTATTTCAATTTCCTTGTGTGATTCTTCACCTCACTAAAACATATATAAGTCCAGACAGCAAGCCATTTCACTGTCTGTCATCTTCATTTGGGAATTCATTTTTTCTTGAGTGCTTGCGTCTGATTGGAGCTGGTGAGTCACCTGATTACAAAATGTGTGCACTTCAGAAAGCATGATAACACGTTTATAGGAAACACGTAAACTTCTTAATGACAACATTTTTATTTGAAAAAAGGATGAAGACGACCACAAAATGATGCCTGTGCACTACAGTTGAACATAATGATCACAATATGATTATTTCAGTTAACCAAAAAGACCTTTAGTTCTGTGTGTTAACCCTGTGTTTCTGAGTTGTTCGATTACTTCCATAAAGACTTCAAAAATATGGATGAAAGGGAGGAAATATGACATTGGTGTCACTTTTGTCCCCCTGAGCACCACATAAGGGTATGGAGCGTTATTGCATCAAGAGAGGCATGAAAGCTCACTGCAGAGAAGCCGATGCGGAATTTACATTCGCATAGATGTGTGGTGCCCTAAAGTATCGATTTTGATGGTATAGTAATGATCCAACATCAGTATCAATACTATCAATACTAGGATTGATCTACCCACACCCACTTTAGCCAAGAAACCGGTAAAGAATGAAAGCTTCTATATTTCTCTATGATCTGTAAGTGGTGGCTGACCGTGGTGCTCATAAATCACTGAAACAGCAGAAGATGAGATTACCTGTTCTCTGTGCTCAATTCTTCTGAACTTACTTTTGACGTTTACTTTTGTAACGTTACTTACACTTGAGTACATTTTCACTGAAATAGTGCTACTTGAGTAGAAAATTAGTGTGCTCTTTCCACCCCTGAAATTGAGTCCTGGGCAATGCTCAAAAACCCCCTTCGATGAAACTCCAGCATCCCTCGCCTCATGTAAATTCTTGTACTGCTGACACATTTTTCAGGGCTAACACTAAACATTTGCCATCACAGTTGCATGGCAAGAGGAACAGAAGAGGCAATTGCTTACATTGTGGAAATGACTTGAAGTGTTTAATCACAGTCAGCTAGCAGGCCTCATTTATCAAACAAAAAGACGTGTTTGCGTTGTTTCGTGCCAGTGCAGATACACTGTAAGTGTGTCACTGAAACACTGCAGTATCCCACAATCCCACGGGACTGCCTCTCTCGGGAGGGTACGCGTACTCTTCTGTCCAACGAGCAACATCGACCTTTCCTGAAATGCACAATAAAACCTCTAAATGGCATTTAAAGCTGTTGAAGACTGAACAAATGGCCGGGAACTTTGCCTGTGCCACATTTTGTCCTTTAACACTCAACAGTGTTTTGCAAAACGATTAAGAAAGTGGCCCCTGGGGATCCGGTTTGCAGGACTAGAAAATCTTGTTCTAAGAGTGCCGCATTCAAAGTCCTCACATCTATGTTTCATGAACCTGTGCTACATGCATTCAACGCTGAAAGCCATGCAGCTCTGTTAAGAGCCCTCAAGCCTCAAGGCTACACACACAGTTCAATACGAACACGCCATTCAATTAGGATCTTGGCAGAGGACTTGAGAAAAGCATTTCGCTTTTCACTCGAGGTTATCGCAGAACATTGTTTTTCATTATTAAATACACCCTACATGTAATGTCGCTTATTAATTGCATGAGTACTACTTTTGCAGAAAGGCAGCATCTTTGTGTCAATGACTGACCCGATTAACTCACAAATGTAAATATTCTAAATCATGAGTTCTGAACGAAGCTGCAATGTCCGAAATGCATCGGTACTCTTGACACAGCAAGCATTCAAAGTGAATCAGAAGATATTAATAGGTCTTTTCACAAAAATCTTAAATACAACTTTGCAGGGAATCTTTAGTTTTGGTCCAGTGTTCAATCAAACAGAAAATGGATGGTCCTAGGTTCAGATCCTGGATGAGCCCCCACTTTATTATGAGCCCATAATGATGATGGCAAAAGGACTAGGTTGTAAACATGTTTCTAGCATGTTTTAGTATTATTCACTTATCAAAAAAGTAATTTTCAGACTGGTTCATTCATATTTGTGTAATCCTATTTTCTTTTTCTGAGAGCTCAGTATGACTTGATGGCCGAAACGATACCAATTAGCCATAATACTTCCCACTAACCAATCAGAGGCACTGCTAATGCAGCTTATCTCAGTGAAGAACATACACACTGACTGACCCGGAAGTGTAACCGTATTAAGCATAGTAGAACCGCATCGCTAAACAAAAAACTGTTTTTTGATTTAACAAAAATATGAAAGTATTTTTCTAGAAATGGGTGGATTTTGTACTACCAATTTTTGTACGGACATGCCAAACCTCAGACAGAGGTGACGGAAACATGTCAGTGGGAGGAACATTGGCTACATGGCTCGTTTTTGTGAAGTACTACCATTTGAGGTGTTTCAAAGACATTTGTTTATGGCCTCTAGCTGCAAACATTTCCGTCTAAACAGACTATAACATCACTCAGCGCTGATTAGACTAATCAAGCAACTAAGTTATTGGTTCTCATAATATGCATTCCCTTCTTTCATTCAGGTTAAAGAAGGTGGTTGTGTTTTCTGAATTGCTACAATTTCTAATTGTGTTTTTAACTTGTAATTTAAGTTGCGTAAGTTGTTTATTTTGCCTGGAAACATTGAAGACTTTGGGGTTGATATACTGCACTTTCTTTAAATCTGCTTGGGATTACGAGGACCTAAAAGACTCTTGCTCAGGGCTCTTGGACACGGAACGGAACGGAAAACTGTCTTGGGCATTGGATCATTTGTGATTATTCAGATAAACGTTAAAGGTGTTTTTGGAGTATGATGTATGGGAACACAATATACTTCGAGAGAATGCAAACAGTGAACATGTTTGAGGTTGTGGTTATTTTGGCTTTTGAGTGATTTAACTCAAGATTTGTTTAGGTCATAACTTGGCCTTAATTCTATGAAAATATCAATCTGGCTTCAAAGAACAGTCCTTTATCTAAAGAAGGTTTTGTACCTGGCCTTGAAGATTAATAGCATATCACTTACTGCGTGACAATTTTGCAAACGTGGTCTGACTCTGCATGATTTGCATTTTCATACGTCATGTACTCTGATATCACTCCTGTAGAACTGCTCTCAGTTGCCACAAGCTTTACAGTTCTTGTGTTCCCCAAGATCCATGAGTAAAAGAAGCTTGATTGAAAGCTTTGTGAAGGTCCCACTCAAAATCAATTTAAACATTTTAGTCTAACCTAATATTGCAACGTCATTATGTATGTTGCAAATTTAAAAAAAAACTCATCATGCTTGAGAGCAGTGGATTATTAGTAGAATTGAGTGTTCATCGATCTGCACTTAAGAAACAAACAGAAAAAAGTATACATCTGGGCAGCGTTCATAAAATCACTATGGTTTGTGAAACACTAATTCTCATTTTGCACCCTTTAAAGTCCAAATAGTGTGCAGATTTGGATTGATTGACAGTGTTGCTTTAAAACAAACACCACAGCAGTCCACAGAAAACATATTTCTACATTTCAACTCTAAATACAACATTAACATTCATAGGAGTTTTACACATTTCAATCTGCTAGTGTTTTGTATTATATATATTTTTGAGCATGTAATTTGTAGCTTCTTCAGTCCATTAATTGCATCTCAAGTTCTTGATGAGGCATGTAAGAAAAGCATTCAGACAATTAACTTTTTTGAAGTCATAACTTTCAGATTAATTACTGTTTCATTGTAAATGCTAGTTCTATTCATTCTCCTTTAACAGAATTCTTTCTTCGGCACAGCGAAGGGAAGTCATGTTTTAATCAGAAGCCAGACATTATCTTTTAATTAGCTGAAAAATGTTATTCTGGACAAACACCAGCTTAACTTGTTTTGCCTGGGAGAATAGAAAAGAGGCGGCTGTCACTCCTGTCACAGTGTGAATACTTCATAGAATCCGGACACTTCGCGGCTTATTCTGGTGAAGTGACTTCTTTTTCTCAGACACATCGCTCAAAGTCAACCAATCATGAAAAGTGGTGCAACAGCACAAGGAGACTATTAAAATATTGATGGTCTTAAAGGTCACTTAAAGTTATATGGGTTAAAAGTGTTTACACAAAAAAACCTAAGCAAATGTCTTATATCATCCACTGATAAAAAACAAACACTTTTTTAAAAAGTATTCAAATACGTTCCAATCTTTTTGCAGAAAAACACTACTATTTTGAGGTCTCTGCTGTTCTGCAACAAAAGCAAAAGAACAGCATGGATATGTTAAAAGAGTGTGGTGCATACATTGTTTTTTCCCCCCTATAATAATCTTACAATCTACTTTTAGCTTTAAAATGTTAATGTCTTGTCTTCCATTTTGGTAGTCTTCTGTAAGGAAAGTTTTGAAAAGTTAATGTGGTTCAGATATGCAATCATACCTTGCATGCTGTAAAATACCATTTATTTCATTTACACACTTTACCTTTTTAACTACTGTTTCAACTACTTACATTTTTTCTTTAACTTTGTCTAATATCTTCCTGCTATCAGGACAAATACACGCTCACTTGCTCACTAGAAGGGAGAATAAAGTATATGTGCATGAATAGTGCCAACAGACTTGAAGACGTCTGAATTTAATATTTCGCCTGCAAACCCTGCAATGAAACTACATGTGTTTAAAATAAAACTAGATGTGAGATCTGACTGGGGCACAACACTCTCACTCTGGACATAACAGCCTCGCTCTTGGGACTGCTGCAGCATTGCTTTACGTTGACAGCCCTGGACCTGTGGCTTCTACGCTTGAACTTGTAGCAAACATTTCTGAAGTTTTTTATATATTTTTTATTTTGTTGTACTCACTTGTTGACTTTGTTCTGTCGAACCCCCCTTGAGGGTTTTGTTATTTTCATACAGATTGTTGAACCGCATTTATCTGAATTTATAACCTTGATCAGTGGTTCAGGCCTGCGATTTCATTGGACGAGCTTGATGCCTTTTAAGACAATCGACCAATGGACTGATATTATTTTAGTTTTAGTTTCTTTACTAAGAAAGCTTTGTTTAAAAATGTTACGACAATTACTTGTTTCATGTTTTTCTGTGAGGCATTCTTGAGTGTCTAGAAAGGCGCCAAACAAATAAAATGCTTTATTATTATTATTATTATTTAATATTAAAACAGATGAAAATCACCTTAGCATGATACTTTCTATAAATGTTAGTTAGTTCAAGTGTAGACAACAAGAGGCAAGCCTCGCACAAGGATGATGTGCAGTTGACAGTAAACAATGAATAAAACATACAGTGAATAGCAAGAAAATAAAGTAACAGCAGATAGAAGGGAATTAACTTTCTCCGATTAGCATCACGGGCCCCACACACTGTCATATTAATGCAGCAGCACAAACAGGGAGGATATTACTCGCTTCATAAATCCTTCTAGAGAGTGATTCCATAAAACTCCCTCACATTAAAAATGAAAATGTAAAAGATTAATTGCCACCCCAAATAGTGCATATTAGTTGCTGCGTTTCAACATCTGGATGCATTCTGATTGGCTGCTCAGTTTAGTTGGTCAGGACTTTTTGTGTAGGATGCGAGTCAATGATTTATCAAATCAAACTGGAGCAATAAAGATATATACACTGAATAGAAGATGTTTGAAAATTAATTGGACCAATCAAAATAGAGTGAGGCTTTAAGAAAGGCGAAGCTTAAAAAGAGACCATCTGGACAACCAAATTTTGAGAGAAAACTGTAACTTTTATTTTTGTCATGGGTAAAACATTATTCGAGAGTTCAAAAGAATGTGTTAAAATTTGAGCATTTCAAATGTAAAAGTCCTGCGTGGGAAGGAAGCCCTTAGCTTAGAACCTAATAAGATGGAGATGCACGACCCTGACTAAGATGTATAACTGGGTATAAAAGATCAATGAATAAATAAAGCCAAGCTTTGTTAGTTTCCCGCTCGTCCTTGATGGTAACCAGAAGCTGCACACCATTTTACTTTTCGATTAAACCAGACAGATAGCTCAATTAATCAAAAGGAAAAAGATTGTTTTTGAATAAGGGAAGATAATACAGATGAATAGCTTTCAGTTAAGTGACAGAACAAGAATGACAGAACTCAAGGTCAGTCTGCATTTTCACATTTCACTCTACACAAATATCTCCTGCTTAGAGCATTTCTGCACTTCAAATTCGCTCAGACACCTTTATACTTTATAAACTATAAAGTAAGTTTAGCAGAAAGGAAAATCAATCATTTGTGCAGCTGCTACAAACCTGATGCATCAGTAGTTTGGCCTGCTGTGTGTATCCCAGGATGTTTCAGCCAATGTTATGCAGCTCACGTCTTGATTTTGGTCCTCTTATTTTTTCTGCGGTGACATATGCAAAGCTTAGCATTTTTGATAACTGAGGAAAAGAGATGAGTTAAGTTGTGGTAACTAGGGCCAAGCAAGAAACAGCCAAAATCATGCACTTCACCTCCATAGCAGTTTTGTCATCACAGCGTTTCTGCAGGTTTTATAAGGTCAAATTTAAGACTATTTAATACCTTTATACCATTAAGAATCAAATTTAAGACCTATGTCATGTCACAAAAAAAACACATTCAAAACTTTTTGTTTCATAATAAACATTACGCTTCAAATAGATAGTTTGAAACCCTAATCATCACGTTTTTACGAAGTAAATTTACGAACTTTGACAACCCTAACAAAGCTTTTTACAAAGTTGAACATTTATGAGCATTTTCTCAAGCTCTGGCAAACCTAGCCATCATTTGTTTTCTCAATATCTGGCAACCCTTACAATCACTTTTATATTTGTTAGCAAAAAAGTATTTTTTTTCAAACTCTGGTAACCTTAAACGTGCCTTTTACAAAGTTGAACTTTTATTAGCATTTCCTCAAAATCTGGCAACCCTAGAGATCATTTTTTATATTTTTACAAGTAGGAGACATGTATCAATTGCTGGAAGCCCCAAACAAACAATCACTTTTCTGGTTTTGAGCATTTATGTACATTTTCTAAATATCTAGCAACCCTAATGATCACTTTTAAGCATTTTTTAGCCTTTTCTCAAACTATGGCACCGCTAAATGTCACCATGCCTGCCTCAAAAAGTTTGGGAGTGTAACCCAAAAAGACTTTGATTGCCACTTGTCTAGAAGGAACTGAGTATGTAAAAATTCTCACACGCCCCGAACATGAGTTTAAACAAATTCATTTTAGTTTTTAAAGTCTCTCCAAAATCCCAGGAGTGAAGGATCCAATTAAAAACCATACAAAGCAATCAACGTGTTGCATACTTATTGACATTCTGTGGCATAAAAGCTTCATAAACTTCCCACTTAGTCAACAGTTAGCCTTTACAGAATCCCCAGCGCCTTCAGTCGAATAGAGAAAGACTTGAGTCTGAGTCAAAAACCCGACCTTGATACAGCTGTACAGTCTTTCACCACTACTAATATCAGGCAAATATTTAAATGAACAAACATTACTATTTCAGCCGAGCCAGAATGACAGATTCATCAGCATGTGATTATATCCAGCTTTTAACTCAGGCAGGATAAGAATGAGAATGATGGACATGCGATTGAGAGACTTTGAATGGATAAGGCGAATCCAGCAGCTTACAGAATGAATGTGATACTATCACAGTGATTCCTTGATGAAACATTATTCAATGCTTGTTAATAGACTCCTCGATTTTGTGAATCTGTGTTAATGGCTGTGAAAATGACACGTGGACAGATGCAACGAATGACAGAGAAAAACTGGTATTAGGAAAAATGATTTGAATGCAATAATTTAAACACTTCACATCATTTCAAAGTGTTTTTAAAAACAGGTGTCAGGCTTGTGTCTATCCAATTTCATCAGTATTTTACTATCTTGTTAAGTTTATTCTGTTTATCACACTCTCATACCAATTACATGCAAATAACAGCGAAGGTTACCATATGGGTAGAGCATCCAAAACATGTACTCAAGCAAAAGTAAAAGTACTTCTGAAAACATTTACTCAAGTAAGAGGAAATATAACTACCAAATAATTTACTTGAGTAAGTAAAAAGGTAATATGAACAAAATGTACTAAAATACTTTGTTACGGCGTACGCACTTCTGATATGAATGATATAAAGCAAAAACACTACTTAGTGTTTCCAATAGATTACTTTATTTTAGGGGAAAATAAAGTCGATTGCAAACTAATCAACCTACATTTACAAAGGCAATACCGGCAACAAAAAAACATTTGCATCTCAACAAGAACATTTTGAAGAATACTTAAGCTGTGAAATCCCCATTTACACGTGCAAACATCCTCTGTCTGCATGCACACTCGCACATCAGCCTCTTCAACATCCCACAAGTCTCGCTAACGTCAAAAATGCCTTTGTTTAGATTTATTTTCATGGTATTAGTAATGGGAGAACGCAGCTAAAATGTTACTCAGATGTAGCTCAGATATAGCGAAGTAAAAGTACAGATATTTCACAAAATATTTACTTGCGAAAAAGTTAAAGTACACATTTTACACAAGTACGCAAAAATCTACTTGAGTAAATGTAACTAGTTACTACCCGGCTCTGAAGGTTACACATACATGGTCTGCAAAACATTTATTTACTTAAAATTTTCAAACATGAAGTATGGACTTTTAATACTAGTTAATCATCAAATAACTTATTAAATCTTATTTTCAGTGTCATTAAAATATAGCTAATATTTTATATGTTAGCTCCAAATGTTAGCTCCAATTTTAGTACATTTTTCAGAGAGCACCGGCACAAGCGTAGACTAACTGCAAATTTCATCACAGAGCTGGAGACTAATGAGAAAATTACAGATGAAATGTGTTGTGTTTGAAATATATTCATCTAATGAACAAAGACAAAAAAATGTGAAGCATAATAACATGGATAAACGATCCTGTTTAATATATTATATATAATTGTAAAAAAAAAGTTTCTCTCAACGATATGTACATGTCTTAATAAGCCTAACACTCTGCGTACATTCGTAAGTGACACATTTAACTTAAAGAAATGAATAAATATTTAATCTCTCAGTGGTGGTTGTAGCCCACTCTTATTTATCACTACTCAACCAGATGGAAACCTTCAGGTTATTGGCTTATAAGCAAAGCTCAACACCACAAATCGTTAGAAAAATTACACAGCTGACTAAATGGAAAGTGTTTACTCTGTCATTAGACAACCTTGGTAAATAGATTTCGACACTGGCATCAATTACACTCAAGCCTTTAATCGGTTTATTCTGGGACAGCCGCGTGGGCTAGTGCTTGGGTCGCATTTCCTGCTTTGTCTCAAGGATCTGTGGGTGCAGAAAGGGTCTCGAAAAGCTTCCTTAAGGCAGCTCTTTTCCCGGATTCCCGTCTGTCACGGTAAACATTCAAAACTCGCCTCGGCGGCTGCTTAATCTCCCCGACAGCCCAGGCATGACATCCTTTCCCTCAGCTCTCGTTCCTGACATTCTGTCAAGCGTCCGCTTGCTGTTCGCACAGCTCAAGAATTTCAGGCATTAGAAACAAACTCCCGTAAACCATCCTGTCTGGCCCTGTGCCTGAAAAATACGACCCAGCCTTGAACCTATTTGGCAGGTATGGCATGCGGTGCACTGCCAAGCACTTAGACTTTGAAAGATTCCAAAAGCAACCAAAGTTGAATTTGGCTGACAGTAAAAATATATATATTTTTTCAGATCATGCATCACACACATTTTAATAAAATTTTCTTATTAGGTTTCCCCTAGACTCTTAGAGATTTTGGGGATAAGTATCAGTCATAAATTAACCTTCCTAACTTAGAAGAATAAGATTGCATAGGAGTACAGTGTTTAAATATAAAAATCTGTCACTATACAATTATACTATAATATATTTTTAAATTAGATCCTAGGTAACACAAATATACACCTAGGATTAACTGAGGCACGTGACCTTGGGTACAAGATCGGAAAGGGAATTGATCCAGCCTCAGGAGAACAAGGTGCAGGCGATTCAGGAGTGCCCAAGACCCAAGTCCAAGACCCAGGTATGTGCGTTCTTGGAGTTGGCTGGTTATTAAAGGTGTTTCATCTCAAGGTTTTTGGAAATATTCTGCCCCCTGATCAACCTGACCAAAAAGGGTTAGTGGGAGAAGGTGACTTGGACACACAATGAGGAAGAGGCATTTCAGAAGCTCAAAAGGGTACTCACCTCGCACCTTGTATTTCGTGCTCTGAATTTTGGCTGTCCCTTTATCCTGCAGACAGATCCATCAGACACCGGGTAAGTTCCCCAGGATCGACCTACCAGGACTGATTAGCCACTGTGCTAGGGTACACTGAGACCCCTACTTGGCCCATGGAACCCAAGCACTGGAAACTTGAGCACCAAGCATTTTCAACACAAAAAATTTGCCTCTACTAGTAGTGTTTTTCCACTAGAAATAGTCAGTATATAATCAAAAATACTTGTACAAACTGCTGAAGCTGAAAACTTGTAAACTCTTCAGACTGATCGAATTAAAGCAACATTAGTTAGATAAAGGGACAGAAGAATGGAATACACAGAGTTTCTCTCCTGACTTCGCTCTGCTCTGTGGTGCTGAAGGAGCAAGGAGTGGCTGTTGATTGGAAAAATGTGACTCATCAGTGGAATAAAAAAAATTGTAATAGGAAATAGTTAACACCATAGTGGACACCCTCCAAATAATGATATCATGACTTAACATTCTTGATGGTGTTTTCTTTCACATTCTGCTGATCTTGTAGGATTGGTTACAATAGCTTTCAAGTGGCATGGCCAGTCTGATTGGAAAATGACCACGCCCCCACTAAAAAATGTTAGAGGAACTCTGTATATCTGTGTATATTTAAGGTAAACAAATCATACGCTTGAGCAATTTTAGAGTTTATGTAGTTGGCCTTGAATCTAGGCTTGCCTTGAAAACGAATGTGTAGCCTCGACAAAAGAAAAAGAAAACATAAACTTTGAGTGGGTGAACTCAATCTCGACTGAACAGAGACTCTGACATTGGTTCTGGCAAAAAAATGGAAAAAGGGGGATAAGAAAAATGTTGTAACATGTACAATAAAGTATGTTTTAGAAAGAAGTCATGCTGTAAATCTATTAACCCTCTGTAACTCTGTATGCTTATGTGCTGAGTAAGATATTACACCCTAGGAGTTTTTAGAGCCTTGAAAAATGGCCCCTTGAACAAAATCAGAAGAAGAAAAACTAATTATAAATAAACCATGAAAGTTCTCTTTAAAAAGCAAGATATTGTTGATTGGTTGAGTATTTTATGAAAGGTAATGAGTCAATCAGGCACTGATTCAGAATATGACCTGTGGGAATTGTTTTTAGTCAACAACTTAAAGAGAGAACAAGTTTGACAACTTTCAAATTGTAACAATAGTAGAAGCGCATTGATAAACCATGAAACAAACAAAAACCATGTATTTGGATGTCCTGGATCAAGAGTGTTTTTATCTGAAATAGGGAGATTTTCTGTGCATCAAGCAAACCAAGCAGGGGGCGTGGTATAAGCGCTGGGAGGAACAGGAGGTACATGGCTCATTTTGCAAAGTAAAACCATTTGAGGTGACTCAACAACATTGTTTATGATCAATACTTCCTTGTGAAGTTTACTAAGCTGCAGTGATAGTCTAGAGGGGTTAAATATTTTTTATTAATTATTTAAAAGGTACATGATATGGCACCTTTAACTGTATCCTACAAAACTTAGAATAATTAAATGAATAGGTAAATAATATGAATGAAAAACACACCACGAGTCAAATTTATTGGGGTGACAACACTATCACCAAAATACACTCAGAACACAGAGGGAGGATACGAGATGCCTTAAGATCTCCTTACTGTATAATCTAACTAAAAGTGTAAAACAAACTACTTTTCTAAAAAAAAATGTATAAATAATAAAGTACTTATCTTTTGTTTTGATGAACTTCGCTCAGTTAAACCCCAGAAGCAGCAGAAAACACAAGCACACAAGGAGAGGAGAAAAGATAACACATCGGTCCAAAAAAAGAATCAAGGACTCTGGACAGTAACAACAGGGTTCTATAGCAAACAGAACTAAAATAAAAAAATCTATGAAAAACTTTATTGTTGGAAAAAAAAAACCGTTGAGAAACATTATCTATGAACATAGTTATTGTGTAACACAATATTTTTCCAGCACACATTTCTTTGTCTAGTGACTCAAAGGCCTTGATCCCCAGCTGAGGCTTTTGGCAGATGTTCTGGCAACATTCTCAATCATTTCCTGCACAAATTTGGTTATCACGGCTCTTTTGGTGGACAGAGTTGGAGAGAGTCTCTGCTTACATGCACCATTAGGCTGATCCTGGAGACGTACAGCACTCTTATTCCCCTGCTGTCCTCCCGGAGACTCCTGGACTCATTCAGCCATGAAAGCTACCGAGGACAATCCAGAGGGGGGCAGCTATATATTGTTCTAAAAAGCTGCATTAATTCGTTTGAATTCTGTAGCCATGCCTTAAAAAATGGGCCACACAAAGAAGCAGCAAAGTCCAGGATCATCTCTCTTTTTTTTTTTTTTTACATTTTCTGAATTTAAAGAACAAGAAACTGCATTTTGAAGTGTGTCAAATGGAGTTGGAGAGCCTTACAGGACTCAAAGTTGCCGTGAATGATGATGAGAGACAATATCTTTGATCCTCCCTCAAAACTCTTACACCCGAATGCACACAACAGGGCTTATAAGATGTCTGGATCTCCCTGCAAGAGTAGTATTTCAAAGGGACACAAGCCTATGACAGTACAATCCTATTAAAAGCAATGGAAGTCTCCCCAGAGCACCCAGGTAATAAGTTCCTCTGCAAGATGGATTTATTGCGCAGTGTTGCATAGCTATCTCAGATCTCAAATAATTGTAAGTAATGCCACCTTTTTTTCTATTTCAAGTCCACTTTTAATCAAGCAGACATCCAGCGCAGTGTGGAAATTACTGCGAAGAGAAAGGACATTAAAAGCCTTTCCTGGGAAGCCGGCAGAAGGAGAAAATCCATATTCAAACACAAAATGAATCTGACCAGACGAAGAACTTCCCTTGAACTGGTGAAGGAAATGGGATATGAAAGATGACCTGCTCTAAAAACCAATATCCCACAATGCCATCTGTCAGAGCTAAGGAAAAAATTGCACTGGCTAATGAAAGATCGAGCAGAGGTTTCAAATAGAGAAAAACCTAAACAGCACAGTCCTGATTAGCTGTGAAATGGCTGGGAAAACACAAAACAATTGATTCGCCAGGTAATGAGAGGCATTTGAACACTTCGGAGAAGCTGGAAACCTTTTCAAAGGCAGAATTAAATTGTTAATAACCTGACAAACGGAGTTACAGATTAACAGCCTGGTGCAGATAGTTTACAGGAGGCACAACAGCACGACCAAATCATGGACTTAAATTAACATATTTAATGCGAGTTATTACTCGCTTAATAACTTGCTTAATTTCTCTCTTTGCTCTCGACGAAGGCGGTCGCATCTGTCTCTTTCTCTCCTTCCCCGTATCTCTCCTGCTAGCTCCCTCTGTCTAGTGCTGTCTGAGACTCTCCTTGCCCTGCTCTCTAAACTCTAAACGAGGAACTGTGGATCTGATCAGCTGCTCTCTGAATGTAATTGACACCATCTTCTCAACGAGAAGCTCGGGTTCGGGGAAACCCACCTGGCCTGCAGGACCATTTGCAGCTGGACACATGATGGACGAATGGGAGAAGTGGCGCTTCGTGTGCCTGTCCGCTCTGTCCCTGGAGGACATTGAGGATATCTACTTGTTCGGTTATCAACTGGCATCAATATAGATACTAGAATCGATCTGTCCACCAGTTTGAAAAAGACTGCATTAAAAGGTGCTGTGTCTGTGTCAAATTTTTGTACCCTATGGCCACCAGACACAGGTATTCTAGAAAATATTTATCTTGACTCAAAACCTTTTATACAGTACAAATAACAGATTTATATTCAAGTTAAGAATACAATTTTATTTTATAATTACAATTTTCAGAACACTTTTGAAGACAAAATAATAACAACGTAAATAATCTGGCCATTTTTTAAACACTTGAGACTTAAAAGTCCTATGCAATGTCTTGCACAAAACTTTAAATACTTTTGGGTTGAATATGAAAAATCAGGTTATAGATGTGTTACTTTATAATTTACTGCATACATCTTTAGCATTACTGTAATAGAGAGGGGGTATCCTCAATTCGCTTGGGGCCCCCAAAATGGTAAACAGGCCACTAGCTCTAAGTGGAGCTGTTCTGCATCCCTGCTGTATAGCACTGTTGCATTCTTAAACATGTTTTCTAGCTAAAAAAGACAAAGAATCAACTAAACAAGATATTTCTGGACTTTAATCAATAGTTAGATTGAAACTGCAGCATGTGAACTCATCCATCCATCCACCCACCCAGTCATGGCAGTGAAGTTAATCACCACTATTTAAGAAACATACCCAAATCTCCTGTCTGACATTACACAGGCCAGGATAAGCTGGTTCTGAACAACGGTCCTCTAGGGTCTGCACTAAAAGCTCTATATTTCTTTTTCTAGCTGTATGCAAAGTCAATGGCCTCTAAAATAAACTGTCAGTCCAAGACAAGCTCCTCTGTCACACTCAGCGAACAGAAACCTTGTCTCTCTATTTTTCTTCGGTGTTTCCTTCCTCTCCTAAAACGTCAAGTAAGAAAGCCCCACGCGTGACCCCCTCACCCTCCTCCACCAGAAAAGCAGATTTCAAAATTGATCCATGTCAGCCAGAAGATTTCCATTTCAATCTATTTTTACAGCACATGGAAGGAAAACCATTTGCACCAGGGAACTGCTCATGTGTTTCACTCCCAATCATGAGAAATTGAAGTGCTGCTGTAAATAACAATAAAGGGAATTTAGTACAAGTTACCATTAAATTCACATTTTCTTCTTGTAATGCCTTCAAGTAGAATTACGACTCGTTCTCCACAAAGTCACTTGTGGTATGAGCTTGATTTAATCACAACATTAAATATTTAATATTTGTGAATTCAAAGCCACCTTTTCTATGGGTGCAGAAGCGTTTAGCTCCTTTAACCTTGAAAAGCTATGTCTGATGCGTTCCTCAGAAATAGTCTGATCTGTGCACCAAGGTCAAGGGTTTGGACGATTTGCATTTTAATCCGTTTTTCAAAAGTATGAATAATATGAAAATACACCAGAGTTTTCGATGACTGTTTGTACAAAACCACTGTATGCACATTTTTCAGGTGACACGTATGAAAGTGACATCACATTTACAAGGAGCCTCTTTAAAGGAGGATATTTGCTTCAGGATACCCCCCCCCCCCCAAAAAAAAACGAATCGCTGGATCAACATAAGAAAATTATGACACAAACGGTCCACTTATTAGATTGAATGCAATTGACCAATTCATCCAATAAGATCAAACCATTTTAAATTAAATTATATTATGTCAATAACTTGTACACAATTTAATCTCCTTGGATCAACTTAATATAACTATGGCACATTCCCTCAAAACTGAATTGTTATCTCAATGTATTTTAGGCAGATGGAGCCAATAAGATTTGTCATTTTCATTTGAATTATCTTGTGCAATTAACTTGTACACAGATTACTTTTGTTGGATCAACATATTTTAATTATAACACAATATTTCCACACAATTGAATTTTGCTATCATAAGTGATTTTAGACTGAATGAACCACAGAGCAAAATTCCCATTAAACACAAAAAAAACTAATATTTTCACCAAACAGCAGTTTAATCTACAAACAAACAAAATAATCTCAATGAAAATGTGTTCAGTTCTTATTACAAACTAACTTTGAAGAGCTAGCAGCTAGGTCAAAGACAAAACTGGAGAGCAGAGAGGAACAGAATGTGAGAAGGGAGATTTTTTGATTTAGTACAGACTGATTCAAAATAACAATGTAGATAAAGTATGCTGATTGATTAGATTTTTTTTTTAAATATTCTATTTGATTTAATAAAACAACACCCAGATCTCATTGTTTTAAGTGTAGGTTTAAGCCAAGTATTGCAGTTTTTGCTCTGTCTGATCAATGTTTAACCCTTTCGTGGTGTTCACATTATTGTTACTGAGGCAGTGTTGATTTTTAATCCCATGTTACGACATGTTATGGTAACCAAAAATGGGCTCAGAAAGGCGAGACATAGGCATAACATTGATGTTTGATTAGCTGATGGTTTAAATTTTATATATCTTAAACAAACAAATGTAAAATTAATTCTACCCCTTCAGAGTGTTCTTGAAAGTCAAATTTAGCATTAACTGAATAAAAAAACGTTAACATGTAAACATTCCCAACATGCCCCAAAGGCACTTTTTAACATTGGAGTGAATGAGAACCTGCTCAATTCTGACCCCATTGCTCAGGGGTAGGGGAGAGCCAGAGGATGCCTTTTGTTGTGAATGTAGTGCTCGCTGGTTCATGCTACAGCAGAAGCATGTTCGTATCGCGAGTGCACCTGAGAAGCTATAACAGAGCCTCCAAATTAACTCTCTTCAATGAAATTTATTCATGAAAAGCACTAATTAACTCAAGTCACTCCAACGAGAAGCTTTTCTCCCAGTTTCTGTAACTATTCTAGAACCTATTCCTCCTGAAATGCATCTGTTCTTTTATCAACTCAACAATTTTTTTAGCAACTTCAATCTAACAGATTGAATGCATATACACTGCACATGTCGACTACTCACCAACATGATTTGTTTTAGACAAATTCTACTATTAACTATACTCGACAAAATCCATTAAACATTAGAATCCTAATGTAAATCAATATTGGTGGGTGAGGATTTTATGTCAAAAACCATGGAAAAATGGCTCTTTCTGCCCTGTTTTACTTTAAACAAAACTGACTTGATGAACTTAAACAACTTTAACAGGAGTTTATTCACATCATTCACGCACACATATAAGTCCAAAACTCTTCCAAAAGTTCACTTTTTTAAATGGACGCCCTTTAAACAAACCTTCCGAATCAACGATGCATTGTATTGAAAGCTGCTTTGGACTAAAAGTGAAAAAAAAAGAATGACAATGGTAAATCTATAGGGGATTGCATGGTTAGAATACTGATTCTCTGATCAAATCAGTGCCTCCTTCATAATTCAGTCTTTGTTTCTGTGGGCCAGAGGCTGTCTCCTTCATCTTAATGCACTGGTGGGGTTCTTATAGCCATTTTTATTTTATAGACAGAAAACTTTTGGGAGAGTTACAATTTAAAGTATGGGTTTTAAAGGTCCCCCTATTGTGACTTTAAAATCAGGGTAATTTAAAATCATGCTGTTGGTGTTCAAGGCTTTCAATAATCCAATCTATTTGACCATGCTCAATCATCAGGTATGGGTCTTTTGATGGTTCCTAAAAGTTATCCAAAGACTAAAAGAGAGTGAGCATTTGCGGTTGCAGCTCCATGTTTGTGAAATGAGCTTCCGATTGGTATCAAAACTGTAAAATCTATTGTGCTTTTTAAATGCAGCTAAAGACACAATTGTTTGTCAACGCATTTTAACATCTTCAGCTCTAGCTTTAAAGATTTTTTTTTACTAAAAAATACATTTTACCTGCTACAGTTTGAAAGCTTGCCACTTCCGCAATTATTATTGAACTAGTAACAGAAAATTCCAAATAAGGCACTTTTAAAGTTCTATAAATGCTAAAAGTTCTATAAAAGCTACATGCTTTTAAATCCACAATATGCATTTTTATTTTTCAACTTCATATTAAACAGTGTAAAACTCTAATCCTGTGTGCTTTTTAACATAAGAGGAACGTTTGCCTGTTTGGTTTATTGTCAAAAAAAGGAATTTGTCATTATTTTAATTTAAACAAAGTTATTAAAATGTAAGTGGAGACAGTAGAAACACACGTTAGTTTTAACAATTTCAACTTATTCGAGTGTTTCCCAGAAACAAAGTAATTAAAATAAACACTGCTTTTGACTTTTACTATGTAAATCCTTTGAATCAACTTTGTTCACTTTGGTAATGTAAAAATTGATTATGTGATTTTTAATACAATAATGTTATTAATTTTTGTGATCTAAACTTGATTTATATAACTGTTTACGTACCTTGACGTATACGTGCTTTCTAAAGCTGAGGATAGTTTAATGCTGTGTACATTACTGTTGTACAGCTGAATTCTAAAACTGGAACTGAAGAAAGAGGAAATTAACTTTTCTGTTATGCATGTCTCTGGGTTGATTCTTCATGTCTCTGGGTTGATTACTTTCTCTAATGACATTAGGAAGAGCTGCTAATATTGTCATTTAGTCTAAAAGAGTCCAAGGTAATTGAGAATATTGCACACATTCCATTTTAGACTGCTTTCTGCTGCCATTGAAGCGTATCTTCAATAAAATCTCAAACCTGTTTTCATTTTTGCACATAATTGCTCGCAATAGACAATCAACTAGCAGATACTTTTAATCAAAAAGTATTTCTGGACTAATAGACATATGCTTTATTCACTATATAATTGAGATAAATGTTAAAATTCTAGAAAATTTTAAATTCTCTCTAGTATTTTTGTGAAGTAAACAAAAAAATGTTGTATTCATTAAGCAGAAGGTTAACACTTTTCAAAATATGACTTCACAATTTTAACACAGCTTTTAAAAGTAAAAGTAGTGTTTTAATGATGTTAATAACAAGGAACCAGGTTAGCAGAGCTGAAGACGTTACAGAATCAACAATTTGTGGTTGTGATTACATTTCTTGTGTTTTTGTATATGTTTTATCAACGTTTGTTATTTTGTAATTGTTTTTTTGCCTGTTTTATCTCTATTGGATGCATTAAGCTTGATTAAATAATGTTTGCTGACTTAATAAAAAGGCAGATGATTTGTTTTTTTTGGAGTCTTTGTCTAGCGTGTTCATTCTTTTATAACATGCATTACACATGTTTGCTCTTACCAATACTGGTCTAGTATTGCAAGCGGGGATAGCAAACAATTGGAGAAGTGTACAAGTCAAGCCATCCGAGTGAGGAGTCCAGGACCAGGAAGTGACCTAAGACCAAAGGAATGGAAGGAAGGATAGCTTGTACAATGTTGGTGTTGTCCTTTAGGTCACATCTTATATACTGAGACCATACAATTAGGTCAATTAGCAGTCAAGCACGTCTCGAATTTATGTTAATCAACTGATTTACCTCATTTCTTTGTTCCTGTTTTTACTCACAAACGGTTTGTTAAGAGACTATTCAAACCACCTTTATGTGACAGTAGTCTGCAGTGATTGGTAGTTAGACCCAAGTTTGGAGTGGTCTGATACTGGGAATAGACCAATCAAACACGATCCACAGAGCAAAACACACAACTGCTCTTCCATCTCCGAATTTTAAGAGGCAATATCTACATACGAGGAATAGTTTCAGATTTAAAAAAATGCTCTTATGGGTTTTTAAAAACGACCTCTCATGCGGTTTGAGGAACATCACGCTGAAGTTTTACAATGGAAACCTCTTTGTGTATCACAATATTGCCTTTAATAAGAAAAAGTCGACTGAAACAAGTCCTAGTTGAAAGCAATTATTTTAGCACGTGAGCTCACACATCATGCCAAACAACTTCTCACATTCATTCATTCCGAGAAAAAAAAATCTGCTGGAGAAGAAATTTATTCTCTGTGGACTAAGGACAAGTCTCGAGTGTCTCTGGTGAGCTTGACTCAAACCTTGATTCAATAACAGGCAGTGTTAAGTGGTGTTCATTGTGCTGTTAATTGGTTGTCATTTCTATCAACATAATTTCTTTAAAAGCAATCAAAACAAGGTCAGATAGGTTTCCTTCAGCAGCTGCATAAACTGCTCCGGTTACATCACGTAGAGGAGAGGTTTATTACGAATGGGTCACTAAACAAATCATTTGGGAATCGAGACCAAATCCAGATGCATGTTATAAGAAAACGAAAGCTTTTTTCGATCTTGCATGTGTGAGAACTCTAAAATAAAAAAAAAAATGAATCTTTAAAAATCACAAAAGAGACACTTTAAAACTCAAACTGAGTTTCCTCAAGCATACATCAAAATGTACAAAAGAGACCCCAAAAATGTTTTTTTTTGTTAGATATATGGAGCATGGATTCTATTTGGATTGAGGACAACCTTTAAATAAACTGTCCCGTGTCTTCCTGCACCTGATTTATGGCATTCTGGTGAGGGTGAAACTTTGTGGCTAATGAAGCTAGGACTGGAACCTCTCTGAACTGAAACACCTTCTCTTTTAATTTTGATGTACTTAATGAGCGACTGTGTACACTACAGCGTTCGTAATTAGCCCTCGTTCTCCTTCCAGCTCCTTGAACACGAAATCACAGAGCAGAGGACACACTCGACACACTGGGCAGGGAACTGCACAACGGCACAAAATGAGTCGATCTAACTTCACCAAGCAAGAAAAAAGAGGTGCACGGAGATGCTGGCAAGCAGCTTGTCTGATTAGTGCTGATTAGGGTCTAATTGGAGTTCTCCAAAACAAGATGACCTCTGCTTTGTTTACTGATGGGATTAATCGTGCCCGGGCAGAATTCAGAATCCCAGCTGAATAAATTCCTTCCTCATTAGGTTGGGGATATGTAAAATGTAGGCTGAATGAGAAGTGTTTATGTCCCCGGGGAGTGCAATTAAAGTTCATGGTGTTTTTAGATCTTCTTTATTTTTGATTTTTTTTTTAGTTTTGTAACTTGCAAATGTACCACGAGAGCATAATCTGCTCAAAAATGGAAATATGGAGCATTTCACATCGAAGTGCCCCATTTTTGAGCTGGAAGTCATTGATAGCAACATGTTCTAACTGAATATTAACTCACATTCAGTACGGTATAGACACAAATTACAAAGAGCGCAGAAAGAGTTACAGGAGATATCCAGAGCCTACGCTACTCACGATTCAAGGTTGAGTTTATTCCCAAAGGTTTGGGTTTTAATCAAATGTTGGACATCTGCAAATTGAATCTACAAAAAAGTTGCACAAAAGTTACTAAAAGATAAAAAAAATGTAGTGATAAAGACAAAGACTTATTAACTAACGATTTTCAGTTTTTGTTGTTGGTAAATATCGCACACCCCAGTATGATACACATACAACTAAATATGCTTGTCTTACAACAACTTAGACCACTTTCATGGGTAGTCCTGATTGTAGATTAAAAAAATATATTCCTGATTTTAGTTAAAAAGGAACATACTTGAAAATTAACCTCATAACATCTTTGAGGAAGGCAAACAGAAAACAACCTCAAATGCAAAAACATGGTTTAAAGTGTCCATTAGCTGATTGATTTTTGGTTTGTTTATGTTTAGAATAAGTTTTTCTCAATTAATTTGAATGTTCATAACGATCTTGTTTTCTTCCAAGAAACCTGATGTGCTTGGGGCAGAAAAAAAAAACAGAAATGAAAGCTTATTTTTGTCTTGGTAAATATCATTCACTTTTACATTGAACCAGTTTTGTCAGATATTTTAGTAATTATTACAGTCAAATGTCAACCAAGCTACTGTAGTTTCTGGACTATAGAGCACCTATAGAGCCACCACACACCTAAAAAAATATATGATATTTTCTTGCTCGCTCGGATGGCTTTTCTGCAGGGGGTTTTCTTGTCAGCTTCACAGCTCTGCAGTGATGCTCCTCAAGCTTGAGTGGCCCTCAGGAGACTAGAATGGCAAGTCCAGCCCCACAGGGACATAAACAACTATTTGCATTTGATGCTTGCACAGTAAAAGAAAGATCTCATTCTTTCAGCATTCTGGGAAATTGTAGCACGGCAAATATGTTTCACTGTAATTGGCAAACAAACAATGAGTAGTTTCAGCAACTCCAACTAAAGCAGTTCCTCCACATTTTCTTCTTCTGCTCTTCTACTCCTTGCCGTTGTTCTTCCTGGTGTAAATTGAAGCAGGGGTGTGTATCGAGCTTCACTTGGCTGTTTTTTTTATGTTGCAACAGCTCTAAACACGTCATCAAAGGAGCCATCTTTCATTGTTCCAACACGAGTGTTCAGCTGGTGCAAAACCACGACTACTCTCTTTTTTTGCTCTCACCCCCTATTCAGGCAAATGTGTGATTACTAGTTATCTCGTATCATATACAATGAGGTATTTTGTTACATTCTGACTATTTGCAATCTATTATTTATCTTTTTGGAAAATTTGAAATAAAAATGTTTTCCATTTGGTTGTACATTAATGCAAAGAAGCTGATCCCACACGACATGCTACAGTTAAATTGGGTCAGCAGACTTGGCACATAATGTGATTCATTCAAATAAACTTAATATCTTGACTACACTACACATAAAAAACATACAACATCAAAGCTCATTATACAAGCCAGGAACACTGTTTGAGAATTAGTAAACAATCATCACATTTCGATTTTAGGGTGACCTATTTAAGATGCTCTGACTCATGCATCTGGCTAAAGAGTTAAGAGCACGAAATCCTTCCTCAACAGCTTCTCCTGCAGAAAGAGCACGAGCAAACACAGCAGCAGTTCCTTTAAGCTTCAGATGTGCCAATCGCCTCCTTCACGGTGCATAAAAGATCCCTGCAAATGCCAGCAAACAGACCATAATGCTCTTACTATATCTGAATCTCCAGCTGTTCCCGGTGAGCACAGGAGATTGTTTGCTCATTGGGACAGGTTTGCTGATCATCATTGATGGACTCCGCCACCGGGACCAAAAATTGAGTCCCCTTCAGTTAAGAAAAATCCAAGCTTGAGCTGTCCATGGGGATCTGCTGTCCCTCAAGAAAAAATAATGGATTTAATCACTTAACCCATCAGAGCACACGAGTAGTGAACAAAACAGACTTCTCCCACAAGCCCTTTCTCCCGAACCCACTCGAACGCATTCGCTAGAATGTTCTCCCATTAACACTGACAGCCTTTCCTAAATGTTTCATTTCACTCGCTTCAACTAGAAAGAACACTCTGACCAGAGAGCATTAGAGTGGTTATTAGCGAGAGGCTAATGCTCTAGCCAAGCACCGGCTCTGCATCTTGATGCACAAACTTGAAGGCTACCATAAAAAAGCTAATTAAATGAAAACTTACAGCAGTCACATATGCTCATGTTCATCTTACACTTTCAATTAAGAGCAAACTGTTCCTTTTTAAAATAAATGACAGCCCAGGACTTCTTAACCTCAGCCTTAAACAGTGATCGCTATAGAAAAGTGTTGGATTTCTGCTTGAGTTGTTTGTGTTCAATCACTCATGAGAGTGTTTTTCATGGTCGTTGTAGCTAAAGTGAATGAGAAAATCTCAAGCTCAGCACCTCAGACTCATTTGTTGCTGAATAAAAGGTAAAGACGTACTCTGCTGACAGAGCACGTATTTGCTCAAAATTGCAAGGGAGCAACTAATGTGAGTCACAACCTTCAAATGCACTCTGACTCAAGGACACGAGCATGAAATTATGAATTTATTTACACATTTCATATCAGAATAGAGGAAAATATTTGCTCAGTTTCACAGTAAAAGGCTCACCGACAACTGTGGGTTGTCCCTGGGTGCCATTTAGTAGATAATTTCCCTAATTTTATGGGCCACCATGTTCTTCACTGCCTTAGTCCATTTTTAGGGTTCTTTGTTGGCGCAATGTTTGTCACTGTGCTTCATTTCTCCCCTGCACTGCTGTTTTAACTGCCGTTAATCTTCCTTTGTGGAGTTTGGTTTTCCTATTGTAACGCTTGGCTTGGTTTGATAACAGTGTTATTTAATGCAAAACAAAGCTTTAATGATTTTATAACACACACAAAAAAACATATGCATCCGTATTATTATTTTTAACACAACTTTACCCATTTAATCCAGAATTATTTCCTCAAGCCTCATTTCTTGACCTGTTTAAGTCAAGGTGTATTATTATTAATAATTGTTAATAAAACAATTATCATCAAGTTGTTATTTTTGGGCGTCACGGTGGCGCAGTGGGTAGCACGGTAGTCTCACATCAAGAAGGTCGCTGGTTCTAGGCTCGGCTGGGGCAGGTGACATTTCTGTGTGGAGTTTGCATGTTCTCCCCGTGATCGCGTGGGTTTTCTCCGGGTGCTCCGGTTTCCCCACAAGAACAAAGACATGCGGAATAAGTGAATTGAATAAGAACGATTGCCCATAGTGTTAAAGAGTGAATGTGTGTGTGAATGTTTCCCAACGATGGGTTGCTGCTGGAAGGGCATCCGTCGCATAAAACATATGCCAGAGAGTTGGTGGTTCATTCCGCTGTTGCGACCCCGAAAGGGAAGAAAGCCGACATGAAGATGAATGAATGTTATTTTTGGACCATTCCAGTGAAGATCAGTAAATAAATGGATATAAACCAGGCATTATTAAAAATACCTTTTACTGCATTCAAAATGTCCAATGTCAGGAGGAAAAATGCATTTCATTTGAGGGACACAGAATCTGAAAGGGTTAACCGGACTCTCCAAACTGTAACCCGCACTGTTGCAGTTCTTTATTATACAATTTTTGTTATAATTTATAAGCTTTCATGATTTAATAAAATTCTGAACATCTCAATGGTTATCTATAATTAAACAAGATTATATTAATGATGGTTGGGTGTGTCCCAGTAAAGGTAGATGTCTAGCAACATCCTTAGTCACAGTCAAAACATAAGTACAATAGCAAATATCATAAGTCAATAGATTAAACACATCTGATAAAACATAACATATTAAAGGTAAATCTTCAGACCATGTTTTTATTCATGTCCACATATGTGTTGTTATAAATATATAACTGACTTCCATCAGTTTATAATTACTAATTAATCTGCTGAATGTTTAGCTCAGAGCTTAATTGCTGAAATCGAAGCCAATAATTGTGTATTTTAATGTTTAGTCGGTGCTGCAGAACTTGAATGGCGTTTTAGAGCTCATTAAACGCCCCAGCATGACATTAATCTTCATTTCGAAGGCCAGCGAGACAAATGAACATAATATATCAGGCTTTAGTAAAACAATGCACAAAAAGAAGGAAGCAAAATGGTAGAAATGGAAGTGTAACATCTCCCAAGTGGATATCTATTAGTGGAACTGGTTGTTTTTATGGATATGTGCATTTTAATGGACTCCTAACAGCCAGCGTGTTGATATTTAATAATTTGACGCTCATTTAAAAAAACAATAGTGACAATGTCCTGCGAGTGTGTTTTTTTTATTTATGGAGAAGAAACAAAACCATTATCCATTAGAATGCAATATTTTCAGGAGAAATGTCCAACAAGAACTGCACTAACATAATTGTAATGGCATTGTTGTTTAGCAGTTAAAACGCAATGATACTTTAAAGAAAACACATTTATGTTGGCCATAGTGGGCATCTGGGATGGGAAGGATTCTGATTTTGAAGCTTGATTTGAGACGAGAGGGGTAAACAAAAAGATAAAGCGACTGAATTACAAACAATTTTCATTTCCCATTCCTGGCATGATAAGTATGGCAGTGTGAATCTGGGCCAGATGCCCTCTGTACTCCAGTTCATTTGGAAATTTGCACGCTATATTAGCGACACAGCTGCGGTACACATCAGAGGTGATGTCTTGTGCTGCACTCCCAAAATGAGAATAGTGCCAGTAATTGGCCTATAATGTGAAATGATTGCATCTCTTGATAATCAAGTCCTTTGGTGAAAGCTTTTAAAATCTGAGATCAACGTAAGTGCTTTTTATCAGATGTTGGGAAAAAAATCATGAAGCATTCTTTAAAGAACTGCTCTGAGAAATTCATTTGTCGCATATAAAATAATAACCAATTTTGTTGACCAAAGTGCTAAACAATAAAAAGAAGGGACACAGACAGTTAAAAACTAATGCTGCCAAAATTAACGTGGTTAGGTATGCTTTAAATGTTTGGAAATGTGTTAGTTTAATTTTTTGACTCCTAAAAGTCAAATATAGGAATAAAGAGGCTGCATGGGACTACTGTGCGTTCTCTTGTGTGGCGTTTTGTGTTGCCTGTACTCATTTGTCATTTCTCTCACACACAATCAATTTATTGTTCACGTGTTTTTTTTACTCTTTCTCCTGTTGGTGTTGTCCTTAAACATATCCTTAAACACTCAGCAAGCCTAGGATTGTTACAATATCTGTAGAATCAGGGCGTATGAATGAATAAAATCATAAATGGGGTACTTTCATGATAGGATGAGCAAAATTTGAAGAGAAGCATTAAATGGACAATACAATTATGAAACCTACACGCTTCAGTGCATTTGAGATGGAATTAAAAATAGACAGTGATGGAGCTAGTCTATTTTCTAAAAGAGAACATACCAGAGCCAGTGAGCAGTTATGTTGAAAGCATGCTCTCCACTGCCTTCGAAGTGAGCCCTGGGGACAATCTACAGCTTCTGGTCAGAGGATCTTATTGTTCTAGAAAGTTGTTGTTTAGAGTTGTGTAAGGTATGGTGGAGCTAATTTATTTAGAGATTTGTTCACTAACATTAAACATTTAAAATCCACTCTGCAGTGCATCGTCAGAGTGAAACAGAGTAAGTGTCATTTCGCTTGCATGAGCCAGCTAAAAAGCTTTGTGCTTAAGGACCAACTGCAACCTGGAAAGAGCTGATTGACCAAACCCGACATTTTAAAACATGGATAACTTTCTGTTTTTTGTTTGGCTTACAAGTTTGAGTTTGTAAAAGCAAGGTTTGGCCACAGTGTTTACCTGCCAATCTAACTCCATCACAAATTATTTAAATCACATTTTTTTTGTTTTTAAGCAACAGATAAAATGTTTTTATAGCTTTCTAAATTCAATATTTTTCTGTAAACAAAGTCTTTATATCATCACAATTTTAATCTCTGTTACGGCCCCTGATTTACCAGTTTGGACGCCGATCACCATCTGGGAGGCAGACCAACTCAGCTCGTTTGCGACAAACTGTCAAGCAGCGAGGGCTCTGCGGAGTCCCTTTGCTCATGCGGTGTGGAGAGAGTGGCTCCACTCGGTTGCCGCCCGTTTTGTTTGTTCGTGCTCCATGTTTTGTTAATTAAAGCACATTTGATTTGTCAAAAGTTATCCTTTGTGTCCGGTTGTTCCAATATTAATTTCTGTTCCTCCACCTTTTTGTTACACCCCGACCCTAGACGCCATCACCATTTTTGGGGTCGTAACAGTCTCCCAAATACTTGTCCTGGCCACTTTCATTCTATTAGCACTCCCCCTACTGAGCAAATCTCAGCTGGTGGAACTCACTGAAACATTTGTGCTGAGCATCTCTTTTAAAGCTGTATTAATACTTGAGACAACCAAGAACAAACTTCCCCTGTGCTGTTTTGCAAAGCAGGTCTGCTACTCTTACACTTATGGTACAGACAGTGCATCCACTCTATTAGCGATGTATGTCAGAATCAGTTGCAGAATATTCATTGCCGTGTATGTGTGTGTGCACAAGGAATTTTCCTGTGGTATAATGGAGCCCTCAGTGCACACAACATAAGTGCATTACAAACCACATAAGTTAAGTAAAGTGCAACACATCTAACAAGCAATTAACATAAGGCTATGCGGTAGAGTATTTTGAAGGATTGATGGAATGTAAACAGTTGAACAAAAGTCTATAAAGTGTAGTGTGCTTAAGTGAACTCTACACTTATGTATGTGGTAGAGTTACCTGTTAGGTCTGTTTCTCTGTCTCGTTTTAGCTTGTTTCCCTTTTCTGCTGTCAGCTGTCTGCGTCGCTCCTGTTAATTGCTCATCAGCCGCGGCTGATCTCGTTCACTCATTACTCAGCGTTTTTAAGGACCCCGTTCCCCATCTTTCTTTGTGAGTTATTGATCTGCATTCTCAGCGTGCTTGTTGACTGTTCTCTCTACCCTATGTTGTCGTGTGTCGTCGCGCCTCCCTATCTCCTCTGTTTGGATCACTCTGTTCCTCAGTCTGCCCAACCTAAAGTGAGGATTTGTAGCCTCGGTGCACCAGCCACCAATCTACGAGCTGGTAAGCTCTCCTCTCCTTATACAGGCAACCAATCTTGGCTCCATCTCTGCTTTTCAGAGCGGACCCCTGACTGACTTTTATTTTTATTCCCTCCGGAGAGGTGTACCTTGGTTTCCTGTTTTTTCCTGAAGTAGCCTGAGTTTCTATTGAACAGCAATTTAGTTTTTTCTTAAAGACTTTTTAGTTCACTCCCCCTCGCATTTGGGTTCTTCTTTGATCTGATCGTGACATTACCCTAACCCTAACCAATATATGACAGACAGCCCTCCCTTCTTCCTCTAGATCGTAATCTTAGATGGATTGTTCAGTACATAAATAGAAAAACAGTGATGTAAATATAGCCTGCTGTGATGCCATCTTTAGCCAACCGATCTTTAAGGACTTAATCATTTTGGGGCTCAGTTAGGATTTTAACCAACCAACTCTCTTTTAAGTTTCAATTAGGATGGCATTATTCTCTACTGTGATACAAATGGGAACATATGAAAGGTAAAGTCAGAAGATTTTAAAGTTGTGCTCATCATCCAGGGATGAGCAGAAGATTGCCTTCAGTTCCTGGTGTTGTCAGTTTCTCTGAAGAGTTGGTTTGAAGTTAGGTGAGTATCAGTCAGTCCAAAAATATTTATAGTTTCCATTAACAATTGCCTCATTAACATCCTGTTCATGAGGCCATTTATGTTGTTGTCAAAACATGTATTGTGTTAGTAAAACAAAAAAAGTTTTATTGATGACAAAATCAGTCTGAGGGAGCTTAGACCCTCTCCTTGGGCCTCCACTCTACTCACTTTTAACAAAGACACATACATGCAAATACACTGTGAAAACTTTCTAATCAAATACATTTTAATCTCAGTCCTTCCCTCAAGATGGAAAAACAGATAAAGGTTGTTTTTTGGTCTCTCTTCCTTTCCTAAGGGGTGGAGGTAAGAAAAGACGCAATCCTCCATCCCTCAAAGTGAAAAGCAGGATTAAAACCACATTTGCAATTTTTGGCCAACTATTTTGAACTACAGTAACCTCATCCTACCTCTCAAATGTAGAAAAAAATGTTTGTTTTTTTTATATTTTATCCATTGTATTTTTTTACATGTTTTCTTTTTAAAGGTATTTATGATCTCAGAATATTTTGAGCAGTTCATCCTTGATAAAATAAAAAGCTCATATAGCACATGTGGTGGATATTTCTCTTCAACCTGAGCCGCAGCTCAACAACACAAAAGGATGAAGGTTCAGCTCACGTGTGGTATCAGCAGCTCCCTCGGAAGAGCTGATATAGCCAAGCTTCTTTATCCACCCACTCTAGAGATGCACAAAGCACATCTTAACCTACCATGCTTGGGCTGCATCAGGACCCAAAATAATGACTTCATCTTAGCGGCTGCCTCTGAGCAGAAGATAAAGGAGTGAATTACACACTCAAATAGAGGAATGAGTTTTTAGATTTTTTTATTTTCTGTCTCAGAGATGAAGGGAGATGGCTGGAGACGGAGAGGTGGATCTCTAGAGGGATTATGCTGTATTTCTGACTCTATCCCTACTCTCCCCATGGTTTAATATGCGCCAGAACTCAATCTCACACCCTGAGTGCTGTTGATAAGCCCGAGCATGGTGGCATCAGACTCTAGAGACAAGTTTATGTATAGCTGGTGCATGGTAGAAAAATCTTCCCTCTTTTTAGACAATGAGGTCCATTTGTTAAGTCAGGCTTTATGAAAAGAGTGCATTCAATGGCCACTGCTCTGCACAGACTCATTTTTTTTTTTATTGAAGTAGACTTATTTAAAGCTGTTTAAGTAAAACAGAAAAACTCTTTATCTTTCATTCTCGTTTAGAGACAAACATGTTACAGAATTGTATATGTACAACAGAACTTGTGTTGGTGAAGATCATCTCTTGCCAGTCTATCATAAGATTCCATTAAAACCGCCAGCTGCTCACAGTGGGGACAAACTTTTGATTTGGCAGACTCCAGATGCCTGAAAATAGATTCCATAAAGCTCCAAACTTTATTTAGCAATGATTCTCTGGAGCACATGAGATGAAGCCAATCAGTTCTTTAAATTGATTCGTCAATATCAAACAGAGAACTATCTATTTGCTCAATTTGTTAAACAAACTTCAATCAAAAAAATTGATTGTTCTATGTTGTGTTGTTTTTGGGTGAAACCGCAGCTTACAGATGGAAAGAGACATTTTGTTTTTGTTTTGAGACATAGCAGTTTTAACAGTTTTGATTCGATAAACTCAACAGACGGAAATGTTTATAGCCTTAATGTGAACTCTAGGGGCATGGCAACCTTGGGGGCTAACTAGAAATGAGGGTAAACACCTCAACCTTTTACCTAATTTTGCTAAAATATCTCTAAATGATCTGCCTCGGTGTCTGTGGCATCTCTATCATCTCCCTGTCACGAGCGAGGCTTGGCATCAAGGAGTGATCTTAATGGAGGTTTACAATAAACATACACATAGACAAGTATAAAACAAAACATTTCCTGTGTGAAATGTAGACAAGGCATGTACCAAAATGCAGAGTTGACAGTAAAATATGCCAACAACAAAAACTAATTATGCAGACAATGAGGGACAGGTGAATATGGACAATAGAGCACCAACAGAAGATGACACATGTACACAGGATACAAGTAAGGGAAGGTGAGTGTGTTTTAGCAAATGAGAAGCAGTAGATGAGGAATAGGAAGCAGAGGAAGGCCATAACAGTAGTTTCTGGAGTGGGTGCTGGTAGTGTTTATATTATTAATGTTAAATTTTTCCAATTTATTAAAAATTCACAATTTGTTTTATTAACAATAACATTATTTTTTTACTTTCATCACTTGATTAAAATCTTTTGCTAAGATTGTGCACTTAAGAATATATGATTTTCATGTATTTAAAGCCTGTTGTGTGTTAGTGTATGTTTCTCATTCAATTTCCCTAAATTATAAAGACAATGTTCCTTAAAGCATGTTGGAATTGTGTTTAAAACAGACTTATTAGACATATAAAACATAATTCATTTAATTTGCCTTGAAACTTCCCTAAAATGATGGAGGCTTATAAAAAGTGTCGTTCATTCAAGAATGTACCCATAGTTTATTAAGAATGTACAATTTTGACTGAAAATGACTGAATGTTAAACCTTTGAGGTTATTAATGCAGTCAGCTATAAAAGTCTGTAAGAGGACAAGATTTAAGGAGTTCATTATTTAGGAGTTCATTATTTATCACACTTGTTTAAAGGAGGAAGTAGTTGAGAGCACAGGAAGAATGACAACTGAGTGATGAAACACCCAGGCCCAGGCTTACTTAAATTTTTTAATGACGTTTGTGTGAATTTGTATCTTTCAGCAAAGATGCCAAGTTTATGTAAATGGGCCTTGCACACCATATAAACACCATTCTCAATGAAGCAGCACGACTGGTCTTAAAAACTTGCAACAACACTGTAACCCTCAACCAAGGTTTCATGAAATCAAGCTGTCACTTTTCAAGTACATTTTCATGAAGACCGCTGCTCAAAACAACAGTTGCAATACTGAGAAATATGTCAGTGATCCCAGAAAGTTTAGCTAAACATAGAGTCCTTATCTCAACCCTCTGACAACTTGGCCTAGTTTTCCTCAAAATTACGCAATGCTACTTTAAAATCCTCTGCAATCTTCTTTTAAATGCACATGGAGTTGATCTTGCACACCCTCACATGCTAAAATCTGAGATTATGCATGAATACAAGTATATTTCACATCAAACATATTATGTGTGCAAATACGACTGTCCAGTGGAGCGCCCTCTCTGCTGCGATGCATTAATGATCACTAAACCCGCTGTTTGAGAAACAGTGCAGTATAATTGCGTGACAGCACAATCTGCTTCCAGGGATGACGTTAATGGGCAAAGAGCCTCAGCCAGGCTTTTATTTGGCTGTCAGCATGTAAAAGGTTCCCTACAGCGCAGACCCTTCTTGAAATATCAGTCAGCATCATGTCAAACAGATAGACGCTGGAGATTCACCATCTTAACAGCCCCATGAGTCGCCAATGATTCAGATCAATCTCTTGAATGTGTTCTACCAGCGCCTGAGTGAAGCGTGGGTGTCGTTTCTCACCAGCCGCCACGCAAGCACCTCCGTCGTAATCCAAAGTCTGAAATCTCCCAAGACCCGCGAAGGGAAACAGGCTGATTTTATTATCATGGATTTGAACATTGCGCTGTGGATCTTTTTGGAGATTATTGCATTAAGAGGAGCATGTAATTCAATTAAAAATGCAGGGCTGGCTGAGGAACACACAATATCATAATCCCATTTGATATGCAATCAGATGCTTGAGCTGCAGCTCAAGATTTGGCCGTCTGCCTGTGAGCTATGAACTCTGCTGACGGCCCCGACAAATGCACTTTTATTTTCCTGGGGGAGCTGCTTTTCAGGACATGATTTATGTGAGCATGTAGTCCACAGAGATCCGCATGCGAGCTTTCCAGAAGGCCTCCACTGGCCGTCTCCTATCACACAGAGCAAAACTGTAGCTATTGTTTTGCACGAACAATAGGGATATTTTTATCCCAAACTTAAACCTCCAATAACTTTCATTTCCAACAGGAAGAGAGCCGTGCTATTCGCACTGCAGCATTAGAGTCAAGGTTAAACATGGAGGCCAGAAGCCAATTTCAAGAGGTTCCAATTTAGCACCATTGTAGTTTCTCCTCCTATTGACCTGTATTACACAGGTTTAAACTCAGTAGATACAAGAGCCTTTCACCGTCACTCCAATTGGAAAGAGAGACCTGGTTAACCCTGTCACAGCTTGGTCCACTGTTACAAATCTTAAGGTTGGTTTGATTTACTAGAATTACACTTGGAGAGTGACTTTCCTCAGTAGGAGAACAAGGTTCTATCTGAGAATTTTCGACCTATCTAAACCAGAGCAGTAGATATACCAGAGTGGTGTCAGCTGCATAGGGTGCTATAAGAAAAAATGGCACCATTTTTTCTCGTCTACTTCCGGGTAACGGAGGTGCGATTAATTTTAAGCGTTGCTCAGCTGAGCTCTGGATCCATTCATTTCTATGGACCTTGAGTCCCAATCTCAACGTAAAGCTGTTTAAATCATCAAGCTTTTCAATTTATCGACAGTGCGCCCTGTACAGGAGATACTGTTAGAGCTCTGTATGAGCTTCACTTTTTAGAGGAAGATGGTCGTTCACCCATGGAACTTAGCTCTGTGTATGTTAGCTAATGTTAGCCACGCAGTCTAGATGGAGATGATGGCAATCATATACAGTAAAGACCTTAAAACTCGCAATTAGATAAAATAGAACATACTTTATATTAATAACAAAGTAAGTAAGTTAAAGCCTATAATATCTAACGTATGCGCGTGAAATATATTTTCTATTTTTTGGTAAGTTTTGATGAGTGTCATTACTTTGCATATTGAAAATGCAGTTAATTTACTTTTATAAAAAATTTTTGAAATATTTGAATAATGTGGATGTTTTAAAGTTTTATTGCAAAATTGTTTAATGTCCTGTAAAATTATGGACATTTCTGTCTTTCAATATGCAATTTAAAATGGAGAAAAAATGCAGAAAAAGTTCCTGTTATATTATGGCAGTGCTTTCTCCTATATATTTGTGTGACTAGTGCTGGGTGATTTTTCTTTTTTTTCTTCTTGATTAATCAGAATGAACATCTTAAAGACAAATTAACTTGAAATTGCAGATGCTGATGCTTGAAGTCACTGTGGCTTAACCAGATAGAAGTTAACAAGCCACCCACATTTCATGATGTGTAATATTTTTTCCTGCGGTTTACTGTTGGTAATGCTAGGTAATGTTTACATTAATTAAAGTTTTGATTTTCCAATTAGTTAAGAATTACTTAAATCATGTTGGAATTATGTTGACTGATTAACTGACTTATAAACTGACTTAATAGAAATTACAATAGTCTGAATCGTCTTTTGGTCAATAGTCCTGAGAAAATCTAGGTAGTATTTGTGCAAAATCATCCATTCATACTGCTGACTGAAAATGTTGTTATATTAAAGTTTTAGAAACTTTTGAGGCTTTAAGACGCAATGGGTGACAAGACTGCTATCGATTTATAAGTTTTAGTAAAATACACTTTTTTTATTTATTTAAAAAATTTCAGTTCAATGTCCCGACCATACTGTAGTCGCCAGTTTTATAGCTTGGAGTCCCTAATTTGCACTCACTTGAACATACATTCAAGCTTTTCTGATGCTTTTCAGAGCAGTTAGGTTACTCAAGTTCCAGACATTTATGTAGATTCAATCTATTAGCAAACAAAAAAGAAATCATTGCTGTCAGAAACTGAGCACATTTACATTTACAACCTTTTTTCTACATTGAAATTGACTGGAAGCTGGATAAAAAATAATTTCAAATAAAAAAGTTAACATAACTTGCAGATATTATATAACTAAAATATGAACTATACATATCTTTATTTATTTATTTAGTTTAATCAATAGGTCTCTAACAATCCAGAGGACTGGAGCTAAATAGATTTAACAATTCAAATGACAATCCAATGACAATCTCACTCACCCAAATTTGACTATTGCAATGCTTTGTACAGTGGGCTTCTCAGTTTGACTGTTTCACAAAAGTTTTTACATTTTCACCCTTCTTCCTACATTACACAATTATGGAATCCTCTAAAATCCTATATTCTTCGGATTTGGAGCTGCTAGCAGACCCATGAACCATAAAAGAGAAAAGGGTGTTAGCTGTAGACTCTGAAATGAACTGCCTATGGAAAATACGCAGATCTATTAATAATGGGATTTTTAAATCCAGACTTAACACTCTCATGGCATTTCAGATGAGTGTTTTTTTCAGGGTGAGAGTGTAAATTATTTTTATACTGTCGTTTTTTCACGTTCAGCATGTTGACCTGCTCTGCTGTTTTAAATATGCTTTATAAATAAATTGTACTTACTTAGATTGAAAACTAATAGAAGCAAAACAATTTCATGTTTTGATAAAGGCTCAAGGAAAACGACAGTAGCATGTTGTTTTAAACGATTGAATGATTTTTTTATTGATTCAAGTGTGTATGGATGGGAACCTATATTTACAGAACTGTAGTTCTAGTATTTCCCTAGTATATCGGTAGTATTTCCCTTATAGTGTCTCTTTGATAGAGCCAGTTTTTCTCTGCATCCACAACAGTGATAATTACCCATGCCTCTTTCCTCTGGCTCATTTGCATAATCAGCACCAGTCATTCAGTGTGGTGGCACAAAGGAATATAATGAAACAAAAGAGCAACAAGAGGAGATCTGAGTTGCCCGGAACAATGCTGCATTCATTTGTTCTTATGCTCCCAAACGTCACAGGAAGGTTCATTTTAAAATGGCATTCACACACAAAAATTGGGATGTTCTCATCTATGTAGGGTTTGATTGTCATTCCTTTTCTTCTCGACTTCTGCAAGATTGAATGGCATTCATTAAACTTGAACAGCCGGAGAGGCTTTTCTGCACCACAATCAGCGCTGGAGTCTAGCAAACAATTCTGAAGGTTGCTGTCAAGCCGTTTATACACTTTTAACCAGTGAAAAAAATGTTGCTGTTTCCAGAGCAGTACATCAAAGAGAATGGCTTAAGCATTGATCGATGGGTTTTTAACTGTGAGGGTTCAAAGAACAATGCTCCTGCTTTCGTTAAGAAACTGACCGGCACTGAAGCCAAAGATTCAATGTAAAATGTATTGAATTCTTTAGTGATGGCTGCAGTAGGAATCATTTTAAGAGTGTTGCAAGGCTTTAATAACATTTAGATGCAGCTTAGGACTGCAATTAGCAATTATTTTAAGAAATGATTAATAACGTGACTATTTTTTTATTAATAGGAAAAAAAATACAAACAAGATAAGCATCAATTCCCAATCTTTATTCAATACCAACAGAACTACAATATGAAGAAAGTGCTAGTCCAAGGTGGTGATTGTTTACAATCGACAGAGGCCTCGTGTCGGTGACAGGTAGAGAATATGAAAGGCTTTTTACCTTGGATGCCTTTGGTTGCACCGATTTGTCTGCCTCCGCCATTACCTTTCCTCTACCTTCCTCTTGTATTTTTTTTTTCTTTTTTATTATTTAAATATATATGTGTATTTGTGGACAAATTGCACCAGTCCACAAGCGACCAAGTGTTTGATTTATCCTCGTTCAAACAAAAACATTTTTCATTGATTCCTTGTTGCAGCTAAGCAAGTTCACACCAAATTTAACATATGTTTTATTAAGACATAATACACTAGTAAATTAAGTAGGTAGAATATATTTATAACATACATTTCTTACATTCACGTTCTTGTGCTGTAAAATCACAAAAGTAAAAAACACACAAGACACAAGACATAAGATATAAAGAAGTAAAAATATGTACAAATAAAACAGGTTTTTAAGGTACCTGAAAATAAATAGCTCTTCATTCTAGTTTGATAAATATGAATATTTAAAGCTAGATCATCCAAAGCTGAGGGGCAACCAGAGAGAAATCTCAGTCAACCTTCAACTTCCGATTGAACCCAAGGACCTCCAGAGTACTCTTATCAGCTGACGGCAGGGATCTCGTGGAAAGACAACAGGAGAGCTATGTTGGTGCTTGACCATCGATGGCCCAATACACAACAAATAATATCTGCAATTTTAGGCTTGAGAGCCATCAAATTGTGTTTTTCACAAGTTCTACAACTCCAGGCATCTGATAGGGCAGCCAGTTTTCATCAGAGCACATGGAACAAACAATAAATGGATATCAAGGTGTTATGTTCAGCTGTTAGACCAGGTGTATCCAACACCTGTGTACTGCTTGCATTGAAGCGTTAAACTTTGGAGATATGATTTTTGACCCAGGAGTGTAGCAAGCTTTTCAAACGTTTGGGGGAGGATTTTTTTGTGGTGGTGGGGAGTTCAAACTGAAACTTAATGGCAGTTGTAAAACCCATTTATTAAGGCTTATTAGATTACAGTAGAATTAGATCTCCTACTTCCAGAGGCGATCAAGGGTACCAACACTTTAGTCACATTTAAAACCAGGCTAAAGACTCACCTGTTTAGTTGTACTTTTGTCGACTGAACACCAACGTCCGAACAAATATTTTATCAAAAAAAATATTTTGTGTATGAAATGTGCTAAACAAATAAACTTGCCTTGCCTATTAACATTTCAGGAACAATTTTGAAGAAATGCAAAAATACACAAAATGTACTTTGAAGTTGAATGATCCACCTATGACCTGCAGGCTGAACAGGATATCCCTGTTTTATCCACACAAGACAACCGCCACACCTCCTTTATCTCACTTGTAAAATCTTTAAATGTGTTCAGAGATTATTGACATGACAAACAATGATAATTTAAATTATGAAATGTATTTTGGCTTTTACGTACCTAGTTTAGATTAAAATAAATTTCAGTTCATTTAAATGTAGACAGAAAAAAATGCAATTGCAAACAAACCATATAAAAAAGAGGGGTTTTAGAACGAGGAGTTATGTCCTTCCCAGTAGAATTCTAAGCTCAATCAAGGCAGCAACCTAGAAAATACTCAAGACAACATTTTTTGTTTTTAATTGAATTTAAGAAGAACAGAGACAAAATCTGCCTCCTTCCTTATTGAAACAGCAGCGCTCGGAAGAGTCGTAAGTACCATAAAAGAAGCGAATCAAAAAATACCTTGTGACAGGCTTGATCAGGTATTCTTGAGGCAAGGCTGCCTTGACCACAGAGTCAGACGCAGTAATGACTGACTGAAAGTGGTACTGCTTTGAAAACTTGCCGAGTGTAGGTGATTATCTTTCATTCAAGGAACAGGGTGTTGAACCCTGCACATCCCCCATGATTTAGACGCCCCTGCTTTGATGCCAGACAAATAAACTTTAAATTGATTTGACCTGGTGTGATTTAATTGGTCTCTATATTCAAAAGCAACAATTTAAATGTAAATTATTGAGAATAAAAGAAACCTTAAAATTAGTCCATTGTAGAACCAAGAGAAAATATTCTGGATGGGAAGAATCTCTAAGTATCTAAGAGAAGAGAGCTAACAACGGCTCAGAACTAAAAACCTAATCATCTGAAAACATCAAAAGATAAAGGGGCTGACAAAAGGACACCATGATGAGAAAAACACTGAATGATCTTCAATTTCATAACCACATGCAACATACGCTGTACCCCATCTCCTCGCCTGAATAAGTGGTGAAAGGAGGCCAGAATCTGAGTGAAAATCCTGGATTCAATTTCAATTACTATTGCACATCTACATAAAAAAGGGCTTTCACAATGGAGAGCCAAAGCCTGTCACGAGTCTGTGATTGTGAGTTCAAATTCTATAGAATATCTGTTTCGATCTCAGTACAACTTGATCAGTATCTGAACTCTGTAATAAGAAGACTCGTTCTCTTTTCTCTGTCATTTACATGTGCATATAAAGCTTTTTCTCACAGACTGACGAGAGTGGCACAGCAGATCTGGCTTGCAGGGGATAGTGCAAAATGATGTATTGAGATGAAATGAAGTGCTGTAAATACAATACCCAAGTTTGCTTATGCTGAAAGAAACATAATTTTTAAATTAAATGTGAATTAAACAGGAATTTTCTGACATTTCTGTCATCTTAAAGTGTTGTTCCCTCATCAAAAACATGCCTCAAGTTGTATTCAGATTAGTTCATGCATGTTAGAGTAGTCCTTTATTCTTTTTTTATGAGCTTAAAACGGCTAATTTTTCTTATCCCCACCCAAGCCCCACCCGCTTATCAATCACATAAATTGATAAGTAAAGTACAGCCCCTCTCTATGACGAACAAGAAACACAGTTTGACCCGGAAGTGTGAGAGTAGCAGACCCACGCTGGATGAACAATGCTGAAAAAGTGCGTTTTCAGCCTTCAACCTTCTGCTTGGATTACAAAAGAATGAGTTTGTTCAAATAATTCATGAAATGGTAAGCCTTTATTAGATATCATACAGTGTATGAGCAAGCATGTCTGATTTTCCTTGTTAACGCGACGCTGAGAATGTTTTTTCTGTGCACTCTGATTCACACATCCGGTTACATCACGCATAGCCGTTGCCTGTCTATTATAATGTTATAAAACAATAACACGTGTTTAAGACGCCGCTCATTATGTTTGTTTTTGCTGAATCTGGACGGACATGGGACCGCTCGTCAGTAAGGGCATGCCTAAAGCACCTCTGTGGGTGTAACAGCACATTTTGCCTGGCCAAATATACGAGGTGATTCAAAGATGTTTTTTTACAAAAAATACTGGTGTTTGAAAGTTATTAACAGTGCATCGCTATTATAGAGGGCTCAAACATGAATTCTATGTGCTAAAAAAGGTCATAACATGGGACCTTTAAATCATTTATTTGAACAAAACTATGTAATTATTTCTGAAGTCCTATATAAGCAACATAAAAAAATCTAACAAGCACACTTTTTACAAACTTTAACAAATTTGTGCTCATTAAGTTCTAGTATTTAGTCAACTTAATTTTCTATCATTGTAAACAAATTGTGGCTCATGAAATAGTTTATTTTTAAATCTATTTTTTTTTCTAAAACTTTTATTTTTATCATTGAAAAAACAGAATGATTTCAAATAGCATAGTGTAATGCAATCAAAACCAAAAACATACTCTTATTACCAAATGGCAGCATTGATATCAATGCTACTGAAACAAGTATTGATTTGTCCATCTTGGAGTTTGCTCTTGTGATTGGCTGAGATAAGGCTGTTAAATCCCAACAGTTTAAGCAACACCTTATCAAGGGAGCGATGACCGGATGACTAAATTCTATGGAGACTCTACTTTTGTTTTTGTTTTTTGCTTTTTTTAAAGCAGTTTTTACAAAAATGGTTTTACTTCCTTGGCCACAAATGTATAAATTCAAGCAGCTAGACATGCAGCATGTTTTAGAGCTATTTGTGAAAGAATTTTTTGCTCTGCAGAGCTGCAGCGCAAAGCTGGTAGATTGCTATCTGTGCAACAAATCCAGTCCTGATATTTCCTGACTCCAAAATTTTTTTCAGCTGTATTGGAAGCAAGTGGAAGTGTTTGAGGATCGCAGAAACGCAGCCACAAAGTGGTAGGGCACCTAACTGACCACTGGTGGGGTCAGTGAAAGCGTAACGTACTGAGTGCCTAGACACCATCAACTTTCTACAAACCTCCAAATTTCAAATGGCCTTCAGATGAGCTCAAGACCAGCACGCTGGGAGCTTAAAGGAATGGGTTTTCATGGCTGAGCAGCTGCATCCAAGCCATACATCAACAAATGCAATTCAAAGCACCAGATGCAAGAGTCCAGCCATGGAGATGCGTTCTCTGGAGTAGAAGAAATCGTGCTTCTCTAAACTGATGGATGATAAAGCCTTTGACAGTTGTCAGAAAAAGCACACTTGTTATCTGCATTCTGCCTAGGGATGGTACTTATCTATGGGAAAAGTTGGAAGTTTCCCAGGTCAACATCATTGAAAGGGTGGCATTAGGCACTGACTTTTTTTTAATGTACAAAAAAGCTTGTCTCATTGGTCCATCTGTGGAAGTGGACAAAAGTTCAAAAGAGGGCGTGAAAGTAAAGCAAAAAAAAAGCAAAATGTGTGAAATATATATAAATATGCTGCAAGAAATTTAACAACAGCCTACAATTTTTCTCTGTTTTAGTTATCTGGTTAAACTCATTCAAGTTTGAATTGTTCTATACATCAGTCTTCAAAGAAATAGATTAAATTACAACATTTAATATATTTTATCTCTGCATTTGTGTGTGGGGAATGATGAACCAAAGGGGAGTTTGCCCAGAGCAGCAAATATGGTAGGGCACTGTATAAAGTTGTAGACATTTTACACAATTCCATGATCCAAATTTTGTGAGAACAGTTTGAACCTGGCTCTTCGTCTTCCAGCATGAATGAGCAGTAGCATACAAAGCAAGCTCATTATAGACATGGCTGACAGAATCTGGTGTGGATTAGTCTCAGCCAGGGTTGCTAGTCATGTCTGTCAAATGGCCTCATGGGTGAGTCTTGACCAAAAAGAGCTGGCAAAACCCCCAGACCTTCCCTGAAGGTCTGACTACGCAATATTAGGCATGGATGAACTTCACTGGCCTGCTCTCAACCTGATAAAACACTTTTGGGATGAATTAGAGCAGAGCTTGAGAGCCAGACCTTTTCATTCAGCACTATGTGTGACCTCACAGATGAGTTAAAATTCATGAAAAAACACTCCAAAACCTTCTGAACAGTCTTCCCAGAAGAGTTGCAGCTGTTCTAGCTAGAAAAGGTGGATCAATGTTGTATTGAACTGTATGGACTAGGAATTGGATGTCAGTTAAGTTCATTTGCGAGTCAATATGTTTGGCAAAATAGTCTCTGTATGTAGTAGAGAAAAACTGTTTAATTTGTGTCTATGTCTATAGATAAGACTCTAACTTAGGTTGTGAGACCCTTGGATAAAATCCCAGATGTGCCCCCAAAGCATCAAGGATCGTTAAATCTTGTCTCCTGGGAACTAGAATAAAACAGCAGCCAACCAGCTTGTGTTGCGAGTTTTAGAATGTTGTTGAAACTAGTGATTCAATGTCTATATTTTTGCGAGCTTTCTGACACTGTATTCATGTCGTACTGGATGAGAGTACTACAAATCTCTTCAAACTGGGGAATGTTGCATAAGCACGATGCCTGCTCATCATTAACGCCTCCACTTTTATGAAGGACATTTAAATAGTACATAAACATAGCAAGAAAACTGGGCAGTGTGCAGACACAGGATTCAAGAGGCCAACTAATAAATCTCCCCTCTCTCTGTCTTTTACTTGCAGCCTTCTGGGTAAAATCAATGTTGCAGTTCAACTGGCTTTTGAAGACAAATAATAAACAATGGATGAAAGAAAATCTAAATCTGATAAAGTAGAGAGAATATGATGAGAGACTGGAGGTTTATAGACATAAGAAAAAGGAGCTGGGGTGTATATGAGTGTGAAGGGTTGGCTGGTGGTGGGACGTCTCTACATCACTCTAATCTAAACAAACCCCACCTGGGAGGCCTGTTAGTGGCACAGCGGGCACAGACTGCCCCATTTCACACAGCCTACCAGAGTATGTGAGGTCTAATCCCATGCAGCTCTGCAAGTCTCACTTGACTGTCCTGCTGTGTTATGAGACATCTCTTATGTAGCTCATCTACAATCCTCCAAAAGGAAGAGAAACAGGATTCAGCAGTTAACATGAGGATTGGTAATGTCTATGGCTTGTCATCACTTTCTTCTAATTTGATATTTGCGTCAACAGATCTATAGACAAAGTTCAAATAATACAAAACGATGCACATGATAATTAATGCGAATAGGTCGTCTTTACAGTTACATCACCCAGCTTCTGTTGCGCAAGAATTCCACTTCCTCCTTAACGAGAGAATTTTTACAGGTTGTCATTGCTCTGCTGTAAAACCAGTAAGACGATGACTTATTTACAGTTTAAACACCAGATTCTTGGTTTATTGTAACGGTTTTTGTAGATCGCGGAGTATTGGCGAACCATTAAGGGCAATTAACATGAGATTTGGTTGCACATTCCACATGTCAGTGACATGTGGAATCATCTCGGGAGCAACACTCCAACTTTTAAAGAGCCGCTTTTTTAGGTTTTTTAAAAATTACTTCTCATGTGGTGTGGTATATAAGTTTAAGTTTGATGAACACCCTGCAGGAGTTTTAAAACTGAAAACGCTTCAAAATATTGCCTTTAATAAGAAAGAGTCGACTCAGATTTGCTAAAATGAGTCCTAGTTGAACGGAAATCTTTTAAACCATGTGCTCACACGTCAGGCCGTACACCCTCCATGTTGTTCCCCGTAAAACCGAACTCGAAACTGCAACCATATTTTCACCCAGGACCTCAAGCTTCTTTGGTGAGCTCAACTAAAAACCTCGACTCATTCACAAGCAGTTTGATGTTGTGTTGAGTGTACTTTGTTTATTGGTTGTCATTTCTGTCAACGCAATTTCACGAAACGTGGTCAAAACCGAGCCAGATACATTTAATTTAATACATGAGCATACTCCATAAACTGCTCAGATTACGTCACGTGAAGCAGGGTTTTAGTACGAACGAGTCTCTACATGAGTCATTTGGGATTCACAATAAAATCCGGTAAAATTAAATGCATATCATAAGAAAACTAAAGCTTTTTTCAAACTTACATGTGTGTCAATCCTTTGCTGAAGACCTCCAAAACCAATTAAGGAACCTTTCAAAATCACAATAAGGCACTTTAAAAATAAAATTATTCTAGCTCCAGACAAAATCGATCCACTCCTTCTGCACCCCTCTGGTGTGCTCACAGTCAATAAATCTGTTTAGCGTAAAAATAAGTATTAAAAGTTAGCTTTACAAGCTCTGTGACTTAGCCTTCCTGACGTATAAGAAGGCTAGCACATAAATGTCCTCTAAAGTCTCCTCTGTCAGAAAACAGATGCCGTAAAATGCCACGACAAAACACCTCTGAATACTTCAATACTTTTTTACATATTTCAAAAACAATGGCACAGTCAGGAGAATTCTCAAGTACCTTACAACATCAACCGATACCAAGATTTATGATTTTAAAGAACATGCTCATTTTTCTGAGGCAGAGTAGTCTCATGGTGCCAGATGTGAAAAAATGAACCAATGTCTGACCCTATTGGGAGTTTTATTATGAGTTATATCCCTGTTTTCTCAAGGTATGAGCATCCCCCGAGGGTGAGCTCTAAAGGACGTCTACATGAGCTGTAAAGCAATGGTTTATTTCAGGAAAAAAACTTCATAGTGAAATCATCTCTGTAAACAGGGTCACAGTAAGGAGTACAAGTTCGGTCCATTTCAGAAAACTAAATATATGAGTATGGTCCAAAGAAGAGATTGTTTTGGCATAGTTTAACCTCTGGCTTTCCCTGTCGATGCACAGCATAAGTGATCAGGTTTCTTATTAACAACCATGTTAAAAGCCCAACTTTACAGGTAAAAAAACATATTTAAATTCATGGCTCCATTTGGTTTTTTGATACTTATTGCTGGGGGGGGTCTTTTTATTACACATTTTTAAAATGAAAATAAGATTTTATGTTTTGCATAATTAATGAGGAATGAGTGCCAGTTACCAACATTGAAGATTTGTTGTCATAATTTTTTATCCAACAAATTGAATCTTCTCGTCGATTTTTCACTGTGCATAAGTGATGCTTTGTCAATAAGGTAATAACGGATAACCCAAAACTCTTTTGCTTTCTGCTAAAAACTACAGGTGATGTCACCTGTATTATGTCCATATTATACTATTTATTCAATGTGAGGGTATAGCTAAGAAGGAGCTGCAAAAACAAATAAAGCTGTCACGATACTGTAGTAAAAAACAGCTGTTTAACAGAATAGGAAACACAGGTCACAGTCCCAAACTAAAACAAAGGCTAGGCTATGGAGGACAAAAACCCAGCGAAGGGCGACAGGGTCCTCTGCTCCTTCAAGCGGGTGTTGGTAGGTTCAGTCCGAGCAGTCAGTCAACCGCGATCCTCGGTACCTCAGGTGAGGGTTGAGTCCAGTACTCCACACAAGCTACGTAAACAAGACAAGACAGACCATGAGAGGAACAGCTAGAGCAGTGCATCAGCGAACAGCTATGGACGGAACAATAACTCACAAAGACGAGACATAACAGGGGAACTGAAATAGTAGAGAAATTAACGCAACGAGAAGCAGCTGAGACAGATGAACTTAATTAGCAGAGGACAAGAGACAGAGGGAAGGGAGGAGACAAGCTTAACAAGCAGACGAGACAGAGATCCCGACGAAAGATGAAAATGGGTGGAGCCAGTGCTCGAAAACGTGTCCTCAGGGGAGGGATGTGCTGTAGTGAAGGTGTCTGATTGGCCAAAGGTTTCATTTTTATGTATTTTAAACAAATTTAAAAATAAGAATAAAAATCAAAACTAGCGATCTGAATAAATAAATCTAATGGAGCCAGTAGTGGAAACATGTTTTTTTTTCAGCTCCAAAGTTGAGCAGTTTTAACATTGGAGTAAATGAGAACTTGTGCAAACAAAATGAGGCCGCTGTGCAAACAAAGTAGGCAACGCACTTTGTTCTGTGAAAATGCAGTGAAAGGGATCGCCAACATTTTATTGCTTTAAATAAAACACTATAAAAGTACAAACATCTTGTTAAAATTGCATCTAGTGTGCAAAGATCTTAAAGACAAAACTTGAGCTTATGTTATGTTGAAAACTTCCATATGCAACAAAAAGTAAAGCGGGTTGCATCAAATGCACTTTTACTTTAAATATTTTGTTTTACTCTGAATAGTTACTAACAATTCGATTTGAGTGGTAGCTTCACAAGCTATTGTTGAAATGTGTAAACATACTCAAGCGATGTCATGTTTAATGCAAAAAAACGTAAAGTGAATAAAGCTTTTAATAATTAAAAAACAGCAAATTTGCTCTTTAATGCTAAAGCTTAATTTTCCCTGGAGTTGGTCCTTGACATAAGCATAAAATAATAGCTATTAACATTTCTGTAATAAGTATTTTAACAATCCTTCAAAATCGTAAAAGCAAAAGTCAAACAAATAATGCCGAGGACCGAATCAAAATAAAAGTATACTTTAATGTACTTCAACTGTATTTTGTAATATTTACCTAATTTGCACTTTTTGCAAGTATAATATAAGTATATTATAAGTTATGAATATATACTTGCATCACGCGTGCAAACTTTTGACACACTTTGAAATAGCTGTACACTTTATAGAAATATATTAGACAAAAGTGTACTTAATTTATATTAGTTTTTATATATTGTACAATGGCATATTTTCAATTGAATGCTCAACTGTGTCTAAAACAGACACAGAAAGTATATTTTAAAAGTACTAAAACTTTGAGTGTATGTCAAGTTGTATTTGAGTCTAATTATGAAGAAAATATATTCTTGCTCATTAAAAGCCAAATAATGTACTTTAAGTTTATTAAATAAATTAACATATTCAACTTTAGCACGTAAATGTATACCAAATACACTTAAAATTTATATTTTCTGAAATGTATTTAAAATTAAATGTATTCAGTACAAAATAAGTTCTTCCAAGCACGCTCCAAGTTAACTTTTTGTGAATAAACTTGAAATGTAAAGATCAGTGTGGCTTCAAGTACAGACAATTAAGTTATATAGTTAGAGCACTTATTTTTCACCTGGTTAAAGTACTAAACTATGCTAAGTAAAACGAAACAAATGTGTCTTCATATATTTGACACAACAATTTTTAATTACATTAACATTATAAATACTATTAAATGTATTACTAGTTAGTAGGATGGATTGTCGTAAGTTTCAATGATCGCAATATCAACCCAGGTGTAGCCAATTAATTTAGTTGCTCATGTAGCCCATCCGCTCTAAAATAATAATAAAAAGCCCTCTTAGATTGATCTTAAACGTACAGTTTGCTCTCTCCCACTCTCAGCAACATTTGTAGACAACATTTAACAGAACGAATGGTTCAAATGAAGGAAAACTTGATTAAAAACTGACCGTCTTTCTTCAGCTATTCCGTGTTTCTCAACCAGCTCTTTCTGACAGCCAGGGCGGTCCAGCCAATCATCTGTGAGAATTTCTCCCCACCTCGCCGTCATTGGTTGTTCTCCAGAGACTCGGGGGCTGTTCCGATATTAATGACCGCTGGGCAGACAGCGGCATGTCAATGTGACAACCGAACGAGCGGCTAGATTCGCCCTGAACGCGGAGCAAGGAAGAGGTTGCTAGTGCCAGGGACCCTTGAAGCCTCCAAACGCCTTCCGCTCTTGGCGCTCGCCTCGATCGTTCAGCAAAACCTTAACGTTCTGCTGAGATTTCTCCATCTGCATTAGAAGAGGAACGCACGCTCTTATTTCATTTGCGTGGCGCACGGCGCGCGTACTTGCTCTCGGGAGCACTGCGCTATTGATGAACGGAATATATGTCGCGCATCCAACCAAAATGACTTAAACGGTAAGTTCGAGCATCTTTTGGTTCAACACAAATGCACACTGTTTATTAATAGAACTAGTTGTGGCTTTACTGCATGACTAAGTTGAGAGAATGCGTCAGATGATTCTTCTGCAAAGCGACAGTGAAGGAGCAAAAATGGTGGGGAAATGGTAGCAAGCACGTAGGTAGATTGAATAAATAGGGCTGGCAAGCTGGAGTACCGAAATCCTGTTGCTGATGCTGCGATCGGTGGATGGACATCTGAAAAAGCAACAGGAAATCTGATCTCCAGTCTGTGTTGCGCATCTTCTGGACACAGGGCACGTCCTGGATGGACAGCCACAGGCAGTCCTTGCATCTAGCTTTTCTCAGTCTCTGAAATCACCCTGTTGATGTGGATGCCCTGTAGCCCTCATAGCACAGGGGTTTCTCTGTATGCATCTCTTAAGCTATGAGTCCAGAACGAAGGTAGTTCTCAGCCTATCTTCATGGTTTGAGTTGCGTTCTCAAAGAAAACTGGTCATCCTCCAAAAGATGGAGGCTAGCATTGTAGACATCAAATCAGGAGTATTAATAGTTATTTCACTGATGCAGGTGAGGCTGCTCATGTGGTCACCAAATGAACATTTGTGTTGTTCTATGGTGCTTAAAAGTTTAAGCTGGTTTGCAAGATGGTTTTAGAGAACATTTCATTTGGCCTACATGAAAGAGATATTCGGATTGTTCCATAAAGGATCTTATAAATGACCATCTTAACTCCAAGCATTGCTTTTGACGAAGCAAATTCATCATTTGGCTCATTGGGAGACTAAGCACTCACACATTTGCATCCTTGGAAATCATTTGATGGAAAACTCAAACCCCAGGAGCCCATTTTTAATCACAGATGTAATCACACGAGCCATTTGATGGCTGCTCTAATTAACAGACAATAAGTAAAACCCTTGATATGAAGGATCTCTCAGACGCAGCTTTTTGAACACGCCAGAGTCTGTTTTTAGAAGCTCTTTGTATAACAAGGTGCTTTTTAAGTGCTCTGCCTGATTGTTACATCACACCAAACAGATGCAAAAAGCAATGAATTTGAAGTACAAAATAAAAGTCTGAATTTTGACTGTAAAGCGTTTCACACTGGATTTAATCCATCAAACCGAAAAGAGCCGCTCAGTTCATTAGCGCCATCAAATAAAAGGCAGTTAAAATGTGAACATTGACTGAACGGATGCATAGCTGGATTTATCGACCAAACTGTCTGTTGACAAGCAACCAGAGGAAACACTATAGTTCCTGCAGTCAAATAAATCAGTTTGAATATAGATTTTAATAAGAGAAGATGATAGCAGCATATGCTATCTGTGCGTTCGGAGTGAGCAAAGCAGAACCATCTGAGTGCCACTGCTGCGCTCTCCATCTGTTCTTAGATTAGATTGATACCTGTAGTAGAGGCATCCGGTGCGATCGAGACCCCATAATGGGAGAACTGGAATTAATTATAATGGTGGTGGTGGTGTGGGGGGAGGAACACTAAGCTAAAGCATGCACTGGTTCATTAGGAGCCCTCACCAGTGGGAACCAGCTTTCAATCAATCCACCAATTAAAGTGAAACTCTAAACCGTGTGAGATTTTTATAATTAGTTTAGTCACAGTACTATAGTTTATTTACATTATGTTCTGGGTGAATAGAGGGGTTGCAGTGTTCTCAAGTTTTGGTTGCAACTTGGAGTGAGATATTTCCAGCGGGGGGGTGTGGGGCACATACAATAACAATTTCATTGAATTGATTTTGCATTTTCTTTACTAGAACAGAGAAATATATGTTGGGAATTAAATCACAATAATCTGTAATGGCAAACAAATATTTGAAATATAAAATATCAATAAAAAATTACTTATTTGAAAGGATTCCATAACATACCCCTAATAAAATAATATTTCTAAGAAATATTTGACCCCTCTAGACTATTACTACACCCTTAATAACCCTTAAAAATATTATTTATTATAAAGAATGGTTGTGCACTGCCAAGTGAGTCATGTTTATCATGTTCCTCCCACTGCTAGACTTCCACCACGCCCCCTGCTGGGGTTTAGTTGTTGGCACACAGAAAATCCACCCATTTCTGACAATTACGTTCATCTTTTGGTAAGCCGAAAAACACTTTTGACCCAAAACCTTCGAAACCACACTTTCTTTTCATTCTTTATTGATACGTTCTTCTTTTGGGTCATTCAGAAGGTACATTCTTCATTAAGATGAGCTGCGTTAGTGCTTTATCTGATTGGTCCGTGGGTGGTGCTACAACAACGGGAGGTGCTATGATCATTGAGCCATTTTGAGCTCCCAGAAAATTAAAATAGGATCGCACCAACATGCATAAGTCTAAAACATGCTTGAAATGTCTAAAAAGATGAATTTACATGATATGGCATCTTTAAAGCTTGTCTACACTTTAAAAAATATGAGCCATAATAACAAGGTACATCTATACTATACTAAATGACATCCAGTCTTTACGTAACAACCAAAATACTAAAGGCTACAATACACATAGATGGTTGTCAGAAAATATTAATACTTTAATTTGTTTCAGACATTAAGTTCCTTTTAGTTACTTAGCGAACTGATAAGTGCTTAATAATCACTCATAGATTGTCTCCAGATCTCAATCGTGCTTCATTCCCTGTAGGTTTCTGAGAACTCTCTCGAGTTTGATTGGGCAGCAGTTCTGTATGTGTCACATATTTTGCTGCCGATCATGATAGTTTTGGACACTTTTGCTCCATCTCTGCAGAAACACTCACACAGGTGCACAGAAATCATGCGCATATGAGCTTAGTACGTTGTAAGCATATAACAATAAATAGTATTTTACAAAGTGCCTTTAAAGCACAAAAGCAGTTTAGAATCAAAATAAAGCCAATAAAAGCTGATAAAAGAATAAACGGTAACTGTAAAAACAATAAAATGGTACAATATAAAATAAAACAACAGCAGTCAAAGGTCAGTTAAAAAATGTGAGTTTTAAGATAAAAAAAATTGCGTATTTTTGTGCATTCCTGAACTCACCAGAAAGAGAGTTTCATAGTGTTGATGCATAAAATTAACTGTTTCCCATGGTTTCAGTGTGTGTACGTGGGACTAACTGAGCTTTGACTGAGTGGAGCAGAGCGAACAGTTCGGTGCAGCTAAAAGCGATAACAAGGTCATGGAGTGCTTTGTATATGAGGGTTAAAGCTCATCTGCTGTAAAAATAAAGCAGTAAAACATCATAATCTGTGTCATAGTAAAGCAGTAAAATTCTTGTAACACACTAAATGCTTGAGACGTGAGAACCCCGTGGTTACATTTATTAAACTGTGCAAAGTTAGGAATGCAAGAGCTCAAATGATACAAGGGAAAGACAAGATTTCAAGAATCTATGATTGATTTTGGAATGGATGCAGGGTAGGCTGGACTTTATTAATGCGTTTGAACTATTAGTACATTAAGAAGCGGTCAATGAGAACATGGGGTGATTGAGAGACACTTTATTTAACTTAGATGGAAGTAGTATAGTGACTACCTTTTTCTTTTCCTAGAATAGACATTCGATTGAACTCTTCAACTTTTAAGTTTAGTTTAAGTCTTTTAAGATATGAACTTTGTTTTTTCTTACTTCTTTTTTTGCTCGTACCTGCCAGTAATTAATCAAAGATTTCATCTAAATTCAGCTGGTGCTCCTCTTCAAATGAAATTGGGGGAAAATCAAGATAATCTCTGGATGATTGCATTACGATATCACGGAAATACCTTCATGAGGGTTTTATGTATTCAAATTTTAAGCAGGGTTACTTGTGGTATTTTTTCTGTCAGTTTTAGACTGCTAAGGTTCATAAATGCAGAGCATTTGTCTTTTTTTTAACTGAAGACACACTATTTCCAATGATTTCTGGAAAAGTTGAAATGCCTTGAATAATGAAACAGTCAAAGTGTGCAACAATGGTTTAGATAAAATGGCTCTGTATGTAGCAAGCAAACAAACAACAGCTGCAGAAAAGCTGAAACCTGCAGGGTCCATCGGTTAATTTGAGCATTGATTTTGCATTAACCGTAGACTTGGTGCTGATTTTGCAAGCACGCAGGAGCAGGTGCAAAGGGAAATGTTCCTTGAGCATTGCACTGGAAACTTCATTATGCGCAAGCATTGCATAGCAAAGCCTGTTTAATGGACTCTTCCCTTACCTTGAAAATAGTGTAATGGCAAATCAATGAAGTAAAGGGCAGGGGGAGGCGCAGCACAACAGAAAATGCCACCTACTGAGAGGCCTATGCAAAGTGGCTTGCAGCGAAATCCTTGATGTCTTCTCCAGGCCTGATGAAGCTGCTTGCAGATAGAATGTAAAATGAGCAGGAGTTGAAATAACTGCTGTAGCTGTAACATTATTCGTAAAGGCATATCTTATGGAGCCAGGATGATCTCAAAAAGATTGTAATCAAACAATTCAGATGTACAAAATCCAATTTGTATATTCTCAACAATGTGTGCATTTTAGGCAAGGCAAGTTTATTTGTATAGCGCATTTCGTACACCGATTAATTCAAAGTACTTTACAATGGAAACAAAGAATAAAAATGAAATTATATTAAATAAAATCAAGCATAATGACAACAAGCCATATGAAAGCGTATTAATTAAAAACTGAAAATTAAGACATAGATTAAGATAGTAAAGTGCAGAGATAAAATTGTTGTTCGGACGTTGGTGCTCTGTCGACAAAAGGGCAACTAAATAGGTGACTCTTTAGTCTGGATTTAAGCGTGACTAAAGTGTTGGCACCCTTGATCTCCACCGGAAGCTGGTTGCATCTGTGGGCCGCAGGGGAACTAAAGGAGTATTTACCCTGTTTGGAATTAACTCGGGGTAGATCTAATTTATTTCACCCGAGGGATCTCAGTTCCCTGTTTGGAGTGGATTTAAGTTATGTTTGGACTTATATACGAGTAGCAGAACTTTCAAATCAATTCTGAAGGAGACCAGCAGACAGTGTAGAGACTTAAGAACTGGAGAAATGTGTTCTGACTTTCTAGTTTTGGTTAGAATTCGAGCCGCTGCATTCTGAACGAGCTGGAGCTATTTAATGGTCAAGAAAGACTATACATTGATGGTTATCCAAAAAGTCCATACCTCAATTTTTAACTTATAGTAATATACATTTTAGTTACTTCGTTAAATAAGTGTTCATCTATAAATTTCCACCAGATGTCAATTGTTATTTATTTCCAATGGCTTCTGAGAATGCTTGAGTGTGAGCTCGCGCTTGATTGGCCACTAGTATGTCATATTTTGCTTTCAGTCCCAGTAACTTTAATAACTTTTGCTCTATTCTCTGCAAAAACATGCTCACAGGTGTACATACACGCAGTTTGTTTTAGCATTTCTTCCAGCTCTCATGTGCTGTTAAAATAAAGTGATAAATCATGAGTTTTTGTGTGATAAACCGGAACTGTGACAGCCACAGAACATTTTGGAGAACATAAAGAAAATAGACTAGACAAACTAAAACAGCGTTGTAGCTTGTTTGCTAAGTTTTAGAGATTAAAAAGAGATTTAGTTTGTTTACTTGAGATTTAATCGTTACGTATTGAGCCAGGAAATATGAATCTTTGAATCTGCAACCATTGTCAGTTCTAATGCATTTTTCTTGAATATTATCCAGGGCTAAATAAAAAATAAAAAACCCTCTTGGGCTTAAATCCCCAAATACCTAGGCCAGGCAAGCTACTGGTATTTGACATCTTAACAATCCCAAATATTTCTCTGTTAGTTTTTGATTGCAATATAATTGTTTTCTAAGAAATAAAAATCGTTCCCGGAACATTCTCTAGTGGTTTTTTTTACAATCATTAAAACATTCTCTGTTGATTTTGTTTTTGTTACCATAAATGGAGCCTGCAACTTGATAACTAGGATTATGAGTTTATAATTTAATTACAATTATGACTGCTGCAAACATTACCCACCTTCCCTTTTAACACTTTTATAAATACATTTTCTGCTTGTCTGGAACCCCTTCTCTCCCACTTGCAATAACGTCGTTATATTACACATATTTGGCAAGTGAAAAAACTCAGATTCATTAGAGAAGGAAAGGGGTAGCTTATTTCACATGAGAGAGAAAGAGAACTGGCTAACAGAACAGTGAGCTGTTTCCTTTGTGTCCGACACATCACTAGGAAACATTTGAGAGCTTTCTAAATGACTTTTTAAGGTATGAAAATCCATGTGATGTGTATCAATGGCGCAGTCGAAGCCTTAATGTGTCTGCAACTACAGCAAAGGTTTGTGGTTATTAAATACAGTTTCACTTTTGCAGGGGAATATACGTTTAAGCTTCTGTCAATCTGCGACGCACAATCAGTGAACACATATATTCAGATTTCACATATTGTTTTATTAACAATTAAAATATGATTCCAAAGCCTGGGTTTACAATGACATGTTCCTAAACACCTTCCTAGAGAGATGTTAATAGTGTATCCTTTTTTATTAAAGTCCCGGATTATTAAAAAAAAAATTAAAACTGACAAGCTTTGAACTGACAAATGAGTGCAGATTCAAAGATTCGTAGTTCCTGACTCAATACTTCTCAATACTCAATTTTGCCTCATCAAATTTTAACCTGTATAATGTAGGCAATGACCTACAACGCTGTTTTCCCTGCCTTTTTCTCCTGTTTACATTTAATTTGAGTTATATTATCTCCTTTTTCTAAATCACACTTGCACTGGTGCAAATGTAAAAATTACAATATAAAAATGGCATATTAGATAATTAGCTGGTCTCCATGGCATCTAACGAATGCCGTGAAGGCGAGGAGATCGTTTGCCAACAAAAACAAAGCAGAAATTAGACAGAAAATGTGTTTAAACAGTGAATGAGATAACAAGTTCTTTTTTTTTTTTACCCCTGTGAATATTGTTTTGAATGTGTCTCAATTGCGGAAGGACTCTGATGATGGCAAAATGGTTAAATTTTGAGAAAATGTTTCACACAAACTAGCAACCCAGTGGTTAGCGGAAAAAGACTGAGTTAAAGACAGGTTTGTGCAAACAGCAGTCTTTTTTTCACAGGACTGTTATAAACCTTCCAAAAAGCAAGCAAAGACTAATTTAGAGCTGCACAATTCTTGATTCAGGGAAGGTTTTTAATATTTTGATATCAAACATGTTTATTAAAAATAAAATATAGTTTTTTTTAACGTTGATTTGGTTATAATTTCAGTAAAATAGAGTTCACTTTTTATGTCATATAATTGATAATCTGTACAAACATGTTGCAATGTAGTGAATTTTTGTGGCTAGTGAAAATGTAGTGAAAATGATCATTTGAAAATATAAATAAATCCGAAGATGTCTAGAAATACAGTGTTACGTTTTGACGTTCATCTGTTTCCTTCTGATTCTGAATCCTTGTTAAATAATGCTTGATAATTATTTTGGTACAGTTTAAACTTGATCAGTGTCTCCGCATAAGTGTATATAAATAATTTTAATCATAATTTATAGTTTAAAAATAGAGTAAATTTGTTATTTAAGAATAGTCTGTGAAACTGGTAGCTTATCTCATTAATGATAAAGAAGAAGTAGATCCCAGCTGCAAGAAGATTCTGCACCCTGTTCTAGACTGTAGAGTTGTTGTAAGTGTTTATGGAGAAGCTCTGAATACAGTGGAGGATAAAGCATGAATGTAAAATTGGAGTTTAACACAATATTTTTGCAATATAATGCTGGCAACCTGAGAGGGAGGATTTGTATTGTTTTTATTTTTACAACTTGTCAGAAAGGGTGATAGGTTCCTGGTAATGCTGGCAAATCCGTGACGGTGGGTGTAATTATTGCTCAGGTACGAAGGCGGATCAATACTATTATAAAAGGATTACCACAAGAAGAGCTGAACGGAATGAAGAAAAACTGAGAATAAAACATTATTACTCCTAGTCAATTCCACATTGAATTGCTCCAGCTATTTTCCGATTCTCAGAGGTGCTTCGGTGGACTTTAAGGAGACCTGAATCTCAGTAATCAGTCTGGAGCTCAAGATTTACTGTCCATCTCAAACAGCGCAGCCAAAAGCAAACACAGGAGCCGAGCTGTCACGTCTTAGCCTGAGTTACTTCCCAGGGTCAGCAGCCCTTCTTCCACATGGACACCTTTATTCAGAGACTCCCCGATATTTCACAGGCCCAATCAAGATGATGCTAGCTGTGAAATCAAGTCTGAAAAAAAAAGTACCGGGAACAATTCTCCAACTGCTCTTTGTTCACTGAGTCTGCAGTACATCAAGATGGTGATTAAAGACATCCATCTTGAAATTCAATTTTCTCTAGTATAAGTTGCATTTCTCTCTGTCTCTGAAAGTGTACCCACACTATGCAATGGATGGCCACTTGAGATCTATGAGCCATGGTGTTCCCAGCAGTTTCAGTGGGATGTTCTTCAATACACTTAACTGGGTTAAAACTTATTTCTTTCTCTGTCGTTGACTGGAGTTTTAAGTAGGTACACAGCACCTTTATTGTTCTTACAAATTCAGCGTAGGAGGTTAATTGAAGTCTAGATGAACTGGTGCGTCACCTATCTTGGAAACTGGTTGTTTTTCTAATAGAAACAGGCCCCGGAACATTAGCTGCTACTCGAAAAAGAGCCGTTTACAATTTCAAAATGTAGTTATATCACTAGCTTGCTATGATTAGATTTTTTTTCTCATTACTGTGCTAAATGGGAATCCAACTATGCTCTTACTACATTTGTTTCTAGGTAAAAACTTGAAGCTGAACCTATAGTTGCACTCTTTTTTTTATGCACTGTTACAGGCCATTTCTCACTCAGCAAAAATCTCAATGTTAATCTCTGAACTGGAATTATTTTATTTTATTAGGGTGTTACTGAGGCTAGATCCAAATTTTTGTTGGGGGTCATGACTCTTGTAACCCTCATTGAAGATGCAACCTTGACGCTTAACTTAGAATGGGGTTCAGCTTAAAATTTAGTTTAAATAAACAATAAACCAATAGATCATTTAGGCAAGTCCTGACATCACTGACTGTGGTAGAATTGTTTTTTAAAAGGCTGGCTTGGAGGACTTCTATTGAATAATGGAGAAAAAAATATCAACATAGTCATAGTTTGAAATTAAAAGTTATCACTCAATTATTCCTCCCTCTCACTTTTTCACAGATGCCCATGCTTCCATCAAAGCACTAAAATCTAAAAGCTGTTGGTAAAGGGATCGCAATCTGCAATAAAACAATGTCAAAACTGCTTTACATGATGAAGAGCAACATAATGGATCTATACTACAGAGTAGATATTTAAAAAGTAAACCAAGTAGCAGTTAATAAAAGTAAAATGACAAGCATTACTAGAGAGAACAAAAAGTCCTGTAAGAGCAGTGTTCCATTTAACATGTCTCTGAAATAGGGCATTTATGTCAGTCGGGAAAATGAGATACATTTCCCAGTATGTATGGATGACAAAGGTACCGTCAAGCACCAATTTTCCAAGTGCTGTAAAGAGCTCACACCTTTTACTGCATTTGTTACCCTCTGGCGCATGAGACAGCTCATCACATCCCACAAAATGTGACTCCTCTTATAAAACATGTACTCCTTACATCTTTCATTTTGCCTTTCATCTTTCATTGATAACACCAGCGGGGTGGGATGGGTGTGCTTATACTTATATTGTTAGATTTCAGTACATTGCAAGATTTTTTTAATCACTGATCAAATTTAGTTTTAACCAAACTGGGAAGAGATGAGAATGTTGTCTTAATCAGCTGCAATTTCTCATTTTGGTGAATTCCATCTGGGAAATCTAGCCCTAATAGTTCTAAGATCATGTTAAACACACTAAGCTTTGAATTTTTTTCATTTTAGAGGACTTTCGCTTCAGAATCTTAATATAATGTCAATAGTGAAGGACGTAGTTTGCAAGTGTCAAAGGCTTAGCATTCAAGCTATCGCTGAATTAAATGTCAGCAGACATCAGAGTTCTTTATGCAGCTTTTATGAATGTCAGAATACCTTAGTGATGCCCTTGCGTTTTCCTAGTAATTTTTTCTAATGGTTTTCATCTCTTTTTTTAGGAAGAAAAGGACTAAGCTGATGATGGAATTGGGTATGGTGTTCAATACAATGATTGGACTTGCCTCTGCCCATCTGAAGACAACACTTTCGTAACCTTTGTCAATCAAGACGATAAAATCCTGAATAACCAGAGACTTTTAGAGAGGACATTGCATCAGTCAAGGCCTAGGGAAGGCCCTTGAATTCAGTTTCGATCACTAATTTAGTGAATAAATCATTAAGGACAAACAGGTGCAAACTGTGCAAATATGAAGGACCGATCATTTATGGATTATTTGCTCGTGGGCCTTGCAGTGACTAATTTTGTTTTTGCTGCCGAAGAGAAAGGAAGTTGTCCAGATCATTGTGCATGTGAAATTAGACCCTGGTTTTCCCCAAGCTCCGTCTATATGGAGGCCCCTACAGTTGATTGTAATGACCTAGGACTTTTTAACCTACCTTTGCGGTTGCCAGTCAATACACAAGTCGTTTTACTTCAGACCAACAATATTGCTAAGATTGAGCAGCCTTTGGATTACCTGCCAAACATCACAGAGATTGATCTCTCACAAAACAATCTGTCATCTATCACTGAGGTCAATATCGGCCATCTTCCTCAACTATTATCCCTGCACATGGAGGAAAACTGGATATGTTCCCTACCAGACAACAGCCTCTCTCATCTGACCAACCTTCAAGAGCTCTACCTGAATCACAACCTCATCTCCATCATATCTCCTGAGGCTTTTCGAGGCCTTCAGAGTTTGCTGAGACTGCATCTCAACTCGAATCGACTCCGAACAATAAGAAGCGAATGGTTCGAACCTTTACCAAACTTGGAAATTCTAATGATTGGAGAAAATCCTATCTTATCAATTCAAGATATGAACTTCAAGCCACTGAGAAATTTGCGCAGCCTAGTTCTTACAAGAATGAATCTGTCACAAATCCCAGATGACTCATTTCTCGGCCTTGACAATCTAGAAAGCCTTTCGTTCTATGATAACACATTCCCCAAGGTACCCCACGGTGCTCTCAAACATCTTAAGGGTCTCAAGTTCTTGGATCTGAACAAGAATCCGATCGGTCAAATTCAAAGAGGGGATTTTATGGACATGCTCCACCTCAAGGAGCTGGGAATCAACAGCATGCCAGAGTTGGTTTCTATTGATAGTCTTGCTCTAAACAACCTCCCAGAACTAACCAAAATTGAAGCTACTAACAACCCCAAACTTTCTTACATACATCCGAATGCTTTCAATAGATTGCCAAGACTGGAAACACTTATGTTGAATGGCAACGCGTTAAGTGCCCTGCACAGGATCACAGTGGAGTCGCTCCCAAATCTTCGAGAGGTCAGCATGCATTCCAACCCAATCCGCTGTGACTGCGTCATCCGGTGGATGAACATGAACAAGACCAACATCCGATTCATGGAGCCCGACTCTCTATTCTGTGTGGAACCTCCAGAGTACGAAGGACAACATGTTCGGCAGGTTCACTTCAGAGAGATGATGGAGATCTGCTTGCCCCTAATTTCATCAGAGAGCTTTCCCACACAAATCAGTCTGGATAGAGGGAGATCAGTGTCCTTGCACTGCAGAGCATTTGCTGAACCTGAGCCGGAGATCTACTGGGTGATTCCCTCAGGTAGAAGGGTCATACCGAATTCAGTTTCAGAGAGATTCTACATGCATCCTGAAGGCACACTTGATATTTTTGGCATCACAGAGAACGAGGCTGGATTGTACACGTGTGTGGCGCACAATCTTGTGGGGGCGGATCTTAAATCTGTTTCAGTGAACGTGAATGGATTCTTTCCACAGCCTGTTAATGACTCGCTGAATGTCAGCATCCAATCTGTACAGACCAGCTCAGTGCTGATTTCTTGGAAGGCCTCTCATGTAAGCCTGGCACCAAACATTAAGTGGTACTCAATGCCTGGCCCAAACCATCCGATAGTGGCTTTCACAGCTCGGGTACCTTCTGATGTGACTGTATACAACCTCACACATCTGAGCCCCACTACCCATTACAGAGTGTGTGTGGACATTCAAAATATTCATCACAAACGAGACACCAAGTGTATCAATGTCCTAACAAAAGGATTGGAACATACTGTAAACAACATGGAGAGATGGGACATGGCACTGATTTCTGCTTTTAGTGTGCTTTTCATTGTGATTTCTGTGGCTTGCTTTTTGATCTTTATTTATTTGAGGAACCACTGCATTTATGGAGAACTGAAGCGATATCCTTCCAAAATGCTGCTTATAACAGAAAGCAGCCAGCAGCCATCATTTACAAGGCTTTGGATATCTGGGAAGGCAATGCCGGAAGCCGTTGAGGTGAAAGCCACAGTCATAAACGTGTTGGACAATGCCTTTTAAACTGAACATGCAAATTGACAAAGGCAAGAGCTGAGAGACTACCGTTATCGCTTGCCATTTATCTTTTTGCCTTGACGCAGACATCAAATGGAAAGAATGTCTGAAAATCTATAATGAGCTCTATAGCCTCTCATTACGAGCTGTCAGTTGGGGCAAGTGGCCATGGAAGAGAGTTAACTTGCAACATCAGAGGGGACAGATGTGGTGCTTAAAAGCAGTGCGATATTTGTAGGCCATCACTGAAAACAGACACCAGGAAGGTGATGTTTCTCACACCTGACTGTTAAATCTGTAAAGAGTAGTGGAACTGTCCTTGTCGTCCCAAGCAATACCGTCCGTGCTGTACGACAACCATAGGCGTTTTAGAGACCTGACTGTTTGTTCGGAGGGAAATCTAGTAGAGTAGAAGACTTTGGTGACTCTGATGTAAACTTTTTTCTATTTAAAAGCTGATCTGTCTTTTCATGGCTAAAATCGTTCTATATTCTATCCAGAGATGTAACTGGTATCTTCTGTGCAGTAGCCAGGCAGTGAACAAGTGTGTATTACTTACAGTATGAAAGACGGCAATTAAGTCACAAAACCATACGTTTTCTTGAAAAAAAAAAGAACAAACCGATGTATATCTATAAATGCTTAAATATATATTATATTTGGTCATAGAAATTTCAGGACTGGATGTTGTTGAATGCAAGCATTTCTTTACCGAAGGTTGCTCACGACAGGGTAAGTGCCTACTCCTGAAACACCACAAAACGTATTTGAATGTTCCTTCTAATGGTTTCTGAGAGATCCCTGGAGAACAGAGCCATGATTCCAGCCTCACGTGGAAATTTTTGCAAATATTTTCAGTAAGCATTTTAGCATAAGCATAGTTTATGAGCATTGCGTCTTTGCTTTGAGTGTGATAAAGCCATTTTTATATTGACTGTGCTGTCTGTTCTACCCTGGGCATATGAGTCAATTAGACCAATGTGTTTGAGGTTATGTAAAAATGAATAAATGTCAAAATTTTTTTCTTCTCATACTCGAATAAGGTTTTTTACTGATCTATCTGCTGCATCTTTGCAAACTACTCTCCCAAACACAGATGACTACAGGACCCTGGAGTTCAAATCTAAGTGGAATCAGCTGCAGAAATTCATATTGTATTCCCTCCATTTAAGATTGAGCACAAAACCTAAGACATTACGAACATGATGAATTCTCGACAGCCACTGACTGACACCACTGATTTGTCAGACAAACATGCTCGTAGATCAGATTGGCTTTCAGCAAAGCAGACAGGCCTTTTTGAGGCCAGCTATCAGTCAAACACTGCAGTATGAGAGCTAATTTATAACTCAAACTCTGTTCAAGAAGACTGCGAGTCTACCAGGCTCTGCCCTCTCTTCTCAGTCACATTGTATGCTGAGTAGATTCAGAAGGTCACCATGTACCTGTACTGCATCAAAGAGCAAATGACAGCCGAGCAGAAATAATGCTAACTTGAAAGGGAATGGGACCTAGAAAAAGTAGGCAATTATTAAAACAAATTGGGCCTATTCAGAATTAATTATTTCAAAAGATACATTTTTACTTATCACAGAGGTCAAGCTTTGTGCTCATTAAAATGATTATTTAACATGATCGATGATGTTAAATATGTTACCATTTAATAATGATAATCAAATGTATCTGCTAATTTTAGATCCTGTCTAAACAAATGTAATTGAAAACTCTGTCTGTCTTCCCAGATGAGAGGGTGGGATATAAAGTTGTGTAAACCAATGAGACTCCTCCAAACATGACTAAATTTAGATCAGTCCTAATATATTTTTCACAGTTCACACAGAAATGTTGTACCTGTTTAAAAAACAACTTTGGTCAGAATTTATAAAAATTACTTTAAACTCGACTTAAACTTAAAGCAGTGAAACTTTCTAGAAAATAAACTAACCAGGCTCATGTGGACAGTGCAGAAAAAACATTGATGTTCAAAGTGACAGGGTGAAGTATTCATGTAAGCTAACCTTCAGCAAGAAAGCAGTAAAATCAATGCATTGTCTTCTTTAGGAAATTATTTCTAATGGAAATTTGTAGACATACTTTTACTGCTGTGTATATACGTGGGTCTTCATGTTTCTACATAGACTCTTGTCTTAATTTAGATAAATGTGTATTTTTTTTTTTTTCAGAAACACTTGGGAATTTCTATTTAACAGTTTAATTTAACAGATACATGCATTCATCTGGGGAATTTTTCAGTGCAATTGTTTGCCTGGAGCATATTTTGAGGTGTTTGAAAAGAAGGAAATTTGGCTTAGTATGTGTGTAAATCACCGTATCATGACTGAAATCCATGCTGGAGTTTCTGTTGTTTATAAGATTTCAGATTGACAATTGATTGGTATCTTGAGAAATCAACGCAAGACAAAAACACGCTATCTTAGTAAATATGTATGTAAATATGTAAATATGACGTTCGGTTTAGATCTGTCTCATTTTGCTCTTATTGTTCAGGATTATTGTTTAATTCCATTTACCGAGATATTTCTTGGGCGGGAGACTTATGTGTAATCAAATAGTAGTGATTAATGGTAGCTAAGTAATTGGCTAGCATTTACCTTGCAACTTTGTTTCTGTCAGCACTTGGCAAACAAAGCCATAAATATAATTCTTGTTAAATAAATATTTTTTCATTCATTTTTGTTAGGTTTCATTGAGACTTCACCATCAAGTGACAGACACAGCCTCTAGTGGGATAGTGCCCTGCCCCCTCTACTGCCCTTAACTAGTTAATATTCACTAAACAGACTGGATTACACTGGGTAAATACCTTACCCATAACTCTGTATTGAATTTTTGTCAAATAAATTATTTTTCTGGGCTCCAGACAATAGTTAAGTCTTGTCACAAGTTCACATCGTAACAGTTTTCTGCAGATTTGTATATATTTAGAAGAAGTCTTTGTATATTAGCTTCCATTGAAATGTCCACCTCACAAACGTTCAAGGATTGTAAGATCTTACGGGGCAGAGTGGTGGAGTTAATCAACCTGTAACAGGAACGCTGGCGGTTCGATCCCCACCAGGTTCATTCTGTCGTTGTGCCCCTGGGCAAGCCACTTCACCCGCATTGCCCTAGACGGTGTGACTGGTGACGTGTGTTTGGTGGTGGTCAGGAGGTCCTAGGCACGAAATGCCAGCCACATCCTGTCAGACTGCCCAAGAGCAGCTGAGGGCTACCAAGGTAGCTTATCACCTCAGTGTGTGAAGGTAGAGTGAATAAATAATGCTCTAAACATTGCAAAGAGTGTCTAGAAAAGCGCTATATAAATTGAACGCATTATTATTTATTATTACATGACTAAGTAACATTTGTGATCTTGGGTTTTCATAGCTGGCTCCAATAAAAACAGTTCGAAACTTTCAAGGGTTTTTATCAGCTTGTATATGATTCATGCTATTCGTTAAAGTAAAATGCATAAACTACAAGTTACTGGTGCAGTTTTATTACTTTTTTAAAACTCACAAACAGCCATTTTTCACAAGGCGACTCTTTCTAAACACACTTTAAATCTCTTAAAGTTCTGTTTGTTCATGAGCCAAGCACTGCCATGGAACTGAGTTATTGCCTCATTTTAAAAATACATATTCGGCCTTCCAGTTTCAGGCCACCGAGGCATTAAACAGCTAAATGACAACAATAATTTAGAATCATTTCACAATCACCCAGGGATTTGGATAATTATAGTGCATAAACTGTCTTAGAGATTGCATTGATGTGCTCCGGACTGCAAATCTGGCGATGAGGCAGGCTCCATTAGAACAAGTAAAATAAAAAGCCGCAGAGTTCTACAAGCTTTCGTTATCACACATGACTACAATTACAATGGCTGAAAGTTGTGCTACCAAATTAAAGTTGATCGGACTTTGAATTTAAATTAATGCAAAAGTCTAATGGACCATTTGCCTAAAATGGATGCTGTTTTGTCTTTCCTTGTCTATTTTTGTAACTTCCTTGACAATGAAACAACCCCAACCCTTTCCTTCAAGCCTGTACAGATTCAAGATTTTTCATGTAATTAAAAAAAATTGTGTTAACAATTTAAATTACAACCTGCAAGTTAGTGGGTAATTATTAATTAGTATGGTATATTTTTACAACAGGGCATTTCAGTTTATTTAATTGTAATTACAGGGTAATAACAATGTATTTAATGGGAAGTTATCAATAGCAGCAGCTAATATAACGGACTAACAATACAATAATAATTAAATAAATACATTTATGGGCATCACGTTGGTGCAGTGGGTAGCAAGATCGGTTCACAGCAAGAAGGTTGCTGGTTTGAGCATCAACTGGTTCAGCGGACATTTCTATTGCCTTGTTCTCCCTGTGTTCGGGTGGATTTCCTCCGAAAGGCAGTGATGGAAGGGCTTCCGCTGCATAAAACAGATGCTTGACAAGTTGGCGGTTCATTACGCTGTGGCAATTAATAAAGGAACTAAGCAGAAAAGAAAATTATTGTATACTTATTAATAACAACATACTTCCACAGTAATAATTTATTTAGTAATTGAAGTTATTAATTAATTGTTATCTAAAGTGCTGCTTGTTCTCTGCAGTTACTCAGTAAAGAAATGATCAGTACTACATAAAGTGGAACTTCTCATCAGTAGTTACATAAAAATGCAAAATCTTTACACAATATTTTATTTTATTAATACTGTATTGTTATTAGTAGTAACATATATTATTACAGTAATACCGTGTTATTACTGGTAATTTCCTTATCATTACCATTTAAATGCACATAATTATTGAAAAGTAATTGCCCTGTTGTTTGGAGGTTATTAACAATATAGAAATTGCAACCACATATCAATTGTTCTTTAATTCTAATGGTTTCGAATCAGGCTTGAGCAGCGCGTCTTTCATTGGGCACCAGTATACAATACATGTTTTTTTGCAAATCGCTGCAGTTTTGGACACTTTCACTATAATCTCTGCAGAATCACGCTCACATACGCATAGAAATCACACTTATATGTGGTCAGTTCGTTTTCAGTATTACTTCTAGTTCTTATGTGCTGTGAAAATAAAGCAGTAGATCATGAGTTTTGTTTTTTGAGCTAGAAATACCAAACTTTTGAGCCAGAAATATCAAATCGGCAACTCTTTTCAGTTCCAATGAATTTCGTCTCCTGAAAAGTAATTACATGACAATTTACAGGTTTTATCCTTGTAATTAAGTGGATTTACCCTGTTATTATAAAAAAAACACCTAGTAGTTACCTTGTAATTTAAGGGCAGTAATACACAGAGTTACCAAAATATTTGTCTTGCTAGCATTTTGTTTTCTGTAGATTCCCTTTGATATTCAAACAAGCACAATCCCTCTCATGCTCACAACTCTCCGGTTTCACTAGGTAACATTTATAATACCTAAAAGAAACAATGTATTCACAGTCATGTCTCTTACGGCTCATTACTCCTCCTCTGTTTCTAAGTGAAGGCCTCTGAGTGAAAATAAGGACAACAGCCGCGTCCTTAAGGAGCCTTTTAGGCCGTTGGCACTGAGATTCTAGCTTGGATCACTGCTTTCCTGATCATTGATTGATTACTTTGCCTTTTAGAACATGTCTTTGAAAAAGAGAATCTCACCAAGGCAGCGAGAGAACCAATCAATGCTGGGCTAATGAGTAATTCACGTCCATGTCTCCACACAAAGGCACTGGGTGAAGGCTGGGGAGCGGAATGGAAACAGGTCATGGCCAGATTCTAAAGTCTTTATAAAGAAATTAAATTTGTATGATTTCATACAAATTAGGGGGGGGGGGTGTTTGTGTACTGTTACAGCTCTTTTTTCAGATTATTTAATTTATATTAATTGGCATATATATAAAAAACTATAATAATTTAAATGATTGTTTTTTTACACATAATTTAAAACAACAAGGTCTTGAAAATAAACAATGTAAATTATAGAGACTTCTGGGATCAGCACCGATGTTTGCAGCACAACAAAAAAAGCCCTGGATTTCCTTGCACTCTCTGGTTCCTTTCAAACCAGAGGTAAAAAAGAAACCTTTTATTGTTGAAAATAAATGAAACTGTTCAGTCTTTAGCAGCCTGAGACCAATCATATATAATAATATCTCAAAGAAGGAGTTTGTGAAGCTTTAAAGGCACACATCCAAGACTATCACACACACATTCATTCCATTTTAAAAGGTGAGAAACCTCATTTTATCTTAACCCTGTTCCCTTCTTTATGTGTATTCTATAATACACAAATCAATTCTAAGAGCATTTGCAGCAAAGCTGTCACCAGCAAATGCTTGTCATGAACAGCTTTAGAACAGTTGCTACCTTCGATTATATAATGGCAAAGCATTTGTTTAGGGCCCTTCAGTTTATAAATGTACACTTCACAAACTCAGAATCATGCTACATATTATATTTGATACTAACAGCACACTGGACTGCACGAGTTGCCAGGCAACACGGGTGAAACTGAACAGCCATCTTCAGCTCTATAAAACTACAGGCTAGTGCTAAACCTGTTGAATGTGACCCAATCATCTTTTCAAGTTCTCAGCCCTGAATCAGACGATCAAGAGAGAACAAAGGGGTCAACAATAGCTGAAACCAGCTATTAAATCCCTTCTGCAATTGTTGCTCCAGCCTACATTTTCAGAAGCACTATAAAGGCTAACTAACTCTAAAGCGGCATTCAAACACAACAAGTACAATAATTGAGCTGAAAAAAATCAACAACAAAAAAAACTTATATTTTTAAAAGAAACAAAAGCAATATGTCTGACCAGGAATGGCTGTGATTGTTATATTTAAATCAATAAAAAAGCAAGTTAATAGTAGAAGAAAATCTGCTCTGGCAAAATAATTTACCAAAAGGACTAACAATGGCAGATCTGCAGAATTAATTAATTCATTAATTATTATATCAAAATATTCAAAATGTTATTCAAGATGTTATTCAATCCACATAGTATGGGACTGTCAAACACTCTCTTAAATCATTATACAACATCATTACACGCATCCTTGAAAACTACGTTGGAACTTTTAAGACGAAACAACTTAAACCTGCTCAAGTACCACCTAAGAAAAAATTTGGTGCTCCAAGTACCACCATGATGAGCAACATTCAAATACACGACTCCTGTGTTGCCCCAGCGTTTAGGCCTTTCTATTCAGCTATAGTTATGTACAGTTTAATGGCTACTAAAAATCCATCCATCCATGTTCTTGTCGGCTTAGTCTCTTTCACTTAAATGCTAACTCCTCTGGCATGTTTTACGCAGAGGATACCCTTCCAAGCACAACCCATTACCGGGAAACATCCACACACACTCATTCACATTCATACACTATGGACAGTTGTGTTTACCCAATTCACTTATATCGCTGGACTACGTTTAATTTGGAAATTCTGCTCTGCACTACAAGCTGGCTGCATCTAATGGTGGAAAGATGGCGCAGTGGTGGAGTTGGTCATCCTGTAACCGAAAGGTTGGTGGTTCAAACCTTGATAGGGTCATTCTGCCATTGTGGCTCTAGGCGAGCCCCTTCACCCATGTTGCCCTGTACAGATGTGTGAGACTGGTGGAGTGTGCTTGGTGGTGGACAGCAGGACGTAAGCTCAGAATGGCAGCCACGTCCTGTCAGACTGCCCAAGAGCAGCTGAGGGCTACCTAGGTAGCTTATCACCACCAGAGAGTGGATGAATAATGCTCTAAACATTGTAAAGCATCTTTGAGCTCTGGAAAAGCACTACACAAATTGAACGCTTCATTATTATTATGATGTTTACCAATACTGTAAAAACATCTAAATATATACATAAAAATGCCTACTGAAAGTGAACATACTTCTATATTTAATTAAAAGAAGTACTTTCATCTCACTGCATCAGTCACCCAAGTTTTTGTAGTCCCTTGTCTGTTGGAAAGTCATGAAAACAGGTATTGGTGGAATTATGTTGAGCTCTAAAAATGGAATGCTATAATAGTGTCGACGAGAACATGCTGCCAGTGTTTACTCTGCATTCAACACAAAACAGGAAGTGACAATACTCTGCTTGATAAACCAGAAGCAGAAAGTGTGATAAGGGTGTGTTGAAGAGGAAAAATATTTAATGGTCATTATCCCACGTAGCAATTTTACGTGCCCCAGCTCTGACTTACTCAAGTCGTTCACGGTATATAAGTGTGGCAATTGTTTGTTTTTCTACCGGCTGTTCTCCCTAGAACTGGGTTCCTCTCCTGCTGGTTACTACGTTCATTGTTCACTGTGCTCTTCCATTTGTTTCTGGTGTGAATGGCAACTGGTGGCTCCGGACGACTCAGCCATTGGTAAAAGGGGCTTGTTTACATCAGTGACGACTGGAGTCGTTGCGGGTGCTCTGAGCCCACACAAGGACTTTTGACTCCAGGACGTGAACCCCTTGAACGGTTGCCTCAATTTGATCATGTGTCTTTTTTTTAATATATTATTGGTTTAGTATGGTTCTTTGAAGTGTACATTTGTATGTCACATGTTTTTGGTATATTGTGTACTACATTCAATGAGTTATTGAATTTAGGTTGTTTTGTTTTTTTTTGAGGCGGGGAAGCTGGCTAGTTACTTGGAACACGGGTGGTGGTGAAATCGTGTGGAGCGCGGTGGTGTCTGGATTCACCTCTCACTGTGTGAGTGTGTGTGTGTGCGCCTGAGTGTTACTCAAATTCACATATGAGCTTTCCTTTGTCTAGCCTGCCCCAGCCGCTGGAACGTCAGTGCCTTGTTTTGTTATTTTTCTTTTCTTTCGTGTTGTTCATATTGACAGCTTTAGTTTGTATTTTTTTAATATTTATAGTTGCCCAAATAAACCTGTGATACATTGTGCACACGTCTCTGTCAGATTAATTCAGCCAACGAACTTGTGTCCTTTATCTGGGTTATTTCCCCTTTTCTGACGGGGTGGCGTAGTCGTATTCTACTTGGGGGCGTTCAAAATTTAGTGACACCGCCCCCCTCCCTCAGCTCTGCCACATAAGTAATTTATATAACACATTTTTATTTCCTTTGCATTTGAGTATGTTATGTTACTCTGTTCTGTGGCCTGCTCAACAATTTTGAATTGAATTGAAAAATATTATTTTAACATCAGCGTTGTCACCAGATGGGTCAAGTACTCTGATCATCCACAGAACCATATATAATCAAAATACAAGGGTTTCTTATGCATAACAACAGTTTCACACTAACTTAATATGTTTTTTATAAATAAGAAAGTGCGCAATACAGGAGTACAAATTGTTAGGGTCGTTTTTGTGCATTGAAATGTATTTGATTCCTTCCTTATTTAAATTTTGAGTGAAAGAGAAAAATCAAAAATCATCACTTATAAACCCTGGTTTATAACCCAAGACACGTTCAGTTATCTGACCTGAACAAACTGTATTCCAGCCCCCGTAGGTGAGGGTTAATATCTCCCAGTTACCCACATAGATTGAAGAATTGCCTTCAGCATGGGTTAACAGGATGGAAGTAAGACTAGCTGGGCAACCGGAGAGCGTGAGTGTGTATCCATGCAACTAATGAGGGGAATCAATCAGGAGCACAACTGTCTCCAAAGCCTCCCGCTCTGTCAAGAGCTGCTGTTCTTCGATCTGCTTTGTTCAGGCTGACTGATACTGAGAGGAAAGATATAGCCACAGGGCTATTTTTCAAATTCAGTGCCAACCGCATTATACCTTTCACAAGAAATACACGATATTGGTACATACTCTGAAACAATTTACTGCTCCTGGTTGCAACTGGTCTCCAACCCCTGGCCCCAAATTTAAAACTGCTTGGCCTACTTTAGACATATTCTGATGACAAAGTCAATGCTGATGCAATGACTGTCCTTAGAGGACTTGTCACCAGTGTTCAAGTCAAATACACGCACATGTTTTGGATTCAATGCCAATATGACATGCTGCAAGACAGTGACGCATGGAAGGACTTCAAAACCAATCCCAACAATCTGGCCTCATATCTAAAGGAACTGTGTGTTCTCAGCAAAGCTGTAGAGAGTAGAAATCACCACTGTTGTCAAAACAGAGAACTACCAGAAATGGTGAATGTGCACAAAGCAAGCAAAACGACCAAAATAGACAGACGATAGACTGGCAATATGTCCAAATAGATTCAATACAAAGATTTTTGAACTGAGAAACCAAAAAAATGCCTGTTTTCAGAACATATAGTATTCAAACATCCTGCAAGTATTGATGGAAGATCTCCGCAAATCTAAGGGCGCTCCCTTAGAGAAAGGGTGAGGAGCTCCTTCACTCAGAAGAAGCTTGGAGCACAGCTTCTGTTCCACCAAATCAAAGAATGCTGCCCCGACGACTCGGCCCCGGAAAAGCGAATGAAGATGGATGGATTGTTCCTCTTGACTCCTGAGTTGCAGACATAAGATACAAAAAATCTTGACTTTAATATTCCTGTTGGTGAGTGTGTGAGGTATGTGGATGGTGAGTATAATTATCATATAACTTTTTTTGTATGTTTTAACTGATACAGCACCTTTAAATAATAATAATAAAAAAACAGTAAATGTGTAATCTAATGTTCCAGACAACAGAGGTATACTACGTTAGAATGACCCGAGAGACTGTCTTCAGCTATCAAATACAAAATCCACCAATGAGAGAGCAGGAAAAGGCAAAGTAATAAGGAATGGAATGAAAAACAACAAGCAAACAATAGTGTTTGATCAGGCAGAACACATGGAGAATTTGACTGGCCATCAGACTCAATCATCTTCAGCTATTGCAGACGTTTTCATTTGCACACTTCAGATGACAGCACAAAATACATTTTCTTGTTTTCCCTGAAGCGTGCAACTGTAATACCCTCTTCATCATAACAGCAAGAACAGGCTTGTCTGACAGCGCTGCGTGCATGCATGCAACCTTATTTCTTCTGTAAACTCACTCATGGATGAGGCAGAACTTTACGTTCTAGCGTTATAAAGCACTCCAAAATCATCACATTAATCTCCATGCTTGCATGCTCCACCCACACCTCTGTGCTCCTTCAGATTCTCTCATCTCTGCGCGATCAAACGCGTAGTTTAAAAGAGGAAAGAGGATGAAAGATTACACAAATTGAACAAGCATCTTTCTACAGTGATCAACCGGTGACCTTCCTTACATAACGATGCTTCCCTAAAGCAATAGAACTCAAATGTACACAAACTACCACACTGACTCCAGACCTTTAACAAGGCAATCCTCGTGAACCTGAATATCCTGAAACAAAATCAACCCCATCTAGCAGCAATGGCAGGAAATCAATTGAAATGTTATTCTGAACGAGCACTCCATTATTTGTCTTCTGTTAGGGAATTAATTGTTGAGGCTAAACGTTAACAAAACAACCCAATAGCAGCTGCTTTGTACCTAAACAGAATCGAACATGGAAGCGAGGGTATTTGAAATTGAATTGAGCAGTATTTCATGCCATGTCATGCTAAATTAGCCTTGTAATCAATAGGCATGCTAGATAATTATACATCCTGGCACCATGTAAGTAATTTAGCAAGCCATTACTTAATTTGACGCAAAAAATAATTCAATATCTAGATGGCAGAGCATGTGTCTTGCAGAGGTTTTCTGCTAAACATGTTCCAACATGACAATAAATGATACCTCAATGCTAAATATTCCTATCTGGCTCTGGTGAATGATTCCTGACCAACACTAAAGCTGCACGACAATCTCAAACAACTCAAGTGAATGCAATAAGCCATTTCCATGGTCGTGTTATGGATGGGCATCTCATCAGGCCAATGCGTGGTGCCAGGACCATGCCTGTCTTGCATTGGCAGCTGCACAAGTGAGTGGTCAGGTGTCTTTGCTGGACTGAGTGATGATGATGAGCCTGTGTTTGGCAGGTCACTCGCACAGATGGTAAGAGCCTAGCTTTCCTGTTGCTTCCCAGTAGGCTTTAGTTTTATAATTCAGTGCCTGACATCAGTATTATGTCTAAGTGAATTGTCTGCCCATGTGGAAGACGTATTCATGGTAACTTATTGACACAAACTACTGCTCCCAAAGGTTGGATGATGAGCGAACAAAATATCCAAATGAACTCCTTTGCTTTTCATCTTGTCAAATCTACCAAGCATGTCTTTAAAAGCGAGAAAGCCATTTAACATTCACTCTCCGATATGCCACAAGCAGCAACAACATTAGCTTACACACTTACAAACAACCTCTTTATTTCGTCGTTCCCAAACTCGAGTTCAAGCCGACAGACGTCTAAATGGCATTATTCTCTGCTGAATAGATGCTCGCATAATGACAGAGTGCAGTCATTGTGAGGATCTTTGGTATGCATCAAATACAGTTGGGTGGGAATAGAGCTGGCTATGACTGGAATAGCAAATGATCTTTGTTGTATTGATTCTGGCGTGGGCTACACAAGGCTGTCAGGCCATCTCTGAAGCACTGGGGCCCTTTAGAAGGCCGAATGAACTGCTAAATGAACATTGCACTATGGTGTTTTGTTGGGGACAGCTTTTAAAATGCTGTAAATGGTTTTATGCACATTTTTACAGCATCAATTACAGTTATGGCCATGGGGAAATGCTGTATGTTGGCATGTTTAAAAGGATTTGAAATGCCTGCTACACTATGAAAATGTAAAGTTGAGTTGATGGTCTACTGGAAGTAGAGATGAGTTATGCCCCCAATCACATAGTCAGCAGGATTGTTGCTGCTTGTGGAACTGTAACTTGTATGTGTTCCCGCCAAGTGGCAACCCTTTGTGATATAAAAAAATTGAATTTCATGGACTGACTATTTGACTATCAACTAAACCTTACTGCTTAAAAAATAATTTGACAAACTAGTGTTACAGCAATATCAAATGCTCTTAATTACAAGTGGTCACAGTCTTCATAATAAGGATTGTCAGCTGCATGTCATTGTCAGTGAGCATCGCCACCTCATTGTCTGATCCCCATAGTCTGCCATGTTCCTACATTGCAACTGGATTCATTTCTCTCACCTTAAACTACACAACGATGAGCCAATCAATATGATTGAAGTACCTCAGTTCATTAGTTGCAGTACTTTTCCCTTATTCTTAGTGTCTCTTTTTAAGCTCTGTGAGCCACTTCTGTGTTTCCAGCCAAACAAATGGCTGAGTTTTTACTTTATTTGCATGTTGTGTAAATATATCCCTTTGGTCGGATTTTTTTTGTTCAACTTTTATCTTAAGTCTGGGTGTATCTGGTACCTGGTTAAAGTTTTTATACGCAATTATATATAAGTTTTATTTCATGAAGCAGTTACATTTTTTATTTATAAACACTTCAAGAATCTTAAAGTCTTGATCTGATTGGTTTAATTTATCAGGATTTTTGAGAGAAGCGAGTGGGTAACTTGATGCATATCTTTCAGTTGTTTTGGTCATGCAACATGGAGCTATGCTAGAGAACATATGATTGGTTGTTTGTCATATCAGGAAAACAGCTTTCTGGTCAGATCTTTGCCAAAGAATTCTTCCATTACAATATTTCCTGAAGGTCTGGCCATGCAAAACTAAAGGTGTCCACAGCTAGTCGAATTAAAATGCAAGATTTACCTCTCTGGTGTTTAATGCTGATGCAGCAATGCTCCTTGATCATATGTAGTGCTCAGGGGTAGTGTTGTGTCATTAATTCCAAGAACAAATCTTTAAAATGTCTTTTGAGTAACAACTCTTTTGGGGGGTTGAATATTTTTATTTGGTGGATGTGAATTAGATTTTTCCGGATGAACAATATAAATGAATTGTTCAAATGAATCATTCTTTTAGTGAACAAGAGACTAAAGAACAAATACCTACGCTCATCACTACTCGGGGACAACAATGACATAGCCAGTCATGTTATAATTCTATAAACTTTGTGGGCTTTGTCGAACAACTCCTGATGGTTGAACACCAACAAAACAAGATTTCCGAATGGGCATTTTCTCCTCTTCCATGATTCCTTTTCAGCTCTTCTATGATTCCTTTTCCAGCTCTTCTTTGTGTTATTCTTTGTTGCTGTTTCCTGTTGTGAGGTAGATGCAAGGTGTGTATCGAGTACCATCCAGATGCTCATTTATGTCCCAACAGCACTCTGAACAAGTTCTCAAAAGAGCCACCTTTCATTGGTCGACCGATAGATTTCACATTTCAAAAGACAAAAGCAACATGGCAGAGAAAACCTTTTTTTTCTGTTTCCACCAATCGTTCATGTGTGAGTTCCCATTGGTACCAATTCTTTTGGTTTGAGGTGCGTTTGTGCATTAAACTTAAAAATTACATCTATATGTTTAGTGGCCTTAATGGTACTAGAACTGAAAAGACCTTAACTAATAGAACAATTATATTTTAGAACACAACACAAAGTATGGCTCCCTATTGAATCAGTTACTGAAATTCCTTCTTCCAATGTTGTTGGATCTCGTAGTAAGATTTTGGATAACAGACTGAGTGAAACTGCGGTTGCATCAAAACAAGGTTAATCATTCAGCTGTTAAATTTGGAAAAGAGCTTGGGTAAAAGAGTAGACAACACTTTGTAGAAAGTAGCAAAGTAAACTGCAATATGAGCAAGGGTGTCTTCTTTTGTGAACAAATATTGATCTTTTGAGCAGCAGCACATGCTTTAAACACCCTTCCATTTTCCATTCAGTCAAGACTTGTGATTCTGTCACCAACAAATCCAATAAGGCTCAACCTATTTATACACGAGCAGCTCCACAAATCAATGAGGTTTGGGATACAGCATGAGCGTCGTGAAAGTCTACAAGGATCAATAGCACAAAACATACCTGGAAGGAGCCCTGCAGGAGAACACAAAAGCAACATCTGAACTCAAGCTTATTAATGCCACTCAAAGAGATTTTCTGTCAAAAAATCTGAATGCGGATTACAAAGGAAATTCAGAGAAAACAATGAGGAGCAAGTAGCGAGGACAAAGCCAATAGTAAACAAGTCTGTATACTTGAGAGACAAAAGGGAGCACGGCAGTCCTGTGTGTACCAGATTATTTACAACACAAAACACAGGAATTCAAGGTGGACTCTTCACAGTGTGCATGCATGAATTATTTGTGCTTCATAAATTAAAGATTTGTGTTTTTGTCGCTCCTTGTCTTGGCTGAGACCCCAGTCTTATTCAACAGAGAGGTGTTGAAACAGTGGTGAGGGTTGAAATATTTTGTTCTTGTACAAGTGGCGGAAAAACAGCAGGTGAGTTCTTTTTCAGAAAGTTTTAGATCAGAGACATTTCAGAGTAGATCAGATTTTTGGTGCTCACAAAAAGTACATTTTAAATAGTTTCACTAAAACAAAACAACCTGGCTTAACTGTTAGCAGCATCAAGAAAAAAGTTGTATTTTTAGATCTTTAACAGCAAAGGTCTTTAAAATTCTTTGAGCTCGTAAAGTGTACAACATTGTGACTTTAATATGTTGACCATGGTTAATACAGCAAAACTATTATGTTTTATTGTAAACAATAATAATAATAAAAAAACAAAAGATAGTATGTGTTATTTCTGAATGACAGCTGACTTTCTGCTAATGTGCCAATCAAACCAGCTTTTGCCAGCTCCCATTGCCCCCAAATGACTGTGTGGCAGCGAAGACCCCGCCCACCATCCAATACATTTATTTCTTTAGTCAAATTTAAATTCAGCTCAACTTTCACCATAGCAGAATATGAAGTAGCACCACTTAGGCAGGAACTTAGGGTTTTGCATCGTCAAACGCAATCCAATTTAAGTGAAAGGATTTTATTGCGGCATACTGTGTGAGACTTCTTGTCATGTGAGGCAACTGACCAATCAGGGGCTGAAAAATGAATTACGGAATCATATAAGCTGACAGATATCTGCATAAAATATATGATTTTGTTCATATAAGTATATTATATATATAAATATATATATATATATATATATATATATATATATATATATATATATATATATAAATATTCATATACATACTTATATGAGCAAAATCTTTTTTTTTTTTTTGTTTACAATTTCAATTCAGAACAGAATGTGAATGCTCGGGAGTCTCTTTTGAATCAGCTCTTTAAAAAGTTATTTATTTCTTGACATGAAAATCACTATGAAAATCAACTTTTATTAATAAATACAATTTTATCAACCCAAACTTTTGTTCCCAGGCAAATCTACATGAACAATCCAAAAAAGCACCTTACAAGCGCAAGTGATAAAATAAGATTAAAAAGAATTTATATAAAATAAGCTTTATGTTGGCTTAAGAAAACCTCTTTGAAAGCTTAAAAAAGCATTACTCATTTGTTTTGAAAAGTTTAGAATTTCAAAAAGTTTTAAATTAGCATGAAGCAGGATGGAGTTACAGAACGATTAATATGAACTAACATACATTATCTAGTAATTAGTATAATGCTAGTGCGAATTAAAAAGTGAATATCAAGATGTCAACCTGAACAAATGATATGAGCAATATGCCAACTTGAATAAGCAAGTGATTAGTAAGATGGTAGCATGAGTTAACAGTTGTTCAGTGTGATGCTAGCATTAATGAGCAAGTTATCAGTATATACTAGCACAGAATTATCAAGTGATAAGTATGATGTTAGGATGAATTAGTAAGTGATCAGTGTGATACTGGCACAGAGTTATTAATTGATAAGTGTGATTATAGCATGAATTAGCAATTAATTAGCATGATGGGAATAAAGATTAGACATCTTATTGGCTGAATGTTTAAATTGAATAAATCTTAAACAAAGTAATTTAAAAATAATTCACCCCCTCAGAGTGTCATGAAGGTCAAAACTAACGATCTGAGGAAAACATAACAAAACAACAAAACATTACAGCATGGGTGGAAAATGTTTTTTTTTTAGTTCCTGTCACACCTCCTGCACGTTCCATCAGCCCCGATCACCAGTCACAGTCTCCAGCCAATACACAACGCACTCAATCACCCGAGTACTAACCAGACACACCTGGGCACTCATCACCGTCATCTGTTCCAGTCATCAACACCACCCTATAAAGACTCACCCACGCCGTTCACTCACCGTCAGGTATCATCTTCACTGGATCGTATCTCACTCCGTCTTCTCATCCCGATCTTCTGCCAGGAGCTTCTGCTACTCGTTGCACCCAGAGACTAACCCCTGTCACCGGCTTGCTCTGCTCGAGGGAAGTAACGCTACTACCACCTAGACTCTTTATTGAACTGTCGCTAGTACTTCGGTACGAAGCCTATTGTGTTTAATAAACACTGTGTGAATCACACCTTTCGCTTCTGCCTTCTGTGATCCGTGACAGTTCCAAAGTTGGGTGGTTTTACCATTCAGTGAATGAGAACCTGCTCACTTCTGACCTCACCTCCCAGTCAAGAGCAGGAAGAGAGGTGGGTTGGCATAAGTGACCAATTTGATGCTAGCATTAATTAGTAAGTGATCAGTATGATGCTCACACGAATTAGCAAGTGATTGCAGTGATGTTAGCATGAAGTGGGAAGTAATGAACACGACGGTAGTATAAATTAGCAAGCGATAAGCATTGAGGAGCTAGAAATTAGTGCGATTCTAGCATATATCAGCAAATTATCATTATGATGCCAGAATAACTATTTATCTCTGGATTAAAATCAATTGACTGCCAAACGTGTATGTTGCTTTATTTCAGAGATGATTAACTTTGAAGTCTCTGTAGCAAAGTGGCCAAGGGCAATTGTATAACGAACAATATCTTGGTAAAATTCCCTCTCTGCTAGGGTTAAAATAAATGAAGCAGAGCATGGATAATTTTCAAGATATTTGGCTTTAAGTCTCTGTTGCTGTCTCAAATCAACCTAATAACAAAGAGCACTCCTTTACCTCTCTGGCTGCAGTCTTGAGTCAAACTCATCCAATGTCTTCTTTTTATGAGAATCAAAATTAAAACTCTGCAGGCCATCTTAATTTTGTGATTGCAAATGTCTGCATGAGAGATTTGATCTGAAGCAAAATGTGAAAAAAAGCACCAAAATAATTTTGTATGCAAGCTCTTACAGTGTGACCTTTGTCTATTCATCATCTTTTCTTCTATTCAAACCATTAATTGTGTGGATATTTCTGTCTTCCCTCATCCCTCCTTTGAGCATTCAAAATTGTTCAAGCGGTATCATACAGAGCTATGAATAGGTCTACACCTGTGAGTTTCTCAGTCCTGCACCTCGCAGTCGCACACTTCTATTCCTCCTGGTGTTTACCATGAAGATGGGATAAATCTTTCATTAGGCTCGTCACTGCTACTAAGAACTATCTCCAGTGATCATTGTGTTATTCTTCATCTCGTTTTACAGCTAGATTGGCCTTCAAAGATATCAAACATGCATTTTCTTCAAACAAGAGGGCTTTACCACATAATCATACAACTTTCATTAGTCCTCGCTTTTCATCATGTGAGTAATATGATGGAATCTGAATGGCAAAAGGAGCTGATCAAAGGCAGAGCCCATCATAAGCCATTTATTTCTTTACACAGAAATGCGTCATATTCAGTGCATATAAAACTAAAATATCCATGCGGTTTAGAGTAGGTCACGTCAATGGCCTGAAGCAATATGGCCACCGCTCATAAGCAAGGCCACGTGCCCAGTTTAATATCTTCGAATCAATCCGACAGGAATGATAGTACAACCATGTCATCCAGGTCTTATTTGGGCCTCGGGCAATGCAAGACGAACTGTCTCCCTCATCAGAGTGAAGTACATTTAGTTTTTCATCTCAATTCATCTGTATGCAGAAAGAGACTCACACTTTTGCTTTATTCATAAAGAGTTGAAGTCATCGTGCATAAATCAGCGCCATTATGGTTAAACCTTGCATCGGTTTATGTAAAAATTGTGCTGCCATAACTGAACTTTTAATCAGATAACAAGTTATACTAAACAAAATCTTTGCGAATCACTCTCATCTGGAATTTTCCCAAAAAGACATAATCTTTTAAACACCGCACTTCGCTCTAAATTTGCAGCCTTCGGTTGTCAATAATGCATTCACGCGCAGCTAAAATATGCATCTGTTAATATTCAGCTGGGTGTTCAATGTAAATGCATGAAAGATGAAACATGTCGAGCGGCTCAGCCTCTTAAGAAAACTAATGGGAGACAGAAAAAGAGAGGGAGAAAGAAAGAAACCGATCTGCATTATTATAGAGCGCCAGAAGCCACTGCTGAGCTCTGTCTGGTGTCTGGTTTATAAGCAGATCTCCCAGACAATTACAGCTGATACAGAATGACAGAGGCACATTTCTCCATATGGCTTCCACAGCATGACTTTACACAATGTCTCTCTCTCTATCTATCTGATGCTATCTTGCAAACAATGGCATGCGTCTTCCTAGAGAGAAGCTCACAAAGAAATGAAAGCATTAGATAATGTATGACAAAAGTCAGACAACCGGAAATAAATCTTGAGATAAACTTATTTTGAAAGTTGAAACGTATACTTAAAGTATATAAGATATTCTGTCACTTTTGCAGTGCAGAGGTTCAAATTAAATAGTTTATGTTTCTAATTAAATCATGATCTTATATTGCTGTCTATTGGAAGGATTTTTTTTATGGTTGAGAAATAGTAAACAGTGAGTTTGTTACTCCATGTATACATTGTGTTTATTTTTTTGATTCTACAATGAAAATGTATGAATGACACTTTAATTCGTCATTCTTTTTGAAGTGTGACATTAAAAAAAACTGAACTTTGTTTAAGGCTGGGTGGCATCCCTTGGCATACCGAATACCAGTGTTTTTGCTAAAGATATCAATTTTTCATATACTCCAATACTGGTGCGTGTGCACGTGTGTGAACGTTGCGCTGCAGGACATTGTTGAGAGGGGGATTGTTTTGTGGAAGTATCAAACAAGTGGCTAAATTATGGGGGGGGGGGGGGGGTCATACAACCTAGTTTTAACTGTGCTAACTTTTTTTTTTTTTTTTTGCAAATATATAAATATTCAAAATGTTAGAAATGATGAACGCCCCAAAAGCAAACCATTCATTCATTCATCTTCATGTCAGCTTTCTTCGCTTTCGGGGTCGCCACAGCGGAATGAACCGCCAACTCTCTGGCATATGTTTTACGTGGCGGATGCCCTTCCAGCCGCAACCCATCGCTGGGAAAAGAGCAAACCAATCTTCTGTAATTATATGTTTAATGGACCCTCATTTTAATCAAATTAAACTTAAAAAGTGATTGAAGATGAAAAAATTTATTGTTTCTTAAATGCATTGATCTGAGTGCTCTTTTTCCTCGTCACACAGTTGTTGTGCTTCAGCAGTACAGATTGTTATGATCAGCACTAGATGTTTACCAATATGTTATGTCAGTACTATACTGAAGACGAACACATATCTTTACAAATTTTCAGTCTGAAGTTTTGCACATAAATGACCGCTGACAAAAGCTCACGTCTGGCCAAAAAAAAAAAGTAATAAAATTGGCTCTGCTATGTTGCCTTGATTTTTCATGATGAGACATCTCTTTGTCGACCAATTAAAGGTTGGCGAAGAAGCAAAAAAACAATCATCAACATTAAACAGTAGATAAGTGAAGCTAGCGAAAAGCCGTTTTATTTTGCCTAGTTGTGTGAACCCCTGAGTTGGTTATTGGGGGAAGGCTAGTCTCAGCCTCAGACGTCGCAAACGGACTAAACACTGACCTTCATGGCAACTCTAAGGTGGTTTATTACTGTTTTGTTGAAGATGTATTAAATTATCAACAGTTAAGGGCGGGGCAAGAGCCACTGAGTGAGAGGCAGTCCCTAAGGTCTTATTTTCACAAAAATTCACAAAATGAAATCATTTTTAGAAACTCGAAAATAACAATATAAATAACGAAAACGAGTGTCTCATTTATCTTCATTTCACAGGGAAACTAAGTTCAGCTATCTGATTGAGACAAAGAGCTATCTTCTGTCCTGAGAATATGCGGTTATTAGGAACAGCTAAAGAAAAATTACCAATTTAGCCAAAGAAAGTTATGTGAGACTAACCCAGCCCCAACACTTAACTCAGTCAATCTAATGCAGACATTCCAGACTGATGAGGAGCCTGAAATCACATGACATGGACCTCTTTAAAGATATTGCAGCTGCATTCCATTATTTGAATAATAAGCAAAAATGTAACTTCTACATCACTGTTGACTACACAATTTAACACGATGTAACAGCATTCAAAAAGATTTAATTATAAACCTGTCTAAAATCCATCTCCATGTTTGCATTCTTTACAAAACCAAAGAATATTACTATACCTACGCCTATAATCTCTGAGCCATAACTGATGTGCATGAAAGCTGCTTGTGAGAGAGAGCAGAGCGATTGCACACAGCGGTACAGGCCTCAAGTGAAGACTGTGGTGTAATGGAGGGCCCTTTAGATCAAAGGTGACATGACTCAGCAGATCGAGCTTGTGGGGAGTCCTCAGTATCCGTCAAATAAAACATACGTCTTCAGGTGCACAGAGCTTAGAGGTCATCCAGTTGTAAACGTATTGCATTAGATATTTCATATTGCATTATTAAAGCTTCTTGACGGCTGATTAAACATCAATCTACTAAAAAGTATTGGTTGATTAAAATCTCTTTGTTGCAGAGGAGAGAAATAAGTGGTCTTTGGCTGGGAACAGATAGCATTACCATTTTAATCAGTGCTCCATCCCTTTCAAATCATCTTTTGAATTTTATCATGATGACCCAAAATGGGATGGTCATTTTTGACCTATAGTGCCCAATAGAGAGCAGTACGTCTCGTGACCCTTATTGACGATTGCATTGTAAACTTGTATTTGACTTAGCTTCTGCTTCATTAAATCTTGGTTTGTGTTCAAAATAAGCACAATATCTTGTCGCCAGGGAGGACCTCTTTTCCCTTTCAAGTACTTTTTCTTTTTACTGTCTGACAGTTGATGGAACGCGTGCTGTGTCCGGTTTTGGTCACTGATTACTGTGTGATTTTTCTTCTGTTTTTGTCAGATCCTTTCTCTCAGAAGATGGTTTCATTTCTCAGAAATTAATTTCACAGTTGTCTCACAAATCAAAGATGGTCTCCTATCCAGTCGGGGAAATCACTCCGGTAAGACAGAGGGTTTTACATCTTCCCCTCCTTAGATTGGAAAATAAAACCTTGCTAGATTGGGAACATCGATGGACATATTTCATCCATCAAGAAAGTATTTTTTTTCTAGTTTAGGACACTACAAAGAACCACAATTTTTGTGTGGAGCTTTAATCACAGCTTTGAGAATTTAACATGAACCTCTCTTTTTGCGGAAACAGATTTCATTTAACCAATCATAGTGGAACATATGAGTTATCAACTGTGACGATATAATAGCAAAAACTAATAGAAGATAATAGAAGGAAAAAAATAGAATAGAATAATAGAAAGAAAAAAAAAATAATAGAAGGCTGATTGGCTTTTGTATGTTGAGCTCCTTTGTAGTTGTAATGGAATTAATTAAATGATCACAAGTAAAACACCACAAAATAAACCAAAAAGAGAATTCAATTGAGCTTCATATGGACATAGGAAATTTTAAACCCGTCAAAGCTCATTTAAGACCTAGAAAAGCTAAATCAATTGGGTTTTCACATTTCACAGACTTTAATACCTCACAGACTCCCTGTAAAAGACCTGGTATACGTATGTAAGTTATAAAAGGTGCAGTGGTCATCTAGAGTGATCCAACATTTATTCTAAATGCGTTGTAAAAGCATTGTAAAAAGCAGAACAGTGGACTATTAAAAATAAAAAAATGGCCTCGACCAATATTCCAATTCCGAATCATTTTCAACTTTTTCAACTTTGTTCCACTGAGTCCTGTCAAATACTTTCAATAAAAAAACACAAGGCCTCAACAAAATTCGGCACCTTATAAACACCTATAAATCACAACCGCCAGGCAGCCATTGATTAACCAGGATTATTTACAGCGCACACGGCCCGGTCCGAGCACCATTATTCCTCTCCTCGATGATAACTGAGCTCAGCAGCTTTCAAAAGGGTCTGATGATAAACAATCCCGAGGCAGGAGGGAGAAACACGCCGCGTCCAAACCGATCACACCCCTGAACATTTCAATTCATTCATCTCCCTTACAGAGCAAATTGCACTGAATGAATAATGTAAAGCAGGTGGAACTCCCGCCACAGGTAACAAGTACGGGTAAAGCCTTGTGTCCTGCCAGGCTGAATTACTGTCATGTGGGTCATTGTTCTCTGATGAATCTGGAGCCGTTGTCAGAGTGAAGGGGAAATATAGGAGAGGATAAATGTGTGTGTGTGTGAGCTGGATCACAGGAAGGGGTTGACGGGTTTGCCTTCTGCTGCTGGGCTGAGGATCCTGAAGCGTAGCGTCTTTGCTCTTTCAGGTGGGGGGTGAGAAGGTAGCGAAATGCTGGTAAAAAATCACCTAATGAGGCATGAATGCAGGGTGGACTCTTGCAGAGCAATTACCCTTCCCCAGGTAGCAACAGCTGCACACCGACTTAATGGAGTCTGTGATCCAGTGGTTGAATTATGATGACGGAGCGATTACCATTTTTGAGCCGCTGTCCACTTTAGAAGGCTCATGCCTTAGGAAGGAAAGAAACAGAGATAAAGAAAACATAAATGATTCCTGCTGCTTTCCTGAGGTGAAATGAGCAAAATACTCTGGAAGTGCTGTTACCAAAGAATAGCAGGAAGTGGACATCCTTTACACCTCACTTCTCTTGATGAACCATGGCTGGATGGAGCCTGTTTAGAAAGGTTTTAGCCTCTTTATCTTCCACTGCAGCCCCTGTAATTATGTGATTGCCTAACGTTTGGTTAAAACAACAGCACATGCATTATCTACAGAGGAGATTTCACACCTAATCTGGTCGTTAACGGCCATTAAACAAATTTAATGACAATAATGCTTAGCATTCGTTACATTAAGTAATTCTTCAGTCTTCTGTTGGCAGAGCCATCTCATCACAAAGCACTTTCTTAAAAAGAGTTTGAAACTGAGAATCAATGAAGCAGTGAGGAAACTTCACTGTTAATGGAACCTTTCCTCTTTACAAAAAGCTATTTTAAAAAGGGTTATTTCAAGGACCATTGCTTTGTAGAAACATCAGCAGGTTTCTAGTAAGGTGACCAACTATACTAATATGCTTGCTTCAGATGAGTAGTGGCCGAATTACAGGGTTAGGGGCCCAAGACAAAGAAAGATTGTTGTTTTTCAGAACCGTTCCAAATCCTCATCTAAAACTCTTCAGCCTTAAGACAGCAATGATTTTGTGAAGTTCCGTGAATGCAAATTCGAGAGGAGCGATCAGATAATAAATTAACATTCAACAGTTGTTTACAATCCTTCTACCTGCTCCCAGATATAAAACCAAAACCACTCCACTTCCAGTTCGACGATAAAACACAAAAAATCCCCCGCCAACCCTGTCTCTACATCTCACAGGCGGGGATTCTCGGCACAAGGCCCTCCTGCGGACAGCTTGCCCAATACACTTATCTTAATCTCACCACATTGCATTTTCTGGGCTAATTCTATAGAAGCGAACTCGTGAAGTATAAAAAAAAATTATATTATATTATTTAAGTTTTAAACACAATTTGTCTTTGTAAAACCAACAATGCACACTTGTTTGGCAGAGAGATGGACAAGGGGGAAAACGTTTGGCTTTGACAAATCACTCTGGGTTTTACCAACCAAATACTTGTTGGGGACCAGTGGAAGTTTACTCTTTTGATCACATGCTACATATTAACATAAAAGAGCAGCTGTTTCTATATACACACTCTTACTTCAACCTCATGACAGGGAGCCAAAGAAGAAGAAAACATGAAGAGATACAGAACAGCAAGTTTTCATTGCCAGACCCATAGTTTGTTTGCCAAGTATTCAAAACCTTGATGGGAAGCAAAATATGTGATGGAAATTGGAAAGGAAGTCTTCTGTTTTTGCTTAGATTTAGACCAGGAACTGAGGTACTTAATTGAAGTGTTTGAGTTTGATTTACTGTTGTGAACAATAGATTTAAATGCACCATACACTGTTTACTTCTGTTACATACTCTAGTTCATTTTCTGGGGTGTCAATATAGTAGTTTTGGTTTTGGAGTGAGTTTATCGAACTCAGCGCGTCGAATACTTAAAAACTAAAAAAGTATTTTTGAGACTAAGTAAAGAGGTTTAAAAAGCGCATTCTAGTGTTTTCTTTCTGGCAGTTCTCAATTCTAAGTCACTCAATAATTGTATAACCCTATATTGGAACTTATATAATTTGTAATAATTTGAATTTGTGAATAAAAATTTAATTGGAGCATTGAATCTGTATATGCCTAAGCCATATCACCCTGCAACTCACGACTGGTTCCCCACTGAAGGGAAACAGGTCTGATCCTGATTAGTAATGAGGTTGCTGTGGGAAGTCAGGGAGCTTCTTATGGTGGGTCTTTCTGCTCTGTTGGTCCTAGTGCCCCAGTGCAGTGATAGTGGTATTGTACTGTAAAGACGCAATGCCCTTTGGACGAGACAATAAACAGAGGTCCAACTCTCTCTGTCTCATTAAAAATCTCTGAATGTTTCATTAAAAAGTGTCAGTTTTCGAGCCAAATTTGTCCCTCATAATAATACCTGTATTCTAATTGGCTACACTCCTCTGATTGGCTCCCGATGTTTCCTGTTCACCATAAGCTGATGTGTGTGTGGAGAGTGTTCTGGAGCAAAATGGCAGCCAACAGATCATCCAGGTGGATGCTGCACACTGCTGCTTGAGTCAGAGACACCAACCAAGATGTAAATACGTTTGAGAGCATTGAAAAGCACTATATACATTTAAAGAATTATTGTTATGTTCATTTCCATTTCCAACTAGATCAATGATGCAGTCCTGAAATGATGAACTGACAAAATCACACGAGACACAACAGTTCACTAATCAGCTTTTAGCACTTAATTTCCTCCTGGTCAAATTTCCAAACATTGGAATTTTCATTATTTTTGTACCAAACCTGAAACCTCGTTGACCCAGAGATAGTTTGACTCTCCAACCAGGCCAAAAATCTGCACTTAAACAGATTTAGAACAGTCTAAGAATTATAAAAGAAATTACTATTTTTAACACCATGTAGCTATAGTATAAATGCATAATTCAAGATGGCCAGCCAAAACTAGGGCTTCATTTACAAACTCTAAAACTCTTGCTAACTTTTCTGCATATTAATGTTGATTGCTCTCTTCTTTTGAGGCAGCTCATGCTGTTCTGAATATATTTGCATATTGAAACACTCAGGTGAGATGAAAACATGCGAACTGACTCGTCTGTGTAGCCACAGAATCTTTTATTTTCGTGCTAAATCATGCAGTCAATCGAGATTTCTCTTTTATGGATGAGAGGCAGTAGAGGCTGATTAAAAAACCAACCCTTTGGAAGAGTTGCTTGTTTAACTCGCGTGCGTTTCTGAGTGAACTACCGCCACTGTGCCCTTCAGCAAACTTCTTCAAGGGAGCTGACCGTGTAACCTGCAACACAATGTTCAGTGTCAGGAATCGTTTGAAAGATGCAGAAACAGTTCCTCTGGGCCTACTGTATTAAAGTGAAATTAGTGACCATTCAGGACCACATGCTCTGGTGCAACTGGGGAAGCATTTGACCTTGTTCTACCCTGTAAAGCTTGTAAAACTGCCAACATTCGTTTAGCAGACAAAAACTCCAAAGCTGAACTGCAATTTCTGTGGAAGAACGCTTATAACACTAGCAACAATTTATCCTAACTCATGAAAAAAAGCCAATGCATCTTTTGGATTTGAGATTCAACTCAGTTCAGATTTTTTTTAATAGATGTCAAACAACCTTCCTGGATCAAATTTGTTCATTGATCGTTGAACAGAATTTTAGTGCAATATGACTTGTAGACAAAACATAACTGTAAAATATCCCCAATATGCCAGCTTTGGCCCTTGTCTTTTTTAAAAGTTACAAGTTCTGCTCTTTTGAAATAATGTGACTTTAATTTTATTACTGTCCTGAATGTGGAAAATAAAGTTTCAATTCTAAAATATTTCAGATCCTTTATAGTTACTTGCTAAAAACGGTCTTTTTTAGGGCATGAAGAAAGGTTTTGTGCCTAGACATGTACAGTTCCAGATAGGACGGAGCCATAATGAGTGAAAGACAAAGTGTATCGAACTATTATTAGATTTAAATCTTTACTTAGATAGTAAATATTTTCTAATCTTTAATTTTTTTTTTCATGGATATAGTTAGAGTAAGAGAGCCGACTTCTGCCAGGTTAAAAAATATCTAAAGATTTAAAAAGTTAAAAAAATCAATAATTAGAAGTTGAAATTTTGACATAAAGAAACAAAGATAATACTCAAACCTTAATCACAAGTCTGCAGGTCAGCAAGTAAAAGTGTGTCTTTTTAAGTCAATATTTTTACAATCTGAATATTTTTTTTTTTACTTTTTATCTTAAAATTTTGATATTCTTACTCCATCCTCCATTTGGCTGCAGGGAAGTCCTTGAAATGAAGACCTTGACCTTTACATTGGCATTGGTCTACAAAAATTGCATTCCATAATCCTGATAAATGTATATGGGAGAAATCAATAGAACACACCTCCTCTTCAAGTGAGACACGTCCCCAGCACTTACAGGGTTGAGAGGTTACTCAAATGAGCAGAGAAATGTACATGGCCTAGAGTGAATGAGCTCTTCCAATATGGACTCAAAATAGCATGAAAATGAAGAGCTGGAATCCCAGAGTGATCGCACATGCCTGTATTCTCCACCCAACTCATGCAGACTTGAAAATTTAAATCAGCATGTGGAGAGCCAGCTGGGAAACAAGTTTCTATTTCCGAACTCCATGGAGGCTGTGAGGTGGAGCTATGGTGCAATCATGGTTTCAAGCTTGGGTGGATATCTGCGTCGCATCAACCAGACGAGGCATGCCACAGTTTCCATTTCGTATAGGATTTCTAAAGCGCTTAATGCCAATTCATGATGAATTGGATCAAAAGCCGTTTATGAAAATAGGTCAGTGATTTCTTTTTCAAACGGTTATTATGGTGGGGAATGTGGGAAATTGGCAATAATGAAAAAAACATATGCAGGTACAAAAGCCCCATTTGGGAGAAAATGCCCTAAGCTTTCATAACATTTGTGCACTACCTGAGACCCAAACTAAAGCTTCCCCTCAATCCTGCAAATTATGGTAGCTAGGGAAAACAGCCTGGTTCCTATGAAGGGGTCAGTGATATCATATACTGTTTCTCTAGTCAACCTGAATTTTATAAGCCAACCTTCATGTCATAATGATTTTTGTAAGCTTAGAAACACTTGCAAAATTGTTGCTAGGGTAAACAGTCTGGTTACTATGGAATAAACAGTGACATTAAATAATCTTCCCCTTGTCAATATAAATGATATACACAAAACCCTCATGCCTTAACTTGTTATGTAAGCTGAGATATAGACCAGCAAAATGGTTGCTAGGGTAAAGAGCCTGGTAACAATGGAGGTAACAGTGACATCATAAAATCCTTACCTAGTCAATATGAGTTAACCAACTCCATGCCTTAACTATTTTCAAAAGCTGAGACATGGAACTTCAAAAAAGGTTGCTAGGGTTAACAGTTTGGTTTCTATGGAGGAGTCAGTGACATTCCATACCGTTCCTGTAACGTAACATCACTCGGGTTGGGATCCATTTGCAGGCTTTTATTTACAAGTATTCCAGAAACAGGCGGATAGTCAGGGCAGGCAGCAAACAGGCAATAACAGAGATCAGCGAGCTTAGTCCAACGGGCAGGCGGCTAGGATCGTAAACGGAGAACAGGCAGGGTCACAACAGGCAGGCAGACAAACAGGATAAACGCTCAGAATTGCAGTAGATGTACAAACAAGACTTCGCGCCGAACAACGGGAATCAGTCTGTTTAAATAGTGACGTTAATGTCCTTCAGCTGGGTGTGTAATCAGGATGTCCCTGGGGTGTATGGGGAATGTAGTGTGGAGGAGCAGGAGTTAATGCCCTCTGGTGGCCAGAGGAGGGAGTGCCGAGGTTAGACTCCGTGACAGTTCCATAGTCAATTTGAGGTGTGTAATCCAACCTCCATACCTTACCCATGTTTTTAAGCTGAGATACAGAGCAACAAAAAATGGTTGCTTAGGCAAACAATCTGGTTGCTATGGAGGAGATTGTTTAAAAAAATTAAGTTTCTACAAGTAACATAAACCAACCTCTGTGTCTCCACATTCCTTGTTTTATAGTCAAAGTATTTTGGCACACATTTCCCATTAATTTTTAATGGCCAATATAAGCCACAACTGTTACTACAACCAACTCTTTTAACAAGAATACAGGTTGACAAATCTACATTTTGTCCTTAGAGGACCATTTTGAGTGCAAGTAAGGCCCATGACCTCCAAAACCTTGCCCTCTAAATCAAACCTGAGAGTGGGCATATGGGCAGGGGCGTTAATTGCCGTATTAATGTAAAGAACACTAGGAAAGGCTTGGGTGATATAAAGGAGGTGATAACTCCATCTATAAAGCCATCACTGCTGCTGTAAACGTTGACCGTATGTCCTTGGAGCCCACAGAGAGGGATTGTGTGTGAGAAGAGTTGTGTTGAGGTCGACGAATAAAAGAAAGCCGTTCAGATCACAAAGGTAGAGGAGAGCTGTGCCACCAGGACTAAATAGGTTTATGTTGAAAATTGCTTTGAGATTCATTTTTGGGGTCCCAATCGAATTACACCAACAATCCAGGGCCATATATCTTTGGGTAGATCTATACGAAGGCAAACAAACAGAGGCTACCTACAGTAATGCCCATGATATATCACGCACTAAAGGAAATATACATTTTCCATCTTCCTCATAGAGAGATTGAGGTTAAAACAGAAAGCAGCGTGAGAAAAGCGGTGTTGCTAATCCTCCCTGGAAGCTAAGGGCTGTTTGCCACAGATTGCATTCTCGGCACAACACACAAGGGCATCATTGAAAGGCCCTGAGGAGGCACTGAATGGGCTTCAAAAACATCTGATAACGATGGTGAATCCAGCCAATCAATCGGCTGATGCGCTGCGCTTCTGGGTCAGAGCCAAAGCTGAGGGCTCTAAAATAAACACTTGCTTATGACAGCAGAAACGACAGCTTCTCTCAACTACAAAAGACAACTCCAAACAGCTTCCCGGGAAGTCCTGGGTGATAACAAATGAGAAGAAATTAGCATATGGCGCATGGCATCTTAAAGCTCACATGGTGGCAAAGATAACTTGACAACCCCTCTTACTGAATCATAAAGTGTTTCATAATAATTTCTAATTCTAGTTATTTATTTCAAAGTAACATATATTGGAAAAAATCGTGGGCAACAAAGAGAGTTCACACTAAATAAACCACCAACCACTAATATGCTTAAACATTTTCTTTTATTTTTGGTAGAAATGCAATCTGAAAGGAAAAGGAAGACTCGAGTCAGAAATCAGAGGAACAGCAAAGTGATTCTTTAGTAGCACTTTATAATAACTACACACTAGTAATCATTTATGAATTAGTTAACAAATAGTTATTATTTAACCATTGTTTTTACGTTGTTACACATTTATAAGCAGTCTATAAATATAATTTTAAAGACTTTATTCCTGGTTTACAAGAACCTATACAATTTTCTTAATAACATTAATTTCATGCTTTATTGAGGATCAATTAACCATTTATAAATTACACTTTTTGCTATTTAAAAAGAAACAATGCTTTTGTAAATTACTTAATAACTATTTGTTAATGCTTTATAAATGATTAGTAGTGTGTAGTTATTATAAAGGGCAACTGATTCTTTAGATTGATTATAATTAAAATATGACACCTAACCCTAACATTACCCTGATAACTCTCTGTTTTTTCCTCAGGCTTTTAAACCCTTTCCCTCAGTTCAGAAATTGTAAAAAAAAAACTGTAAAACTTACTTTGATGGCTAAAAACAACCTGAGTGACAAGAGGATTTGTTGCTATGCTTCTGTGAGCTCAGAATTAGAAGATTCCAAGGTCAGTAGTTAAACAGTTCTAAGCAATTTCTCTAAAGAGTACCTATTAGGAAAAGTCCGTTTTTGAAAGGGGTTCCAATTTTAGAGCCTCCAAACAGAGTGTAACATGCTCAGCTCTCCAGGTCCCGGTCAAGATTCAGGAAGCCCCTTGCTGTTACTCAAGGATTGATTTGAAAGGACTGTCTACGAGGGTTTTGCTGTAATCAAAGTGTGAAAAGACTTGCATCAATAACTCTTTCTGCAACTGTGAGTGATGGAGAGGTCACATGAATGAATGTCTGAACTGAGTTGTTTAGCTTCGGTGTACACTGCAAAAAAACGGAATCTAAGCGAAGCTGAAAATTAAATAGAAAATCTTGATTTTCTTATTTTAGGAAGAGTTTTCTAGTTTATACTTTTCAGGTATAGATTAATTAGCTTATTTTGAGAAATTATCACTTACATTTTCTTGAGGAGAAGGTTTATTTTGGTACTTTCTTTTTTTAATTAAGACACTCTGTAAAACAAACTGTTGATTTTGCCACTGATCTTAAAACAAGAAAATTTGACTCAACATATTCTTATTTCAAGAATGTTAATGGAATCTTAGTCAATATTAAATACTGGTAAAAACACACAAAAAAATCTTAAATCTAGTTCTAATCTTCTTAGATCAACTAAAATATCTGACAATGGGATAAGAATTTTAATTCTTGAAATAAGACTTAATTGCTTGTGAAAATAAATCAAGAAAAAGAACCTAGACTATAAATAAACCATCAATCCCCAAACCTTGATTTTCAACTCAAAAGTCACATTTAGACTTATAATCACTAATATTAGATTGTCATCCAGCTGTGTACTAACTTTTGATGGAATAGTTCTGCCCATAAAAACACACGCTTGGAACAAGAAATAAAACTAATGATTTTTTTTTCCCGAAAGTGTTCAAGGAACTCAGAGGAGTGTTCCACACTAGAATAAAGAAACAGAAAGCCACATAAATTGTCAAGGAGAGATGAAAAAAAGTGAGTCAAGTGGACAAACAAAACAAACTTTTAGGGTTAGTGTTGGCATGGGGATCATTGAAAAGAGAGAGAAATTACATTTTCTTGAATGCAGAAGACTGCATTTTGTTAAGCGGGGTCCGTCATAACTGAAGACTGGCTATAAAAGGCTCTGGGTGGTATGGGCTGAAAGGGCTGCCGTTGGAGTGAGGGTGAAAATATTGTCTGCAAATGACCTTGTCTGAAAATATTTAGCTGGGAACATACTGTATGTAAAATGGATGGGGTGTCCATGACATTACTCATGGGTTTCTCGCAAAGTTAAAAAAAGGTATAGCCAGTAAGAAATGCTTACTCATTTAATGAAGTTATCTGATTGGCTGAAGTTTTACATTTTTTTTGGCAAAGCAGTATACACCAGGTTACCCCATGTATATTTCATGTAGCATTTGCCACAATGTTGAGTCCTTTCTCCAACTGAAACTAGAACACTAAATAACTGATTACTTTAAGTGTTTTCTCTGCTATTGTGGAAAATCGTAATCACCAGGAGCGGTGACCTTTATTTTCTCCAGGATTTCACAAGAAACCTCACGATTAGCCAAATCCATCTTGACTTACGCATCATTTGGATCACTCACTTGAATGAAAGCAATACTCGGGGGTCACAGCTAACCTTCAACACTCATCTCAGAGGTCACCCCACATTAGGAAACATTGAAGCAGATGACACAAGTGTGGCAGCCCTCTTTTAGCAAATGAAGAAAAGGCTCTCCTGAGCTGAAAAAGTACCATCATCCTGTTCAGCCGCCACTCTCCACCGCACCCGCAGTGAACTCTTCATTCAAACAGGCCACAAAGGAGAAATAAAACAGACCTCATTTCACAAATCAGAAACGCTTTGAGAAGTCATGTGAGATGAGCGCCGTGAGACAGGCTGGAGAGAATAACGAACTCTCCTCTCTTCACAAACTCAGACTGAAAGGACCAGAGAGACAGAAAGCAGGAGAGGTAGCTGATTTGTTTCTTAAAAGCAATCCGAGCAGGAACGAATGCCAGGAGACAGGTTTGATGGGGACCGCTGAAGGCTGAGCAGACAGGACGGACAGCGCAATGTTTCACTTCAAACGAAGTAAAAAAGGTGACACCTGAAACCAGAAAGGAACAAACCTGTTCAAATGAACTGAGAGGTGAAGGAGACTCAGGTGAGTGCTTGTTTAAAAGCTTGTCAAATCATGCAGTGTGCTTAGGAAGGGTTTACATGCACGGTTTATCTAAATAATGAACCAATTTCATTACACAATTACATTCATTCAAACCATGCTTCCATTCAGTGCTGCTGGTAATGGGCCTAATTGTGGATTATTCAGTGGGCCTACCGTTCCAACGGGGGGAGGGCGGAGCAGCTACTAACATATAAGCATCCATCTTTTTTTCAATGAAATATGATTTTATTTGTACAGTCTTTAGTTATATTCCCAATAATAACCAAACTAAACCATATGGTATTAATTTTTTGATTAAAAATAAAAACATAAATTCAACCACATCACCTCTTACCACTTGGTATAATCGAGTTTGCACATTTTCCTATTACAAGACAGGAGCCAAGTCCATTTTTTTACACAGTTTTGCTCACCCAGCAACCCTAAAACCGCACCTTCCCTTATATTCTCAAGATAAGCTCCTGTAACCGCCTTAAGATAAACCATGACTTGATCTGTGGCACGAATCTGAGACGAGGTGAGTTAACCATTTTCAAACAGTCCCAGCTCATCTAAATATTAACTCACAAGGAAATTTATAAATAGAGATTAGTGTACATTTATGAGTTTTCATTATGTTTTAGGAGGACAAGATTATGTTAACAAAATGCTTAATTTATGTTTACTTAATTATGTAAACCATACGTAAACCTACTTTTATTTTATGATGAAAGTTGATCAATAATTTATGTATTTATCTTATTTACAATTTTCCCCTAAATTGCTAGACTTGCAAAAAAACATAACCTATCCCTCTCTTTTTTTACTTTTGTCACTTTATCGATGAATGATATACATTTTGCAATTGAACAAACTTGAAATTGAAACATGCTTAATTATGTATGCATTGCATTAAGGAAAATTAACACCAGGCGTGCTATCACACCATGAGCACATCTGTGGTGACAGATGGTGGGTTACAGGGGCAGGGGTCAAGCGAACTCTCCTTGAACTCGGTTTTGGATCGAGTAAAAAACACAACACTCCAACTTTTTTAAAATTCATGCAAAATCAACCCACTCCGTTCCTCCTCTCAGCTCCCACTCTGCACCACTCACATTCACTGCTACGAGCACAGAGGCAAACTTCAACACAAATGACAACTGAATACAATACTAAGATAAAGTATAAACAGAGCAGAAAATTAACAGTGATGAGCTCAGAAACAAAACTGAAAATACTCTTCATGTGCTCATTTTGAAAACCTCCTCTATTCTGATGGTGACTCTGACCCTCAGCAGATTGTTTTGACCTTGTCATATTGTTTTCACATGATTGGATGATTACCAATTTGCATTTGAGCAAGTGAAAATCATAAACTGGTGAGTTAGTAAAGACAGAAAATCGTCATTTGAGCCATTTCACTTCAGTCACAAACCACAAGCTAATGGACTAAAGCATGCATTTCTATTCACAGGATGCATGCACAATCAATAAAAAGGTAACAGCATGTTTGGAGAACAAAACACTCTTCTAGGAGCAATTCAAGGAAACTTCACACACCCTCACCAGGTTTGAGAGCACTCTATTATTAGCCTGATGTTTCAGCTTCATCTCTAAATCGCTGTCTATTCATTAGCTGCACCCAAATTACACATCAATAACCCAATCAGAAACACCGCTGAGAGGCATCTGCTGCAATGCCTTTTCTTCACCTTAGATTACAGGACAACATAGCTAGCCCTGACCCTCAATATTCAATCAGATGCATTTTGATGCATTATTAGCTCAATAGCTCTGATTGTTTCACTTGAAGTTAAATAGGCAGCCATCGAGCAAAAATATGCTCTCAAAGAAACATGTTTCTTACAGTTACTAAACCAGGTTTGAAGACATAAATATTAAACCTTTTAATACAACTGAGATCGAATTTAAGACCAACTTGTGATAAACAATGTATTCAGAGAAAGAACAGTCTTTAGTGATGTAGTCTCAAAAAGGCAGGAAATCTCTCACCAGAACTTTCTCGCTCACTGTCCCCTGCTTATGGAACAAGTTCCCTAATCCAGTTCAAAAAGTAGCAACAATAATAACTTTCAAAAAACAACAAAAACTCTGCTCTTCCGGGAGCCCTCTGTTGTGAGCTACTTCAATTATTTTTCCTTTGTCTGTTATTACTGATCAAAAAGATAGAAAAGCCTATACAAGGTTGAAACTGCAGAGAAAAAATCCATCTGAACGCCAAACACGGATGATTTACATGTGAATGTAACTGTTTATGCTGATAAAGTGCTGTGGCAACCAATTAACATGCTGTATTTAGAACCCCCTTTGGGCAGCTCAAGCATCTCTTTCTGGGGCACATGGGTGTATGTTACCGGTATCTAGACTTTCATGCTAGGTGGTGAATGAGCAGCTACAAGAGCTGTAGGTCTAAAGCTGGGAATACAGTGTTCAATTTTTCACTCAGTTCGGCTCCTGCAATTTACTGCACGAGTAAATCGCAGAAGAGTTCAAAGCACTCGATTTATGTTCTCACATTATAGGAGCCAATGCCCCAACGTGACCCGGCTGCTCACAACGCACATACTCCAAACCATTGACGAATTGGTCCCAACACGACACATGACTCTTGTAACATGACTTTAACACAGGGTTTCTCACCAGAAACAAATTTGTGCAACTCTATATTCAAAATCGGTGATAATCGCTGCTTGTTACGCTGGTGCACTGCCCAAGCCACGACAGCATTCAGCTGAATTCACAGTGTAAGGTTACTTTAACACCACAAAAGGGTTACAAAACCGTTCTTATCTTGTAAACATGAGGAAAAATTAATAAAATCAACTGCATTTCACTAATGCCATGGGAAACAAGAAAAAATAATATATTTGAAAATCTCCTGTTTGAATCAACTTCAGAAACAGGAATAAATAATTGTTGTTTTTGAATTTTCTTTTTTAAATGAATTGCACAAAATAATCAGAAATGTGATCCATTAAATTGACTTTAATATTGCTTATCTGGATAATAATTCATCTAATTGATATTTATATTCCCTTTTCAGGTAGATATGAAAAGCTCATTGAATCAACTACAGAAACTGAAATAATTATAATTAAATAATTAAATGTTGTTTTTGGATTTTCTTTTCTTATGTTATGCACTAAATTTTGGGAAAATGAGTGGTGATGCATTAAATGGACTATTTTAGATTTTAACAGCTTAAAATCAAACTCATATTTAAGCCCCAATCTAAGCTGATATGAGATAAACTATTACCATGTGCAAACAAAGCACAAACAAAAGTGACAAATTGTGATGAATTATTGCATATCTGGATAATATTTCACCTAATCTCCTTTACATTTATCTTCCATTATCAGGTAGATATGAAAACCTCATTAAATCAACTTCAAAAACTCAAACAATGAAATGTTGTCTTTGGATTATCTTTCTTTTTTTTGCACACAATTTTTGGGAAAGTAAGCTGTGATGGATTAACTGGATTATTTGGATTTTAACATCTTAAAATCAAACTCAGAATCGAGCTCAAATCTAATCTGGTGTGAGATAAACCATTACAACTGTGCAAACAAAGCACTAACTTTGATATAAGTGGCAAATTTTGATGAATTATTGCATATCTGCATAATATTTCACCTAATTTCCTTGACATTTATCTTCCATTATCAGTGACAGCTTACAACTTTTATGATGTCTCTGATGTTTCCAGCTGTGTGGAACCATTAATAGCGAATCTCCTGTTTACTTGCTTTATCAGGCTGTTAGCAGGCATAAATTCCCTTTGTCGTGGGCATTACAGTGGCATGGCAGCTGGTTTAGTGCCCGGGGTCAGACTGTTGAATAAAACAGCCTTATTAGAAAACACCTGCGATTAGAGCCGCAAGCAACCAATATGCAGGAGGTTTTTGCCTTTTGAAAAGCGCTGGCTGACATTAACAGACAAGAGACTAAACCAGCATTTAGATCAGTGTTACCAACGCATGTTGACTTGCTAATCATCTGCATAATTAGCCAGCCTTGCCTCCAGTGATGGGCAACCCTGGCACAACACAATTCCCCGATTGTCACACCTAAGGCTTTCAGATGAAACAGAGGAGACTGTTCAATAACAGAAAAGAGAGCTTGGAAGAACTCATTTTAGAGGAAACTGAATCGTTAATGCTATTAGTTTGAAATAGCAAGCAACAAAAAAATGGTTTCGAAATTATATTAAAAACCTTGTTCTGATTGGCTGGTGTAAGACTGGGGATTGTTAATCATTGGAAGAAGTTTCAGCATTTTAGGATGTCTCTATATGTGGTGTTGAAAACATGTTCCAATTAAATTTTCAATGCGGTTCTCCTTTTTAATCCGATTAAAAAGAGAGTCCTGTCACTTAGCAACTGATAGAATTGCTGAGAATTGTTTTTGCAAACATTATTTTATTAAAATAAGCCTGCAAACTTCTGGTTGACTTGTGACGCAGTGAGTCCTGAGACACGGGGGGCTAACAGAGAGAGGAGCGTGTACTGAGAAATAGCATACTCATAGCAAGGTTAGTTTGATTCTAATGAATTTTATTCTGAAATTGTGGACCATAGCTAAATTTGTAGAGATAAAATAACATTCCCAGACCAATTCTTTATATTTAGTCTTCCAGATTTAGTGTTTTGGTATTTATCATCATTTTTATTTATAATTGAGGAATTTTGAAATGGATGGTTTTGGAGGGTGGCAAAAAATTTTGATCAATAAAAATGTTGGGATATATATATATATTAATTACTTGCAAACAGTTATGAGAAAGACCCCAAAAATGAGCAATATACAATAATAAGAGAAATTAAACTAGCTTACCCAGCTTTTGATTATCACACACTAGTAAAACATTTTCTGATACTTCCAAAACATTGAGATTTAGAAAAATCGATAATGTGCCCACTGTGTGCAGTGAAAAATTAGCTTTAGTATTAATTTTGGCAAAGCACGAGAAACATCACCCCAATACAGCGTGAAATATCCTTACATGATTTTCTATAATTACAAATTCTCTAACATCCTTCATCCGATGGAAATGATTGAGAGTGATAAGAACGAGTTGAAGAGCGATTCAAATGAACAGCTTTTTTCTATATCCGGCTCTGTGTTCATTGAGAAGCAATCGTAGGATTGAACGAGATGGAGAGACTGAATCGATTATAAGGAAGAGTAGTTCCTCACAACTCACTATAAAGATTCATTCTTTTTGAACGAATCGTTCATGAACGACACACCACTAATCCCATCAGCATTCCTTAATGCAAAGAACAAATTAATTGTTTCTGTCCTAATCTAAGTCATATTTACCTCAGCTCTAGATATCCTAAACAAAAAGATGTATATATACATTATTTATCGTTATTATTGGGTGGTTTTTAAAACAGCATCATCTGTATGCCAATGTGCCAAACTTCGTCTAGGATGATGCACAATGTTGATTCCACAATTTGCCAACAACCTATTTCTGCAAAGAAATAAGCAGGTTTGGCATCAAATGAAAGCACAAAAGAATCATGGCAAATATTGTACAAAAAATACCTATTATTTCTTTTGTTCTTCTTAATATAAAACAGAAGGCCAACTTAGTGTCTACTGTGAATTAAAGTCAGCAGATAATTAGAACAAAACATGAGTAATGCTGAGTTTTACTAAAAGAGGAATCCATAAGGCACACAAGGAAAGGAAACAAAAGATGAAAATATCTTGAGATTTATGAATGATGGTGATGGATTACACGAAGCAAACTCAGCAGCATCAGCAACACATGGAGCGATACCTGAAGCATCATATATCAGAGACTTAGCTCAGACAAATAAACTCTCTCTGAACCCTGAGAGGTGTTTTATAACTCAAACATCTGACTGCGATCGAATGAAGTAATTTCATAGAATCCGTTTTTTTACTCCGGCACCACAGCTCTAGGTACGAAGACTGGATTTCCCGGAACAAATGTATTCACTCAGGGACAGTTTTTTTTTGGGTTGCCAGATCCCATACTGAATCTCGAAAGTAATGAAGATTAACACAGACCAGATTTTTTTCTTTCTCTCAGGGCATTAGAAAGAAAAATGGCAGAAGTGTTGAAGCTTCCACAAGCTCAGGGTAAAACAAGAATTAATAATCATTGGCTGCCTTACAGCGTCATTAAACTGACTGATGCTTTTTGACAGCTCACAGAGACAGATTCGGTTTGCTTCCATGACTTTCAATTAGAATCAAAGTTCAATCCAGTAGCAGGTAAAGCCTGACCCCAATCGATCGAGCAAAATTAGGACACCAAGCAAACAGAGACTTGCAGAGACTTTTTTAGGCTTGCACATGTGAAAAATTCTAAAAGTAAAATATTTAATAATACTAATAACGCTTCATTGTATTTGTTGGCACCTTTCTTGATACTGAAGGTCACCATTCACCATACAAAGCATTAATGAGTAAGCCTCTTGAAAATACAAAAAAAAAAAATTCAACATTTTCAAACACATTAAATGCACAAGGACAGATTGAGCAGCCTCGGTCAGGAAATGCCTTTCGTAACAGGATAGTTTTTAGATTGGACTTGAAAGCCTGGATGTTTTAGATCTTCACAAGGAGTTTGTTCCACAGAAACGGAGCTGTGAAGGTAAACACCTTCGATTCCATGACTGTTTTAGGTGGATGAAAAAGAGAGTGGAGACTTCTTCCTTTTTGAACTTTATTTTTATGCCTATTTGAAGGTATTTACACTGTATTCAAAGGACATGTAGGCGAAAAGTCAGAAATGGGGTGGAACAACTTTTGACATCTGTGAGACTGCCTGATGGACAGAAGGGGCAAAGAGTGAGCAACCTATGGCATAATAACTTTGCATAATTTGTGCATGCACCTACAACATGATCAGCAGTTGAAGTTGAAGCCAAAAAACTCTTGAGTTAAGACTGAATCATATTGGGTATAAAAGTTGAAGACACAGAGCTTGCATTTGGATGAGGGAAGATGTAGCAGCTGATCCCGGTGCCAGAGAGGCAGCTGATGATGGATGACCAGAACTTTTAGCGGAGAAAAAATGTGTGCTTAGAGAACCAATAAACTTTATTGTACATTGGTTGAGTACTGTCACTGTTAGCTAACACTATATATTACATGACGTTCAACTTTTTAACGTTCAATCTACGTTGTCACTCTATTCTATAGTCACGTTAAGCTGATATGTTTCTATGCTAACCAATGTAACAGATAATTCCTTTTTGGTCTTAGTTTGTAATTGTTTTGCATTGAAACGAATTTACACTATATTTATATTAATGTTAAAATACTGAAGGAATATGAATTATTGTGTATCTTCTCACTGCACTGGGGCTCTTTTTGATTCCTTTTTAAAAGGACAAGGGCTCGAGCCCCCAGAGCCCAACATCTGCCTGTGTCTGGTTACAATCCTCCAAAGACAAACCTTCACAATTTCCACATACATGCAAAGACACACAGCTGCTAAAAAAGGATGAAACTGTGTGCAATTTATGAAAATGACATACCTGGAGACAATTGAGGTCTTGAAAAGGGTTCTGGTTAGCTCTAAATAATGTATAAAATGTGTTGCATAAGCAATGCGTATGTTATAAATTATACATTTTCAATGCAAAAAGGTGAGAAAGTCATTCTGATTTTCATCAAAAATTTAACTCTTAAAGTAATTATCGGACAGCCTCTGTGGACTCAGATTAAAAATGTGTGATAAATTAGGGCTAAAAAAAAACAACCAAGTTTATGAATAGCATTTCACCTGTTGTACATAGATCCGTATTTGTATCTTTAATTGTTTTTTTCATTAACATTAAATGTGATACTGTATTACAAAAGAACACAAAAACTTTCCTGTTTAATCTAGAGGTGTTTTTCACACTGGCCATTTCCAAGGAAACATCTACCATTATTTTTCCTTTTGCAAAGTCATGCTGCCCTGATGGTCAGTCCATTGTCTGTTGATAAAAATGAGCAAATCTTAAATGCTCAAGGGGACCAGAAGAGAAAAGGTGCAATCTCTTATAATTGAATGCAGCAAAACGTTTTGCAAATTTGGCATCACAGTAGGTGTTACCAAGTAGGCTAGGATGGCCCTTTGTTGTATCTCTTGTTTATGAGTTTGGTGGCATCCTTATCTTGTTAATTATGCAGGTGAATATGGAGTTCAAACCTTAGAAGGAATTGCAAAATATATAATCACGTCTAGGTCTGTTGTTTAAGATTTTTAAGCTAGACAGCTATAACAAAACACATTGTGTAACAAAATAAAATGTGATTCTGGAACACAGATGTATGGATTGTCATTAAATTTAAAGAGCCACAGAAAAGATTTTAGAAGGGAAGTGGAAGCCTCGAAACATAGCCTTTCATTATAGTGGAATAAAATAAGGGTGTGAAAAAAGTGAACAATGACTTCACACACTCAAAAAATCTTTGTGGGCATTTGGCAAACAATTGTTTTCTTATCAAGGAAGTCTGTTAAAGGTCCCTCAATGCTTCTGTACCAACAAATCCCACAAATAAAATATAAAATCCTTTGATGAATGCTAAGAGTTCACAGTTTTAATCTGAAGGGCTATTTTATTCATTTAGTGAGTTTTCCCTTTAATCAGAAGTGCCTTGCGAAAAAAAGGAATTAGATTGAAACTAATAAAGAACTCTCCTTATTGTAAGGGGCACGATGAGGCATTTCCTCAAAAGCAGCATGCGTATATGAACGAGTCCCTGCAGACGTTATTGTGTGCTCCGTTGCCTTGGTAACAACAGAAAAGCTGGAAGTTGCTAGACACCGGCCTCTAGGTACCAAAACCTGTATCCTAGAACAAATTCAGCCGCGCAACAGTACTAACTGCATGTGTGGACTGAGGGATTGGATTGTAGGAAATCACTAATTAAAATCAATCAAGGGAACACTAAATGAGGAAGAAAAGAGGGGAATATAATCCACACAGAGCCTCTAGGTAATCACTCTGAATCTGCTACTGAAAACTCGCAGACGCTCATCTTCATTTCAGACTATCACATGTGCTAATTCGTTTTAAATGAAATCCTTCCTCGCTGTCTTGTCTGTCCAATTAGTGGGACGCATCATCAGAAAGAAGCACTTCCTCACTGTTTGCCAAAGCAGGCAGATGAACATTACTCTCAAGCTGTCAGTTATCTCCAGCTCAGGTCTGTTTTCAAGACTCATTTCTATTCATTATCACACTCAGAAAGAAGCCTAGTAAAAGCACTATTAGAACTTCAAGATTTCTGAAGCCATGATCTGATTGGTTGCATTTGTCCGGATTCCTGGGAGAGGCGAGCGTTGCATTTCTTGCGCTCGTAACTCATTTCCCTTGTAAAATGTTGATTTTGTTACATTAGCCCACTTTATCTGCATCAGACTCAGAGACAGACACAAATGACTCTAAATGTTTGGTTTATAGTGTAATAGATACAAATTACGAATAATATAATTACTAAACAACTAGACTGTTGGTACTAATTGCCTAAAAACATCTTAGTTTTTGTTCTAAATGTGTAAATATTAATGTTAATTTGTGTTTTTTGTTGTTGTTTTATGTCTATTTTTATTGTTAAATATTGCTGTGTTCTAACTATGATCATTTCATCTGAAAAAGAACAGTTCAGAAAATTCAGAAAAAAACTTTAGGATATGAGAAAATGACTTAGCAATTCAGAAAACACAACATTTTGAGCAAAATTAAAAAGCAAGGTACCATTTTAGAACTGATAACTTGGTTGTTTAGGGGAGGGGTCAATCAATCAATATGTTTTTATATACCCTTTTTTAGCAGTTGATTCAATGCAGCTTCCCAAAGTCCTACCTGGATTAGGTTGGGTAAATAGAAATTCCTATTAGATAATTCTCTGGGATAGAAATAGAACTACCATATACCTTGTAGAGTAAAGTTTATTTAAATGAGGAAAATGTTTATTAAAGCGTCATGGTGGCGCAGTGGGTAGCACGGTCGTCTCACAGCAAGAAGGTTGCTGGTTCGAGCCTCGGTTGGGATTTCTGTGTGGAGTTTGCATGTTCTCCCCACAAGTCCAAAGACATGCGGTATAAGTGAATTGAGTAAGAACGATTGTCCATAGTGTTAAAGTGTGAATGAGTGTGTGTGAATGTTTCCCAGCGATGGGTTGTGGCTGGAAGGGCATCCGCTGCGTAAAACATATGCCAGAGAGTTGGCGGGTCATTCTGCTGTGGCGACCCCAAAAGGGAAGAAAGCCAAGATGAATGAATGAATGTTTATTAAGCAGACCAGTCATTTCTGACTTTCTTTATGAATTTTTATTTAGATCTAGATTAGAACTACACATATGTTTCAACTCTCTAGAACATTTCAAATGATACTAATTACATGATCAATAAGGTATTCTAAGGCAGGCTAAGTTGATAGCCTTCTCAACCCAGTGCCACGAGGCTGTAAACTTTACTACACTTTAAGTAGTACCTACATGTCACTCAGACGTGCATCAGAACAAGTTCATTATTGATTGTGTGAATACTTAATTTCTGTGAATCCTTTCTTTCACATTTCTTTGTGAGACGAATCCTGGGTTGTTTCTTTTCAAAGCTTGCACACACCCCACTATAGTTCAAACACTGGGAAGCATTTTACAGATGAGTGGGAATAATGCTGCAGAAAGCGAGTGTGGGTAAGCCCGGCTGTATTTCTCCTCCAGCTCTTTTGATAGGAGTAAATTCCCCGCACGCATGAAAGATCTGCTTTACGAGAGATCAGGATACAAGCCCAGTGAAATATGTAAAGTTGAGAATCTCTCGGCTCTGAGTGGATTTCTGTCCCACTGATGGATGAGATGATCAGAGACAAGTGTAGGGGAGGGAGAGAAAGAGAGAGAGCGAGCGAGAGAGAAGGGGGGTGAGAGAAAGAGAGAGGGGGGCAAGAGAGAAGGAGAGAAAAAGAGAGGGTGGGGAGGGAAAGAGAAGGGGAGAGAGTGAGGGCGAGAGATAGAGAAGGAGAGGGAAAGAGAGAGATAGAGATGGGGAGAGAGGGATACGGTGAGAGAGAGAGAGAGGGGGGGCAAAGAGATAGAGGAGGGGTGAGGCAAAGGGCGAGAGAAAGTGAGGGAGAGAGAGATAGAAGGGGGATGAGAGAGAGAGATAGAGGGGAGGGGCAAGGGAGAGGGCAAGAGAAAGAGGCAGAGATAAATAGAAAGGAGGCGAGAGAGAAAGAGAGTGATCGACAGAGGTAGATCAAGAAAGAGAGCTTGAGAGAGCTTGAGAGGGAGGGAGAGAGAGAGAAAAAGAGAGTTGGGGAACAAGGTGCAAAGAAAGAAAGAAAGAAAGAAAGAGGAAGCTGGAGAGGGAGCAATAGAAATAGAATTGTTAGAAATATCTTTATTGCCAAGTTTGCATGTACACACAAAGGAATTGTTACAGATTTTTAAATATTTTTTTAGATCTCAAAATAATTTTTATGTACACTTTTTAGAACTATCTCCAATCATTCCTTATCCTAATAAGTATTTGTTGTTATAAAAGTTTTTTTAAATGCACAGATTCAAAACAAAACTCCAACTAGTACAATAGTTGACAACTAAAATAGTGCTAGCATTTCGTAATTTCTTATATCTCCACTACACACAGCATCAATCCAATAATTCTCCACGTGTGACCTGAGAAAAAAGCCTTCTGAACAGCGTTTACTGATTTTTGTATCAGTAACGATGCTGATGATTAATGAACAAACCCCTGACGAGTCCACAATAACAAGCACCAACTCTCACAAACCCATGGCGCGCTGTTTGAGGAACATCAAGAGAATCAAAGATAAACTAACAGATCCAGCTCGTCGGCAGCTGTAGATCACTGAAGGTTTTAATCATCGGGAGGAGGGAGGCAGAAAGCAAACACCTCAATTAAACTGAATGAGTGAAAAAAGGGTAAAACAGCAGTGCGTCCGAGTCAGCAGTGTTCTTAGGCGGCTCATGTAATCCATCACGGAAACATTAATTATGAGGGAGGTTCTCTCAGGACACAGATGGTAATGAAGTGCTGTCTGCAGGCTCCTGGATTCACACCGAGACTGTTACACCAGGGAAACCCCAGCGCTCCGGAACAACTGTCATCATTTCATTGCCTTTAATTCATAGACACACGATACCTTACTGCATGGATACTACACAGCAATTTTATATGTACAGCACATTTTTGTACACATTGGCATTTCAAAGTTCTTTACAGAACAATAAAAAAACTGATCAGTGATAAAACAGTAGAAGAGAAAATACATATCTGGCACCTTTATTGTACAACCTTAGTCTTTTTTAATCAATGGTGGACACAAACCAAGTACTTGAGTTAAAGTAGAGATACATCAGTGCTCCCTACAGAATTTCACTTTAGTAAAAGTACAAAAGTATTTGCTTTAAATTGTACTTAAGTATCCAAAGTACTAAGATTTATTATGGCTTTAATATACTGTTACCATTTTTATCAAGACTCTTGCTTAAACAACATGTTAAAAGACTTTATTGACAATTAAAGCATCTACCGTTGCAATGTTTAGCTTAAATTATGACAAGCTGATTAAAAATGTATCATTACTTTCTATAGACTGCATTAACAGCATACTTTTCCTGCTTTGTAACTTTTATTTTGGCAAACTATATGTGACATTGTTGAAGCGACTGGACCAGTCAATGACATACGGGAAGTATGTCAGTCCGGCCCACGTGTCAAAGCTAAATTTCAAACCCAAAATCAGTTTTTCGAATCACACGAGAAAAATGAGAAACTGACCCGAAATCCCATTAATTTAGTAAAAAAAAATTTTTTTGTTTGAATAAAACATAATTATTGATTAAAATGTAAAGGGACCCATAACATAAACAATGAAACAATTTTCTGAATCAACCGTAAGATTCCTCAATAAAAAATGACCACCAGAATGAAAACTGTTTATTTCTACGTGTGTCCGTAGATTGGAGGAGATATCTTCTAAGAAGACATTTTACAGGGCCAGGGCATACAGAGAAGCCAATTGAAAATTAATGGGTCTTTCTTCTTTCAAAACAATCTTCAAAACAATAGCGTAGATAAGGCCACGGGTGTTGTAGCAATTGATAGTAGGGAGCTTGATAGTCGCTGCCACTGTACTGCATTCGCTTTAAGTGGATTCCACTAAGAGGCAACTGGTGTCTTACTGGAGGGCTCCAAAGCTGTGGTTGTTGAAGATGGCGAGCAAATGTTCCATTACTCACACCACCTTCAACTCAGTGGATCTGGAGATCGAACTGGTGACCTTCCAATCACAAGCCGATCTCCTTATCCACCAGACCACAACTGTACCATAAAGAGTACATAATGTACTAGAGAGAAAATAGCTATGCATGTGTAAAACAAATTCACAGATGAACTACAAAGAATCATTCTAATCATCTCAACATGGTAAACAAAATGTTCTAAATCTTTACATGCCATGTAAATTAAAGTGTAAAGTTACTTTTTTCTCAATTGGTTCATTTTTACAGGTGTACTTTTTCTCTTAAATGTCAACCTTAAAGATTAGTATCAGATTATTGACAACACTTCAGACAAATTTAGAAACACATAGCTTTGAAATACTCTGCCAATGATCTATTTAAACTGTACTTTCTGCTTGGTGCACTCAAAATGGAAAAGCACCCTTTTTCAGAAAAAAAGGGTCCTCTTATCGATGCCGCTCATAAATAAAAGGTTTTGCTTGATGGTACACACAAAATCTAACAATTTCTGGTGAATATATAAAATTTTTCTCTGCAATGAGATGAGCTTCATTAACCGTTCATCTGATTGGTTAATGAGTTGCGCTATATCAGTGGCCAGTGCTATGATTATCGAGCCATTTTGAGTTCCCAGTAAATTAAAACAGGATTACATGCATTAACTATTTTGAATTCAACTTGAAGCTTGTTTTTAATCGGGGAACAATACTACAATATGCAAGAAAGATAATAAACGTTCAGTTTACGAGATATGTTGCCCGTAAGAGAAGCAAATATTCAATTATAGTGTGTTTGCAAGGCTTACCCTGAAAATTGTTAATCAGAAATGCACACAAAAGAGAATTAAACTGGCTTTGGAGTTTGTGTTTTGGATGTGAAAGTGGGCCAAGTTCCAAGCCTGTTTATTAGTTAGGTTAACAGTATTTAAAAAAAAAAACATATATATTTGCAAGTTATGGAATGCATAAATTATCAAATATGGTTATCATGCAATGCCTCCAAAGTAAGATCTTAATCCTAAGACTCATTTGATAAAATCATACAGGATCTGCAGTAAAGCATCATCAGCAAAACCTAAGAGGAATGTTTCCAGTGCTTAGAATCCATGACGTCAAGAATTAAGGCACTTCTGAAGGTAAAAGCAGGTCTACATGGCCGCAGCCGGTCAAGACCGAAGTAATGTGGTTTAACCAGGTTCCTCTCTAAAGACTTGGTCAGCACAAGAGAGTCAGATCTCCCCGGATCAGACTGATCTGAGGCCAGTGACGCTGGGATTGTGGGAAATAAAAGCTTTCACCTCCCAAAGCCTCATCTCCATAAGAACCTTCCCTTAAACTCTGGAAACAACCGCCCAGCGAGTCCCGGGGGATTGAGCAGACAGCCTGATTTGGCCTTAAAACGCTGAGTGAGAAGCAAGCGCACCTGAGTGCAGCTCTTAAATAACTCTCCAAAAGTGTCGCATGAAAAATGAGCAGAAATAAGCATTCAGCCTCTGGCTGGGAGGAAAACTTGCATCGGGAATACTGTGTCTGTAGCAACATAAGTGTCCTTAGATGACAGAAGAAAAAAAAATTCTCAAGTGGAATTAACATTATGCAAATGAATATAAGTCTCACTTGGAATGGCATTTCATTAATTTTGCTGCTTTGACATAATTGCGAGCTCCAAATGTAAGATTGCTCCACAAACGCAGGCCTGTGGGGAGTCTGACATTTATTGAGTTTCACCTTTGTGGTTTTGGAGAATGAAAAATGGCAGGCTCTGCGGTGAAAGAGGGAGCAGCTGCCAAAAATAGTGGCGCATGGGAGGCGAGTCGTGGTGTGAGGTTACCGGACGAGTTCTGGATGGAGAGAAGGTTTAATTAGTTTCTGGATGTTGATAAAAGATACTGCAAGAAGCTTTTCTGTGAGTGTTGGATGCATCTGAAGAGGTTCAGTTCTCCTCCTGGAGTTTGGCTCCATATGCAAGAAGAAAGTGGAGCACTTAAGCAGGGAAAGTGAAGAGCATTGAAGAGTCCTCCTTGCTTTGAGACACCTCCTCATCTTATAACATGTCACAGGTGCTTTATTATGAACAAAACATTTTATAAGACTTTAGTTTCAATAGATTCAGTTGCTTTAACATTAAATGTGTGTTTGAAACTAAGAATTGGGTTTGTTAAAAGAAAGAGCAAAAAAGATTACAAATCTAATAAATATAAAGATTTTTCAAGGAGAAACCATGTGTCATACATCAGAGGTGGAAAAAAGAATTGCATATACTTGCAATATTTAGTTTGAGTAGTTTTCAGCATTTTATTATAATTTTTTCAGACTAGCTTTTAAAATCTGTACTTTTACTTGGGTAGATTTTTATTGAAGTAAAGCAGTTTTGACATCAGACTCTTTACTTTTTACTAAAAAATGTATGATCCAATGATTTGCACTGATCTCCTACATAGACTGGCTGTATGCGAAACTAGACTGACTGACTGATTCACACCTAGCCAATAGCAAAATTGTTATTTTTTCTTTCTTTTTGCCTCTAGGGAGCACAGAGTCTTGTTCAATGTATTTAAGGACTGCATTGCAGTGTGCATGTGGGGTCGTTAGAAATCAGAATTTTTAAAAATCATGTTGTGTGACAAATCACTTCCAATGCTAGTGATTTATTTGTAACATTTCTTTTGATTTCACATATATTTTCTGAAAATAATATGTGTTAATGAAACAAAAAAATAATCCCCACATAATTCTGGCCAAATTCAAACAAGTTAACATTCTAATTTGAATCCTGAGAGTTTTCATACAAGTTTAAATTAGAATAATTTAAAAATAAAATAATTAAATATATGAGAAAAGAGTCTCAGATGCTAAGCAATTCAATAAACTGCACATGTAGGTGGAGAAATGAGTTGTGAGATCATATGATTTGTTCAAAAGTTCTGAATCATCAAATTAAAATAAATATCAAACCTGCATCCTCACAGAGAAGCAGTTTAAGAACTTCTAGAACTCCTAGAAGTGTGTGATTACTTCAATCACTAGAACCAAGACTGATGTATACTATTTTCACCCTCTGTTACCTTAGCCCCCATTTTGTTTCTGAGTGTGGATAATATTGAGTCAAGACAAACTCAACTCAAACTCCATCCTCCACCGAAACTTTGTCCCTCTGCTTTCCCAATGTCTGAGGATTTCATGTCTGATGATCAATGCCTGATCATCTTCCAAATTTAAATAACTAGAGTCAGCCCACAGCAGCTCAAAAGAGTTAAAAGCCAAAGGTTTATCACAGTAAAAATGAGAGTCTAAGCATACGGTTTTAAATAGACTGAAATAATCGGTTAGATTCTATTCATGTTTTCAATTGTATTTACAGAGCTAAAACGGTGAGACATTTAAGTGACTTCATCGCAATTATTATCCTGCACACATCAAAACAGCATGATCTCTTGATATGAACAAGATTAAAGTGTTTTAGTTTCACTGTCTGACCACAAAAACATGTGATGAGCCCATCTCTCGCCGACCATAATAACAGTCATTATCAAGACAGAGAGTGGGAGAGGATCTGGCGCCCCTGTGGAGGAAGGCAACCCATCCAAAGTTCATCCAGAGAGGCGAGAGTGTATAAGGAAAACAAAGCCACCCATCATTACACAGGAGCTCCAAAACCAACGATACATGCCACCTGACTCTCTTTTACAGCCTGCATTGTGAGTGTCAATGGTGAAAGCTGTTAAGAGCCTCTCGGGTCAGACTCAAGCTGACTGGCTAATGGAGCTCCTTCCAACACGCGAGAGAGGAGAAACAATAAAGCTTAATGAACAACAAGAGCCTGCTTTTTACAGCGCATCTAAACATGCCGGACCGCACCGTCCGCATGCTTTTAAGGGTTGGACACAAAGTGAAGGCAGCTTCTCAAAGTAATTATATCAATCTTAATCAGCTTTTAAAGGGAACAGCAGAGAAAGTAGACTTTTCCAGGTGTTTCAAATTTAGCGCTGTGTGTACAATGTGTGTACGCATTCCTCATAAAGGATATTACAATATTTAAAACCAAATCTACATTAGACATTTATAATTTGTGAAAATTTTTATTCCTGGGGTTGGATTTTTCAAATAGCAGCAGAGCTTTTCCGTCACCAAGATTTCTGGGAATGTAGTTCACAGAGCAAAATTTGCATTCACAACTATTTCTGGACAGACATAAACTGGAATGTGTCATTTATGTGCAAAGAAAGTCAACAAACAACAAGAAAGTTAATAATTAAGTATGTTTTGGATTGTTGTTTTCAAGAAAGTTGCACAGCACATTCTTAAAATAATAGCTTTTCATTAATTAATTTGTGATCTCTTAAAGTACTGTATAGTCCACATGATATTGTAAAAATGTTTGAGGGGATGTTTTTTTTTAATGCATTTTGCAGACACTTTTGTCCAAAGCGACTTACATTAGGGGAGAGACAATATGCAATCTGTTACATCGTCAAAGTCTATCTCAGCTTCTCATAATAAAAGTTGTATCAACTGATCAATAAACCAAAGCAGTGAGGAAGTAAAGGAAGAAGATAAAGACAGAGGAGGAAAAAAAAAGTAGTTTTTTATTATTATTTTTTTATAGTAGGTGTTCCCTGAAGAGAAGAGTTTTCAGTTGCTTTTTGAAAGCTGTTAGTGTTGCTGCTTTCCTGACTGGATCAGGAGTTTGTTCCACCAGTTAAAACTATCACGATCATGTGTAATAAATGATAAATCATGATGATGTGTCCAGTTTAGTTATTGTATTAACTCATGTATTCTTCACCCATGAAGTCATAAATGAAACACTTTAGACTCTTGATAGTTCTCAATGAGCTATAAATGTATTAACTAATGCTTAATTCATGCATGTACTAATGCATTAATTCATGGTAAGCTGTGTACCGTTACCGCAAAGAGTTACCAAATAAATGTATGGGTTTCATTAATTCAGTGTTAACATTCTTTTTCATTTAATTTCACAATTTTTGCAATTGTTTTTTCAAAATTGCTTGATATTCACATTTACCGTTCAAATACTAAGAATCCAAGGATTTGTCTTGTGCTACCAAATGATAAAATGAATGATGGTACTAGAAAGTTACAGTATAAAACATTGGCGAGTAAAGTACCGTTTTTTTCCCATTGCTTGGCCTTAGAGGAGGGAGGATTGTATGTTTATATGATTGATTAATGTAATTATTGTGATGAGTGTGAAATAAATATATAATAAATAAAATACATTTATAGCTTTTATCCAGAGGAATAGTCACTATATCATATCTTCATTCCCTGGAAAGACCAAAACTGATCAACTCATACGAAGCACCTGTTTTTGAAGAAGGCCAGGACAGGTAAAACAAAAGAGGATGGAGGATTACAAACTGAAATAATTCTTTAAATTGGATACTAATTAAAGTAAAACAAAAATAATATTTGGTAAGTTCTTTTTTTGTGCTTCGGTTTATAAATAGAACAAATGCTGATGTGAAATTTTTAAACAAAACACATTAAATGTGTTTTAATTGTTGCCAATCAAATATTGAATAAGCTACTCTTTAGGGTTTATATATTTATCAATCAAACTGTGATGATGTCATTACCTCATCAGAAGTGAAACTCACCGCACATAATACATCTAAAGCCTCTCAAATATGTTTAGAAGAGGAATTAAGGTCAGGAATTTTAATTTTGGGTGTGGAGTATGACTTTATGAACAAACTTAATATTTAAAATGAGATTTTGATGCAATACCAAATCTGTGAGAAACCATGTGAAATATGTATGGAAGTCGAGAAGGGATTGTGCCCAAAAAAATCAGAGCCGAACTTTCAATAATGCATGTGATATAATCCCAGATGAAACCTAAAACATGGCACGAATGAGGTGCCTTGCTTTGGAAACAGGTGTATTCCCAGTTTCTTTACTCATAATGGTGTGTCAGATGAGCAGCTGCTTTGTATAATTCATCTTGTTTCCATTTTTAATGTGGAATGGGAGCTGGTTTCACAGAAGAAAGTGTTTTTGGAGCACACAGAGACCTGGGTCCTTGATAAACTCCCTAAAGTGAATGAACTCAAGCTATTCCAGCGGCGGGATGTGCAGTTTTCCGTTGGTTCAAACTCAGTTTACTTCCATCTAATCTCTGACACTCCAAACCAGTGATGTACCACAAGATCTTGATTTCAGCTGTTTTCTTTTGCATCAAGCAAAGATAATAAAGATATCTTTATACCTACACAGACGCCCCTCTCTTGCACACACACTCTATCGTGCACACAGCTAATAAAGACTGTTTAACTTAAATCCACATAATTACTTCTGAGACTTAAAACCATTCAAATACAGATGAAAGATGTAACTGTCAAATATTTGCTAGAGAATATTATGTAATTTGGATGTCAGGTATTGGTATGAGAAAAAAAAAATGTCACTGGTACGCTTACATAGAATTAGCCCAGTTTTGCAAGTATAGCTGGGGAGTAAGGCAAGGCAAGTTTATTTGTATAGAACATTTAGTAATGCAATGTGGAAACAAAGAATAAAAAGAAAGTACATTAATAAAATCAAGCATAAAAATGTCATATAAAATCATAGTAATTAAAAAACAGAACATTTTAAAACATTGATTAAAACATAGATTAAGATAGTCAAGTGCAGAGGTAAAATAGTTGTTCAGACGTTGGTGCTCAGTCGACAAAAGCACAACTAAACAGGTCTTTAGCCTGGATTTAAAACTTAACTGTTGGCATCCTTGATCTCCTCTGGAAGCTGGTTCCGTCTCTGGGCCGCAGGGAACAAAAAAAGTATTTACCCTGAGAGGAGTATAAAGAAGTTTACAGGTTGAGCTGTCCATGGAGAGACGCCAGGTCCAGGGTTTAGGGTAAACAAAGTAAAGTAAACAAAGAAAGACTTTTTTTTTAGTAATTAAAGACAAAAACATTATTTCAATAAATAAAGAAAACACATTATATCAATAAATAAAGAAAACTCCCTTTTAAAGAAATTAAGATAAACTTTTGGAAAGAAAGTGTCACGATGGCTCAGTGGGTAGCATGGATGTCTCACAGCAAGAAGGTCTCTGGTTCGAGCCTTGGCTGGGTCAGGTGGCATTTCTGTGTGGAGTTTGCATGTTCTCCTCGTCATCATGTGGGTTTACCCCAGATGCTCTGGTTTCCCCCACAAGTCCCAAGAAATGTGGTATAAGTGAATTGAGTAAAAGTGTGTGTGCGTGTGTGTGAATGTTTCCCAAGAATGGGTTGTGGCTGGAAGGGCGTTTGGGTTTTGGGTTTAGTGTAAAAAGAAAGAAAGAAAACATAAAGTTAAATACATAAAAACTTTTGATTGAATAAATAGCTAAATATATTGAAACAAATAAATTGACAGATAGATAAAGAAAACATAGTTTAAAAACGTATTACAGAAAGATATTTAAGATTATTAGATGAATAAATAGATAAACAAGAGCTTGGAACTAACTCGGTGGATGGAAAGGAAATGAAAGGGATGATCACATAGCACACATTAACACACAGAGCAGATAATCACTCTGGACTTTGATCTAGTTTACAAACTCTTGCTGTGACCTCTGACTCTGACTTGCTTCATAATGGAACCCAAAATGACCAATATAAAAATGTAAGCTCATTAAAGCTTTATTTATCAAACCTCGCAGCAACATTACGACCTCATGTAAACAGCAGATTATCATTAAAAACCTTTGATTTCGGCACAAGCCCATGTCCACTTTCTTTTTGCAGTAAAATGTCAAACTGCAGTCTCTCCGAGAGACCTTTGGAGAGAACACAAGGCAGGAAAAAAAAAAAGCTCCTATCAATCGTGAAAAGCTTTTACAGATAATTACAGCTTGCATGCATTTGCTGCCGCCATACCTTTTTTATAGCGCTTGTGGGTGTAAATGAGATTGAAGTAATTAAAATCACTCGCTGCTGATTCACACCCAGTCAAGAGCCAAAAAGCATTTGCCTTTTGTGAGGTCCGGTCGTGCTCTCGAAATGTCAGAGTGATGGATGTGAATCGAGGTCACGTATGAAAGGCCTGCTTAAAAAGCAAAAGTGTGGTGATATGAGTGATGGGACACGTGGGAAGTTGAAGAATTGAAAGCATTGTTTCGAAGACCATCCAGAAGCTTGTATTAAACCTCTCTGGTCGACACAATACAATGCAAGTCTAAAGGCGACACCTCTTTTCTCATGCTTCAGGCTTTATGATGTGTCATAAAGCCAATTCTTATTATGGTCGACACCTCGGCAGCAATAAGATGAGAGCACTCGATGATGACAGTGCTTCAGCACGAGTAATACGCTGTCATGTCAATCAGCTGAAGAAGCATTGTGAGAGGAATCAGTAATTCCTCACGGTGAAAAGTATCTTTTCCTTGATGCTGAAAGACCTAAAAGTTAACTTTAAGTTTGTGACGCATGACTTCAGTCTGCTCAATAAAAAATCAGTCTGCTCAATAAAACTACTGCCTGAATGCTGACGTATCCTTGGGGCACTGATGTTTCCTCTCACCTGACTATAATGAAAACATGCTTTTCTATGGCGTGAAAGAAGCCTTCAATAGAATCTTTAACATCTTTCTCACATCTACAGGAAAAATAAGCACAAAAGAAATGCTATTCAATGATCTCCCTCTGTACTGACCTTCCTCGGATTGTAGACCTTGAGACCTGATTCACGCAAATGAACAGGTTCACACTCTTGTTTTAGAGCTTGAAAGACTCTTTACATCTTCACTGTGCACTTGCAATTCTCATATTATGAGATTAACGAGAACACATTGCCAAAAGGACTAAAGACATGTCGACAAGTTTTTCTTATCCCGTTTATAAAAAATCATGCTCACACAGGCACGGGTAGAAAAAAACTCCATGAAAACGATTAATTGCTGCTAAAACGCTGTAAAAATTTAGTCAATCCAGTAGAGTGCAGCAGATTGCTCAACTTTGAAGTTATATCAACGAATCAGAAAGCTTCTCCTAGATCAGAGGTATAGCAGTGCTTCCTTTCAATGTCTGGAAAATACATGCCTTACCAGCAACTTTTTCACTCTCAAAACCTCCTGTTCAAAACGGCTACTTTTTGCGTCTGTCTGGTGAGCATGTCAGAAATACTAATAGCATAATGTTGATGTTTGCTGCTTCTTTTGTGTGATTAAACATGTTTAATTAGGCTGTGTGCAATCCTGTATAACTCAGGAGGTATGCTTTAGCACAGAGATCTGCAGTGCAATCCCTCTCTCTGTCCCCATTAACCTCGGGACTCTCGGCGCAAATGCTGCTGCATCAATAACAAGCTCTTACTACTCCTTAAAACTCCACTTGTAACAAAAATAAAGATGGTTATGCTGTCTATATGACAACAAATCTGTAGCATTTCATAAAATGTCACCTCAGTTAATAATGCCCTGTTACCGTGAAATTTGGTTTGTATATGCCTGGATGAAGAGCATAATGGTGTAATAAAAATAACCAGCTACACGTGGACACGACCTAAATGGACACCTATATCTCTATAATCAAAGTGAAAAATGCAATTTAAAAAATCTCTCTGGTTGTGATGTTCATTCCAATGCGTTTTTCATTATTAGGTGCATTTCAAACCAGTGGTCCCCGACCACAAAACAAAGCTGCGAGTACTCTTCTGTGAAGCAATATTTCTGAAGCAAACCGGGCTGCCTCAGAAATAATTACTTACTCATTTCTGTTATATTTATTATTTGAGTCTGAACAAACTTTTATTTTGAAAAATAATTAATTTAGAAAAATTACCGGGTTCTCTCTGTTACATACTAATGCTACATTGTTGACGCTATGATATGAGGAAGCTACTAATTGTATTCCAAAAATAAGCTATGTGTTATAACTGCCTGAATTAACCATGAGTTATAGTATGAATATGTGTTAATAAAGCCTTTATTATAACACAGAGTAACAAATACTATATCTCTGAATAATAAGATGTATAATGTGCTTTCAAATAGTTTAATAATCATTTTAACACATTCTAGATGATCTCATAAATCGTTTACAAATAATAGCTAACTGGTTTTGAAATGGTGAAAAATTTAATTTATAAAAATGTAACTGATACTCAATAAAGCATGAATGGCGTTATTACGCATATTATATAGATGCTTATAAACCAAGAATAAAGCCATTAAAGTAATATTTATAAACTGCTTACAGTTGCATTATAATGTACCAATTAGCTATTTGCTAATGCTTAATTAATAACTCATAGTGTCTAGTTTTTCTAAAGTGCTACCAATGATTTCATTCCTTGCATGTTGTTGTACTAAATAAAATAAATAGCAAATAAAAAGTAAATCTATATGCAGTAAACTTTATTTACTTATACCAAAATAAAACTTGTTTCTAAATAACAAGAGGCTGATTTTTCTTCATTCCTGCTCAGCTCAGTTTAACGTTGCTGAAAACAAAGTGATGAAACAGGAAGCATCTCTAACCTGCACATCTGTCATTCGTCACCCTGCTTCAACCTGGCAACCATTAAACCTCGTCCATTTAAGAAGCCAGCAAAAGACGATAGAGAGATGGATGCACAGGACGTCCCTCGGCTGCAGGCCTTCACATTCTTCCTCATCATTCCAGATCATTACTCGTCCTCTTCATCCTCATGCTCCCGTCTTCCATTTTGTTCTTTTATTGGACTGGGAGTGTAAGAGAGCATAAATACATTCAGACGGATGATAGGGGATTGTGACTGCCTCCCGTTTGAGGGCAGAAAGGGCAATTTATTTGGTGATGGAGGTGGAAAAGTCATCCGTGCATCGCCATTGAACAACAGACATAAAAACCATAGATCACCGGCAGCTCACATGTTTCCGAGATATTATCAGCATTTCTGTATGTAGTAGAGTTATGGATTATTACAACACACGTGTGATTCACAGCCACAAGCAAACAATACAAATGCCTATAAAAAAGTGTGCAAAAGGCTTTCTGGAACTTGCACTTCTTTGTGATGTAATAACAACATTACTGGATTCATTTCTTTGGAGGCATTTGTAAATGTGCTTGCAGGGATAAATGACGCTTGTTATGTAACGTTTGCAACAAGAAGCAATGCCAGGAAATAGCACGCTGACTTAAAAAAAAGAAAAAGAAAGTATAGAAATCAACATATTCCTCATTCGAAGCACATTACAATAGAACTATTTTACTGAAGGTGCAAAACCCCCTTCATACTCTTGTTTTTGAAACCATATAGTTTATTTCTACAGTATACTGTGGTGGAAAATGTATTATGTATATATATATATATATATATATATATATATATATATATATATATATATATATATATATATACATAGATAGATATTAAAATTCCTCATTAGCTAAAGTTAAAGTTTATTGTATTATATTGTATATATATTTTTGTGTACAAGTATTTTTATATATATGTATTTCTTTACATTTTTAAACAACAGGAAATCTTTTATCCACTGTGTACGGGAGGCTAGTTTTTCACCAAGTGCTTTCTTTGTAAGCTTGACAAAATCAACATTTTAAAATATCTGGTTAAGAGAGAAGATCTATCACAAACTCCAGGGGATTTCACAATTACTCATTCATTTTTGAGTACAATTAATTCAACAAGCTATTTTTTCACTTCACCCATCCCTTCTCCACTCATGTCAACACAAACACTGCATTGATTTTGACAAACATCACTAAACACAGTTTGAAGTGTTATTTTCAACACAGCCACCATCTGGATTCCTTGTGTGTTCATTAATTCATGCATCACTCACCATTTCCAAATCCTTCTTCAAACTTTTATCAATGTTTGATCCTCCTGAGCCCAGCAGATCTTTTGGATATGAGCGATGGCCATATAATCCGGTTAAAAGCTATCTGGGACGAGAAGTTGTCCACCATGTCTTCTTAGATAACATCACTCCAGTCAATTTAAACCCATTAGACCTGACCTCCGACTGGAAGCCCTTTACTCTGAGCTCTTTTGAGGAATACACCCATCCAGCAGAATTATTAGAAATGCTGTAGATGAAATGTGCACGTCCACATACAAGCTAGATTTAATTCCTGTCCCATGAGCCCACATTTAAGCGCTCCAGGAACATTAACCTTCATTTAACCTATTCCTGCTTATGTAATTTCATTTAGGAACCCATTATGCAGAGAGAACATGAGTCGAGAGTCAAAAAAAGTACACAATATATTAAACTTAAATGAAAGGAAATTAAATCATTATTACAAACTGTTACAATTGAACCATGCGAATGTGTATAAAACTCCACGGGGAGCGTACTGCATAAATATATGCTTCACTTCAACCAAAATAATCCATTATGAATGGATCAAACCTCCACAGTGTCTCTCATGAGCACAACTCGGGAACACTAACCCTCATTCAACCTCCTCCTGTCGCTCTAATTTAAATTAGCCAGGCATTTATTGCATCAAAATATTTGAGACATCAAGTGCATAAAACCACAAGTGCTAGATCATATCGGCGCCAGAAACACGATGCTAAATGTTTCAGTAACCTTTTAAGATGGAAGCAAGCAAAGGTCGTGGCTCCAGCTCACTCTGCTTTGGGAGGGAGAGATTAGACACTGGGCCAAATCCACCATTTCTTTCTCTCTTTTTCTCTCACACACATCACACACGTAATCAGTCATTCTCTGACGTGCCTGGTGTTTAATCAAGACCGTGGAGGTGTTTCTTTGAACATTTTCAATCAGTCGCCTTCTAGTCACACACATACACCAAGTCGTGTGATTACAGTGACATTCACTCAAAGGCATTATAGTCTTGATAAGTGGGTCACATGACTCACACCACCCTCACCCCATAACATTTTGACAAGGTGTTGGAGGTATTAATCATCAACTCAAATGTAAGACGTATTTATCCTGTAGAGGGCGCTGCCAAGAGATCAATCACTCATGTCTAAACCACCCTGTGTTGAGATCCTTTCATCAATACCGAGCGCTCATTTAGCGATCGATGAGATCTGCTCATTATTTCCATATAGATCTGTGCTCGGAATGCATAATCCTTTAGTGATTTGTTGCTCTATTAAACAGAAATGTATGTAATGTACTGAATGACTTTTTGTTTGAAGAAAACAATACATTCTAAGGTAGTTTTTATAGGTTTTCTTTGCAACTATGTAAATGTCAGAGTAATACTGTAGAATGCAAGGAGCCCTTTCAGAGTGCCATTTTGATGTCTCAGTTACGCAACAAACAAGAACTCTGTTCCCTGACTCTTTCCCTTCTTTTCTCCCTCCCTCACTCGATCGCCCCCCCATTAGTTCATTACTTTTCCCCCTCCCTCACTCGCTCTCTTCTGTTCTCCCTCCCTCACTCGCTCCCTCTGTTCTCCCTCACTCACTTGCTCCCTTTTGTTCTCCTTCACTCACTCCCTCCCTTCTGTTCTCCCTCCCTCACTCCCTCTGTTCTCCCTCACTCACTTACTCCCTTTTGTTCTCCTTCCCTCACTCGCTCCCTTCTGTTCTCCCTCCCTCACTTGCTCACTTCTGCTCTCCCTCACTCACTCGCTCCCTTCTGTTCTCCCTCCCTCACTCGCTCCCTTCTGTTCTCCCTCCCTCACTCGCTCCCTCTGTTCTCTCTCACTCACTTGCTCCCTTTTGTTCTCCTTCCCTCACTCACTCCCTTCTGTTCTCCCTCACTCACTCGCTCCCTCTGTTCTCCCTCACTCACTCGCTCCCTTCTGTTCTCCCTCCCTCACTCGCTTCCTCTGTTCTCTCTCCCTCGCTCCCTTCTGTTCTCCCTCCTTCACTCGCTCCCTTCTGTTCTCCCTCACTCACTCGCTCCCTTCTGTTCTCCCTCACTCACTCCCTCTGTTCTCTCTCACTCACTTGCTCCCTTTTGTTCTCCTTCACTCACTCGCTCCCTTCTGTTCTCCCTCCCTCACTCGCTCACTCTGTTCTCCCTCACTCACTTGCTCCCTTTTGTTCTCCTTCACTCACTTGCTCCCTTCTGTTCTCCTTCACTCACTTGCTCCCTTCTGTTCTCCCCAACTCACTCGCTCCCTCTGTTCTCTCTCACTCACTTGCTCCCTTTTGTTCTCCTTCACTCACTCGCTCTCTTCTGTTCTCCCTCCCTCACTCGCTCCCTCTGTTCTCCCTCACTCACTTGCTCCCTTTTGTTCTCCTTCACTCACTTGCTCCCTTCTGTTCTCCCTCACTCATTCGCTCCCTTCTGTTCTCCCTCACTCACTCGCTTCCTCTGTTCTCCCTCACTCACTTGCTCCCTTTTGTTCTTTACTCACTTGCTCCCTTCTGTTCTCCCTCACTCATTCGCTCCCTTCTGTTGTCCCCTCACTCACTCGCTTGCTCCCCATTGGCTCATTACTTTTCTCGCTCCCTCACTCATCCCCTTGCTCCCTCCTTTTCTCACTCACTCGCTCTATAAATTGTACTTGTTGTTTATATCAGTTTGCTTTAAAATTTATACATTTTCATTGTTATATCATTCAGTACAATAAAAAATAATGTATACACTTTTATAGTTTTTTTATAGTATTTTAGTTTTAGTAAGAATCTGAAGTTTCTAGGGCTGTTGTAGGTTTTACTATGGGTAACCCTAGTATATCTTGTAATCTTGACAACAATACTTGTTCTCTTCTTTCTTTTATAAGTATCCACTTTGATCGAACCTTTGAGCATATCGTTTCTGCAATTGCTCTTAACATATTATTTGTACGTCTCAATATAGCATGTTTGATATCTGTGGGTGGGATTTGATGTTGAGACATTCTTTCTGCAGTTGATCATCTAGCCAGGGATACAGCAACAGAGGATTTAATCAAGATCAAATTAAGTCAAACCAAAAAAACCAATTAAAAAAGTAATAAAAAACAATGAAAAAACAAACAGTCAAAATAAACCCTGCGACAGCTAACAAAAAGACAATAAGCGTTTTCACTCTATACAAGTATGTATTTGAAAATGTTTGGTTTGTGATGAAAGCAGTCTGAAACCCAAAGTCTGAAATTGCGGCCAACGTTCACCAGATATGACTCTATATAAGTCGTTCCATAAATACGACTCATTGAGATGACAAAGTGATTAACAGAGCACACCATGCTAATGACCATGACTGTCTCATAACAATTTTAATCACCAAAGGCCACACACTACAATTTTAACTGCAAATTCTTCACACACACCCTGCCACTGCTGTGAATTTCAACTGCTCTGGGAATGCAAATGATGAACAATCAATGCAGCGACATATAACACAGAGATGTTCTTCAATAGCAGTGGTAATCATAAAGCAGGCACACAGAGGCATATCCTGGCTCTCCCTGAGCAGGGCTACACCTTCACACAGGACCCATACATATTTCATAAAGAGAGAAAGGTTTTCTGCTTATCTAAGAGAGAGATCCTCCTGTTTTCTGCTCTGCGAGTGCCCTTGACAGATCGTATTTGTTTGTAACGGCCGTCTAGTTTCACGTACAAGCTTCTGCAGCTTTTGTATTTTCCTGCTGTCAGCACATGACTGGAAAAAAGAAGAGAAAAGAGAGGAAATTGTCCTCTATAAAGAATTGTTTAGTGGGGTTTTTTTTTACAATTAAAGGTGCTGTATGCAAGAGATGACTATTTAGAAAATTTTAATTATGCGTCAAGAGTCTAATCTAACTGAACGTATTGGCCTGACCTATGTGATCAGCTTTAAGCAAAGAGACCGTAGTCTTCAGGATATTAATTAATTATAACTAAACAAACTATTTGTAAAAATGAAACTGGTTATGTTATGTCTTGTCACTTGCCATGACGGCCTTGTTAATCAGGCAAGCCACTGTCAGGGGAGGAGGATGGGGTTATGGTGCATCACCATTTTTTTTACGGGTTACATTTGGCCAAAATTCTACAGATTGCACCTTTAAATAAATCTGAAACCAACCAAATAAAGCTGTATGACATTTTCGCAGATAAAATGTTTATAACGTTGTTCGATACCTGCTAAAATCTCGGACAAATGGATTCATAATCAACTCTAAATCTTTGAATGTATGTGTTAAGCCTATGCTGTCACGAGCCTACTCGCTGTCTCTCTCTCACCTGGTAGTTTTCCACTACACCTGAGTACGATTTGAAGCCAGGCCCCTGGCTCTCACGCTGAGTACCACCGCACCTAAAGCTTATAGTAATCAACTGTTCTCCCTACATAAGCGCCTGTTTTCAGACAGTCGATGTCAGATCGTCTGCGAACCTACAGCATGCTGAGGCAAGCTTTTGTGACACCAGGCTATTGCGCCTGTTTGATAACACCTCCCTACCTGTCTGTTTCTCTGTTCCCGCAGCTTGTTGTTTGTCTTCCGGACCTGAATGCCCGTTGACAACTCGGACCGTGTAGATGACGCTCAACTCTCCTGCCCTGAGAAACCGAATGACTGCCTGTACACTACTCCACTCTGATCGTCAACCCCGGCTACGCGACCTGCCGCCAGCTCTTGACTACGCTCTGCTCGCCTGCCCCGGCTCATCGATCCGCCACCCGATGACTACCCCAAGGGCTTCATCTCCCGGCAGCGCCATGAGCTGCAGCCCGCTGGGCAGTGAGGTCTGCTCCATTTCCCCTTGTCCCCAAGCCCCTCAATAAAGAATCTCTGTTAAAACGTGATGCTCTTGGGTCCTCGTCTGTCTTGTGCCTGACATATGCTGAATACATACAAAAACATAAACATTAGAAAATGTTTTAATGGCCCTTGATGGGTGTAGACAATCGATTTTATTATTAATGGACCTCACAATAGAGCTTGAAAAAGTGTATCATACTGTGGCGAAATGGTAACGGGGTTTTGTCTAATATTCACATAGAAAAATTAACAACCGACTACGCCACCCCAGGAATTTCACCTGGAGAACTTGTAAGCACTAGGCACGCAGATAAGACACTCTTATTACGTGTAAAAGGCAAAACCCAACGACTCGTTCTTTGGTTACACTTTATTTGATCATTTCGGAGGCATACGTTATAAACAACAATTCAATATAGCAGGATAATTTTGGCCAAGTTACCACCAGGGGCCGTGGGCAGAAGGCACTTGCCCAGGAGTTGAGGACACCTGCATGGGGGAGGGGAGATACCTTCCACAGCAAACGCACACAGTGAAACTCAACCACCCACGTCAAGCAAGAGGAGGCAAGCCAAAGAATTCGTGTCAACACCTGGGCCAGGTGCACCCGGGTATCCCCAGCCACCAGCAGGGCCACTTCTCCTGGAGGGTACCAGCACCCAGATGCAAAGACCACGCCCCTGCCAGAACAGACCTTCACAATTATTCCCGCCACACACAAATCAGATAAAAAGAATTTCCCCCGTACATGTATATATATGCTAAAAATGACACAGTGCTACTCATTCACAGGCCCCACGTTCACAAAGGCATATTCCAACCATTCACACCAAAAGCTAAAAGTGTTCATATTACTGGCGAAATACCAGGCGTCATATGCACTTATCTTTCAAAATCCTCCCTCCAAGCAGCAGGTCCTTCGGGTGGTGTAACGCTTCGGCAGGAGAGCGAGAACGAATCCTGCGAGAGACTTTTCAGCTGCTTGTTGCCGAGTGACTCGTACGTGCACCGTACGAGGCGGCGAGATAATAAAGTAGCCCTCCGAGGCAACAGTCCAAAGGGGAAACAATTTAACAAACCCCAAAAGAAAACTAAAGGGGGACATTGATGTAAGGAAAATAAAAGGAAACAGAACGAAAAGAAAATGAAAGAAGAAGGAAAGGAAAGGGCAGATCCCGGGAATCTTCGCTGCAGTTTTCAACGGCCCTCCATGGCAACGGAAGCGTAGCGAACATACGCCCAACACACTGACTCCGATCGAGCCGTCTGTCGGCACCAATCCCCCAACCGGTGGTGCCACCAGCACAGTAAATGCTGCTCCGATTGCAATTTTACTTTCCCGAAGGGTGAGTGAGGTTGCCCGTATGACGGGAAGTCAGCTGGAGAATGACGTATCCGTGTGACTCCCGCTATCGCACTTAAATACGGCAGCGCCACCCTGTGATTGGCCACCGCTACTGCCACTCTCCCCTCGTTATACTACAATCCACCCCAGGGCCCTGCAACGTCGCCCCGAAGGTGAACTAGCCAGCTGATCACTGAGTTTAATCCCACGGTCGAAACCAGGCCACCCTATTGGTGCCAACCACCGAAGACACCATACCCATTCCAGCTGACCGCGGGAGGTGGTGCAAATTTGAATGCTGTCCAGCATTGCCCCGACTCGTTCTCCTAACTGGGTTATCAACCCTAGCACCATCACCTCTGAGACCTGGTGGCGCTTCTCCCATCTCTTGGGTTTCTTCTAGCTGGTCAACCCCGCAAGCCCCTAAGGTAGGAGGCCCGGATAGCCCCGCCTCCTGCTGTGGACCCCTATTTCCTTGAGGAGTTTCAGGTACCAATACGAGGAAGTCCCCCTCCTCCATTGTCGAGTCTTCCTGACCTGGAGTCGAGTTCTCAACCTCTTTTACCAAATCTCTAAGTGGGGATCCTATAGGGAGCCTTGCCTTCAGAGCAGACCTGTGCACATGCTTTTAGGCGGGTGAGATCGGTGACAGGGGCGATGGTGTACACTACCCCCTCCAGGTTCTGGTGCCTTCACCACAGAATATACCACTGCGCTCCACAGGTCCTGGATCTTATGTCTACCCCGGACACTATGGTCACGGAGGTATACCAGTTGACCCTCCTTCAGTGGTGCCTCCTGCACCTGCCTGTCATGCCGCTCCTTCCGTTGCGCTGCCATTGCAGCCAACCGCTCCCGAGCACCCTCAAAAGCAGCCTGCAACCGGTTCTGGTGCTCCAGCACCCACCTATGGATGCTGCCTACCTCAGGTTCCTGAACTCTTCCTAACAGGAAATCAACAGGCAGCCTTGGTTCTTGCCCGAACATTAAGAAGTAAGGTGACTCACCGGTTGACTGATGCGGAGTAGTGTTATACGAGAACAGGACCTGGGGGAGGCAGGAAGGCCAATCCCCCTTGCTAGTTGCAGGCAAGGTTCGCAAGAGATTATGCAAGGTTCGGTTAAACCTCTCACACTGACCATTTCCGGCCGGATGGTAGGGGGTAGTCCGTGTTTTCACCACCCCATACAACCTGCATAACTGGCCTATCAGTACAGACTCAAAGTTGCGGCCTTGGTCAGAATGGATGCGAGAGGGAACCCCGAACTTGCAAAACCACTCCCCCACTAATATCTGGGCCACGGTCTCTGCTCGTTGGTCCCTCGCAGGTATGGCCAACGTGTACTTACTGAAAATGTCGGTCATTACCAAGACATTCTCAAGACCGGAGTTAGAGGGTTCTAGGACGGTGAAGTCCATAGCCAGCACCTCGTTAGGTCGTGCTGCCAGCAGGTGTCCCATAAAACCACCGGGGGCAGAGCGAGCCTCCTTGGCTTGTTGGCACCTCTCACACTCCTGACACCAGCGGGAAATGTCTATAGACATCCCCGGCCAAAAACAACGTTGGCGAACCAACTGGGAGGTGCGCTCCACTCCTTGATGTCCATGCTGTTGATGGAGTTGAGATAATACCTCACTCCTCAACGCAGCAGGCAAGATGACTTATAGCGATTCCTCTCCCCCATCTGGGCGAAACACCCGTCGATGCAGAGCACCATCCCTCTCTACTAAGCGGTCCCACTGCTTCAGGAGGGCCATAAGGGGTCTGGGGAGACCTTGTCTCGCTCCCCCAAGTGGGAGTGTCTTCTGCCTCCACCACCTCCACAGCTTCCCAATGACCGGATCGTCCTCTTGCAAGGCGCCAACATTCACTGCACCAACCCATGGGAATGATGAAATTTGATTAACCTGTCCCTGCACCCCTGAACCAGCTTTCTGTAGATCCTCTGGGACACTCAACCCAGGAACCAGAGCCTGGACCACCTCCACCTCAGGTAGAGAACGACGTGACAGGGCATCCGCATTTATATTAGACTTTCCCGACCTATATTTAATGGTAAAGTCAAATGACGCTACTTGAGCGGCCCAGCGCTGTTCCATGGCACCAAGCTTGGCGGTGGCCAGGTAGCTAAGAGGGTTGTTATCTGTATAAATGACACACCGGTGGCCCAGGAGATACTCTCTGAATTTCTCCGTCATGGCCCACTTGAGCGCCAAAAACTCCAACTTCATTGAGCTGTAATTGGAGGTGTTGCGCTCAGTGGGTCGTAGGCCACGGCTAGCATATGCTATAGGTCGAATTTTTCCCTCCTGCTCCTGAGAAAGGACTGCCCCCAGCCCACCGTGGCTGGCATCCACCTCCAAAATAAATGGCAACGAAAAGTCAGCATATGCCAGCACGGGAGCCGTTGTGAGCCTACTCTTAAGACCCTCAAAACTCTCCTGACACTGTCCCGACCAAGCTTGGGCAAACTCCTGCCCAGTTTGCTTAGGGCGTTTCTGGGATGCCAGCCCTGCTACCAACTTGTGTAGAGGAGCCGCCAATTTGGCAAACCCACCCACGAACTGTCGATAGTAGCTGGCAAAACCCAGGAATGAGCGGAGCTCTGTTAGGCTGGTGGGACGTGGCCACTCTGCGACCGCCTGAATCTTGCCCGGGTCTGTAGAGACCCCTTCTGCCGAGATGATATGGCCCAGATACTGCACTTCCCTCTTGAAGAAGGTGCACTTTGAGAGTTTCGCCTTCAACCCTTCCTTCTGGAGGCGACCTAAGACCAACTCCATGCGTTCCAGATGTTGATGGACTGAGGAGGAAAAGACCACAATGTCATCCAAGTACAATAAAAGAGACTGACATTGTTGGTCCCCAAATAACCGCTCCATTAGGCGTTGGAAAGTGCTTGGGGCATTACAGAGGCCGAAGGCCATCCTATTCCACTCAAGCAGGCCAAAAGGGGTACAAAAGGCTGTTTTTGGTTTATCCGCCTCAGTCACCGGAACTTGATTGTAACCACTGGCCAGGTCCATAGTGGAGAACCAACGAGCCCCCGCCAGTGAGTCCAACGTCTCCTCTATTCGTGGAAGGGGGAATGCATCCTTCCTTGTCCTGGCATTTAGATGGCGATAGTCCACACATAGGCGCAGGCTACCATCTTTCTTCTTCACCAAGACAATCGGAGAAGCAAAGGGGCTACAGCTCTCTCTAATTATCTGGGCCTCCAGCAGTTGATTGATGTGGGCTTTCACCACCTCGTACTCGGAGGGTGGAATCCTCCGGTACCGCTGCCTGACTGGTGTGTCATCCAACAGGGGAATATCGTGCAAGATCAGGTTGGTACACCCCAAATCTCCATCATGTCTTGAAAATATGCTGGAATACTTTTCCAGCAATGCCCTAACCTGCGCCTGTTCATCAGTGGACAGCGCTGCCAGATCTGTCCCCGCAATCTGATCCTCCACTGACGAAGAAGCATGTCCTGCCTGTGAATTCACCGTCACAACCGTGGAGGGGACTTCCATGACACCAGGTGGCAGGCTAATGACATCGACACTGGTTAAAGTGCCAATAACCGAGTTGGGGTACAGGAGGACTTCCTGAGTACCCACATTTACAACTGGCACATGCGCTGTACCCCGGTCTAACAGCACCAAAGACGTTGAGGCGAGTAGACCCGCAGGCAGACCTTCCTCCGAGGGCTCAAACAACATGGTAGTGCCAGGGACCTGGGTGGCACATGTGGTGGGCACCCATCTAAGGGTTCCACCAGGAATACGCCAAGTTCGACCACGTCTAACTTTCACTCGCCCTCCCAAAGTAAAATTGCACCGATGTTTGGTATGGTAACAGAACTGCAATGCTTTCAACACGGAATTGGGTGCCTGGGATATAGCTGGCAACTCAAAGAGGTGGGCGCCATGCCGGCCAAAGAGTTCCTGGTAGCAGCGGCTCAGGACATTCATGCCCAAAACCCCTGGGACCTCAGCACACATGCCACCAGGCGGGTCTCTGACCACCAATACCCCACACCCCATAACTATCTGCCCACACAACTCCACATCCAGCTCCAGATAACCCCTGTAAGGGATGCTGAGCCCATTCGCAGCTCTAAGTTGCAACCAATTACATGACCGCAGACGTTCTTGGCCCCAGTGGTTAAAATTAGCCAGAAAACAGCTTTCTGTAATGGTAGACACCATAGACCCGGTATCTATTAAGCTAGGGACTTCAACACCACCCATTATTGCAGTAAGCTGAGGGCACAATGCCATTAACTGTGGTGCAACTCCGAAATTAGTTGGGCCATTCTGTTCCCCAACCAAACCTTGACCCTCGGGCTTGGTGGGGACTAGTTTCCCGATGGCGGGTTGCCTGCAGGCTGCCTATTTCTAGATGGTGGCAAGGCATTGGGGGGTACTGATGCCGATTGCAACCTATGTTCCCCCCTCACAATCTTGAGCATAATGACCTGGCTGGCGGCACTGCCGACAAATTACTTGCCTGGACTGAACAGGACGGGTATTGCGCTGGAGATTTTGTATCCGTGACATACCCTCTGCAAGTTGGTTTAGCTGGCGCTGTTGTTGTACCAACATCCCCCGTAGCTCACTTAGCTCTGCTGTGTCAGACCTAGCAATGGCCGTGTCGCACTGCTGTCCACGAACGCCATATTGTAAGCCATAAGTCAATGGAACCGACTGACTACGGGCCCGTACCCGCTCCCAGCGCATTCCTTCACTACGCGCCTGCAACAACGTAGTGGCTGGTTCACGACGGGCTAATTGCTTAAGTTCCCTTCTAAGCGCCCCGTCCCTTACATGTTCAATGAACTGGTCATGCAGCAGGGTCTCCGCATTGGGAACGCCATGGGGGCTTTGACTCTGTACACGTTCTAGCAAACTCCTTAGCGCCAATGAGAACTCCAAAAGAGTTTCTCCTTCGAGCTGCCGGCGTGAAAAAAATGCTTCTTGCAGCGCCACGTAAGATTCCGTACAGTCATAAAGTTCCTTTAACGCCTGTATAATTTTGTTTGGATCTGCCCTTTCCTCACTTGAACGGTATCGAATTTCCTCCTTAGCCTCCCCCTCCAGGTGATCAAATAAAAAGAACGCCTGATCCCCGGGCGAGAGATGGCGAAGCCGCATACAGGCTTGCGCCTCCTCTACCCACTCACCAACACTGATGCCCGACCGACCGCTAAACTTTCGACAGGTTCGATCCCGAGGGACAAATACAAACCTTTCTGCGGCCGGGGGCACCAGGTTGACATGCGGGCGAGCCATACCTTCCCTATTTACGGACTCGGGCTGTACTACAGGGCCAGGCACTGGGACGACCTCCTGGCGCAGCCGATCATTATCTGCCCGCAGCTGCTCGACTAGTTGTCACAACTCTCGTATCTCATCCTCCATTTTTTTGTTTTTATAAATTTTTTTTTTTTTTTTTTTTTGCTCACTAGGAGAGAATAACACCCAAAACAGAATCGCTAACCCCCTCACGGACTATAGCAATGCCGTACTTGGATGGAGACTGAAACGTAGTGCTTTCCAAGAGAGAGAGAGAAAAAAAAAAAAGATACATATAGAAAAATATATAACCCCCTACAAAATATTATACAAATGAACTGATCAAGGGTTTGCCTTTTACACAGAGTGACCCTGCCGACTACGCCAGAATGTGGCGAAATGGTAACGGGGTTTTGTCTAATATTCACATAGAAAGATTAACAACCGACTACGCCACCCCAGGAATTTCACCTGGAGAACTTGTAAGAACTAGGCACGCAGATAAGACACTCTTATTACGTGTAAAAGGCAAAACCCAACGACTCGTTCTTTGGTTACACTTTATTTGATCATTTCGGAGGCATACGTTATAAACAACAATTCAATATAGCAGGATAATTTTGGCCAAGTTACCACCAGGGGCCGTGGGCAGAAGGCACTTGCCCAGGAGTTGAGGACACCTGCATGGGGAGGGGAGATACCTTCCACAGCAAAACGCACACAGTGAAACTCAACCACCCACGTCAAGCAAGAGGAGGCAAGCCAAAGAATTCGTGTCAACACCTGGGCCAGGTGCACCCGGGTATCCCCAGCCACCAGCAGGGCCACTTCTCCTGGAGGGTACCAGCACCCAGATGCAAAGACCACGCCCCTGCCAGAACAGACCTTCACAATTATTCCCGCCACACACAAATCAGATAAAAGAATTTCCCCCGTACATGTATATATATGCTAAAAATGACACAGTGCTACTCATTCACAGGCCCCACGTTCACAAAGGCATATTCCAACCATTCACACCAAAAGCTAAAAGTGTTCATATTACTGGCGAAATACCAGGCGTCATATGCACTTATCTTTCAAAATCCTCCCTCCAAGCAGCAGGTCCTTCGGGTGGTGTAACGCTTCGGCAGGAGAGCGAGAACGAATCCTGCGAGAGACTTTTCAGCTGCTTGTTGCCGAGTGACTCGTACGTGCACCGTACGAGGCGGCGAGATAATAAAGTAGCCCTCCGAGGCAACAGTCCAAAGGGGAAACAATTTAACAAACCCCAAAAGAAAACTAAAGGGGGACGGTGATGTAAGGAAAATAAAAGGAAACAGAACGAAAAGAAAATGAAAGAAGAAGGAAAGGAAAGGGCAGATCCCGGGAATCTTCGCTGCAGTTTTCAACGGCCCTCCATGGCAACGGAAGCGTAGCGAACATACGCCCAACACACTGACTCCGATCGAGCCGTCTGTCGGCACCAATCCCCCAACCGGTGGTGCCACCAGCACAGTAAATGCTGCTCCGATTGCAATTTTACTTTCCCGAAGGGTGAGTGAGGTTGCCCGTATGACGGGAAGTCAGCTGGAGAATGACGTATCCGTGTGACTCCCGCTATCGCACTTAAATACGGCAGCGCCACCCTGTGATTGGCCACCGCTACTGCCACTCTCCCCTCGTTATACTACAATACCATTCTTCTGGGGAACATGTAATTCATGTCTTGATTAGCTTTTGACTTGGCCATTACGCAAAGAATTGCTGCTCCCATTCTTTAAAGGCTTCCAGTGGAGTTTAGAATTCAAAATAAGGTTCTTACTACTGTTGTTAAAGCAATGCAAGGTCTGCTCCGTTGTGTAAAGATGACTTGTAGATGGCTGCAAACAGAGTCCTTCTCTTCTCAACATCCCTAAGGTTCATTATAAACATTGCACTGTTGGGCCTTCTGTGCAGTTGCTCCTAAGCTATGGAAATATGTGTAATTACTTTCCACTTGACATTAGAGCAGATAAGGAGTAGGCTATGTTTAAATCTAAGATTTAAATTCTAAGAAGACTCACATTTTCCCACTAGCTTTTGGGAATGTGTGAATTGTGGGTTACTGATTGCAGTAGATTAGATTCTATCCTGACATTCAACAGTTCATCATCTTAAACTTTTAACAAATTAGATAAGTGATGTGCATAGGGGAAAAATCGTCAGTTTTTGCTGCTGATGATTTAAGCCGAAGCCTTACCTGAAACTTTTGAAGCATTATTAAACAACATACTTTCAAAGCAACACAATAAGCATGTTTCAGGTATGACGAGCGATGATTCAGCATCACTTTCTCTCTCATGGGGCTTGGAGGGAATGGAAAAAGTACAAAATATACCTGCAAAATCCCAAGCATTCTTTCTAACATCCCCAATTCCACTTTAGACAGAGGGATGAGGTAGGAAATAAATAAATAAAGATCACCTATTGATACTGTGCAGATGCATTTTTCACCTCCCTCAGCTGTGCTGTGACAGAAATGGATGATTTTTATTAAGAGCCCTGGCTTTCTATCTACAGCATCATATATCTCCTGTAACAGTGAAGGCTGGGATTGCATGAGGGAAAGAGAGGGAGGGTTTTTTTGAAGGGGAAAAGGAAGGGGCTGTTTTAGATTCCTGTCAGGTGACAGATTCACTGAGGCATAGAGAGCAGCTTTTGTTTCTGCTGACGCTTTGTTTTGAGATCTCCAGGGCTGAACTGAAGACAAAAGTGTCATTTAGCCTAGTCAGATGAGTGGTGACAGGAACATTCCTCTAAGATTGACTTCCAGAGTTTCAGGGAACTTGTACAAATGTGTTATGGAATAGAGAAAAAGCAAGGTTTAAGAAACTTTTTTGATGAGTAAAAATAATGCTTGTTAATGAAAACCTAACGCCAAGGTTAAAGAGGGCACTTGGTTCATGCATTCTACCACTCATTCGGTTTCACACAGTTTCATTTTTTATCTCCAATATAGATAAATTTGAGTCTTTTGAACATAGATGTATTTTGTTTGTATTTGTAATACTTTTATTGCCGTGTATATAAGTGGATCATCATGTTGACACAGTAGATTTTAGTTTGAATCACAGGTTTAGGGAAGCTCCGCTCTCACTCAAGCCATACACACTGCAATTCACCATTAAACATTGTGGGACATGGAGGACCTTCAGAAAATGTTCAGCCTAATGCATTAATTTAGTGGATTTTTTTTGAGTAAAATCGTTTGCCTGGAGCATGGCCTTTTGATTAGAATTTTGGAATGTTTAATAAAGAAATGTGGCTTAATGTGTGTGAGTGTGCATGTATAAATTCTGTCAAGATGACCGGATTTCGTACAGATTTTTATTTTTTTGTTAATCACTACAAATGTTTATTGCTCTGAAAAGCAGCTTCTAAAAAAATCCATTCTTTATTTTTTTTATGTCACATTATGTGACTAACTCGAAAATAAAAAAGTGTAAATAAGAAGCTTTTTTTGCACTATAGACTAAGCTGAAAGTCAACTTGTGCAGACATAACTTTATCTTTTTGCTCTTATTTTCTCAGATTTTCATGTAATTTCGTTATCCCAAAAGAGATCTCACTCTCTCTCTGTTAGCAACACGTGACTCTTGATCCTGACTTTCTAGAGCAGCATCAGATAACATCAAGCTTGCAAACATATGTGTAATTAAACAAAAGTGAATAATGCAGTTCTTTTGATTAGCCTACAAGGCATGACCCTGGAGAAGATCAACAGAGTAAGAAAAAATGCCTTACAAAACATGGCTTGAGAATGTGTAGACATGTCCTAAGAAAGACGAGATAATTAAAGGGCAATAAAAGGATCAGATCTAAAATTGAACACAGGTTTTTGCATGTAAAATTATTTAAATCTATTAAGTTAAGCTAGCAAAAGGAAGTAAATGTGATGAAATGCGATGAAAAGTGTGAGAAAGGCCGGGAAAGCATTGTCAAGACCTCCTCTTAGATCATGTAGATTAATACACAATAACTTGTCCAGTTTAAGTTTTTCAATGTTAATAGTCTCACTGGACCTTCGCGGGAAAACAAGCGGTGCCTTAAATAAGCACCATTGATTTAACAACTAGACTGAGAAAAGAAACAAAGCTTTAAGATATGGGAAATCTTTAAATTATCATGATTATATACTGTTTTGGAAAACAAATTAACTGTATCCAGTCATTGACTACGTCTACATGCTCTTCAATTAATGGGTTATGTGCATTAAGCAGAATTCTCTGGTGCCATGTAAACATGGAAAATCAGTGTCAGTAATCGGGGTACTTTTTTTTAGAAAGCCAATCAGTGGAGGTTGTTTTTTTGGTCCACATTCTATTGTTTTTTCTTCACTGCACACGTCTGTTTGGGGTGTGGTTTATGCATGTCCACAGTGGCCAGGAAGCACACATCTCAAATGGAAGTAAGAGTCCAGATGCTTTGTTGAGTGAAAAATCGTGGCCTTAATTCACAGAGTTGAATAGCTGCTATCGCAGTCACTTCCTAGGATAAATTGAGGAAAGGTTGAGTTTTCATGTGAACATGGGTTTTCTGCTAAACCTGTTTATGGTTTGGCATGTAAACGCACAATTTATTGAATAACTATCTTATTGAACATAACCTTTTTTTGAAGTGTATGTAAACACACTCAGTGACTATGTTTTGCAAACAGCTAAAAAGACACATTTTCTTACGGTCTATCTGGGAAAAATTTGTTTAATTAAAAGATGTTGCCCCTCAAACATCTATAAAATGCTTTTAAGATGAACAAAAGTAAAAAAAATCAGTGATAATGACCTAAGAAATCTACAGGAATAATTAGCACAATTACCTCAAAACAGATGCAGACTGTGGGCAACCGCACCATCCCAGAAGACCATCAATGTGAGTGTGATTTTGATCAAACATGAGAAAAACTATCATTAACTGAACAAACACGCGCTCCCCTCAAGCACAGTGCAAGAGAAAAATCATTGCTCACTCATTACATCATTCTTCGTTTCTAGATAAAACATGTGCACATCCAGGGCTGGCTTTTATATAAATACAACAAAGGTTATACCTTTAGGTGAGTTATGAATAAAAAAGTTAGTATTCTAATCACATCTTTAAATTACAAATGGCCCACTGACAACTATATCTTACTATATTAGCACAGGCCAGTCATGCATACGAGGGTCAGCGAGTCTGTAAATACACGCATGATTTGTGCTTAAAATATCAAGCAAATAATATAATGTGCACAGCACTCATCCCTGTGCACAGCACACATAAGATGATCATTATCTCAAAAATAACACTGCAACCGTCAAGGTTATTTTGTTACATTTGATAAATTATAAATAAACAATAAAAAAAGCATTGTACCTCTTTTATATTTAATTCACAAGTCCCAACACTCTAAAAACCAGAGCTAGGAGATGAATCAGTAAACAAAGCAAACAGTTTAACTGAAACAAAAATAGAAAATCGACTGAATGCTGAAATAAACAAACACAGCAATACAAGTCAACTCTAATTGAGTAGGGCATCACAGCACTGAAAAGTAGTGCCATGGTTACACCATGAAAACAATCCATTGACTTCAATGGTATCACATTTTCAATCTTTTTGTTTATCCTTGTTTGGTAATATTATCCCCATACGTGTCTTTTCCTTATGTGGTTCAGGCGTACTCGTTTAACTCATTTCCTTGCGCTGAGCCAGGCTGAGGAGCCTCAGCTGTTACTCATCTCAGTAGTCTCTCTATTTTAGAGATTCTTCTGCCTAGGCTCAGTGCTCAGCTATCATTGATACTCTCTTCTCTTCACTATACTCAAGCTAGAACCTTACCTTGTCTTGTCTTGCTGCATGTGAACCTGCTGCACTTGTTCTCTGCCACATCTGTGCACAGGAATCCTGGGAAGCAAATTGTTCTGCAGCCCACTACTGGCCTTGTCCTGGAGGAGACTTTTTTCCCAGAGTTCTTGCTTTTGCCATCATGCCTTTTGATATAGTTTGTGAATTCCAGCAAATAAATAATAAAAAAAAGTGCTCCCTTGCATTTAGGTCTCCTTCCTGCACCGCACCTCACACATATGTGACGATGTGAAACCTGGAGTTCAGGGGATGACTTGAGATTCTGCATCCCCGCTCCAAAAGAAATATTGAGCTGAATTCAACGTTGACAGGTGAAACCACAACATGTAATGTGACTGTAACCACTTCAAAGTATGTATGATTTCACATGACTCAGATATAAGTTTATGAATAATTAGTATCTTAACAACTCATCGGGAGTTCATCATTAACTCATTAGAAATGAATGATTACTATATGCAATGTCAAATGATGTTTCATGACACCTTTTAACAAAATATTATCCAATGATTAAATTTAGTGTTGGTAATTTATAAAAAAAAAACATGATTCCTGGTTATCTGTGGATTTTTTAAGGCTTATCTATAGTTTTCAACAAAGCATTCAATTGTCTTATGCTCTGTCAATATTGGCATGATAAGAATGCTAAATGCTAGCAAACAAAGACACATCGCAAAGCTAACAAAGGAAAGGATTTTTTATCTCATCATCTAAATACAACGCCATACAATCTGCTGTAAAAGTAATTTGGTCTGATCAATATTATAACGTGGCATGCTAACAATGCTAACTAGCTAGCTAAATCCAAAAGGAAGGTTATTTACTTCATCGACAAAGTTTGACTCCTTTGTCCAGTGTTTATTTTGGGGCACAAGCCGAGGAAGAGAGTGAAAGTGCTTGCTCCATTCCACCTTGACCAATCACAGAGTTTGCGCTCTGCAAAGTCTTGATGCAAGGTTAGAACATTAGAGGTGTGCGGCAGCCTTTGCAACTGGGTTTATGTGAATGCTCTGCTAAGATTACATTTGCCAATGATAATTCAGGGACGTCGCATGAGGTTGATGTAATTGGCTGCTAATATTAAATAAGTCAGGGCGGGTGCATTTGATTTTGGCAGTTTGATGCAATCATTGGCAAAAATTTCACAAAAGTAGAAGAATTGCTGGTCAAGTATACATTGCATGTTTGTGAAAATTTGGCCTGGAATGCCAGGGTTATACTCTTTTCTACGAAACATCTTGGAATTTTTAATGACCGCAGAGTCAGGACTTCTGTTTATTGTGTCCTTCAGAAGAACGATGCTCCTTTACAGTACAGTTTCCCTGTCATTTCGCTGGGGCACTAGGTCCCACAGAGGATTGCCAACCATTATATTAGCAAATAAGGGGTGTGTGTTTGGGGCAGATAAATACAATTTAGATTAGATGCAATTTGGTGATTATTTAAGAGCAAAATGAGGAATCCTGGTGCATAGATTGCAGAAAACGTTGTACATTTTCAAGTAAAGTGCTTCAATCTGGTATACTTTAAAGAACACACAGTCGGGTTTGATAATTTTAGGTTTAATATGGAAAATGATGGATCCTACAGCATATCTTTCTGGAAGTGTGTAAAATGTAAGGATTTCACATTACTATGTACATTTAAAAAAAAAATATTTATGAGGATGTGGTTATTCTTTTTTAAAATGTAATGATTATATTATAAATCAAAGAGACGGTGTGGTAAATGTAATCAATCTGTAAATTGAACTTCAGCAGAAAAAAATCTAGTCAAAAAGCTGCAGCTGTTGTGTGTGTGCACCTGAGGACAACACACCCCTCTACTGTGGCGGCACACCACTGGAGGCCCGGCATTTTCATCTCACTGAAAGCTGCAATAAATGGCATGCCTCGGCCAAGTGTAAACACTCAGAGAGATCTGTCCTTGTGAATCTCAAATCCTCTCTCACACACACTCACAGTAAAAGCAAGGCTTACTGGATCTTCTTTTCTACGTTATGTGGAAGGGATGCATAAATGCTAAATTTGATAAATATTCACAGCTTTATTGGTAAAATCGCTAACTGCGTATGTGGGAACAAAGGAATTATAGAAATGGTTTTACATAGTGTTAGGATGCATTCGAGTGACTTACTGATGTTACATTGCTCAAGCAAACCCAAGCATCATCTTCAGGGATAACGTGATCTGAACACAGGCATGTTCATCAGACTTCCTTTAATCTGTCAAAACATACAAAAAGGGAAAACATACTTCAAAGCATGTTTACCTTGAAAGACTAGTGCAGAAGCTTATTTTACAGCTAGAAGCAGAGTAAGCTATCCCACTATTAGGAAAGATGTGAATTTACAAAAGGCTGTAATTTGGTGGGTGTGTTGCTACCATATTATTTGTTTATTTATTTGTATGTCATATTGTATTACTTTTGTAATGTGTTGTTTATTTGTGTTTTCAATCAATCAATCAACCAATTAGTCAATCAATCAATACAAAACAATTAATAAATCAAAACTTGTAGCAGTGTGGATTAAGTTGGGATAAAAATAGGAATTCCTATTGTATAATTATATGAGGTAGAAATATACCCTATACGGCAACCTTATGGATTGTAAAGAAAAGTTTATTAGTATGAGGACTTTGATTAAACTGACCAATAATCTCTGACTTATTTTCAAAGAGTGATTTAAACCAATTTTGTGGTCAAATAAACACATTTTTTATGATGTGGGGAAAAAAAACAGATGAACACTACTGTCAGCTAAGGACAGAAAACTGAGGCTACATTTTGAACAGATTCACCAATATTGGATGACAGAATATTAGTCAGCTACGTCACTCCAATTTCAACTTATCTTCACTAATTGCCGGTAAGGTACCGTATTCAATACAAGGGTTTTAAATCTTTATATGGGACGGCATCTTATTATCCCCTGGACTATTATACTCTTACACTTACATGTAGTCTGCACTTGCTAACCACTAGTTGCCCCAAGGTTTGGGTTGCTCAACGTTGGGGTGTTCGAGCCTTTCCGTGCTTCTCAGCTCTTGAAGGCTCTTCCAAGATAAGCTAGATTGGCCAGTTCAAAGCAAGCTTAAAGACTTCTTTTTAGTTTAGCTTTCTCCTAACTTGCAGCTTGTGCGTGAATGTTTTTACTGTGTTTTATGTATTTTATTGGTAACATGTGTTTTTAACTGTTTTACTTTGTTTCCCTATGTGTTAGACACCTTGGTCAACCTTCTGGTTGTAATGAAGAAGGCTATAACTAAACTTGAATTCAATTGAAATGAAAATGGGAAAAAAACGTTGCTTGTTCTGAAGAGGTTGGGAAGGTAGGGTCAGAATTTGGCATTTACTACATGAAAGCTCTGCTCCATCTTGCCTTGTATTAATAGTTCAGTCTGGTGTTGGTGGTATAATGGTGTAGGGGATATTTTTCCAGCACACTTTGGGCTCATTTTTACGAATCAATTTTACATTTCACAAGAATTGCAAACAAACATTTGCATTACATTGTGTAAAATAATAACAATAACTAAACGCATATGATAGCATGTTAAATTTGGCAGCGCTAATTTATTTCTAAAAATATTGTAAAAAAACTTCTGGAAGAAAACTTTGATCCATTCAATATTTTAAAGATTTTTTTAACGTTGACATTAAGATCAAAATTAAATTTTAAAATGGCTTGATGATATTGTGGTTGAAGTTTCCCATCTGGTAAATGTAGCATTCAATATCAAGTGTATTCGCTTATTTTGTGACTGTTTTTGACTTCTCTGCTCAAGCTGGACTAATGAGGTGTAAATGTGTGTTTTGTTGCACGCAGGTCAGACAAACATACACCAGAGCAGGAGTCTGCAAGCCCAAGCGAACTAATGAGGCAAAGTACTCAAAGACAGCCTGAGCAGGACATGGATGGTGCTAGAAAAGTTTAGCGCGTGGAAGAGCATGGTTTGGTCTTGTTATCGGATTGAGGGTTTGTTTAGGATCTGGCATTAAATGAGGCAATTTTGACTCATTTAATGAGAGCAGGTTTGTGTTACTGTTTGCAACAGATAATCAATGTCAAGATGGTTGAGTCATATAACAGAAAAATTTACAAATGTAAAACTACAGGAAGAGAAAGCCCACTTGAATGCAACTTACTGAAACTGGCTTAATGTGCTAAAAAGTATTGCTTTACTTAAAATTAAGTGATTAATTACAAAATGAAATTTGCCATAAAAAGGTTATACTTCATACTGTAAACCTGAAACAGCCTACTGTTTTCTATTAACGACATGATAAAACAATTATTTAAAAGATTAAAGCTTTTAAATCACAAGTTATTTTAAAGAATGTTATTTCAGAAAAAAGTAGATGTCATAACCTCAAGGAAAGCTTTTGCATGGCTTATACTCACACTTTAGTGAACAAATAAAAAGCGAACATGTACGGGAGCGAGATGGCAACTCTTAACAGTCTTAAGTTTGTTTCAGAAGACACCCAAAATCAGTCTAACACTTTGCCAAAAACAGTTCAAACACTTCAACAAAACACACCAGAAACTTTAAAAAGATAATTATAAAGTTAGCCACAAGTCCTGCTGGCAAACCCACTTTAAAGACCATTACTAAAGAAAATATTGCTGTAATATCAATAGCTTTACTTTATTACTTAAAATGAAAAGAAAAAAAAAACTATTTAAACACAGTGTTATCACGTAGCATAGTTTAAAAATGTTAAATTACAACATCTACTGTGTAGGAATTAACTCAAAACCCAAGTGAGCATTTATTCCCATAACGCTTTGAAAAAAAAAGTTATTAGAGTGAAACTACTGTCAAATTTTCTTGTAAATGATATAGATTTCAGGCTTTGACGATCATAACGACTTTATAATCGAGAAAAGTAACCCCAGAGTCACTTAATTGGCAACACAGCTAGCAAAGGCTCTTCACACAATTTGAAATCAAATAAATGTTTTATTTTGTAAGTTAAAATAATTTTGAAATTACAACATCGATTTATGTTACATCCCATCGCTTGAATGCATTTATAAGACATCATCTTTATTTTGAGCACACACAATAAAGCTAGTTTTAAAATTATTAAACTAGTTTGATTCCAAGTGTAAGCACTCAATGTATCTGTTACATAGCAGCTAAGATTTTTCGCCTCTACACCTTAGCATTTGATTTCAAATAACTCAGGGAAGAAGGGGGAGTTGGGAATCCAACTCAGGGAATACAGTAGGGCAGTAGGAGCTCGACTTGTGATCAGAAGGTTGTTGGTTCGATACCAAGATACCCAGCAAGCACCAGTTTTCCGATTGCTCCCGACGCCGCAGCCATGGCTGCTCACTGCTCCGGGTGTGTGTTCACAGTGTGTTTGTTCACTGCTGTGTGAATACACTGGATGGGTTACATTCAGAGCACAAATTCCACTTATGGATCACTCCATATCTGGCCAACTGCTCCCTTTCACTTTCGGAAAAAAAACAATTGGAGCTAAAGACACATGCTGAAGGGGATAGACAAAACCATCATCAAAATGGCAGTTCTTATAATCCCAGCGAGTTATTTTATAACATTTAATAAATAAAAGATTTCTGCTGGAGAACCCTTTTAAATAATTAACGTCAAGCCGCTTCAATGAACCACAATTACATTGAAAAAAATGTAAGGTAATTGTCAAAAAAAGCGCTCAATGACAGGGCTGGCTTAGAAAAGAGAAATGATTCCCACAGCTGTCAATCAAAAGGATTATGGCACAATGCAGCGTGAAATGAAAGGCCACCACATTTCAGGCTAATAAAAAAGTCTTTATATACGTATTCCCACCACTGACAGCAAATCATCGCTAAAAGCATATAATGGTGAACTTGGCCTCTATTAAATGCCAATACAGTGCCATGGTGCATTCATAATGAGGAAGAGCATCAAAGGTACTCTCGTCGAGAACTAATAAATATTAAAAACCTGTAGAAGCTACAAAACTCTGGATATGCAAGAGGGATAGCATGGTCCAGTATGGACCGCAGATAGAGTCATGTCAAATATTGTGAAAACTGAAGGGAAGTGTTAACCATTAGCATCTTATTTACTGCTGGGTTGGAAAATGTTTGTGGTGTAGCATTTAATAGTAAACTAATAATGTTAGTAATAAAAAACTAATAGTGGTAATTTAATAGTATATGGATTGAGAATGTGCACAAAAACAAAAAGCAAATTTTGCATACCACCCCACTGACAAGCATCTATTATCTAATTATCACTGTATTACTTTAGTGCACTTATAAAATAAAGTAAAGTGAAAATGTCACACCATTAGTTTGCTAAAAGCTTTTCGGGAACATAAAAGCCAAAGGAAAGTTGTTGTTTTTGTGTGTGTTCATGCAGACAGGGCCAGGCTCTGAAAAGAAACAAGTAATTTTCTGTAGAAGCATTGCATCGTGAGACATTTCCCTTCTACTCATTTCAAATCTACCGTCGACTGAAAATTCATAAATTGATTGCAACATACTGTATTGTATTGCCATAAATCATTGTAAACCACTTGCACAAGACTAACCTTTGTTTTTTTGTCTGCATGAAGTTGAATAATAACTGGGAAAAAAATGACAAAAAGAATTAGTACATAGCTTCTGTGAACACAGAGCGCAAATCATGTTACTGGTGTAGATCAAACGTGTATAGTGACGTGTATTGGTTTTAACAACCAGGTTTTGAAATAAAGTGTAAAGGTGGCTTAAAATCCGCATAGCCTGCCATTGTCATCATGGAAGTGAATCATTACCAGGTTAAAAGGCTGTTAAACCTTAATTAACTCAAACAATTGAGTAATTGACCACCAGTTGTGGTCTGGTGGATAAGAAGATTGACTTGTGATCAGAAGTTGATGACTAAAATGTGACTAAACTTTATTGATGTGCTCCCTTTTGATCCCAGACTCCCAGTGGCTGGTTAAGGTACTACAAATCAGTTTATTTTTAAAGTACATAATATTTGTTCCCCCCCGCAACTTCCTGATATAAGGACCTAAGCTGCCCCTTCTATGCCAGATTAAAATATACAATTTAAAAACTTGGCTCATAAACAAGGATTGTATTTTGGTGAACATAGTTTCAGGAGGAACGATCATTTAAATAAATATTAGGGGCTTTCATGGACAGCTCGCCCAGATCGCTTAATCCAGTCTTGACAAATTCGCTTGCGCCTATAGGATGATTCTGTATAGCAAACTCAATAATTCATATTATTTGGGCATTGTGAGGACAACCAAAGCACCTGTCAATCAAAGTTTAAAAAAAAAAAAATTTACTAACTTTAAAAAAACAACTTCTTGAATGTAAACCTCTGACCATATAAAGCTGTTCACATTGTTCATGCACTCATTTATTAAGTCCATACACAATGCTAATGTTGAGTTTTCAGAATATGTTTATAAGCAGATACACATTATACATTTACACATTCATGTTGAAAGACTTTAACGATAATCACGCTTAGCTTATGGTTTAAAGTTCGTCACTGCCATTAATGCACACCTAACCTTGAAAAATGAGTGGCAAATCTCAACACATTCCCACTATTTGCCTCATGAATCAAATTCACCTGCTCTGTTCTGATGAGCTTCTAATAAGTCCACAAGGAACCTAGTCACTTCCTTAAATTAATCTTTTAATGGACTTTCCACCTCTTAAATTGGCCTGCTTCCTGTTGGCAAGGCCACATCGAATACAGGGGTCGTTTTTTTCACGTCCTCTAGACAGATAAAATCAGCGGCAGAAGAAATGAGACAGCTCTTCCTGTTGCTCATTTCCACACGCACACACACACACACACACACACACAGATGTGTTGGATAAATTAGGCCGCTGTTCCGGGAAAAGAAAATGGAAGTCTTAATTTACAACCATTCGCAGGATCAACACTATGTAGAAATGCAAGCCACTGCTTAGCACACATACACATTGCTCCCCAAGGAGCTCGGCTGATTGGCACAGCGAATGAATTCAGTGACCTACAATAATGTGAAATTCATTTGCACAGGCAGAGGAGTTTCACACACTTCAGCCTTTCTACCTCAGATCAAGAACTATTGAACCACTGGTCCGTCTAACATACAAATCACATCTGACACGGGGAACACAGAGGCGAACAGTGCTGATGGTACAAGAATCCAAACTGACACAAGAAACCGTCTCTTCTCCTTTTTTGTTGAAACGGTTGTCATGCACAGGTGAGCACATAAATCAATGTGCAGTCTTGATATTGTTACATGCTAGCTCAATTTTATAATGCTGACAGTCTTGGTAAAACACAGTTGGTTTGGTAGGATTCACCTGGTTATGGCATGTTAGCAGTGTTTATGTCAACCAGTCAAACAGTTATACTGTTAGCATTACTTTAAAGCTGCAAACATGCACAGAGCTGAAATTAAGCAGCACCTATAATGAAAAAACTATTTTTGGAAGATATAAAAACACTCATGTTGGAATAGTTACAATTCATAAAGTAATTTTTGTACATTGAGTAAAAATTTTATTTAGAGCTGAACAAATATGAAATCAATCAATCAGTCAAGTTTTTATATAGCGCTTTTTTAGCAGTTTATTTCAAAGCAGCTTTACAAAGTCCTTGTGAGGATCAGGTAGAGTAAATAGGAGTTCCTCTGTGAGGTCCCTGGAGCCTCGCTGACTGAGGCAGGTGCTCATCACCTCCAAAGTATAAAGAATATACTAACTTAAGATCCATCGAAGAAAAGTTTGCCAGACAGCACCTGAAAAACAAACAAACAAACAAAATGTAACAACAAACAGGTGATCAGCATCAGCTCCAGGATGAATTATAAATGATGGGGATAGGTTAGATTGAACCACATTGTTTTTTCCACATTTTTTATGTATATAGTGCTCAGACAACATATGCATTTATACAAATACCAAGGGCTAATTTTTCGAATGCTAAATTAAACAGATCTGTTTTTAATCTAGTTTTGAACTCTGTGAGTGTAGCTGAGCTCCGGACAACATCCGGGAGTTTGTTTCAGAGCTTCGCGGGGCTCTGTGAAACAATGTAATCGCATGAGTTCCTAAATCATGACTGATCATACGTTGTACGCAAACCAAATCATGAACTCAAAAGTAGCTGTTAGGACTGTTTCTTTGTCTCATCAGCTCATTAAGCTTGTTTCCCTCTTCTCCTGCTGTTACCTGTCTGCGTCGCTCCCGCTAATTGATTACCAGCCGCGGCTGCTGTGACTAAGGGGTTTTAAGGACCTTGTCTGCCTTCTCTCTCCGTGAGTTATTAATCTTCATTCTCAGCGTGCTAGCGGATCGTGCTTCCTTCCCTCGTATCGTGTGTCGTCTCGTCTACCGCTCTCTTCTCTATCTGGATCTCTGTGTTCCTAACTCTGCCTAATCTACAGTGAGGATCTGCAGTGATTCGACCCAGACCGCCTCTGAGCGCCAGTCGTCCGTCAACGAGCCGGTGAGCTCACCTCTCTTTCTTGAGGATCCGGAGCCTGGTTCGTTCCCTGCTTGCGGGAGCGGGTCCCGAGTGACTTTTTTTCCTTTCGTTCCCTCCGGAGAGGCGTACCTCTGTTCCAGTTTTTCCCTTTCGAAGAAGCCTGAGTTTATCCCTGTTCTATTGAACAGCAGTTTGGTTTCCCTCTTTAATAAAAGACTTTAAGTTTATTCCCTTGCTTTTGGGTCCTTCCTCAAACTGTTCGTAACAGAATAACTCACCTCATCTCATGGATCCAGCGAGGGACTCTCCGGCCCAGCGAGTAGTCGAGCATCAGGGCATCCTGCTGGGTCGTCACACAGAAGAGCTCGCATCCGCCAGACAGGTCATGGAGACCTTGTCCGCCCAGGTCTACGATCTGTCAGAACAGCTCCAGGCACTTCGGGCTGACAGGGGCCATTCCGGAACAGCCTCCATGGAGCCCCGTATCAACAATCCACCATGTTATTCCGGGGAGCCTTCCCAATGCAGAGCATTTTTGATACAGTGTGAGGTGGCGTTTTCTCTGCAGCCCAACACGTACGCGGGCGATCGCGCCCGAGTGGCGTATGTTATTTCCCTCCTGAAGGACAAGGCTCGGAGTTGGGGTACAGCGGTCTGGGAGGCTGGAGCTGAGTGCTGCGTGAGCTACGAGCAGTTCAAGACGGAGATGATCAAGATCTTTGACCGCTCAAGTCACGGGAGAGAGGCTTCGCGACTTCTCGCCGCTCTGCGCCAGGGTCAGCGCTCAGCATCTGATTTCGCCATTGAATTCCGCACCTTGTCAGCTACAGCAGGCTGGAACGAGGCAGCACTAACCGCTCGCTTTCTGGAGGGGTTAGAACCCCAGCTCCGCAGCGAGTTGCAGTCGGAGGAGCTTCCGGAGGACTTCGACCGATTGGTGGAGCTAACTCTCCGTGTGGAGAAGCGGCTCGCCACTCGTCCCCGCTCTCCATTCCAATCTGGCGGGGAGTTCTTGCATGCATCCGTCAGACAGCCGGCGTCCCCTGCCGGCGCCGAGGGCAGAGCCGAACCCATGCAACTGGGTCGGTTCCGTCTGTCGGCTGAGGAGCGACAGAGGCGCATCACAAACCGGCTGTGCATGTACTGTGGCGCACCTGGGCATCAGTTCAACGACTGTCCGGTAAAAGGTCCCGCCCGGTCGTAGACAGAGGAGTACGTCTGGGCGTTTCTTCAATCTCCTCACCTTCTCCATCACGCACCACGCTCCCGGCTCGTATCAGCGTATCAGGAGTTTTCTGGACAGCTCGTTCGCCGCTGCCTGCCAGATTCCTGTTCACTCCATGGATAAACCACTGGTCGTCCATAGTCTGGATGGGCGACGGTTGGCGAGGATTCTGCACGTCTCGGCACCTGTCCGGCTTCTCATCTCCGGTAATCATTCTGAGACTATTTCTTTTTTTATTTTTGATTGCCCTAGTCATCCGGTCATTCTTGGTCACCCCTGGCTGGTCAAGCATAATCCTCACTTAGATTGGGCAGAGGGAACCATTCTTTCGTGGCGATTATCTTGTCATAATCTGTGTCTCTCTTCTGCTTCTCCCTGCCTGACTTCTGTTTCTGCGTTTCAGGACGAGCCCGTAGACCTCGTGGGCGTGCCCTCAGAGTATCATGATTTGAGAGCGGTTTTTAGTAGATCTCATGCTACCTCCCTGCCTCCTCACCGACCTTATGACTGCTCCATCGATTTATTGCCGGGGTCTAATCCCCCGCGGGGTCGCCTGTATGCCCTTTCTCTCCCCGAGAGGGAGGCTCTGGAGAGTTATATTTCGGAGGCCCTTAACGCAGGTACAATCGTTCCCTCTACCTCACCTGCCGGAGCGGGGTTCTTCTTTGTCAAAAAGAAGGACGGCTCGTTGCGCCCTTGTATAGACTATCGGGGTTTAAACGAGATAACTGTTAAGAATCGGTACCCTCTTCCGCTTATGTCCTCTGCTTTCGATTTACTCAGAGGAGCCACCGTTTTCACCAAGCTGGATCTCCGTAACGCCTACCATCTGCTGCGCATCAGGGAGGGGGATGAGTGGAAGACGGCTTTAAACACGCCTCTCGGGCATTTCGAGTACCGTGTGCTTCCTTTCGGTCTCGCTAACGCTCCCGCCGTGTTCCAGGCACTTATTAATGACGTGCTCCGGGACATGATTAACGTTTTTGTGTTTGTATACCTAGATGACATTTTTATTTTTTCCCCCAATCTGGAGACTCATGTTACGCAGGTTCGTCGGGTACTCCAACGCCTACTCGAGAATAAGCTTTTTGTCAAGGCGGAGAAGTGCGCGTTTCATGAATCTTCCATTCCTTTCCTGGGTTACATTGTTTCTAACACCGGAATTAGCATGGATTCCGCCAAGGTTCGAGCCGTTGCTGACTGGCCGGTGCCCGATTCTTGCTCTGCGCTTCAACGGTTTTTGGGTTTCTCCAACTTCTATAGACGGTTTATCCGCAATTTTAGTCAAGTAGCGGCCCCGTTAACCTCACTGACATCCACTAAGTCCCGTTTCGTCTGGACCAGGGCTGCCCAGAGTGCGTTCGAGGAGCTTAAAGATCGTTTTTCCTCCGCACCTATTCTAATCACACCTGACGCAGAGCGCCAGTTTATTGTCGAGGTAGATGCCTCCGATGTTGGCGTAGGAGCCATTCTCTCACAGCGTTCGTCTGACGATGGTAAGGTACACCCGTGCGCTTTTTTTTCACACCGCCTGACACCCTCTGAACGGAACTACGATGTTGGCAATCGTGAGTTACTCGCCATTCGTTTGGCGCTTGAGGAGTGGCGCCATTGGCTGGAGGGAGCCGCGGTCCCATTTGTAGTCTGGACAGACCACCGTAACCTTGAATATATCCGCACTGCTAAGCGCCTTAACGCCCGCCAGGCACGTTGGACCCTTTTTTTTGGGCAGTTTCATTTTTCCATCTCTTATCGCCCAGGGTCCAAGAATCAGAAACCTGACGCACTTTCCCGTCAGTTTGACTCTATGGCGTATGATCAGTCATCAGGATATATTCTTCCAGCTGAGATAGCAGTGGGAGCGTTATCGTGGGGCATAGAACGCCAGGTCACTGACGCGCTTCTATTAGAGGGGGGTCACCATCGTTGCCCATGCAATCTCCTATTTGTGGTAAAGAGTATTCGCCCCGCCGTACTTCGCTGGGGGCACAACTCCAGATTGGTGGCTCACCCAGGAGTGAGGCGCACCCTGGATGCCATTCGTCAGCGGTTTTGGTGGCCGTCGATGTCTCATGACGCTTGTGAGTTTGTCCTCGCCTGTTCCATCTGCGCCCAGGTTAAGTCTAGTAACACCCCTCCTGCCGGGTTGCTGCGTCCGCTCCCTATTCCATCCAGACCATGGTCCCATGTTGCCATGGATTTTATCACCGGACTCCCGGAGTCTCGGGGGAATACGACCATCCTCACGGTTATCGACCGTTTTTCCAAGGCTGCCCACTTTATTCCTCTACCCAAGTTGCCGTCCGCTCGCGAGACTGCTATTGCCGTTATCAATCATGTTTTCCGTATTCACGGCCTTCCCCAGGATGTAGTTTCGGATTGTGGCGTTCAATTTACTTCCCAATTCTGGAGGGAGTTCTGCCGGCAGATCGGTGCTACTCTCAGCCTCTCCTCTGGGTTTCATCCTCAGACCAATGGGCAAGCCGAACGCGCTAATCAGACCGTTGGTCGCCTCCTCAGAGTTCTAGTCCGCAACTGCCCGGCGTCCTGGTGCGACCAGTTACCATGGGCGGAGTACGCCCATAACGCTACCCCTTCGTCTGCCACGGGAGTATCCCCGTTTTGTGCATGCCTTGGTTATCAGCCCCCTCTCTTTTCTAATCAGGAGGTTGAGGCCAATGTTCCTTCGGTACAGAGTTTTATTCGACGAGCCCGACGTACCTGTTAGTGGAGAGGGAACTTAGGAAGTCAAGTAGTCGAACCCAACATTTCGCTAACCGCCGTCGATCTGCGGCGCCCCACTATATTTGTGGCCAAAAGGTCTGGCTTTCGACTCGAAACCTGCCCCTCCGCCTGCCCTCTCGCAAGTTGGCCCCCCGTTTTATCGGGCCTTTCTCGATCACCAAGGTGATTAACCCTTCCGCAGTACGGTTGCGCTTACCTGACTACCTCGCGCGCATCCACCCCGTATTTCATGTGTCATGCCCGCTGTTCGCTCTTCCACTCAGGTCCCTCCCGTCAGACCCCCTCCCCTGCTGGTTGATGGTGCCCCTGCGTACAGGGTCAAGAAGATCTTAGACAGCCGCAAACGGGGCAGGGGAAATCAGTACTTAGTGGATTGGGAGGGTTATGGTCCTGAGGAGAGGAGTTGGATCCCCTCCCGGGACATTCTGGATCGCTCTCTCATTGATGATTTTGTTTCGTCTCGCTGCTCGTCCTCGGTGAGCGCCTAGAGGCGCTCGTTAGGTGGGGGGTACTGTTAGGACTGTTTCTTTGTCTCATCAGCTCATTAAGCTTGTTTCCCTCTTCTCCTGCTGTTACCTGTCTGCGTCGCTCCCGCTAATTGATTACCAGCCGCGGCTGCTGTGACTAAGGGGTTTTAAGGACCTTGTGTGCCTTCTCTCTCCGTGAGTTATTAATCTTCATTCTCAGCGTGCTAGCGGATCGTGCTTCCTTCCCTTGTATCGTGTGTCGTCTCGTCTACCGTTCTCTTCTCTATCTGGATCTCTGTGTTCCTAACTCTGCCTAATCTACAGTGAGGATCTGCAGTGATTCGACCCAGACCGCCTCTGAGCGCCAGTCGTCCGTCAACGAGCCGGTGAGCTCACCTCTCTTTCTTGAGGATCCAGAGCCTGGTTCGTTCCCTGCTTGCGGGAGCGGGTCCCGAGTGACGTTTTCCTTTCATTCCCTCCGGAGAGGCGTACCTCTGTTCCAGTTTTTCCCTTTCGAAGAAGCCTGAGTTTATCCCTGTTCTATTGAACAGCAGTTTGGTTTCCCTCTTTAATAAAAGACTTTAAGTTTATTCCCTTGCTTTTGGGTCCTTCCTCAAACTGTTCGTAACAGTAGCATAAAGTGCACTTTTAAACAGCATTTCCTTGCCCCACTTATTTCATTACATTTTTTACATACCCTTTATCATCTACTTTTTTCCACACCAAAGCTCAATGAAGGGACGCACATTCAGGCTCAATCATGTGAATTTAAAAAAATAAGTGGAATAAAATAAATGGATGTTTACAATAAACAATAAAACCCTCATTGGGGTGAAGTGTAATGGGCTCCACACTATTATTTTCTTATTCGGGGATCATCATTGTTTACTTTCATTGGTTTCACTTTCAAACAAACTACTCAAAATGTGCACAAAACAAACAGTTTTTCGTTTTCTCTTACAACAGAAGAAGACTACAGAAACCTGCTGTGTATGCAGTCTCTTCCAAATAAAATGCAATGCTTAGATTTTACAGTTTTCTTACAAATGTTGATAACTTCAGTAAAGTTTGCAGCAGACGTAAAAATTAGTTTTTCCTGACTCAAAAACTTGGGTATAAGCAGTAGTAACAAATATATGGGCCCTTTTTGTTTTCTGTGTATTGTAGTCAACAAGTTACAGAACGTTTTGAGCAGAAATAATCTTTCTTCTATGATTGCAGAAATGAAAAAGAGAGAGGAGACCAACCCCCAAAACACTCCTGCATAAAAGAACCAAAGGATTCTCTCGAAAAATACGCTGATAAACTCAGAATCCGCTCATGCTTTACTGGTTTCTTGCTAGTTCTTTTACACTTTTAAGTAAATTAAAAAAAAATGTTTTTCATGTTTTTATCTAGAAATTTGATAAAATACTCAATAGCTTTGGTCCAAAACACTGCAATCGCAGAATTTTTGTATAAAAAAATTCACCTGCTGATTCTGCTACAAAATTTAATCAAATTTTGAGATATAATTTTTTTGTTAGTTGAGCTGATTTTGATGTAAATAGAGAAATGTTTTTGCTGTTGGCTCTTCACAGACGCTCCCCTTTTGAATTATTTCTGCTCAAACAGCTTTGTAGCTCCCTGACTATGTTATACAGATTACAAAGAGCAAAATGTTCATTATTAGCGCTTATACCTCAAGAAAAAAGTGAATCTGTGGATAACTTTACTCTATATGATTAAATTTTGTTACCTAGAAACAATCATAAAACAATTGTCACATTAAAGCTTGTTAAACATTTCTAAAAAAAAAAAAAAAACAATGTGGAACAAAACACTTATAAATGCATTACCCATTAGATGCCAACAAGATGTTTGAATTTCTTACAACTCAAAATTTTTTACACATATTTTCAGACAAGAAGATTTCAGATAACAAATTCAGCAGGAAGCTAATCGGGACAACAACTATTAAGAAACAATCTCCAGCAATGCGAAATTGGACCTGATGTATCTGCAGTTTGTCGCTTGACCACTTGAGGCTTTTTTATTTTGTTAAGTTATATTAGATTTAATGTTTTTCATAAAAAAGGGCTGAGCAATTCCAGTGATACTTCAGTGAAATTTCGTTTTAGTCATTCCCAATAAATCAAATTGCCTTTTTAGTCCAATGTTCAGGGAGACAGTAGCTGATTCACTCTGAGCTTCGTTTGAGTTCTATTGAGACCAACACCCAGACAAAACCGAAAAGCATCAAGACCAAGACACAGCTGAGACCGAAGAGCAATGAGACAAAGACCCAGCTGAGACCGAAGCGCATCGAGACAAAGACCCAGCTGAGAGCGAAGAGCATCAAGACCCACACAAGACCGAAGAGCATCGAGACCAAGACACAGCTGAGACCGAAGAGCATCGAGACAAAGACCCAGCTGAGAGCGAAGAGCATCAAGACCCACACAAGACCAAAGAGCATCGAGACCAAGACACAGCTGAGACCGAAGAGCATCGAGACCAAGACCCAGCTGAGACCGAAGAGCATCAAGACCAAGACCCAGCTGAGACTGAAGAGCATCAAGACCCAGACAAGACAGAAGAGCATTAAGACCAAGACCCAGCTGGGACCGAAGAGCATCAAGACCAAGACCCAGCTGAGACTGAAGAGCATCAAGACCCAGGCAAGACAGAAGAGCATTAAGACCAAGACCCAGCTGAGACCGAAGAGCATCAAGACCAAGACCCAGCTGAGACTGAGGAGCATCAAGACCCAGACAAGACAGAAGAGCATTAAGACCAAGACCCAGCTGAGACCGAAGAGCATCAAGACAAAGGCAAGACCATGGCATGCTAAGCTGAGACAAAGTCCAGACGGAGCACAAAATTTACTTTTCTTTATTGCAAATTACATTTATACTCCAGGCCTACTTTTACTGAACTCAATACTCCCTAAATTAAGTGCTTAATTAACACATAACTTGGTAGCTATAAACGTCAAATGCTCTGTGGCTTCATCTGACAGTTTTATTTATCCGACAGATTTATTTATATATGTTAAATACTAGTTAAACCATAATGGAGACTAATATGTAGTTCCCCTTTCTAATAACAATATTTTAACATTTCAACGAACGTAAAATAATTAACTTCATAACTCTAATAGTTTTGAAGCCAGGGCTACACATTATGACATGCTAGCAACTAATTATCATGGTGGTTATGTAAGCAACATGCTATTGGCTAAAACACAGAGCCAAAATTAAGCCAAAACTGTGAAACTAAAAGACTATTAGTCTATTTATAAAGAGTAGATGGATATAGCTCTACATTTCTCTCTGGAATGTGCTAACAAACATGACTAATGAGTCGGTGCAGGTTAGCTTAGCCCGGGAGCAGCTGCTCGAGCACTGGTCGATTGATTTCTGGAGCACAGATGGGTCAGAGGCTCTTCAGCTAATGGATCAAGCAGAGATGAGAGCTGCTCTGCCTCAAACTGCCCGTGTAAACACTGGGAGGGGCACACGGGTTCACTGTGCCTCCACTCTTTCCTTTCCTCGTCCTTTCGACTTCCCATCATTCCCAACAATACGCTGATGTTAAATGTTTTAGTTCCTTCTTTAACCAAAGCTTTAGAAACTATGGGTCAGTGTTTTGTTGCTGTGAGAATGACTACCGAATGAAAACTCAGACTATAATATGTTTAAACCAGTTTCTACACAGTACAATCTTGAGATTTAAATTGACTCTGATCTGAGTCTATTAGGTATTTCTCTTTATAGAGTTAAATTAACACTGAGCCTATCAACTTGTAATAAGTTTAATAGGTTGAGTAACATACGTGTGACATGTAACAGTACAATATTTTGCAGAAGAATTTGCTGTTTAGATTGTGACAGAGTGCCCCGTAGATCTTGGTGAATTAGAAGTCAGCATAAACAATGATTTCAAAGAAAAGTACCTATATCGTATAATTGGGAGTCAAATATTAGTGAAACCTTTACAGAGACTAGTGTACAGTTCACTTACAATAGTGTCACGTAAAAAAACTATATTGTGTTATCTGGAGATAGCATTTCTTAAACAATGTAAGGAAACTAGCTATTTATTTGGGTGTTAAACACTAGTGAAACCATCATGGAGGCTAGTGTATAATTACCCCTCACAATGACACCACGTTAAAATTCAGAAGAAGGTTAAAATGATTAAAGGCTCAAATAGTTTTGTTAAAGGTCTAACCATGTAAATATGTAAGTTGCATGCTCTTGTGATATATGATACACTATAGGTTATATTAGGATCAAACTGTAAAACTAAAAATGTAATTGTCTAAGAGTAGATGAATATAGCCAAATTAGAACACATTTTGCAAGAATGCGTTACTATTTTAATTATACATTATTTTCTGACAATTAGAATTCTGTAATAAGATAAAAACTATTTCAAAGGGAATTGTATCCGTATAGAAAAGTCAGGGTGAGGGTTTTCAAACCTCAAACAGTTTTTTCTAATTAGCATCAGAACAGCAAATTGAGTATTTGGTATTACTTGTTCTTCTATTTCCAAACACAGCAGTTCTGATTTTCCATAAGTCGTTAATCTCCCTTAAATTGCATCAAATCATGTGTATGTAGGGCACTTTTGGTTATTGAGGTCTTCGTACAGGCATGGCACAAACCCCTCACGCACTAAATGTGATCAAAGCTGAATTCTGGAAACTTTTCAAGGTCTCACAGTGGAAAGGAACAGATGCGCACACTCACTATGTGTAAGAAATGTGATACAAATTCTCCCTCAAATTGTTCTTCTTCAGTGCAGCCTTTCAAAACACTAATATCACACCCTTGAAAGCAAGCAGGAAGTGCTACCTCATTGGGCTCACAGTTCAAACAAAGCAAGAGGGTCAACCAAAACCTGGGTCTCACTCTACCCGGGGATCAGCAGGGTGTTTTAACACCTCTGCAGGGGGATTAACTTCTCATACACCACCCGAGCAAATAAATGGTCAGATCAGAGTTTTTCCTTCTTACACTCCACGAGGATCACAGCTGCCCTGAGGGAAGCAGGGAAATCTCCCCCTCTTAATACTCTCATGCTGTCTTTTTCTTTGCTGTGACACTTCTTGCCATTAATGAGAGTCAGAACCAAGTCTACAAGCACCAGCTTACATGCTAAGTCACTAAGCTGCAAATTTGAGACAAAGTACAAATTGGCAACCAACTCTAGCAAGTCTGTATGTGTATCAGCATGAATTTAAATGTGTACTTTTGTTAAATATATAATTATAAAAACTAAAATAAAAAATTACACTGCGGTCGGGGCAGAACGTGTCATAAATGAATGCATCAATTGATGTGTACGCATAGTTCTGTGTTTCATTTATGAAATCATGGATGAACTATACATAATTTAATACATTAACTAAGCTGGTCACTAATCAATAATGATTTATTACTCTTGATCATGATAGTTTCAAAATCCACTAAAACATCTTTAAAATCTCCAGTGAACAAAGCGACACTTACATATTCCTAAATGAATGCACAAAAAGCTATTTTTGTATGCATGTCTTGTGCAACTTACTTGCAAACAGAAATTCTTATCATATTATTTATAACTAAGACCTAAACGTAAGCTTCCTTGTAATGAGCAGAAGACTGCAGTACATCTGAGTTACTTTCAGTCAAAAAAATGTATAAAAAGAACATCTGACTGCTCATGTTTCCTTTTATCTTGTTAACAACTTCTCATTTATCAGTATATTTGAAATGACCCTGTCATCACTTTAATTGAGGGACCACAAACATGAGGAACCAACGAGAGGTTAATGCTTAGTTAATGATGAATCCTGTTTGGATTGCTAAATGCCATTTGCTGGGTTTGGTTAATGAAGATTATGATGAAGAAAACATGCTAAATATCCTATATCATTTTTATAAGAAATAGCTCTTCCATTTTTTAAAACATTTCATTTAAAACCATTTTAAACAGACTTTCATGCACAAAAAATATATTTTTTGAAGCATACATTTTTCAGCTGTATTAGTTACTGTAGATTTCTAAAATAAATTATTAATGAATTCATGGTAATTTGTGTAACTTTATTACAAATTGTTACCTTTATATCGTGAGGGGTTCATTTAATTATTGCACCATCCTTTCATTTATTTATTAAATCGTAGTTATTTTTATCAAGCTGAATATATTTTGTATTATGAATTAAACTGTGTAAATTAAGGATCGTGATTAGAGTGTCATCAGTTGTTGATCTCTTTCCTCCCACGTGGACCAACAGAGAACAAACTGGTGGTTTTCTATTTGAAGAATCATATTTATCTCATAACAAACATATTGGGAGCAACTCAAGAAGCCACCACAGTGCCTCATGGGAAACTCTACCTCGCTTGAGGGTCAAGGGACTGGAATGCATAAATGCTATGTTGCAGAGCCAGAGAGCCATCTTCAGCTTGGGTCCCAGGCCGTTAGGATGTTGTTGGGGAGTTAAAAGATTCAGAATTCTGTAAAATGTATTTTTCACAAATGTGTAAGTAACAAATAATTGCATTGGATGCCCTTGTCTGAAGTTTCTATTCCAATTCTGTGTTTGTAGATCTTCAGTATGTCAATGTATTTAATTTTTTTTTACCTTTGGTGTTTACTAAAAAACATTTTTTTACACTTCTTTTTCATCGACTAACTGGCCGATGAAATTAGTCTTTTTCATCGACTAATCACCTTTTTCGCCCGTCACTCCTATTGGATACTGTTTCTTTAAGAGGTCAACGCTTCATGATTTGTTTGACTCAGAATCATTTGTTGAGCGATTCATTGATTCATTCTGAGAAAGTCGAAACTTATGCGGGTTAGCTAGAAATGTGAGGCTAAAAATAACATTACGAAGCATCTATCTTCATTCAACTTTAAAAATGTCCTGTTCATGCGTGGTAAGCATGTTTAATTTTCTTTGAATGTGATAACATTTGTGTTTGTTAGATTTATGGAGATCGTATTTTTTTGTGGTAAATTAGTGCTTAAGATACACACTTAGTTACTAACTGGATTTAAATTCATGCTTTAGTTTGAGTATCAAGCTGAGGGTTCTGAAACATGCTATTGATTTATTTATGTTTAGAATGCTTTTATGTGTATAAAGTGTTAAGTATTGATTGGTAATTTCAATGTTCTGTAAGTTTTTAGTTTCACCCCACGCAGGCATCCAGGAATAACGGAAAATAAACAACAAAAAACAACAACCACGTTTATGGTATCTTTATTTAATAACAACTTCTAATAGTGTTTGTTCAGTAAAGGCAAACCTAGTTTTAAGATTGTCCTTCAGACATATTTTTTAGCATCATATTTAAAATGTAAGATTTACTAGCACTGCAGCATTAATGAGTGCCAAGTCACCAAACTGTGAACTGGCTCAAATTGACATGTAACTCCAGCAAAACTGTAAATGTATTTGCATAAATATGTGTGCACTTTTTAGAGATAGTTGAAAATGGAAAAGAAAAGTGATGTCATTCCTTACTTATTCAAGCTCAGCATATGAATATCACATAGACAATCACATTCTTTGCTCCCTCACACTCCTAATAGTGTTTGTTCAGTAAATGCGATCTAGATTGACATTTTAACATCTTTTTTTAGCATCATAGCTGAAATCTAACATTTACTAGCACAACTTCTGCACTCAATCTGCATGCGATGAATCCAAGCGTGATGTTGAAAGGTGCATGTGAGTTATGCATTTTTAACGTTCCCCGTCAGCCATAGCGGCATCTCTCGAGGGAGAATTTAATTAGCCGGAAACGACAGCAATAGAGTCACTGAGGCCTCTGCAAGAGATTTTGATCTTTATTTCTTCATCTGCAATCAAAAAGCATCTTGGAGTTCTGACAGAAATGTCAAACCAAGCACAGCTATGATATGCAAATAATGTATACATACTCCTCACCTATCTCAGAGCAGTTATCTATTGTTTATCATCGTTTCCATGAAATATGTTCGCCGCTGGCTGACTGAGACATTCCCCTAGGTGTCAGTTATTTAAGCCATTTTGTTGAAGGCACTCCCTCAATGGGTCTTATTATAATTAGAGGCTCATGAAATCCCAGATCCAATCAGCCCAAGTGTTTCCTGTTTCTTCTGCATTAATAACAGAAGAGCGCACTAACAAGCTAAGCGCTAACAGCCAGCGTGCTTTAGGTTTATTACAGATTAAAGCTGAAATCACTCAGGCTGGATTGCTGCATTGCTTGACTGTGAACATATTAACATGATTATTTGCTTGTGTGCAGATTGCATCAATCAAGGCATTGAAAGGTCAAGTATATGTGCAACAATCACTTTTAAACTTGATTCGGTGACCTTTATCATTGAGACTTTAAGGACTGATTAGCATTTTATATAGAAGAGCTAACAGGTTGATGGAGCCTTAACTGATTTTATTATATATATTTTAAAATAAACATTTGCAAGATTTCTTTATCTAAAACATTTTGCATTACAAGGAAGGAACATGTTTTAAAGTCTTTGTTATATACAGTAAAAGTAAAGTAATATATAGACACTTTGAGCATCATGTCACCCATAGGTTTCAGTACAAAGCCAAATGGGGCTTGGAGCTTGTATAAATAAGCTACTTCCTTCTTGACAAAGCAGCACTACCAGAGAGTCAAAAATGGACAAAAAAGATGCAATATGGTGAATCAGAAATAGCAAGTATGAAACTATGTAAAAAGTATACTTTTTTTCATTGGGTGTCAATGAGAATCTGCTCACTTCTTAAGAAAGTGAGAAGCACCGGGAAAGAAAGTGGCATATTTACAATCTTGCGCTAAATGGCGCACAAGTGGAATGAAAATGAAATGAATGAAAACACGTAGGTGGTTTTTCAAATTGAACAAAAATATAATAATTTTTTTAGTTGAGTGGATTGCATCAAATCAAAGTGTTGAAAGGTTGACTATTTGTGCAACAATCTCTTTCAAACTTGAGTCTGTGACCCTTATCATTGTGATTTTAAGGACTGATTAGCATTTTATTTAGAAGAGCTTACAGGTTGATGGAGGCTTAACTCAATTCCTTTTCAAGAGGACTTCAGAGAACTAATAGAAGTTTCACTATAGCAAATAACACCTGACTCTTTGAAAGACAGCAAGAACGCACGCTAATGGTGCACCATGTTCACATTAAGCTTTGACAGTGTAAATGCCGCTAATGATGCCTTTTGGCAGATGTGTGCATTAAACCATGTTGGTTTTAAGAGACTAAACAATATCCAAATCTTGCAAACGCCTACTGAAAAAAGCTACTTTTACAGTGTGTGTGTGTGGGGGGGGGGGGGGGGGGTATATAGAGTGATGTATAGAGTAGATTCAGACCCACGCACACACTAAACGACTCCCACACACAGAACTGAGCTTGTGGTAGGTCTGTGCTAAAGATACAGCAGCTGCTACAACATAATCTCGACCACAGTGTGCCTGAGCGTGCTAGGACTGCAAACCCCACTGCTCTCCTGTCTACTGTAACTGTAATGATTGCTAATCCATTTAAGCCTTTTATCTTTGCAGCTCTGAGGAGAGTGCACGAGGAAGGACAAGGCAAGCTGTCCGCTCAAGCTTTAAGCCTGTTTAATTCACAAAAATGTGCTGTGGTCAACCACCCAGGTTTTGCTAAATACACTCGATTGTACATGCATGCTGGGTTCAAAAGATGATGTTAAAATGAAGAATACACCATGTCAATAACAGTTTCAGGCATGTCTGACAAATGGGAGTTTTGCAGCTTAAGTAAATTATACGCAGAGCTGAGATTGCTATTAATAAGTGTGCGACACGTTTTTTATTATTTACTGGGAATAATCCTCAGGATCATGAAGTGAAAAACCAAAGTCCCAAGATTATTGGACATGTACGAGCTGATGCAAACCCTAAAATATTTCGAACTGTTTCAAATGATTATAAAAATTTTTTTGGAGTCAGCTTGGGTGAAATCTGCCATTTCATATGTCATAAAAATATTAATAATATTATATAATTGTAATGCTTGCAATTAACTCATGCCATATGGTTTAAACTAGACCTTTCGGACATTTCTTGCATGTTTTAGTATTGTTCTCTCATCAAAAACATACCTCAAGTCGTATTCAGATTCGTTCATGCCTGTTTGTGGAATTCTATTTTCTTTTTCTGGGAGCTCAAAATGCCTCAATGTCTGTAACCACATCCATTGATGGCCAATGCATCGCCCACTAACCAATCAGATAATGTGCTAATGCAGCTAATCTCAACATCTGTTCTGACTGACCTGGAAGTGAACCATAACAGAACCGCGTCTCATAAACAATGAAAAAATGTTCGATAATCCAGACTAACCGTCGAATGGCTTCTCTGAGGGGTGCAAATAGCGAGCTGGTATTAAAACAGATGCAGCGATTCTCCTTGCCATTGGTTGCCACTCATGGGTATTGATTAGTCGTTCTTGAAAAGAATGAATCTGACTCTTTGGAAATAACTCTTTACTAAGTGAATCATTTCCTTTGTTGAGAGCAGATAACACTTATAATAATCAGAATACATCGATAAGTATGTTTATTAGTGTATTTTGCTCTATTTTTGTGTCTTTGTCATAAAGGTTTGCAATTAAATAAGATTTTTTTCTGATGTACAATAAACAAATGAATCGTTCTAATGAGTCATTCTTTTTAGAAAACAAGGGTCAAAAGAACAAATCACCAAGTTGAACAAAACTTCCCATCAAGGGACAAGTCTTTATGGTCGCACACCAGCAATACAAGCTTCTGAATGTTTATTATCTCATAATTCCTGGTCTCATCCTCTGCTGTTCATCTCGTAGTCCTTTGGTGTTGTTTTCTGTCATGAGATTGAAGCGGGAGTGTGTATTGAGCTCCATATGGCGGCTCTGTCATGTCCAATTCTCATCATCAAAATAGTAGCTTTCATTGGTAGTTCTTTTGCAAAAACCCATTGAGCTGAACTCTTGTTCAATGGCACGAATCGCTCGGACAGATGTGTGTTATGTGCCGTTGAAGACCTTGCTTCCCAATCAAGGTATGTTCACACATGTAACTTCAGACTGAATATTCAGATAGATGTATTTTGACCTTAAAAGTGTTTTTTTTTTTTCATACCAAAGATGAATGCGTTCCTCAAAAATTAGTAAAACATTTTTTTCCAACAAGAAAAAGCCAGCAGAGAGTTTCATTTGGGATGTAAACTCCAAAGAACCAACATTTGTGCTTATTCAGGATGTACATCTCACCACTGAACTCTTTACCATCCACCCATAGATTAGCAGCAGAGGTTCCTACATGCATGATTGAATTACATAGCTGGTCCTCTTGCTCTTGGCTCATGGGTCACGGGATGTGACATCACAGCGAATTTACATATTAAACAACACGCCCCTAAAACCGCATGAATCGTTGACGCCCAAAAAAATGTTTTCGCTCACATGATTTGTTATATTTTTATGTATTCTTTCTGTAAATGTTAGTCACTTTAAGCCCTGTGTTGCCCATGGAGAATAATCAATAGTAGGCTAGCAGAATCGAATACACCAACAAAAAACTATGCAAATCAAAATCAATGGTCCACCAGCAAGAAATCTCTAGGCCTCCAATTAAAACAAGACACTGCACTCAACTGCATTAATACACTGACAAGATCCTTCTGGGGACACGCAACATTATAAAGCACTCTGCTGCTTGCTGGCAAGAGAAGCATCATGCTTATTAGTAGTGATATATATTTTTCAGGAATGTGTAAAATAACATTGTGCTTGTTCTGAACATTAGCTGTTTGGCAACAATTTGAATCAAATTTTTTTAAATATATGTATATACACAATTGCAATACACATATCTACACAATAAAAGGAGTACTAATAAATGTGTTAGTATTTAATATTATTTATTTTAAAATAGTAGCATATTAAATAGTTTTCCGTAGATCCAAATGTGGCTCAGGGGCTGAAGAATTTCTGAAAAATTTGATGAGCTTTAACACTCTCGATGCTGCTTTTATAATTATAATTGAATGAAAAAAGAACATGGAAAGTGAAAGGTGAGGTAAGGAAGGGGGGATAGGGCAAGAAAAAGGAAAGGAATAAAGGAAGGGAAACGAAGATGAAGTGGTAAGGAAAGGAAAGAGGGTTAAAGAATATGATAACGGGAAAGGAAGGGGTAAGGGAAGTGTGGGGTAGGGTAGGGGAACTGCAAGAAAGGAGAAAGAAAAGTTATGGGAAGAAGGGAAAGGAAAATGGACGGAAAGAGAGAAAGAACGGAGAAAGAAAGAAGGGAAATGAAAAGCAAGATAATAGGGGCCAGAGAAAGGGAAAAGGGAGGGGGAGAAAAAGAGGGAGGGGGAAGACGGAAAGGGAAAATGGAACGAAGATGAGGGAAGGAAAATGGGAGGGCAAAAGCGAAAGAAAAGGGGATGGAAAAGGAAATGAAAAAGAGGCAAAAAAGGTAAGGGAAAGGAATAAAGGAAGAGAAAGAGAAATTCAAGGTTTTCTGTAGACATTGGTTTACTCTTTTCATTACAAATTTGACATTTGATTAAATGCAATGACACAAAAACTTACATTTTTACCCCTATGGATTAAATGAGTTGCTATGGTAACTACATTGAAAGCTCCCACTAAGTGGCCACCATCATGCAACCTGCCAAGTGTGCATTTTCATGTCAGACATTTCCAGTGTTTCACTCACATACTAAAAGCCTTTCTCCAGCGCAGGAACCTAGAGTCAATCAACATTATGTGATATGGGTGTGCTTGGCTAGCATAATTAAAGACTTAAATACCCTCACTATATAAATTAAGGTTTCAAATATAATTGTATCCCTAGGCTTGTGAAACCAAGTACATGCAGTGAGCATACAGTCTAAATATGTTCATAACAGATCATGTGCAGTTCTGAATACTGCCCATGTTTTTGGGGAGTTTAGGATTGGGATTTTAGTATACAGTGACTTGGTTATTTGAGTGCATGCTTGTTTTTTATATAAGGATGTGTACAGTATGAGTAGGCCTGTGAGTGTTTGTTCCAGCTGCAGAGGCGAGATGTGCAAGTAATTGCTGTAAGTGTTGGGCAGCCGGTGTGGAGGAGGCGTCTACAGACTCTCTTTCTCTCTCACTTCTTTCTCTTTCCTCACTTTAAACTCTTTAACACCCCATCTCACGAGCGCACTCACAAAACTCTGAGACACAGACTCTGACAGCATCTCCTCAGCTCGGAAATGCAAGTGAATTTTATTCTCACCCATCACATTTAACCTCCTGAGATGTTAGCGGCTCTGCTAATGGAGCCCTGAGACACCTGCAGACTGGCTTGGCATTGTAAAAACTGTTGTGTGCTGTGCTATTATTCATAAGCTCAGTTTGTCAGACATTTAAAGCAGAGAAGCTGGCCGCTCAGGAGCTTCACCAGGGCAGGAGGAGCTGAAAGCCTTGCTACTCCCTCCATTAATCATCATTAACTCCGAGCTGCCACGCTAACACTTTTAGCATCTGGCCAGAGATGGAGGAAGACACAACAGGGTTACTTACCGCAAAAGTGGAAGATGCACTACATATGAACTCATTAAATCTGACCTGTAATACATTTACAAAGCATTCTAATCACAATTCAGCAATATTCAAACAGTGCTAGCAATGTAATGCATCAACTTGAGTCTGTAGATAATAATCATGCTGGAGCTGTGTAGTGATTTTTAAAAACTCCACCCTACTAGATGTTAAATTAAATTTAAAGGTACTAGCAACAGTCTCACTTCTAGTTGCGCATTATTTGTTTGTTGGTTAATTATTTCATGCTTAAACACTGGATTAGTAACAAGCTCAAGTGAAAACACCTGGTAACTGTCCAATTATAAAATAAGCTGCTTCCAAACGTATGTTAAAATAATGCAAGTTTATATAAGATATTTAAAAGGAGCCCTCAGGTCCCAATTAAATTCAAGTTAATTTGGTTCTTTATGGTGTATATGTAAAGTTTGTAACAATTTAAGTTTACTGAGCTTTGCTCAAAAACAGTCTGGTGCAAAATGGCTTGAGCAGACAAACACATGTTTTGGTAGATCTGCCGGTGCATTTCGTCTATAAACAAGGTTTGTTTGATGGAGTACATGAACAGAGTTGTGTACTTCTTTATATCCCAAAACATTGCAGACATTTTAAGCCAGTGCTACTCGAGAGCAAAATGGAGGTTGATTGTGATTACAACCAGAGAAGTGTGATGCGAAGAGGCTGGGTTTATGGCAATTGATGGGAGGGTCTTAACGTAGTTTATGTGATTTACTGTAAATTTCACACAGGCTCGTTCTGAGGGAATACATTATATATTTTTTGTAATTAAAAGAAACCCCCTGGTGTTTTTTTTATCATTTTAGAGGGCATTTCCACTGACAATGAGCCACACATCTGTAAAAACAGCTGGAAAGTTTTGATTTTCATCTGAGGTCCCCTTTAAAAACAACCTACAATGACCAGAGTACTATACATTAAAATGAAGCATAATACCGATCCGTTAATAACACGAAATAAAACATACCACAAAACTATAAAACGGAATATAAATCTTTAAGAAACATCATAACAACTACTACTGTCAAGGATTTTAGAAGCCACAGAATAAAAAATGTGCCTTAAAAGCAAATAAAAAAATTGGCAGAGGAGGCAGACCAAACGCAAATCGGCAGGCTAGTCCAGAGTTTTGGACCAATGACAGGAAAAGCTCTATAATCATCGTTGTTTCAGCTGAGTCATATGCCCCTTCTTTGGCCCAAACCCTTATTAGCCCATCCCCTTTCATTTGAAAAAGCATGGGGAAGGGCTGACAATTGTATGAATTGGGACACAACAATGAAGCCGTAAAAAAATACATATAAACATGTCATACGTCCATGTTAATTTATTGAGACAAAAAAGTTACTTACACTTGTGACTTTTTTCTTTCACATTCTCAGTCATCTTGAAAGAACAATGCAGTTTCTGCATTGCGGGTTGCATGCTGGGAAATCCTTCTCAAGCCCTCGTTGTGTAAATTTGGGTCTGACCATGCTTCACCTGAAGTGGTTTGTATCACTTCACTAAAGCCCTAACCCTTAGTTCAAAAGAGAATTGGGACACCCCTACGCCTCACGTGAATGATAAAAATGTTGGAATGGTTCAGGTTTAAGGGACAGAAATGGAATGCAGCCTTAGTCTTGTTCTAGGAACATACAGAATGTAAGCATCTCCGGATTCAAGAGCCCTTGCCTTGGATGGGCGATAGAGCCGCTCTGAAAGGTACTGCTGAGTTTGGTTTTAGAAAGATAACATGATTTTAATCTCAAATCTCTATTTAACAGGTAGCCAGTGTCAAAAAAATCAGAACTGGAGTGATGTGTTCACTTTTAAGTTTACCCTCATCCCTTTTCTCATCCAACTTTTTGTAAAAACTTTCCGTATACATCTCTTTTGAACCAATAAAGTTTACAATCTAATCTAAATTCTTAGGTACACACATAACCAACAACTCCAAATGCAAATGCAGGTTGACTATAACTTATTCTCAATTAATTCAACATTCTTCTTCAGTTCTTCAGCCATTGTAAAGTATATTTAGACGTGATCTAGATGATTTTACATACATTCCCATCCATAGAATCAAAATTCACCCCAGCCAATAAAAATCACTTCTGATCCCTCTTATCCAAAACATCATCATGTATATATGCACTCTGGGAGGTGCTATAGCAGGGGGGCAAGAACAGGTGACGGAACGATGGCACAGTGGTAAAGGTGGTTGTCTTGTAACCCGAAGGTTGGTTGTTCGATTCCTGCCAGGTCCATTCTGCTGTTGTGGCTTTGGGGCAAGCAACTTCACCCGCGTTGTCCTGTATGGATGTGTGTGTGACTGGTGTTTGGTGGTGGGCAGGAGGGCGTAGTCGTAGAATGGCTGCCAAGTCCTGTTAGACTGCCCCAGGGCAGCTGAGGGATACAGAGGTAGCTTATCACCATCAGAGTGTGAAGGTGGGGTGAATGAATAAAGCTCTAAACATTGAAAAGCGGCTTTGAGCCGTAGAAAAGTGCTAAATAAATTAAACACGTTATTATTATTATTATTAACACAAAAGTTCAAGAACAGTTTCATTCCTTCTTCCATAAGTACAGTGAATCAGACTTAAATAAATATGCACCTTTATTTTATGTTTAATTTATATTATGAAATATGGTTGTTATATATGTTTGTGCTGTAAATGACAGAAATTTGAGATGCGAGATTTGTAACGGAACTAGTTTTCATCAACATGTTGTGTGGCATTAATTAATAAACCTGTAAGGCTCCTGCAGCAGCATTCTAAACTAACTAAACTCAGCTTTCAAGAGAGACAGACTTGAGAAACCACAACATGCATGGAGTTGCAGTAGTTCAGTTGCAGTATTTTTTCCTTTGGAACATCATTTTGATCATTGGGGTGGAGTTTTTTTCTTTGACTCTTGATCCATTTTTTATTTAAATCTGTGTCTTAAAATGCAAGAAATGTCTGGAGGAAATGAAGTGCTGTTGTTCTCATCTGGGGTTAACTTTAATGAAGAAGGAGGGCAGGGTGTAATCGTTCAGCAGTGAGTTGTGCGTTGTTGTGTGTGCCGGGCCCTCAGGGATCCTCATCTGCAATGAAGCCTTCGTGTGAAAATATAGGTCTCACTTCAGTTCAGGCCGAATGAGGCCACATTTCAAACCCGCCAACCCAGTTTTCTCAGCATCCGTTCATATTCCTCAGAACAACAAAAACTAAACCACAAAGCCCCACGGACACACTTCCTGAAAATAGGAGCTCATGCAGGTGCAGGAGAGAACAAAAATCTCTAGACGAGGAATATTTCAGATTTCAAATGGATGTGCTTGGACAGACGGAATGAAGAGAGACACATTGCATTATTGTAAGGCAAATAGATTGTCAAACTAAACTTAGAGTCAAAATAGGTCTAAAATATTGCTGTTAAAGATACAAATAGAAAGTTATTTTTCGTTTTATTTTGTTTGTGGAGCATTTGATCAAATAGCTGCCCTGCACAATGAGTTATTTTCAGAAAAAAAGACAGATTAAGGAAATCATAACTATAATGTGTCTTAATTAATAAAAGTGTGTTTAAGCTATTATAAATATAATTTAACAATTTAATAAAAGCATCATATTTCAGAAATGTTACACATTGCAACAAATAAAATTGACATTTTTAACAAATAACACAAAAAAGTAAACATGAAATAAATCTATTACATTTTTGTTTAAGTTCTAAGCTCATGTTTTGTTTTTGTTAAACAAAAATTATTTTTTTTGTTTAGGCTTTAACAAATAAACTAGAATTTGTAACAAATAAAACTGCAAAAATATAAATGTGTATACCATTTGCAAATAAACAAAAACATAAACTTAAACTTAAAAACATAAGCAAAAACAATAAACTTACATGCGAACATGTCTTTTCTTCCCTATGAAAAGAATAGCTAGAATAGAATGCCTTTATTGTCACTATACACATATACAATTTGCATTATAAGCATGTACAATGAGATTAAGAGAATTTCCAGGTTACTCTTTCACCCTAAATGCTCTCTCCCTTTGCTTTATCCATCAGTGAAAAAGCAAAAAAAAAAAATTATATATATAAACAAAAGGGAAGCTCTTTCAATCACGTCCATCCTTTAAAAAAAAAACAACATTTTTTTTTTAAATGTTTATAACTGCGGCTGAGAATCCTTACAGTCAACAAGAGAAATCTGCTGAAACTCATCGTTCTAGGGTTTTGATCTTTTTCAATATTTCATCATTAAACGCTGGATTAATCTCTCACAGAGGCTGCTTCCAATAAACAGAATAAAAAGAACACATCACCGGTTTCTGAGAAATAAACTCCTTCAGCATGTCAAATAATCAGGGAGCAATAAAAAGAAGAGCTGTGGCCATTTTGCAGCTCAATGGGTCACTGATACTAAATCGATTACAGAAATCATCCAATTTCTCACCTCACTAGGGGTCACACAATGGTCATCCTAGACTGTTTACCAAGAACCAATTTATAAACATTCAAATAAAGCAACACACGACGATAAACAAGGAAAAAAATGTCTTAATTATCATGGTCTTTTAAATGTTTACCAGTCATTTATAACAATTGTAAGTGTATGGTGTTCGATGCAGAGTACAGAGGTCAAATACCTTTCACAACCCTTTAAAATCCAAAAGTGTCTAATGGAGCTTCCAGAGCTGCCACTAAACATACGTTTACTGTACCTTCAACCTGAGATAATGGCACTCTTACTTAGCTGGAGTTTATAACAGAAACTGAGTACTGAGGTAGGTTTCATGAGCTTCGACCTTTCTTTGCAATGCTCATGAAAGACTTGGTTTAATGCAGACGGACAGATTTCAGTGTGACAGATGTACTGCGCTGTGCATTAGATGACTAATCTGGGACTTTGGTAGGAAATGGTGTCACTTACTTATTTTTCTGCGACTCCAGTGCCGGTGAGCTGACAGAGGATACTCTTATTATAGTGCTAATATTGCTCTCACTTTACGTAGACGATCTGAACAAACCAGCAAAAGATAAGCTGCTGGTTAGTTAAAGCATGCCCTTGGTTTCATACCAATTGATTTAAACAGGCTTATGAAAAAACAAGCTACAGTATATAATACAACCGCAAACAAAGCACAGATCAACCACATATATATGTATAAATGTAATTAAATATATAAAATTTGTAATAATAAAATATTTGATTTCAACTTTTTGTAGTCTCTGTGCTGGGAAATGTAGTCCCTGCTCCGCTGGGACTACTGAGCAGATACAGGTAAGCCTTGCTAGACAAAATATGCACTTTAAACAAATAGTGCACCTATTGGAAGGGGTATAAATTATGTTCAAAGATAGTTAGGAAAAAATAACAAAATGTGCTGAATGAAGGTGTGTATAAACAGAAATGTCATCTGAATGACTGAACCAAAAAGACTATTAAACAGCTCCAGCTCGTTCAGAATGCAGCGGCTCGAATTCTAACCAAAACTAGAAAGTCAGAACATATTTCTCCAGTTCTGAAGTCTCTACACTGTCTGCTGGTCTCCTTCAGAATAGATTTTAAACTTCTGCTGCTCGTATATAAGTTCAAACATAACTTAGCACCTAAATACCTAACAGAGATGATCAGTGAATACACACCAAACAGAGAGCCGAGATCCCTCAGTTTAAATAAATTAGATCTACCCCAGGTAAATTCCAAACAAGGTAAATACTCCTTTAGTTCCCCTGCGGCCCATAGATGAACCGGCTTCAGAGGAGATCTAGGGTGCCAACACTTTAGTCACATTTGAAACCAGGCTAAGACTCACCTGTTTAGTTGCGCTTTTTTCGGCTGAGCACCAACGTCTGAACAACTATTTTACCCCTCCACGTCAACATCCTAATCTGTTTTAATCTATGTTTTTACATTTTCACTTTTTAATCACTATCATTTTATATGTCTTTTTTATGCTTGATTTTATTAAATGTACTGTACATTGTTTCAAATGTAAAGCACTTTGAATTACACTGTGTACGAAATGTGCTATACAAATATACAAACTTGCCTTGCCTTGAACGAGACCACTTCTGAATGTAAAAATATAAACTGTGATAGAAAGTTTATCTTATGCCCATTTAAGTTTATTCTTCTGCAGTTATTTGCACGTAACAGCCTTGGCTTTTTTTTCGTCCACCAGGACTGCTTGAAGTAACGTTAGATACATTATTTAACATAAATGCTCACATCGCTTTGCTTGTTGTGCTAAAATGTAAACCATTTAGAATTTCTTAAAAGGGCTATAATTCCAGCATTAACACAATAAAAGCGAGTTAGTTGGGTAACTCAGTAGTGCAGTGGTTAGCATTTAGATTTTCAGTTCACAGTACATTGTTAGCAGCTCGCTCAGGTTTAAACTTAATTAAACATCCTAAAACAAATTCAGGTTTTTTTTTATTGGAGAAGCTATTGAAAGCATATGGTGAAAAAGAATTGATAAAATATTTTTGTGTTTATATGTTGATTTTTAAATACATTTCAAAATATAACAGTTTTTGCCTCTTAAATCTACAAAAAAGGCAAAATATTTCATGTGCGTTTTTCATTTGAGCAGATGATATTTTAAGAAATTTGAAGGTCATTAAAGTATACTTTTGTTTTCTTGATTCTTAAATATACATTCGATGATTCAAACTTAGAGTGCTGCTGAAATATTCGACAAGCTTTGCAAACAGTTCTGCAAACTTACATTAGAGACTTTATCAGACCCTCTAGTTATCGTTTCTCGATCTTTTCCTGTCTTTTTTGGCAAATGGCAAGATACGTTTCTAATTTAATCCTATGTGTTTGTAATAAATTATGGATTACATTTTTTTTATAATAATATGGTACATATAATAATAAAATGTCATTTTGGTCACAAATTAGATGGAGTTGGTAAACCTGTGTGCATCACTGAGTTTTTTTTCCACACTGCAAGAGCAACCGCTATATTAGCCCAATTTAGACTGTCCTCCACAGATCACCGTTTGAATACTGAATCAAATACTTTCAAGTTTAAAACATTACAGAGATCGACCGCTCCATGATCTCATGATACAGTTCATCCTGCGTTTTAGTAAGCCATTGGCTCCTTGTGGTTCCAAAGGCTTGATTTTAACACTAGGCATGTGATCTGTTATCAGCTTTTGCTTCTCTCTTTGCAGGGACTAAAATACAGTCCTATCTTTTATAATTGGGTTTTGTAATGGGACACTAAGAAAACATATTCAACATGTTTGCCTAAAAAGGACCTAAACCTGCGCATGGTGATCTAAAAAAATCTAATTTTGCTGGCATATAAACAAAGTTGGCAGCTGTAGTTGTTTTAAAATGATCATGATTTTGAAATTAAACATCTACATCAGGATGTATATTGTGTCTAACAAAATGACATATTTTATATACAATGCATACATTTCAATAGTGAAAACACACAGAATAGACTGCGAGCAATGGAACAAGACCCAAACTTCCTCCAAAAAAAAATATATTTTTAATTGAGGACATCCAAGAAACCACTTTAGTAAACATTACTAGCACCATAGCAACCACTTTGATTACTGCACCATTATCTAAAATCATCTGAAGCAACTATCTGAACAACTTATAATAGGTGCAGGATTTCATAAAACAATTATACAATATGTAATGTCCACAGGTGGGCAACCAGAGGTTCAAGTCCAGCTGTTGTGGTCTCACTCCCTTGTTCCCTATCACTTCCTGTCCCATTAATACAGCTTTCCAAAAAATAAAAAGAAGAATCCATGGAACAACCTTTAAAACAAGTGTCAGTTTAGCGTCTCTAGAAAAAAAGAATTACATTTCAGATAGAGCTTCCAACACTGCAAAAATTCAGTTTCTAGAGTTTGTTTCTGTGTTGTTACAGAGGCCTCACTTCTGTTTCGGAAGCCATCGGGATAAACGAAGCATCTCAGCTCTTTACCTTCCCTCAGCTCTTTTAATCTCAACAAAGCTCTTCTTCTTTATTAAGGGATTAAAGGGTTGACAGTCGATGCATACATCTTCATTTGGCCTCGTCTTTGATCAAAGGCCCTCTCCTGTAATACAGTGGGTGCTGTAATGCAAAACTAGATGAAGATTTAGAACATTGACTCAAATGTGGTAAAAAAGCAAGAAATTCTGTTCATACTATTTGCACTCTTTCTTATTTTTTAGTAGAACCGTATAAAGAAATATATATACAAATAAAAAAAGCATGTTTCCGAAGTCAAATACGCCCCCCTTGACGGAGCCTTGTCACCCCCCCCCACCTCCATTTGAGAACCACTGATTTAAAGTGACATAAAGAAAAGTGAAATACAATACTGAGAGGAGAGCATCTTTAAAATGTTACTTTTTCCCCCTCTGAAATTTTTAATTACATAAATGTAAATGTAACAATGATCCGAAACACCCCAACACGTCCACCTCAAAATGGCTTAAATAAAATAAAATGAAGGTTTTGGAGTGGCCAAGTCAACGTCCAGATTTCCATTTTTTTCAACCTCACACGAAGAGAAATATATCCACATATTTGTGAAACATGTTAAACATATTGTATTTGAATATATTTTTGTAATACATTTTCTAATTGTCTTTATATGCAATATATATAAGAAGAATTAATTGATAATTTGTTAAATATATTTAAAATAATGTGTAAGAAAGGCACTTTGATATATAGAAGTAAAACTATATTTCCATGTATTTTAATATATTCAACAAAATAGTAGAAAAAGACTTGCATCTGGCAACCCTGGCAGTAACATCTGCCGATTGAATGAAATGTATTAGTGATTAAGAATACTAGTTTTTTAGAACTTGATAGGTACGGATTGTGTGAAACATGGTCTTTTACAGAATGTCAGAGGAGAAATCCCTATCAGATTACCAACACCCTAATCAAAGTCATTAACTGCTCATGTTAGCTCTACAGAAGCACCAATGTTCCTTAGAGCGGGTACTTTAATCCCCGCATACATTGCAGAACTGATCGGCAGCATGATACGCTTTGCAGAGCAGAATTTCCAGAGCACAGCTTGTTTCCCAAGTCTGTGACACTAATTCAGCTCCGTCCACTTCAAGAAGGAGATAAATCCACTCTCCGCCGGATCTGCGTCACACTTGCGAAGGCGATAAACGTCTTTGTTGCCCAAATACTATTTACATGGGTTTGTACTTTTACGCTTGGTGAGTGATGTTAAATTGTTTATCTGCCGATGAGTACATCAAAATGTGGATTTCTCAGTTTTGCTGCCAAACTTGAGCAGGCTTTCATGGTGTCCTCAATATGTCAAGACAGGAACCTGACTGCTGCCGCCACAGGAGAATCAGTGTGTCTTAAATGAGAGAATGTCGAGCTGAGGAATAAATCCTGCTTCAGTGTCTTCATGGTGTCATGGAGAGTGAGCGTTTGATGTTCTGCACGCATCTGTGGCTTCTAGTAGCTATTTTTAACCAATATCAAGTTATTTGATGCATGACTGTAAATCTGAGTATTGCAGTTTGGAATCTGACAGTAAAATATTTCTTAATAATAGATACGGGTTATTGAGTAGATGTACACATATATCCTGAAATGTTGAAATGAGGAGATTTTTGGTAGCACTGTATAAAAACTACACACTAAGAATCATTATTTAAGCATTAGTAAACATATAATAAATAACAAGAAAAACCGGAACAAAATGTTCTGCTTTCAAAAGAAATACTATGACCCCTAAATAATTATATGCTAAAATTCTAGTCTCTCTCCATGTAACAACTTATTATGAGTTTTAATATTAATTTAAGCTACTTCAAGCATTGCAGCATTCACAAAAAAAGCTCTATATAAATACGTTTTGATTTATGCAGACTTAGATTCTTGAGAATGAGTAAAAATTATCTATGTTACACAAGTGATGAATGACAAAAAAAGCATCTTCCTGAAAGAATGAGGTCTTTCCAATTCCTCAAAAGCTCCAGATATCCTCACATCACCCTCTTTGACCTCTCCAGAAGTAAGTTTTAGCAAAGACTGAGCTCATATCCTGAGACGAGCCTTCCTGCACTAACTCTGTTAAACACAGAGACGGATTAGGTGGTGAGAAGCCACTGGTGGGGCAATTTAATTAAGAAAGTCGCGAGATAGAGACTTAGCAAGAATGACTTTCTGAGCTGGCACTCAGTGAAGTGCAGCTTCGCAGATCTGAACAGTCCACTTCTCCTGACAATCCCTCTCTAGTAATTATGCTCTGTTCTCCTGGTAATTGGCCACAGTGTCATTTCACGGCACAGAAAAAGAAGAACCACTTGTTACTGCACAAGTTCAGGCTTCCTCCATAACTTCAGGGTCATTTTTGAGCAAAGCAGCATGTCATCTCAGAGATGGTTCAATAAGAATGCAGATATTGGAAACACAATTAAACACATTGTCATACACATTAATAAAAGTCTCATTTTTAAAGGGCCATGACACCTCCGAGGTCGACGATTTGCTTAAACTTGCATGTACCGAACATAATTTAAGGTGTTTTAGTTGTGGGAGAAACTGGGTAATCTTTCCTTCTCTATTTTTTTTTACTTCCTGGTTGAATATCAACTTCTCTACATGTGATGTTTTGGTATAAAATTGTCCATCAATGACGTATCGGTACCTCGTTTATTCATGAACCTGAGCTCTCTCACCCTATGTGTCAATAGTCACAGAACGAGTCATATCAGTGACTTTAAATTTGTTATTAAAATCAAAGATACAAAACACAAACGTCACTTTAAAAGTGTGATGGTGCCTAAGGTGATTCCAGGGTCATTGAGATGAGGATGGTGTGCGAATATATGGAGATAACGGTGCTGGTATGAAGAACGTGAAATGCAGGACGGATATATGGGTTGACAAGTAAAGGCACAAAAATTGTTTTATGAGTAATACATGTAACACTAAATGTTTTGTACATGTAACACTCTCATTATATCAAACCTCTGTGTTTAAAGAAAACATTCTTTTCCAGAAAGAATGAAAAGAACTGGGGAACGGTAGATCTGGCTCATCAACACGGTTTACGTTTGTCTGGTGACACGTTACAAATTCCGGAGGATTCTATCCCACTTCAGTGAGGGAAAAGTGCTTTCTTAACTGTATTTTCTTAGCTGAAATGTGAGCACATTGGTCTGTGAGTGTACAGTTTTTGTGCAATACAAATAAAGTTGACCAAACCCCCCAAGAACCCCAAACTACTGGGCTCTATGAATCGTCCACACTACTCCTTACCAGCATCCCTGATACTAGCAATATGCTAAACTTAGTGTTCCACCACAGACTTAACATATTTTAATTCCTTCAAGCAACACGTTGAAAGTATTTATCTTGAAACTTAACATAAAATGCACCTGTTAACAATCGCTAGAGGAATATCCTCCATCTTATTACTGCGTATAAAGCCCATAATTAAAGATGCTCTGAAATATGTTTATTTGTAATTCATGAATTCAAGAGTAACAGAATAACGTGTTCTGACCTGTTGATAAACCTGATATACTTGTGCTTCAAAGCTGAGAAATGACCGCTCGCTACCAAACAATTACAATCACACTCTGCTGTGCTCTTGGAAAGCTGTGAATGCAGAGCTTTTCTTGCACTGCACGCATCAATATTATTGTTAAACAAACAATCAGAGTGGCCGAAAACAACTCCATACATCGATTGAGAGATGTTTAACCCAAAACTACTGATTCATAAACTAATTTGAGCCCCTCAAACCCCACTTATTATCCCATTTCTTATCCATCTGTCAACGAACCATGTTCCATAGGATGACTTATTTATGCCTCTGAGATTGAAATGAGAAAAATTAATCATCAAACATGACCTCTATTACAATCTCCACCCTCAACCGCTGACATTGAAGTCAGTGTTCAAACACTCATTTTGTACTGGACCTGACAGGGCCAGAACTCACAACTGGGACCAATTTCCCCAGCTCTCTCTCTCTCTCTCTCTCTCTTTCTCTCTAGAGGTTTACTTCATTATTCTTGTCCCTGGAACAGCCGCAGCAGGAGGTGAATTCATCTTTACACACACACACAACAGCAGCGACACACGCTCCTGCAGCCGAGAGATTGCAGGCTGCAGGTCTTCAAAGCACACAGCAGCTTACGCTGCTGCATGGAAGAAGGTTTGTTTAGTTGTGCTTCACGAGAGCCTGATTTTGAAGAAAGCTTGACAAATATAGACAAAGAGAGAAAAAGGACTGCTACAAAGGAGTGTTACATGGTTTTAATAAAAAAAATGACATTTAGGTAACTGCAAAATTTAAAGTATTCATATTTTCTACATTTTTGCTTCCATCTTATCTTACCCTCTAATGTTTCACAGTGCTAAAATGCATGAGCACACAGCCATCTTCCTCTAATAAGTAAAATAAAGTTTTATTATTAAGCTTAGCAAATATACAGATCACTAACAGCATCTGCTGTGTTTTTGTTCGGGTCGCTCAGATGATCAATCATAAAACAGACTGATTTAAACAGCGTCATATTGAAATTGCGACTCGAAATGAATGGATTCAACACTCAGCTGAGCAAGGTTTGGAACTAATCGCGCCTCCATTACCTGAAATTATCCAAGGAAAATCACCACATTGTTTCCAACAGCACCCTATGCAGCTGAAACCACTTTCTTTCTCAACTACTCTGTTGTTAGTTGACAGACAAGCATCCTGTTAGTGTTATATGAAGTGCATCAACCATGTATAAGATTTAAAAAAAAAACCCACAATGGTTATCCAAATAAAAACAAAACTCACAAAGTTCAAGTTCAATTATAAAAAAATAAATAAATAAATGTTTCATGTGTTTTCACCATTTCACACAAAAATAGACACAATAGCGCAAAATTCTAGCTTTAAAATGCTCGTGACTTTAGTATTTATCCTCAAAATATAGCTCCAGGACCAGCAAATGTTACGGCCATAGAATATTACATGGGATTCATCACATGTGAGCATTTAACCAGATTCTTTTTTACCTTAAATAAAAATGAATGAAATCTCAAGAAGATAACATCAAAATAAAAAAAAATCAAATTGCATTCAATTAAAACATTGAATCTGAAATTTCTGAATTTTTCTTTTTAAGTAATGCTCGTTCCTTAAACCTGGTGAGATTGTGCAACTGTGTAAATAAAAGGCGTGAAAGACATTTTTTCATAACGGGGCAGATCACTCATAAACCTTTCATCCTTGAATCACCCTTAATAAGATGAACAAACATTTTTATAATGTATAGTTCTCTAAAATATGTCCCTTTTAAGTATACCTTGCATAGTAACAAGGACAAGGCTTTTAAACTCTTTGAATAGCTGTGGTTCCAAGGCAAATGCCAATTATAAGTGGAAATCACATTCCAGCAGTGTAGGCGAACAGCTCATTTAAAATTGAAATGTCAGATGAGATTGTTTAGCACAGGGCTCGACCGAAAAGCCAAGTCCTCTCATTTTAAAGAAGTCCCTGGTGCCGTGACCCGACTCTCTGCAGTCAGAGGCTTCCAGGATAAACTCAACTTGATGCGAGATAATTAGCGGTATGTCACAGAAATGCCAGCTCAATGCATGGTGACCCTGAGTTGAACAGATATAAAGAAATCTGGAAGTGAAATGTTGCTTAAGAAGCCCATTAGTGTGTGTTAGAAAGCTTGAAAGCGTAAAAATTGAACCCCAGAAAGAGCGGCCGTGATGCAGAAAATGAGAGTTTAAAAAGAGTCAGGTGATAAATAGCAGCACTGTGTTTATCGGCTGCTTGTCAGAGATGCTTGTTTTCACCTCCACCAAATGAATGCAATTGTGTGTTATTGCAAGCCAGAGAGAAGAAGCGAGCAAGAGAGAAAGGAGAGAATCAGCAGTATTAGTATTCAGCTGTGGTACCGGCTGCACTTTGTCAGGAACGGCGCTCTAATGGAGGATAAACGTCCTGTTTTCATGACCCGTTCTCCCTGCACTCTTCGCTCCCCTGCAGGGAGACACTGCCATCTTTGGGCAGGAGCACACAGCCAAATCTGAGCTTTCAATCTGCTGTTTTTTTTCTTTACAGCCCCCACACACGGAGACTTGCGTTGTGTTTGAGAGGAACATCTTAGATACCAAAAAATATGCAGCATCTCTGTGTCCGCACCCCTTAAAAACACTGTACTCACTTCTCCTTTATCGGGGAACTGCATGCATAAACAAACACTCGAATAGAGACTCCCAGAATTTCAAGAAGAATGTCAAGTTTATTTGCATCTCAGAGAGGCAGTTTAGCTTTTGCCATTGCGAGACAGATATTGCTGTGTTGAAGAGATTAATTTTGCAGCATTAGATTTTTTCCAGTTTCGTATAAGATGTTACTCTATACGTTTCCTGGCAAAATATTATAGTCTACATTTATTTTTGTTAAAGTTTAAGAATGATCCACTAGGTCAGTTTTAGAAAGGCTTGACGACCATGTTTTACTTCTCTTTTTTTGTTGCTTTAACCTTCCTCTGTTAGAGTCAGCCTTTTACATCTTTCAATTTTAAATGCATTAAAGAACCACAAAAATGTGTGTTTTGCATCAAGGCTTTTTGACTTCGTCAGGAATCTCCATTTTAACGAAATAAAATCCAAATTATAAAATGCTTTGTATAATTAGCATCTTTGACATTAGTAATAATAATATGTTAATAAAGTAAAAACAAAATGAGCTAAAACATTACTTTCTTTTCCCTTCTAATCCTTGAATTCTGTTTTCTGTATGGTTTTACAGTATAGCTGCATAAAAACAAAACAAATATGTGTATCTCCGGACATGTAAGGTTAATTAACTCTTTTAAGTGAGTTTTTGATGAGAGTATAATGGCAAAAAAAGGCCTAAATGCCAACAACAAAAACATTTTAAAGAAAAAGGAATACTAACAAGGTAACCGAAACATGACAAACAAATGGGATGGTAGCTTATTGTTTAAATGTATTTTATATCCGATTTAAAACATGGGTAAGAACCTGTTAACGCAAGAGATGATAACAAAGCTAACACAAGAGAAAGGTTAAAGAGTCCATGTTGTAAAATAAAAGCACTTCTACTACTGCTTTCTAGTGATGTGTCATATGTGAACGATTTGTTATCTATTTATTTTCATTCACATTCTTGTTTGTTAAATTCACTGCTGACAAGTTTGTGACTACTCACAAACGGTTTTCAAATAAATTTTGAAAATAAATATTCGCTGTTAGCCGTTTCCTATTGACCATGACCTAACAGAGATAATCAGTGAATACACACCAAACAGAGAGCTGAGATCCCTCAGATCAAATAAATGAGATCTACCTTGGGTAAATTCCACTCAGGGTAAATCCTTCTTTAGGTTCCCCTGCGGCCCACAGATGAACCAGCTTCAGAGGAGATCAAGGGTGCCAACACTTTAGTCACATTTAAATCCAAGCTAAAGACTCACCTGCTAAGTTGCGCTTTTGTCGACTGAGCACCAACGTCTGAACAACTATTTTTATTTCTGCACTTCACTATCTTAATCTATGTCTTAAGCAATGTTTTTAAATTTTCAGTTTTTTTATTTTACATGACTGTTTTATGCTTGATTTTATTAAACGTACTATATTTTTATTCTTTATTTCTAATGTAAGGCTCTTTGAATTACCCTGTGTACGAAACGTGCTATACAAATAAACTTGCCTTGTGGATCCCTTCCAGAAATTCAAAATGAGGAAAATTATGGAAGAAGATTAGTGCCATTAATAAAGTGTCTATTTATGATAATCACACAGTCATTAGTTACAATTTTATGAGATTTTCAGAGTTAATTAATGCAAAATTAAGGATTATAAGAAAACCATTAATTGATGCGACTGATTTTCAATCGTGTTAAACATGATTGGTAAACTTGTTAACTCTTAATTATTGCATAAACTAATGGTTGATTAACTACTGATGATTCATGTTATACTGTATAAACTGATGTAAAATGGCCAATTACTAAATGCTACAAATTTCTTACTGTATAATGGCTAATTACACTCAATTGTAAGGTTAAATGATAAAATAAATAAATTAATTTAGTTAAAATAGAACCCACTCTCAGTGCCTTAATGATCAAAATGGAAGTTTATGTTAGGATCTGAGGTAGTAGAACTCATATGCACAGCAGCCAGGGATCCAAGAAAATTCTTCTATTTTCAAAACTCAAAATAAACTGAACAGAAATCACCAAAGAGTTGGAAAATGTGCATTGACTAAATTACTATGTAAAAGAGAACACAAGTCCCATAAGAGAAAAAATAAGAAACCAGAACAGAAACTCAATGACAATGTTGCACAAACAGCAACTAAACAAATATATCACTTCAACTTCAATAAAATAACTCGCAGGAGTTAAATTAGAGGGTGACGTAGACTAATGCTGCGACAAAGAACTAAAGCAAAAGAAGGCATTATAAAGGACACTGATGGGGAGATAACTTGGCTCCTGATCAGCAAATAAAACTAACAAGACGGATGCAAATTAAGACACTGACCAACCATTGAGACTTAGACAGAAAATAACAGGACTGAATGAAAAATACAATAAAGATAAGGACAGGGTTAAAAAACTAAAATAAAACAAAGAACTCTGACAGTTTAAAAACACCATCAGAAGCATAAAATGCATTCTGTTTGTATGTTTTTGTTTGTTTGTTTCAAGTTTCAAGGCACTTTAACCTCTTATAGCAACTGGATGAATTGCTGTTATTCACTTCTTGTTTTGCCACATGAAGGAAAGTGGGATGTAACAGCATCAAAATTCTTGAGACTTTTTTGTGTACATGTTTTTGCAAACATCCAGAAGGAATGACACAATTATCTCCACCTTTGAGTTTCAGAGACATCATCAGCTTCAATCGCAACTAATACCATCACTGAGATAGAAAGCACAAAAGCATCAAAGCACATTTGATTCCGATGTTCATGTAACCACTCGTCTGGCACGACACGGCTGTCTGAGCTCCATCCCGCTTGTGAGGATGGAGGCAAAGTTGAAAGAACCGTTTGTTGTTTCCATCACATGCTTCAATTTTTATCATGAGAGAAGTGTTGCATTTATTTAAGATGCTCAAGGCCTTACCTAAACCACCACTCCTGCACAATCCAAAGTACTACCAGTATGTATGTCTTAACATAATTAAAAAAGTGCAACCTTCATTTTTCTACAGCAATTAGCTGGTGCTTGAGCAATTAAACATGCTTTCACTACAAGCACTGATAACTGGCACAAGTTTGCAGCAGAACATCATCCAAAATCCAGAAAGAATTCACCTGACGCTTTGCTGAGCGTCTTTGAAGCACAAGCCAGTCTTCTGCTTTTGAGAGTATTGCATTGTGTTGTTCAAAGGCATCTTAACACGACGCCTCGACTGGCTTTTGTAATCTTTTGTTAAACCCCGAACAATTCGCTTTTAATGAGAATGAATTTGTTTAAAGTTAATTACAAGGAAAATTCATTATTAAAGAATTTATTGAGAGCCCCTTCAAATGATTTTCTGCTCCAAGAGGACTTTTCTCCGCGTTCAATGTGTGGAAACATTCGAGTCACAGAGGACTTTTAATTGCCAAGCAAATCCTTTCATGTTGTTTGGGATAATCTTTTCTGCTTTACCGATTCGCCCCAGATCCAAAATCCCAAATGAAGCATCAACTTTTTACGCATTTCCTTGTGAGGCTTGCGGCTCCCTGGGGCGGATGTGTATGACTGTCGCTTCTCATCACTTCCTCCTCCCGCATACTGGCATCCAGTCTCAGGCATCACTCCCGTCCCTTACACACAGCCTTGAGGAAACACTCACTCACACAAGGAAGCTTTGCTGAGGCTTCCCTCCTTAACCTGGTGCTTTCCTATGAGTTTACTCAATATTGAAAATCCACTTTATGATTTATGAGGCCAAACTTTCAATATTGCCTCATTCATAACTGCAGAGTGGTTTCGGGAACTGTGTACACAAGCTAAGGTCAAATTCATCCATATTTTACAAGCTGTGTTGGAAGTATGCAGTGTGAAATGCTCTTGTACAAGTAAACTAAATAAAGAATGCAAAACCTTCCTATTAAGCTACATTTAAGTACAGTTCAAATAAGATGCAATAGTATTGATACTACAAATATTCATTCATTTTTGCAATAAGTAACTCTACACAGTCTGTGTAAATAAATAAAGTATCAAGTTGGAAGGCAAAATATCTGCTTTTTTAATGCATTCTCTCTTTCTCGCTCTCTTGTGCATGTGCATACATGTGTTTAAGTGTGTGTATGCAATTTAGTGACATGTAAACTAAAAATTGTGAATTTCTGTATTAAAACTAGACAATTCAGGAATACAACTCGTAACAAACGTACCATGTTATCTTTCTTCATTCCAGCTGCAGACATTAAGGATAAATTCAGTTTTACAGTTTTTCACAATTGCTCAATACATTTAACAACTTTCCTAAACTCTTAACACGATTAGCACAACATCTGCCTTGAGGGTCTACAATTAACACATTTTTGTTGCTTTGATATAAAATGCATTCCATTAACACACATTTCAAAAGTTCGAATATCTTTTACTCTCAAGTTCCACCAAACACCAAAACTATGTCATTTTAGCAACACACTTTTTCTCAATGTGTTAAAATCGACTAAATGTTGCTGACAGAAGAAAACATGTGTTAGTGTTTTGAAAACTGTATTATTATATTTTTAAAATGAGTTTTGTTTACAATGGGCGTTTTGAGAAAGAAATTAACTTTTTTGCCAATTGTGTGTATTAACTGCTTCGGTGCATTAAGACTTAACCTACTATGTTAAATGTATTGAAAAAACTGTCTTTGCAATTGTAGAAAACTGTGAAGATCATCCTCCTATCATGACAGGCACCCACCTACAGACGAAAAGACCGCACTTGCACTAATGATATTTTACCAGTGCAGGAATAGTGCAAACAGACGTAGTATTTTGACTGCAAACCCTGTAATCTCCTGTTTATAATGAAACTCGATGTGAGCTTGAGTGAAAGTGAGCAGTTGGCCAGATATGGAGTGACCCATAGCTGGAATGTGTGCTCTGCATGTAACCCATCCCAGTGTGCACACACACACAGCAGTGAACAAACACACCGTGAACACACACCAGGAGCAGTGGGAGCCATGGCTGCGTCGCCCAGGGAGCAGTCGGGAAACTGTGGTTTATTACTTGCACATTTTACTACTTTTGGTTTACAAACATGTTTCTGACAAATTATATAATAGATTAAACTGATGATATGTGGAGTAAAATGAACATGTTCAATACATAATTTCTCGATCACAAATGTTGCTAACATTTTAGGTTGTTGCTTTTAGAAGCTAGCATGATACATCTATGTAAAAAAAAAGCAATGTTATTCGCTTGCGTAGCTTTTTGATACGATGTATTCTATCTGACAGACAACATTTTCTGTGACTCACAAACAGCTTGAGTAAAATAACAAAAAATCAGAAATTTGCATCAACATTACATGTATTTTTGTGGTGTAGGAAAAAAAATTGAGACACTAAAATAAGAATTTTCCTTCTTTACCTAATAGAGCTCTCATATTCCCAGGGTCAGCGGCTGCAGACAGATAGATGGGCAGTACTATTTCTGGCTTCCTCTCTGACACCTCTGGGCCACTACTGCTTGAGAACAATAACTGATGACCTGTGAGGAAGATCGTGAACATCATAAGACATAGGAGCAGAGAGGAGAACACCAGGAAGAAGGTAAAAATAAAGACAAAACCTCCGGTCAATTTAAACCAAGCCAGAACACAACGCAATTCAAAGTGCTTTACTTTGGAAACAAAGAATAAAAAAGAAAGTACATTTAATAACATCAATGAATAAACCAGCCAAATCAAATATTGAATAAAAACTGAAAATTAAGACATTAATTAAGATAGTGAAGTGCAGAGGTAAAAAAGTCGTTGGACGTTGGTGCTCAGTCGACAAAAGCGCAACTAAACAGGTGAGTCTTTATCCTGGTTTTCACAATCCTGGATTGTGAGTAATATCAGCCGGTTAATCGCTCATCGATCTGCTCTTCAGAATTTAACCGGAAAAAGTAAACATCTGTGACTCAATGGGATACTTTTTTGATGTATACTAAGGTTTGTGACACACTAATTCTCATTTCACACTCATAAAAGTAGTGGATAGTGCTCTGAAAAAGTATCTGCATAGTTTTTGCTGTTTACTCTTTCCGTTTTATGCCATGAACATCTCAGTTCCATTTAATCCAGTGTCTTCTTTGGTCATTGAGCTGGACTGTGAATCAGGAGCAGAATTAGGCAAAAATCCTTGCCAAAGTCAGGCCACTGCCTTGATCCCCAACGTTTTCGGGGCTCCCCCTCAACCAGCGTGGGTCGCCACTCATTATGAGTTATATTATTAAATTAATTGGTATTTACCAAAGTTTTGTCTTCATCCCTGCAATTAATTCTGCCATTTCCATTTACATTAAAACTGTTCAGCATTTATTTTTAAAATTCATAACATTTTAGGATGCTTTAAAAGCATACAATTTTTCCTTTTTTAAATGCGGAAAATGTTTGTTTAAATATTATGTTTATGCAAAACAATTGTTTTTTCCCACACTCTTAAAGTTTTTAATCAGAAAAATCAAAAACTTGAATTCCCCAAAATATATGTGTATGTTCCAAAATGTAAAAAGATTTAGCCAATTAACCTAGGCATATGTTTAATTTTATTTGTATGCCCCAAATGAAAAGTAACGTGTTCTATTTAGAAAAAATAACAAGGATCCCAGTGCACTGCTTTGATTAGCAGTAATGTTTAAAAAGTGACATGGCATCACTATTTATCAAGTCAAGACTGGAAGAATGGATTCTAGATGGTGCATGAGCAGCCAATGATGTGAAGATTGCATCAGGATTAGAGATGGAAGTGGAAGCATGCATTTTCAGCAACACTATTTATTACTTCGTGTGACGCCAGCAAACATTTGATATTGTGAAAGTCATAATAGCAGCTACTTTAAAAAGTGTTGTGATTCTTTTACACGTATGCTGTTCTCAGCACAAGAATAAACATCAACTGTGAGTCTGAAATAGAGAAATAGTGTGATTTTCACAAAGTACCTGTGACTCCTGCTCTAAATGCACCATGACCTGCAATACAGGCCGACTTGTATTTTTAGCTACCTTTATAAGGATTTTGGAGTAATTGATGCAAAAGTTCTGAAGGAATCTAAACATCTTGCTCAAATGTTATTCAATTAAAACAGAGTTTTGATCTTTAGAGCACCTGGTGTTTATGGTGAACTTTGATACTGACATTAAAACACTAGAGCACCGATGCATAATTGCAGGGCCAGTTCAAGGTTTAGGGAAGCCGTCAGAAAAACTTTATTTGGGAGCCCTGCACTGCAAGCCAGGATAAGTTAAGCTTACTCAAAAATTATGACGTAATTAATTCGATCAATTTTTTACTGAAGGCTTAGTTTGGATTTGTCCTTACTAAATTCAGACTAGCCCGACTTGTTTGTTTTGAAATCAACTATCTTTAATGTAAAACCATAAAGGTTATTTTTAAATAAACAAGAAATTGTAAAAAAAACTAAAAAGTAATTAAATAAATAAAAACAGCAATATAAACCATAAAAGCATTGACTCTTTAATCTTTTTGGTTAACCGAACAGGAAAAAGAAGAAAAATCTAGGACAATCATGTTTGCAAGGCTGAACTATGTAAGCTACTGTACGACGATAACATAGTTTATTTATGTTTTACATCAATACAGCTTATTCAAAGCCAGAAAGGGATAGCTAATTAAAGCATTGCATTATGGGTAAATTTTTGGGAATTGGTATACAATCTTACACTTTAATCTGTTATTAACATTAACTTATGCATTCTGAATTACCTTGATTGTTTTTGACAAAATCAGTATTCCTGAATGTAAAAAAAACTATTTTATACAGATTTTTCTCAGATCTTGAAACCTTTAGCTTTTTTCTGAAAACTGGAAAATAATTCAGGTCTGAAAGGGTTAAAACAAGTTTGAAGTGCATGTAAACTCAGATGTAGCTAAGCTCGACTGCGCTGTATTGACTCTCCAAGCTTAGCTTTGATGTATTGAGCTGGTCGCGGCCTTGGGGTGGATCTCAGTTCTTTCTCTCTTTCTCTGTAAGCAGACACTGTGTCCATCGCTGATGTCCTGAGGTCAGAGGGATTTCCAATCAAATCAACCCTTACAAATGTTAATCAGACCTGCAGCCCATCGATTGAGCTTCACAAGTTCGCTTTAAACCTCGTGTTGATGCTTCACAGCAGCTCTCTAATGAGAACACATTTCATGACATTTCATGGCTGCTTCTATCACAATCATTTCATCACCCAAAAGACTTCACATGAGCTCATTCAGGCTCATTTGTGATATTGACTCGAATTGTTGAGGAGTTTATGGAATTACTTTTGCTGCAGGTAAAGATTTAATTCACGTGAACGCTTTTTGTTCTGCAATCAAAGCTGTGTTCTATGGATTGATGTTTATTGTGCAGTTTAATTGGTATTGTATGTAAATGTCAGCGTTGTTTTGTGTTGTGTGTCAGATGCACAGCATGCCATTGGTCTCTTGATTAGATCTTCACCCTCTGAGCTGAAGTTTTGTTACAGACTCCTCTGATTCCTGCTGGGGTGTTTATTGCTGAATCTCAGTCAGAATCAACACATACATACAGGCTTTTCAGAACTGTGATGCTTTTCAGTGAGACTTCTGAATGTGCTTTCATCACAAAAGGAGGATTGAACCCATTCTGACCATGCGTCCATTACAATTGACATCACATTTTAACAACAAAAAGTTTTCATAAACCACAATTTCTGCAAAGCAGCTTTACCAAAGGCTTAATGCGGACTATTATTGTTTAAACAAATTCAGCACTTTCACTTAAGTCACTTGGTCACTACTTGGTTTTCCTGACATTGAATGTGTTTTATTTAAAACAAATATATACAAAAAAAAATTCAGCACACTGAATTTAGAAAAAAATACAGGTTGCTCCCTAAACATAATATTTATTTTTCACCAACACAAAAACACAAATTTTGCTTCCATTTAAAAACGTTTTAGACAACATAATGCCCACAGAAAAGACCAAAAATGTTTTTTTTTTCAAATAGTTAGTACATTAGTATTATGGTTAGATTCTACAGAATATTTTAAGAATAAGAAAAATTTCATCAGGGAACACTTACTATGAAAATCAAATCCTCTTTTCTCATTTTTTTCTTTCTGATATGGTTGATTGATCAGTTGATACAATTTCAACTACGAGCGAACTGAGAAAGACTTTGACGGTGTAACAAATTGCATATTGCCTCTCCCCTACTTTAAGTCGCTTTGGACATAAATGTAAATGTATGTACAGACTCTGTTTTCCACAGTTTACATATTATATTTATAATTTGAAATAAATTTCACTAATGTTTATAAACATTTTCTTTCTTGTATAAGCTGAGCAGAAATTGTTTTTTCAGTTGCATGATTCTGCTACTGCTTACAATTGCTAAGACAGTTTTTTTTTCTTCAATACATTTAACAAATTTGCTTACCTCTTAATGCACTGAATCTGTTAAAACACACAATTGGCAACATCGGTAATTTCATTCTAAAAGTCCCCATTGTAAACAAAACTCCAAAACTAATTTTCAAAATATAATAATACAGTTGTCAAAACACTAACACATGTTTTCTTCCAACAGCAACATTTAGTCGATCATAACACGTTGAGAAAAATTTGGCTTTAAAATTACTGTCATAGCACAATTACATGTGAAAAACTGAAAAATGTTTGAGGTTTGCATGGGTTAAAAGTTCAAAAAGAATCAAATGGGAAAGGCAAGGAAGGAAGAAAGAAAGGAGAAAAGGGAAGGAAGTAAGGAAACAAGAAGGAAAGGGTATACATAAAGGAAGGGAGGAAGATAGAAAGGGAAGAAAAAGGAAGGTAAGGAAGGAAGATAGAAAGAAGGGAAGGACAAGGAAGGAAAAAGGTGTGAAAGGAAGAAAGACTATAAAGGAGGGAGATGGACAGAAGAAAACAATCAGAGGGAAAGGCAAGGTAGGAAGAAAGAAAGCCGGAAAGAGAAGGAAGTAAGGAGCCAAGAAAGAAAAGGAAAGAATAAGGGAAGGAAAGAAGATAGAAAGGGAAGAAGGGAATTAAGGAAGATAGAAAGAAGGAAGGGACATGGAAGGAAGACAGTGTGAAAGGAAGAAAGAATGAAGGATGGAGATAGATGGAAGGAAGAAAAGAATCAAGAAAGACAAGGAAAAAAGAAAGAAAGGAGGAAAGAGAAGGAAGTAAGGTACTAAAAAAGAAAGTGAAGGAATAAGGGAAGTAAAAAAGTTAGAAAAAAGCAAGTTAAAAAGAGGCGAGGGACATGAAAGGAAGAAGGATAATTAAGGATGAATGGAATGAAGAAAGGAATAAAGAGGGAAAGGTAAGGAAGAAAAGAGGAAATGGAAAGAAGTAAAGAACCAAAAAAGAAAGGAAAGGAAGGAAAATGGAAAGGAAGAGAGCAAGGTCAGCAAGGAAGGAAGATAGAAAGGAGGGGAAGGAAGAAATAATGAACAGAAGATAGATTGAGGAAATGGAAAGAAGAAAAAAACAGGAATAAAGATGGAAAGAAGGAGGATAGAATGAAAGTAAGAAAAGAGGAAAAGGATGGAAGGGAATCATCGGGGAAAGGGAATTAGGTTAGAGAGGAGGAAGGAGGGGATGAAAACAAATAAGGCAGAAATGAGGAAAGGGAAGGATTGAAGTAATAAGAAAAGGAGAAAAGAAAGGAATTACAATAAAACTTTTTATTCATTTTAAAGCACACAGAGACGCACGCTCAGTGAACCACTGTGTATATCTGATCAGAAACTATTCAAACATCATTTTAGGAAAGAAGTGTGTCTGGAGAGGGAATTTTTCCCAAGCAATAAAGAAGTGTTCAGTACCTAAAATCTGTAAATGTATTTGGCTAAAATGCTAATCGAGGTGTCACTGACTCTGAAATTTGGCCACGGCTCAGTTGACTTTAATTAATTTCTTTTGATATTATTCATTATGGTTTCTAATAACGAGCTGATACAGTGAATATGTACCTTGCTTCTCAATCCATATGAAACTAATTGAACCATACTTTACATTCATGGGTTGAAATCACTTCTCTTTGCTCACATTAAAATCACAAGTCATCATTCTGTTAGAAGACTGACCGCACCAGGAAACACACATGTATAAATTAAGCTGGTTCAATATTTGCATGAAGCATTAACTAATGTAGTTTATTAGGTTTTCATAACCACACGTAGATGTGATTTGAACCTCTGAACTAGATGTACACAGCATTGTGCTCTATAAATGCTTAGAGCTATACTTAACGAAAAGCTTTCTCCAGTGGTGCACCTATGCACTGGTGTGGGGCCATTAAGACCATCTGGAGGGCCACATCTACCTTTGAGTGCTTTTAAATTCCGACAAGCTGTTTGTGCTGCAAGTGTTTTTTTCCCTGACAAACATCAAGGTAATGTTGTTTACCAAGAAAAGCGCTGACGTGCCTTCGTTGGAAAATCAGTGGACATTTCCCTCACCGCATATTTCAGTGTCCTCTTCTTCAACCCGGTGTGATGAAAAGAAAAACAAGTGTTAAGAGAAAGATCTCAGGAGCTGGAGTTCAGGGATGAGTCAAGCCTAGGGCAAGGCCGTAGAGCCGCAGAACAGCTTTAAACCGCAACATAAAAGCATCCAGAAATAGTAGACATCAAAATATGTGTTTTATATCAAAATAGGATCTGGAGTATCTGGAGAAAATGCATAGCTTCGGTAGAAAAAATGAAAGTAAATAATTTGGCTTTATACATAACTGAGCGCTTGAGGCAGAATCAGCAAGACCACTTGGGGACAGATTCTGTTCTGAAATGCACATCAAACTATCAAATTCCCACCAATCATTAATTATAACATCTCTAAATATGTATTGGTTATTCATCAATCAATCAATCGACCAACCAATCAATCAAAATGTTCAATACAGTGCTTTTTTAGCAATTGCTTTAAAGCAGCTTCACAACAGACTAGTGCTAAGTTAAGGTCATCACATACTGATCCAAATTTTCAATATTAAATTTTCTGGTTGAACGCACCTCAATTAAAAGATTAAAGACATAAGGAGTCAATGACACTTCTCACATCTGCTTAAACGATCGGTGAACAACAACAAAAAAAAATTGTTAGGTTTTGCCATATATGCTTGGCTTTTCACAAGAACGATGACCAACGAAAACTGGCTCTTGAATGGGACATTAAAGAGCAGCTGGTGGTGCTCGATACACACTCTTGCATCGATCTCATGAAAGGAAACTGAGATGAAGAACAATGTGAAGAGTAGAAATCGTAAAAGTGGAGAGTGTGAACATTCAGAAGCTTATCTTGTTGGTGTTTGGCCATAAGGTGTTGTTTGACAACACTCAAAAAGATTAGAAAACAATTGGGCGTCTGGCTGTTGTTCAATGAGTAGGGATAGGAAGCTTTGTTCATGTTGGTGATTCGTTCTTTTGACTCTTGTTCATTTAAACTAAAATTATCCATTTGAACATATCATTTATATATAATACATATAAAAAACCCAATCTACTTGCAAACTGTTATGACAAAGGTATTAAAAATAGAGCAAAATACACAAGTCTGGATACATTTACCTGTGTCTTCTGAATATTTGTGTAATTCGCATGGACCAAAGAAAATGATTCGCTCCCTACAAATAGTTGTTACTCACAAGTCATTTTAAAGAACTAAAGATCACTAACCCTGTCCAAGGGCAATAATTTTCACTGCTTCAGCAATAAACAGAAGAAGTTAGAAGATACTGAAATTATGATAAAAGCATTGTTAAAACAATTTTTTTTTGGTGAAATAACCACCCAAACCACATATTTTTATTTATGTGGGAAACCGGAGTAAAACAGCCACATAAACATGAAAAGAAAATTCATATTCATCTACATTTTCTGAGGAGTCTTTCTTTGACATGTAACCCTCGATTGCTCTACTGAGACGAGAGCTTTGTTGGAAGTCTTTAAGAGTCCACTATTAATAATTAACTGAGCAAATCTTAAAGTTATCCAATGTGCTTGTGTTCCTGATGCACTCAATTCAGTGGCTTCTGTAACTTAAGTACAGAGAGTCCAGACTTAAATTATTAGCAGATGTGGACTCATTCGTGTGCCGCGGATTGTGATTGCATAACGCTTAATTCTTGTATAACGTGTACCAGAACATGTACCATAACTTTCTTGAAAGCACATAATTGTTCATTGTATGTGTTCTTTAGGCAGGAAGGCTGCTCATATTTGGTCTTTTGATTACACAGTATTACATTATTGATGTGCATCTGTATAACTCCAGTGTTAAGAGAAAGATCTCAGGGATCTCAGAGTTCAGGGATGAGTCAGGCCTAAGGCAAGGCCGTAGAGCCCTGGCACAGCTTTAAACCACAGCATAAAAGTGTTCAGAAATATTAGACATCAAAATATGTGTTTTATGTCAAAATAGGTTAACTGGATCTGGAGTATCTGGAAAAAATGCATGGCTCTGTTAGAGAAACACAACACACAGAATCAGTAAAACCACTTTGAGACAATTTTGGCATTTGTCTGGCATTGGCATATGGGCCAAACATGGTCCAATTCTACCAGAAGTGATATTGTTTTTAATCCGACACAGAGGGCATGGAGCAGACGTTAAACTTGATGTGAACTTGCCCGGGACTTGTGCCAGTCATAGTCCATGGGTGGCTATGTCTGGCCCTTCTGGAATCAAGGCTTAGTCCAGTCATGTACCCTAATTCACTGGCCAAGGACAACCAGTTGATTCAGCCAAAGCTGAGTATTGTAAACTTTGTTTTGTGGGCTGTTATTTTCGAGACAACGGGGGGAAAAATACACACAGCCTCCTTTTTTCCATAAAATTATTTGTTATGTACTTTAAATTACTACGGAGACAATTAAATAAATTTTAATACTTTTTTTTTTTTGTTACCTTAATTTTTTTTTACAATTTAAGGGAAATTTTTAGCAGTTAAATTGACAAAAAAATCTAAAGCATACATTTAACAAATTTACAGATTTAACAGAGGGGGCCTAGAAATCTCTGAAAAGTTTCTGCTTAAATGCTAAAATGTCATAGAATTTAATGTAAAGTAATTTAGACTCACTGAATGGTAATTAAATGCACTGTTTCAAAAGATGAGAAACAAAACACGGAACAATAACACTGATTTTTTTAATAAGCATTGATGAACTTAACATAATGATTCAAAAATACTTATTGATAAAACTCTACATGAATACATATTTCTCCACTGTCCTGAAATGCACAAGATCTAATAAAGTGAATAAAATCCAATCACCACCACCGCTGGTAAGAATCGCTCCAGCGGATCCTGGAGAAAAAAACTACATCCATTTTAACATGGCGTGGAGTAAATATTTCAAAGAGCGCAGTTGGCGGTGATCAGCGGGACTGAATCTGGGCATCTGGTGCCCAGCAGGGCTCTGTGCTGGAGGACGCCAGCGAATCTCTTCCTTGGATGAAGACAGATGGAGAGGGTGAGCGACCCACTCTCTAAACTCGTCCTTAGATATTCATTATTAACGTGAAAGGAGGATATGAACTAGTTCACTGGTTAACCAATCATTTTTTTATATAAAATACATAAACTATAATTAAGGAGATATGTCTATAATTTTCACTTCTTAAATACACATATACTTGCTGTAGGATCATCTCATTTAGTTCCATCACGACGGTCTTTGTTTAGTTTGAGAGAAGCACTTTTGTATTACCCCAGAGTCCCTCAGCGATGGATCTTCTCTTACCTCTTTACCTCACCTATTCATTTGTCAAATTTATAAGAAACATTTATTCTCTTCATTCTATGACTATGTTCAGACTACAGCCCAAAGTGACCCAAATCTGTTTTTTGCCCATATGTGACCTGTATCTGAATTTCAGGACAGTCTGAACAGCTCAACTTTATGTCGCTTTCATATGAGCTCCTGAATCTGATACAGATCTGATATTTTTGCTAAGGGACCTCCGTCTGAACAGCTAGGTGACATTTATTCGCCTTTTACATCTTTATATGAAAACAGACGTCACATTTTGGGTTGTGGGCGGAAAGAAACAATCATGGCTAACACCTTAGCTGAAAGTAGTCAGTAGGAGGAAAGTGAAGTAATAGTACTAATAAATATTTCTTCTTTGTGTTCTTCTTTGTATGATTTGGTTGAAATGTTGGCAGCCTCAATCGTTAATGAACTGAAATAAAGACAACAGTAGCCTCGACTCGCATTCTTGTCCATGTTTACTTTCGTTTTTGATCACAGCCTTTTTCTGCGCATTTGCGCCTCAGCGAGCTGGATTGCATTCATACACAGGATGAATACAAGTCACATACTGTGTGTAAGGAAATGTATGACAAGGCAGTTTTGTTTGTATAGCACCTTTTCCTAAGCATTGGCAAATCAAAGTGCACTACAGAAGAATAAAACTAATCATAGATAAAGTCAACAATAAAAACAGACCAGAAATTAAAGCAAGGGATAAGACATTAATCGCATAACAACTTTGAAAAGAATTTAAGAAAAACTAGTTCATAAGTGCAGAGCTGTTAAGATTTTAGTCTGGATTTAAATGTGATTAAAGTTTCAGCTCCTCTAATCTCTTCTGGAAGCTGGTTCCAGCTGTGGGCAGCTTAGTAACTGAAAGCAGACTCTCCCTGTTTAGAGCGAGCCAGTGGTAATTCTAGCTGATTCGAACCTATGATCTAAGAGCTCTGATTGGTTTGTATACAGTATATCTGTTAAGTGTTATGGTGCTGAGCTGTTTTTGTGACTTATAGAAGAGCAGCAGGCCTTTATAATTAATTCTTAGAGTCAGTGGCAGCCAGTGTAGAGACCTGAGAACTGGCGCTATGTGCTCTAGTTCAGGTCAGGATCCGTACAGCTGCATTCTGAACAAGAGGTCTTTTAAAGGATAGCAGTTAGGAGACCATTACAATAGTCCAGCCTGCTGGTGATAAAAGGATAAACTATTTTCTCTAGAGCCTGACTGGAGATGAAGCGTCTAATCCTTGCAATCTTTCTGAGATGAAAAATCAGAATTGAACATTAAGACCTGCTGTCTGAACATAGCCTATGACAACTGGGATGAGTACCTTTCATCCATTATGAATCAAGATGGTATGAATCATGTTTAAATGTGATACGTCTCTGCCTTTCCTGCACCTCATTAGAAACTCTCTTGCATCATGCACAATGCTTATATACTGTTACGTTAATGAGCTCGAAGGTTCTGATAGTTAGTTATATGTTACTCATGAAACCTGATCAGGAATCATCGTTTAAAATGCCTTAATTTTTGCATCTGCATTACGATTTTATTTTGTAACTTTTTTTTAAACAATTTTATTGCAAATCCGAATGCTTTACCTCAAACAGGAAGACTTTTAATTAATATTTATATTACATACATCCTCAAACAGGAAGCTTCTTTTTACTATCAAATTATACAAATAAAATATTTTGTAAAAAACGTAGTTTTTCATCGGTAGTGTTTTAGAGGTTAAAGTATATATTATTCTCATGTTTTTGTGCTTACAATGTTTAACAGTTTAATTAGATTATTTAATTAGTTAATAATGGTAGAAGCAGAAATGGAAACAAAAAATTAAACAAAACTTGTACTTACTTGTGTTATTAAAAGGATTAAAAGGAGGTTATTAAAAGGACTTGTAAGGATTAAAAGAAGCAGCTCAGCTCGAGGGTGTACAGAAACCAAACATCTCTCTGACTCTGGCTCACAGAGGAACGGTTTATAATAGTGGTCCCTCCAAACGCCATTATAGTGTCTATCCATGTTGCTTCATTTGTTAGGGTTAGGGAATTTGCTTGTAATTAATCCCTCTAAGATCTCACGATTCTACGTCGATCGTCAGACATTAACTTTGCATACACGTCATGAATATGCAAATCACTAACCAATCGGCGATTAAGTGGGGAGACGTTACGAAGTTTGCCAAATGAAAATCTCAGCTCACTTCCGAAATAAACCCAGGCTAGTAAATGATGAGATTGAATGAGATTTTAATTAAAAATAAAGACTTTATAAGTAAAAGCCATACAGTTAGACCAATGTGAACAAGATTTTTTTTAATTAATATGTCACTGACGCTTTAAAAATGTTTTGATTACATACCAATCCCTATTTGTCACTGGCGCATTTATTCAATGTCATCTATTGTATTATTTTACAAAGAACCATCATTAAGCTTAAAGAAACGCGGATTTTTAAGTATCAGCTCAGCAGTGGTTCAAACTAATGAAAGCTCTTCACAGCGAGATGGTCTCATTTACTCTGGCAGGCCATAGGAAGGCTGCCAAAGGCAAATTGATATCAACATAAATGACATCAAGTTACAAGGCGACATTGTCCTCAGCAGTCAGACAAACGACAGGGAGGATAGATGGAGTCTCCTGGTGTGAATATGGTATCGATCTCACGGTCACATCAGGGGAGCAAGAGCGCGATCAAGGAATGGAAGAACCGATTGATTTGGGCTGATGTGTGCTTAATTAAGAAGAGGAATCTTCCTCTATTCCTGCCGGTGTAATTACAAGTTTGCTTCAATGTTTTCCACACCTCCTGCATTCAAGTGTGAGGAAAAGAGAGCCCGTATTGATTCTATATAGACATGGCTATCCTCTAATTAGCGAGAGATTTTCTGAAAAGAACGATAAGGCTCAGGTAGAGCCGCAGTCAAGGCTGCTGGGTGGAATTTACAAGGATAAAAAGCTCACGAGGAAGAAGACAGAAAAGAGGCTGTTGAAGCCTGCGGTTGTGACCACTCTACATGGGCAAACACAAGCAGGAAATCAATACCAGCGGTGTAGGTAACTCCCTGAGGTGCCCTCAAACAGAACTACTTTGCTCCAGTGATAAAATCCTGAGAGCAATGAAAGCCGATCCCCGTGTTTCAATTCACTTGGTGTGTTTTTGAAGACTGAGACGACAATGATAAAGTGCATAATACATGTTGACCAAAGGTAAGCTGTAAACACTAACAGAAGCCAACAAACCAGTTTGGGCATACTTGCAGAGTTCTGTTTCTTTTCCTTGGTCCTAACCATTAACCCTATCCCTCCATTCTGTGAATTCATGTTTGGGGTAGAGGCGTCCTAATTCTCTTTTGAAAAAAAAAAGTATAACAAAGGGATGTATATCACCTAAGCCGAAGTGTGGTCAGACCTCACTTACACACAGAGGGCTTGAGGGGATTTCCCAGCATGCAACATATGATACAGGGACAGGATTGATTTATTTATTCTTTATTGCCGTGCGTGTGTGTGTGTGTGTGTCTGCGTGCGTGTGTGTATGCGTGTCCGTTCGTTTGTGTGCACACACAAGGAATTTTCTGTGGTACACTGCAGCCATCAGTGCAAACAACATAAGAACAATACAAAGCACATAAGTACAGTAAAGTGCAACACAACTAACAAGCAATTAACATAAGGCTATGAGGAAGGAATTTATTCAAGATGGCTGACAATGCTAGTCACAAATGTAAGTAATTTCTTGTTATTCATAAAAGTATTAACATAATTATCACATAATTCTTAACATAAATCACAATTTTCGGTAGGTTTCATGTTATAATATATAACATAAAAGTCAGATAACATATAAAAGTCATAAATAATAATATATTTCAAACAAATCATTGGTTTCACAAGTGTGTGTGTGTGTCAATAGTAGCCATATAACTGTAACGTTACACAATAGATTCACACAACTTTGTTGAACATGATATTATTAAAAAACAGTGGCTTCTGTTACTGTATATTTCATGTCATAAGTGCTTGTACATTTCTAAATAAGTAAATATACAAAATCTATTAAACAATAAAGCCAATATTGATATAAATAATAGCTATTTTTCCAGTAATACGACATGATTTTACACTTTCAGATTTTAGATTCAATAATACCCAGTCGACTCGTGTATGATGTTTATTTGTATTTTTTTTTTCTTCACTGTAGTGATTTTTAGCCCTTCCCTTTACACTCTTTGTCTATGGAACGGGGAAGGGCTAATCGCTAATCATTGGGTCCAAGGGAGAGAAATGGAACTTAGCTTGTTGAAATGTTGAGTCTTGCATAGATTAAATGACATCCAGTGTTTTTAAAAGCTCAATAAAGATAATTAGAAATGTATGGAGCTAGAGATGTGCCACAATAACTTTGAATTGTGAAGATTTTATTATTTGTCATTTTAATTATTAGTAATTTAATAAACCTGAATTTTAAATGCCATTGACATTTCTTGTGTTTGAATTTCATAAATTGTAGATTGAACATCTGAAATTTAAGACCGCATCATTTTTCTAGGCAGAATGACAGATTTATTTTCAAACTGTATTAGGAATCCATCAAAATATGTATTTTGATCCATATGTAAATATTAATCCATAGACTGCAGATATCTATTTAGTAAAAATACAGTTTAAAATTTTCACAATAAACGAAATAGAACCACAAAATTCAGATTGTAAAAATCAGATTTTGGAGAGAGTATATCAGGGAATAGTAGATGCTCACAGAACAGACGATTAAGCATTTTGGCCCCATTCTTCCCTGTAATCCTGAATTGACCATATTACTACATTATTATCAAGTCACTAGCCTGTTATTAGCATGAATAATAAATCACTTGCATGCTCCTATAACTTTATTGACTGTTCTGTGATTTTCTACTCTTCCCTGTTGACGACCTTTGGCTGTTTTTCTGTCAGATCTGAACTTCACAATCTAATTGCATTTGTTGAATTAACTTTTTGAATACTAGTTCTTTTTGAGTAAAACCGTGTACTTTTACATTCACTCAAGTGTATTATTTGCTTCCTTGAAGATCAGATGAGCTCTGGATCAGCAGAGGTTTGAACATAAAATATCTAATATCTAATGCAAGTAAAAAAGCGAATACTGTTCTAAAGAATGCAGGTTTGGAAGCTGGAAATGAGATTAGAGTATATTAAATACCAAAACAATGAGTAAAAGCTATGTTACCCATACTCTAGATGTATTAAAGGTGCCCTATCATGACCCTTTTAAATCATTTATAATAAATATTTGACCCCTTTAGATGATCACTGCACTCTAAATAACCTTCAAAAGGCAGTATTTATCATAAAAATGCCTTTAAATCCCCTCAAATGGTTGTGCTCTTTAACATGAGCCTCGCATATCCTGTTCCTCCACACTGCTGGGCTTACTTCTCACCCCTGCTGGGTTTTGCTAATTGGCACACAGAAAACATAACAATTTCTGATGAATATGTTCATCTTTTAGTAAGCTTAAAAACCCTTTTGACCTAGGAAATCCAAAAACACACTTCTTTGTTTATTGATTTGGATATGCTACGTTTCACCTCCGGTTCAGTCAGAGCACACGTTCTTCATTGAAATAAGCTTCATAAACGGTTCATCTGATTGTTTAGTGGGAGATGCTATCGTCAATTGGTGTTCCTATAGCTATCGAGTCGTTTAGGTACCAGAAAAAGAAAACAGCTTTACCATTATTTGTTTACAGAACACACTGCAACTCAAGCGTCTCATTCTACGCTCGTTCTATTGTAATACTCCAGCTGATTTGCTCTACAGTGCCCTTATACCACAGTAGCTTTTCCACTCAGGCTAATGATGGGCAGTTCAGTGAAGAGCTGCAGTGTCATGGCCTGGTCAGCAGATTTCTCAGGCCCTTGGCTTTCCTCAGAGACTACTGAACTAGCTGTCAAATGTCAGCAGAAGATCTGTTAAGCTCGATTAACCCTCAAGACTATTAGATTATAAGAATATTGATGTATTTTACCAGAATAGATCCTTTTGGCCTGTGTTTATTTTCAAATGGATGAATATTTTACCTAAAACATATTTAATACACAGCTTTTTTTCAGCACAAATTCAGAGGAGTAACTGTATATTTGTTTAGTCATTGTAATATAATAATTTTAAGGTGTACACCCAAAATAGACGGTAAATATGCAATAATAGAAAAACAATTGCGTCTCACCTCAGCCGCTTTTTTTAAACAGCGGTTCTCCTCCACATTTCAGCCAGAGCTCTAGAGCTATCTGAAATAGCAGAAGGTATTTATTTCAGCCTTATTTAGTGGTTGTAAAACAAAAACCCCTGTTTTAAAAAAGTATCTCTTAAGGTCATCGCAAACTGCACACAAAATATTAGTCTGATCAACTAAAGAATCTATTACACAATACACGCAGCCTCCAAAATTCGAATTTGTTACAAAAATAATCACAATGGTAAGTCCTCCCTTGACACGGTCTTTAAGCTTGTGCTAGACCTACGTTTCACCTTCACGAGAATTGTATAGCAATTTTCTCAACTTTTAGAATATAAAAAAGTTAAATCTGCTCATTATTGCTTGCAAACATTTTTCATTTCAAATTAAAACTAAGAAGGCTAGTATTATTTACTCCTGTGCAAGCTCTTCATATTAAAAGCTATTTAGTCTAGAAGAATTCTTGATAACCATCTCTTCAACATTCAAGTGAAGTGTGAGTTTCTTTAGAAAAAATCCTTGCCAAGACAGCGAGGAGTCTTCAAACATTCCACCACAGCAAGATAGCAATACGAGCGTAAATACAGGTCTTACTGAACTGAAACAAAGCCATGAATAATGCAAGCCGCTCAGCACCAGCAGGAATATCAACGAGATTTCTACTTTTTCCCACCTTTATGCTCCTTATTAGCGCTCCAATGAGCCATCATTCAGCTTAATCTGCAAAACACACAGACTTCAGAGCAGTGCATCACCAGACTCCTGGAAACCTCTTTGTTTGTTGGCATATTTCGGGAGTTAACCTGCAATGAATGCTAAAATTGAGACATGACTTAACCTTTTAGAGAAAGGACACAAGAAGCTGTTGATCAAAATGGTTCTCGACAGAAACGTTTATTAGACAGGAAGTCATTAGAATGTAAATGTGTCTCGACCTCTTTTCACTATTCTCACAAAGTACATAAATATTCGACTTAATTTGCAAACATTCAAAGCTGCGAATTTGTTATAGCTACACGTCTGTTAAAAACACCTTATGTACAATAGACAGGATTTGGCATAATTACAACAATCCAGTTATATCATTTACAGTTTTCTCTTGAAAAATATGACCGAACAAACCCCTGTTAATTTGAGCGTTAGTTAGAAAGAGAAACAAATCAGGGCGCTGCACGGAGTGAGATGATCATCCCAGCAACAGCACATCTCTCTGATTTCATATTCAGCAGAATGTCATTTGCAGGGCCCAGAAGAACTGCAAACTTGGCAGCGTTCGGACAACAAATGAAATTAGCATGCAAACTCTTCTGCCGATTTAACACTGAATTATGCACCAAGTGTTGGCATCTTTAGAAGCGTTCACCCATGTTTAGGCATGTTATTGGAACAAGAAGGTCACTGCACCACACGAGAATAGTCCAGAGGAGATGATCCAGATTTGATTGGAGGTTGAACAGCCCTTTTTGCCTAGTGGCAGCTTGAGTCTCTTTAATGCCCTCGGTTGATTAAGTACCACTCGAAAGAGCCTTTTTTACAAGGCCCGAATCTATTTGTCTCGCTGGCTTTCAGACGCATAGCAGCAATTTGGAAACGCAGCACCATAAAGTGGTTCGTTGCACTGTGAGTCTTTACAGTGGAGTCCATTATAGAGGAATGCTTGGGTTGAGTCCTTAAAGAGCATCTTCTTGTTAAATTTTCAAGACGTTCAATTTTGTGTTCCTTTGGCACAACGCTCAATTTCCAAAAGTCTGTCTCTGGCTAAAAGTTCTGCCATGCTCTGCATTGAAACCCGATTTGATTTGTTTCCAGAAAACAGTGAGGGAATGAATAGAAAGCAGTGCTCTGAAAAGCTTTTAATGACTCAATTGGTTCAGAGGTAATGATGGAATGTATTTAAAGGAGGACTCTTGATTATTTTCACATGAGTCAGCATGTTCATCAAACCAAATAGAGTTCTCTGAGCATGGAATTTTATTGATATCAAAGTCTATACGGTCGCTCTGAGACTTTTAAGGTCTACACACATGACTAGTTTTTGTAGTTTACCAATGGTGGGACCCAAACCTAGTTTAAGGTGAGATTTAGAGTAGCATTCTGAAGGAAAAAAAGCCTATAGTGTTTTATTCATTTAGCTGATTTTCAATGCAAAAAAATAAAAAACTACCTTTAGTCCTTTAAAATCTTCCTTTTATTAAAACAAAATGGAAATAACTTGTGGGACGTCAACCTAAAGTAAAATGAGTGAAACGTGTCATTAGGAAGGAAAGAAAACCTAGTGTTTCAGTTGTTCAGTTGATTTTCAATGTTAAGAACTAAGCAAAAAAAATGCTTTCAATTGTTTTTATTTAATAAACCAAAATAGGAAAAATGTAAAATAAATTGTAGGACATCAACCTGATGTAAAACATTTCATTGATTCATCTGATTTTTATATTTAAACATAAAAGAAAAAATTTAATTTTGCTTTGTCAAACCAAAACATTCTTGTAATTTCTCAATATTTTATTCAATAAATTAATTGAAATTTTTGAAGGAAAAAAGAAGCATAATGCGCTGCAATTTTTGTTTTAATCAAATATTGGGCAATAAATCTGCTAACACTTTACCATAAGGTGACATGATTATCATTCATTACATGACATCATCATTAGTTAATGTAAGCATTAACCATGAATTGATGATGAGTTAACACATGCATTAACCATTTAACCTTTACACAAGTCATATCAATTATTACATAAGTTATGCATTAATAGCTGTTTTGAGATGATCTAATAATTAAATAATGATGTTAATGATAATGAACTAATTAATTACTTTGGAATGTATTGTTTTGTATGTAATTTTCCCATCGACTATTTACTGGAGTTATTATTATCAGGCGACAACTTTACTTTAATGGACATATAATTCTTAACTCGTCGTCATTTAATTATTAACTAAAGTTTTAATAAAGCATTTTTAGGGTAACATTTTATAACTATTTTCTAGGAATCAATGCCAAATAATTCATTTATAATCTTTAAAGCATTGTCTCTATGTTATTACACCTTTGTAAGCAGTTTATAAATATAAGTTTAAAGATTTTCTGAATGTGCTTTCAAATAGTTATCATTTAATAATTTGTTCTAAATGATATCGTGAATCATTTAAAAATAATAATGAATTGGTTTTTAAATGAAAGGTTACATTTATAAATGATTAACTGATTCTCAATAAAGCATGAAAGCTGTGTTATTAAGCATATTATATAGCTTATTACAAACTGAGAATAAATCACTTATACATTATAATATTTATATAATATTTGTTTATTTATAAATAGTTTAGAAATACCTATTAACATAGAAGCAATGCTTTATAAACGATGAATTAACTATTTGCTAACGCTTAATTAATGCTTTATTAATAATAAAGTTATCATAAAGTTCTACCAAATTATTAATTGAATTAATCAGAAACAAATAATTAATTAAGATACAGGTTTAATTAGCTTAATAACGCTCATGTCAAGTCATCATTAACTCATCATAACTTAATAGTTAATAAATGTAAAGTGGAAAATATGACATTTCTAGCACTGATGATGCAGCATTTGAAATGACAAATTTTTATTTAACACAATGTCAATGAGGAAATATAAAACTGATCTCAATGCACCATGAATAGAAACCACATGGTAAAAATCTTCTATAAAAAAAGGATATGCATTTATGAAAAGGTAAATGTATACATTATATATATAAATACACACATGTAAAAGAAAATTATTTAAAAAAAAATATTGCGGCGCAACGGTCACCTTTCTGCGTGAAGTTGAAAAAATGTTGAAAAATGCTGATTGAAGATGGAAAATTGATAGCCTTGGTAAAACTAGTTTGGAGAATTTACAGATAAATAATTTAGTGATTATTTTTGCATTTTCTGTACATTTTTCACATTTGGTATGGTTAGGCCTATAGGTTAACCTATTCTTTAAAAATGTGCACCTTTTTTTAATGTAAAGAGAGCACTTTACGCCAAAGCAAAATAAAGAACAGAATGCATTTTAATCATGTATTTTTGATAAAAAACTCTTAAGGCAAAACAGTTTGAATCAACCGCTTTAAATATACTTGCACTGAATTATCTAGGGAAAATTTTCTTAATTAGAGCTCTTGGTGTAATATGATGAGCTATACCTATAATTCTAGACCTTAAAAGTGTGGTCGCCGTATCTGTGTCCCCTCTCTCACTCTAATAGATAGCTCTTTGTAAACCCAGAGGATGAGTGTGAAAGTGCAAACCCTGGAGTCGTGTGTGAGAGGGAGTCGGTGTTAGAGCTGTGAAACTTTCCTGGGAATGGGTCGAGGTCTGGGCAACTGCTCAGACCGCCGCGGCTCAGTGTCTTGTCTCCGAATCTGGTGTGGTTTTGGTGGAATGGGTGGTGCGTCTATGCTGAGAGAAATGGATACGTTTGGAGGAAGTGGGACCTGTCTTCGAGTGAGGTTCCGCTCGTGTATGCTGTAAGGAGGCGGAGTTTTGTTCTCTCTGCGAATAAGCTCATCTGAGCCACTAGAGGCGGAGTTTGGGAAGGCGTGGTCGGTGGGTGTGTTCTCTGTCCCAGAGGCCTCAGAGACACTACAGCGACTCAGAGAGGAGATTCCACTGCTGCAGCTTCCGGAAAGCACTGGGGAATTCGACGTCAGCCCTGTAGACTGGCACTCTGTGGGCGAAGGGGTGAACGGAGGTATGGAGGTCTGTGAATATAAGACAAACATAAAACATGAGGTCAGAACTCTACTCACAAGAAAACCTTAAAAGAAACCATCAAGTAACTTCCTGGCATGCGGAGCTAAACTCGACAGTAGAACGCCAACACCCAATATTGAGCAATTTGGACTTTATTATTGCAAAGCAATTTTGTCTCCTTTCATTACAGAAATAATTTCTGCGCAATTAAATCTGCAGCTAAGGCTGAGGCTGTTTCTGAGTCTTTATTTCAGTGAATAAAGCTTGTTTAGTTTGATTGCACTCTTGAGAGAGCTTCAAACAAAACATTTCCTCTAGGAGAAATTCAGCTTTTAGCAGCAAACACAGTAGATACAGTTCAGAGCTGTGTTCCAAAATTCAGAGTACATGCACTCACTTTAACACTGTAAAACATGTTTTTACATCAATTCTCCCTAAAAACTCATTTTTAATTTAACAGGGACATGCCAAATACAATAAAGCAGATTTTATGTCAGGGAAAATTACAGTCAAAATGTTACATTTAAATAAGAATGTAAATTGGTTTACTGTGCAGTTGTGTTTAATTTTTTTTACTTTAAATGTTTTCTAGAAGTGAAATGATATGAATTATGCCCTTTTTACTCTCTTATAATGTATTTTTATTTGCTTAAAAAATAATTAAGTTTGTCCCCAAAATGGCAGCAAGGTTTTATGGGGAGGTCTTTTTTTTTGTTCGCTTGTTCCATAACTCCATCCAATTTCACTTAAAAAGGTTTGGGTTGAGATTGTGGGAAATTAAGACAAACTAACGTAGGTGAAGACAGGATATTGTTTGGATAACATACTAGCCTAGGCTTCAACATATCATGGGAGAAAGGTGTTATTGAATCTGGAATCTGAGCTATTGTTTGAGATTTGTGATGTTTGGAGGAGTCTCGTGATGAAGACTTTGGGAATTACAGAGAAAGCCACATTGGTCATTTGGCCGCAATGCAATTTTTCCATCATGCCAGGATGGCATAGCTCAGGGGGCTAACAGAATATTCTGAGCAGGTGTTCAGAGCTGTGTTTTGGACATTAGCAGGACTTAAATTGTACTAAGCAGACGTGAAGAGATGACTTAGTTCAAGCTAGTTGTTTATTTTGAGCAATTATGAACATTTACTGAGTCTCTGGCAATCCTAACTATCACTTTTATGCTTTTAAATGCATAGAAATCTTTTCTTAATTTATGGCACCGCTACATATCAGTTTTATGGGTTTTTTTTTATTTACAAAGGTTTTCAAAAAGTCTGGCAACCCTAACCATTACTTTTTGAGCATTTATGAAGACCTCATGGAAACCGTGTCATTGGAATTTCACATACTGTAGTGCCTAGTGATGAGTACTAAAATAAGAGGCCAATGTAACTCAGTGGGTAAAATCAGATGAACACTCTTGGACTAACTTATTAGTCTTCCCTTACCTTTTAAAAACTTCCACAGAATTTTCAAAACATTCTGAAAACCTTACTGATTCTACCTGGCCCTGCTTATAACGCATAAAACACACGTAAAACATAAACGATGATTGACCCTTTGAATTACATAAATTACCCTTTAAGCTATTATTGAGCATAATATAATTTTAAAGCTTGTTGGTTAGAACTTGCGCTGTGCGCATTTAGTATTACCCTCAGTGAGAAACAGAACTGGTGCATGTAGGATACATGTTAGGGCTTGGTAATTTAACATTTTCAGGCTTTGCCAGTTGAAGTAAACAGCATGAAATAGCCTGAAATCTCTCAGTGTTCACTCAAGAGTGTGTCTGTGTGTGTCGCTCAGCAAGGCTTCAGGCTTGAGACTATTTCTGGGTCAAACAAGTGTTCACAGGTGGTCACACAGCTTACTCCTTCCCTTTCCAACCCACTGCATTCACTTCCTTCAGGAAATTCACTCTCATTCCTGCTGAGATCTTCACCTCTGTACAAGGCCAGGGCATCTTCACAGAACCCGGTAATTCTGAATCACAGATTCTGTTTATGCACACATACTTTTCTGAACACCGTGTGACAAATCCACATACAAGAAGAAATAAAAAAAAAAAAAGAGATGGAATGTAATCATCAATATGAATTTCTGAGAACAAGAAGAGCTTTTACTCTGAATGCGCTGAACATCTTTTTTATCTTAATATCCTTAAATAAAAAGCCATTAGTGCACACTCATCCCTTTTGAAGGTTTGTGATGCTTTCCTTTCAATTCAACTGCAGTTTAAAATCAGGAACTCAGATTTTAACCTTCATTTCCTGCAGAGCTCAACAGTGAATCAATCTTATGTAGTCAGGGTGACATGTTTATTCTTTAAGGTGCCATATCATGCCCCTTTTAAATCATTTATAATAAATAATTGACCCCCTATAGAGCATCACTGCTCCCTTATTAACCTTCAAAAGTCAGTATTTAATATAAATCACCTCAAATGGTTGTGCTTCACAAAACAAGCCATGTCCCTCCCTCTGCCTGGTTTCCACCAATCCCCCTGCTGGGATCTTTTGTAAAGCCCAAAAAAACACTTTGATGCGGGACATCCACACATTGCAAGCACACATGCTTGATTCAGATGAGCTGCAATAAGGGTTCATCTGATTGACTAGTGGGAGGTACTATGGCCAATTGGCTTCCCTACAGTCGTTTAAGGCTCCCAGTAAAAGAAAACAGTTTTCCAGAAACATACATGAACTAATCTGAATATGACTTTGAGGCATGTGTTTGATGAAGGAACAATACTAAAACATAAAAGAAATGTCTGAAAAGTCAACTTTACATGATTCGGCACCTTTAAAGAAATTTTTAAACCCATCAATAACAACTAAAAGTGATGATGTACTGGCCACCATATAAAACATAGCTTCAAGTTCGAGGAACTCTGCTGGAGTTTTAAATCTGAACACATGCATTAAAATATCGCCTTTAATGAGAAAGAATAGACTCAGAGTTGCTAAAACGAGTCCTTGTTTAGTCTGTGCGCTCTTGCATCAATCCCTACAACCTCCTGAGTCATTCATTCATGCCGAGAAACCAAACTCCTCCCCCAAACATTTCAGTATCGTGCTGTTGTGAGTGATGGTCACATCATGCCTATAAACTGTGTTTTCTTTTGAGAGGCATTTGCAGCATTGTCTTCTCTGCCAAGACAGGAGAAAGCGAGGAATCAGTGTTTGAGACTTATTTTTAAATCCATTTCTGATCATTACAGCACATGTCTTATTGCTGGACAGTTACCATGGTGAAGGATCCTGTTCTAGTCATGTTATGTTTTTGGGTCTGTTCTGCACCTGAGCCCACTTCCTTCTTGGACACAGGCTCTTACTGGCATGACAGCGTCACATTAATACAATGTTTCATGAGTTATATATAATTTTAATTAGTCGGTCAATTCCTTCGCACAAAATCCAATCCCAGCAGACGCTGTATCGAACTACTAAATAAAATAAAAAAGGGAAAGAATATTTTTAAGAGTAAAACATGGTAAAAATAAATGTGTATTATAAGACAACGATTGTGGTTTTTTTCAAACTTGCACCTGCTGTTGTTGTTGGAGACTCCGAAACAAAACAAAAAAAAACTAAAATCAACCTTTCAAAATCACAATTGGGAACTGGCTAAATGAATATTTTGCTAAGAAAAGACTGTTGCCAAGAGGTCTTTATCCAAGAGAGTATAAAAGTAGCCATGGTAGACAAGCACAAAAATATCAAGGAATCTTATTTGTGACATTTACACTCCACTGAAGAGAGGGGTTTCTGACCATGGGCTCAGCTGAACTGACCAGATTCTGATCCAGCTCTCGGTCCCCAGATGCTCCAGTAAACAGCCAGACCAGTAAACGCATCAAAGGTCACTGAACAAAACACCCCAGACAACAGGAAAAGGTTACGTTACCTTCTGAGGCGAGCGCGATGTCATCACGGGGGACTGTGATCGTGTTGTCTTGGCAGGAGAGCCTATTAAAGGACACACAAAGTCAATCTCCCTCACTGGTTACAGGAGACTGGGATAGAGCACACGGTCGCGGCAGTCTGTTAATCAAAGAAAAGCTCGACCACAAGCTAATGCTAAAGAAAGAGCCATTTACTACTGGCTCTTCCTCAAGACAGAGATGTAGAACATTGAAATGATCTTATACCATTCTGTGGCTTTCAGTTTATAGAGCAAAGAGGGCATTTTTAAATACATTTAAAACACATTCTAGCTCGGAATGAGAAAATGCACGACTTAAAGAACAAGCAGACAGAAGAAAAAGCATGCCAACATCTGAAAGGTGATGAAGAATGAGATTTAACACTGTGTCATGGGGTTTCTGCTGCTGAAAACCAGTGTGTGGGAGGAATCCCGCTGTTAGGTGATGTTATTTCTCTCTTTTTATTTACTGTATGCATAAATAGTATCTAATTCTCAAAAAAGGTCTGGCTGCTAGCTCCCGTGTTACTGAGATGTGAGGAAGAGAGTTGGAGATGTTAGCGTGTAAGGCGGCAGGGTCGTGGAACCAGATTCTCTTCTTTACCTGTGTACGGAGGCCTAGGAGGGACAGGGGGGCCCTTTCCATTAAAATCAGACAGCGGGGTGTCTAGACTCCAGCTACTGGGTGCAGGCCTCACCACTTTCACACAAAAAAATATGCATTTCAGGGGTTTTGACTCATCAAAAACGATAAATATTGGTGCGGTGAACAAGGATGGAGCAAGAATTTGCACCTGTACATGAAACAGGATAAAATTCACAGCAAAATGAAAACATCCTCTTTAAAAAAAAAGGAGAGGTGGGACATGGGTGTAGCAAAGACATCTAATTGGCTGAAGGTTTTAATTTAATATATCTTAAACATACTAATTTAAAAATAATTCACCTCCCTCAGAGTGTTCATGAAGGTCAAAACTAACGATCTGAATAAAAAAGAAACCATTTCAACATCAGGCGTGTACGCATGTTTTTTTCAGCACCAATTAGGGCAGTTTTAACATTGGAGTGAATGAGAACCTGCTCACTTCTGACTCTGCTTGAGGTGCTACAGTTCAGTCACTCCCTATTGTGTGAGGGCAGGGAGAGCAAGAGGTTGCCCCTTGTTCAAAAGCAGTAAAGAAATATATGAAACTAAAAAATTACAACTTAGTGAATATATAAAAAAATTCAATATTAAACTATTCTTAACTCTATAGCTTAAAAACTGAACAATATTAATGTAAAATGTGTTTAAATACGGTAGGAGTATTTATTTGCATGTAACAATAATTTGATTAGTTAAATGTAAAATACAATTTATATAAAGGTCATAAAATGAATGCATACAAACTTAAAAAAAAAGTTTTTGCGACTGGAGCAGGGGGTGTTTGAGGCATATAAAAATTGACACATTTTGCAAAACTTTAATGGAAATCCTTTTTTCTAATTAAGTTGAGTTACATGGGTGCCTTGGGCACTGCACAGTAGGTGCCACAAAAGATCCCACATCATCACAGCTCATCAAGCGTGTCATGCGAAATTGTTGGATTCATAGCTTCTCTGTAAAACCACCAACCACAATTTCCCAACATTACTTCATCCGTAGCTGCTCTCACATACAAGGAGCTTGAGGCTCCATGGCCTGAGTAAGAAGCAGAAGTCACCTTTGACACATGATGATGAGCGCTAAAGCTGTGGTTAAAGTGTGACTATATCTGCTATAAATAGTAATGTTTTTCAATAATTTATCGAGTGAGTTGGTTCATGTTTAATCGCATAATCACGATTGAATGGAAACATTAGAAATAGTGAAAATTAGCTTTTTCGCCATTTCTTTAAAGATTGACTAAAGGTCTTAATGCTCACTTCCATTTTTTTTTTCATTAAAACCTTTTTTTCATGTTTGTTCACTTTACAGGCAACATGCTGCTTATGTTTTCCAATGTGTGCATACACGGATGAGCAGAAAATGTCGTTGATTAATACGAAAATAAACATCAATGAGAAGGTGATTTGAGGAGATTATGTGTTGTTATTTCAGTTCATAACAGATTGGAGCAGCTTTTTCATTTAATTCCAAATCATATAAAATAAGAAGAGAATCAAGAAACGTTTATTGGTTCTATTACTTTAATTCCTTCTGCTGACTGCTTTCAGCTTCGCTGTCAGCCATGATTGATGTATAACTCTCCGCCCATGCCCGACGTCTATTTCCCTACAATGACGTAAAAGTTTGATAAATCTTTTATCTGTATCTGATTCGGGAGCTTGGAGAAAAGTGACCTGGGTAAAATAAAAAAAAAATCTGAATTGAGATTTTCAGACTGTTATAAAAGTTGGGTCATTTTGGACTGAAGTCTGAACGTAACCTAATTCCTCACTAACCTAAGAGCTATCGTTATTTTTGGATTTCCAACAGTCTGCCCCAGTGAGAAAACTTGAACAGAACGACTACAAGTTGCTGAATTCTAGCTGTCAATCACAATAAGCATCACAGCACAGTGGGTGACCCTCTTCTTGGTCCGGTCAGAACACACACACAGCTGTCGGAGAGCATCAGATCTCCAGTTATCTCGCTCACCTTTATCAGGGCTGGAGATGTTAGGGTCACTCCTGGGCAAAGAGACATCGCCCGCTGGGTGAGGAACTGGCCTCTGTCAAAGAGATTCACACCATAGATTGAAAAAAAAAAAAAAAAAAACCTGCTGAAATTTACACTTTATGGGTTGGCCCAAAAATGCCAAAAAAGCAGATGAAATCTCAGTTACAAGAAAAAGTCTCAAGTGGGAGAAGGTCTGTCTCTGCAAGATTGTGGGATTCATTTCAAGAGTGACGAGTAAGATAACCACATATCTTAAATGAACCAAACCCAACCCTCCAAAACACTGCTATAAATCTCCAAAAGAGCAATCTGGCATCATGAATATTGAACTCCACCTACCTGTGAGGGGTCCAGGGGGTTCGGGTAGATGGCGCTGCAGGGTCTCTCTCTCGGCGAGAGGCAGTTCTCTCGCGAATGTTTGTGTTTATCTGACATCTGTGGAGAACCTGCAAAGAATGAAGTCATGGGATTTCAGTTCTCAAAGAAGAGGCACACAGCACAGACATACCCGAAAGAAACAGATCCCGCTCTCATTTCAACGCTAGCATTTGAAATAAAAACTGGTCCCTGTCTTCTTCTCCAGCTGTGGTGAGAATTGAGCTTCTAGGGTGACAGACGGCTATTTTCCAGGGAGAAATCCAATTTTAGGTCTTCTCATCAGTCTACTCCCTGCTCTGAAACGCTGTCTGAATCTAAAACAGCGCCTTAAGTCATTTATCATTATTCCCTACATTAATCTAGTCATACATTCTGCTTAAAAGAGTGAAATGAGTGTGTGAATTCAAAATTGGATTTTGGTGACTGCCACATTGATAATCAAACAATTTAATAAAGCAATATTTAATCTTGGTAAAAGTTTAGCTAATAATTTCAATGTTATTGGAAGTCCTTGAGGCTAATTAGCTGATAAGGACTCGTTTAAAGGCTTGGCTTGCAAAAAAGCACCATCTAAAAACAGGTCAGCCAATCAACCCGCATGTAAGTGACCACTAGATGGCACTGTTTCTTTAGACCTACCCTTTTTGTTTTTCTCCCTCGTACGGGTACCGTAGTTAATAAACCATTAAATATAAAGAAAAAGCAGCTCACTAGATAAAAGAAGCACACGAGAAATCAAAAAGCAAGGATCAAGTTTATCTTTTGCTCCCTTCCTTTACAATCCCAATGCTATCGTATTTTTCCCTGTTCTCATTTCAGTTTGTTTCTGATTGGCTGGAGGCAATGGTTTGTTTTCAGTTTGTGTTTAGATTGGGTGAGCGGGTCGTAGTGTATTAAAATAATCCCAGAGACTGAGTGCTGTGTTAGTGAGTTCGTTTGTGGAGACTGAAAGTCGTTTGTTATAAAAGAGGTGGAAAGAGTTGCTTGTTCTGTAACCAGAAGGTTGTTGTTCGATCCCAGGTATCCAGTATACCGGGTCCAGTATTCCCGAACACCTTGTATGTAATATAAATGTGTAGAGGGGGTATAGAGTGTGGGGTTATTAAAAATGTGTTTTTCACAGAAAATGAGCCAAGGGATGGTGAATCGCAGTTTCAAATAATAATTGCTTGTATAATTTTGTCTTTTGATGAAAACTGAAAACGGGTCGCAGAGAAAACAGGTGACCTGTAACATGTATTGAACCAACCTGGACTCTACATCCAAGTGAGAAAAACTCGTGGACTCTATATGGCTGAGAGACGAGGGGACGTTATTGGCCAGTGAGGACCACATGACACCCCAGCTGTGGCAGGTGACTAATAAAAAGAAAATAGATTCATTGATTGAAATGTGAAACAAACAACACCAAGGAAGCCAAAAAACATTCCAATTTATTTGTTTATTAGCTTTAGCATGGACTATGGTTTGAAAAAGATTGGCTGTTTGAAAGATGTTTATTTACAGAGATCATTTCTATTGTTTGTTAATGTGGTTGTTAGGTTTTTAACCTAAGCCCCAATTAAGCCCTGAAATATCTGAAATAAAGCATGTTTCAGAAAGGAAGATCCAGTTCCTTAAGTTTTCTTTAAACCTCAAGTTGACGGAAACCTTTTTACAAGTGTGTACATTTTGGCTCTTACGTGTTCTGGAAAACTTGACAATATGAGGTTTAGTGTAACTAGTGCAGACATTTGAACTCCCCAAAGCAAACACATACGCCAATAGCACATATTCCCCATTTTGATATCTCCTGCTGAGTAGTGATGGCGAGATGAAGCTTCACGAGGCATTGAACCTTTTCAGCCAATTGATTTGAGAAAGGGTTAGTTTTTCGAAGCTTCATGGGCACATGACCCCCACCTACTGGCAAAGTGTATAATGACAGACTCCGTCTGAACCACATAATGTGCGATGTATTGAATTCTTGTGACAAAAAAAATATATATCATTTCTGTAAAAAAAAAAAAAAAAACCAGTGTATTCACAGTTCTGCCAAATGCTAATATAACAATATGGAAGGATGGGCAGTGTGAAAAGTGCTTATGGAACTAAGATTACGTTACAACGATGTACAGAATGGGTGAATTGGCATTCATTTTATTTATTAATATCCTAACCTCCAAACCCTCCTAATTCTCTTTCTTTCCTTAAACTCTTCAAACTATCTCCAAACTATATACACTCTATTTAAACTCTCACCTGACCACAAACCACTCTAAAAAAAACATGTTTTGAATGGACCCTGAGGGAATCTGTAAAACCTTGCTGCAAAATCTTTAATGTTTACGTTCATTAACAGTGCATTCTTGAGGATGTAGTTTCCTCACTTTCCATTGGAAGTGCATTTCACACACAAAAACAAAACTAAATTGAGCATTAAGACGCGGCACTCTGAACGTAGACTATGTTGTTAAGTTTTGAAAACTCAAATTAGTCAGAGCAAACACTCTGCCTTGGAAGTTGTGTGGTTGGTCAAAATGTGAATGTCTACAAATCAGAGTCCACTTAATACTTACCTTCTTTATGTCCAGAGGAGGCCATTTATAACATCCAGCAGCTACCTACTAAAGCCCTGCCTTTCATCAATCTGGAGATCTTCAAAAAGCTTTTCTCCTCTCTGAACCTCGACAGAAGTGCAGATGCTTTACGGGGGTCTCGAGGAGGGGCAGGAAGGGCTGTCAAAGTGAGACTGGAAGAGATCATAAACGTCTCCATACATATTCTAGTTTTATGACCTGTGTCTGCAAGTAAACACATGCTGGATGGAGGGAGATAAGAGGTAAGGAAGAGCGAGGAGAGAGGTCTGCTATATATCAGGACTCGAGCTTTCTGTAAGTCACAGTAAAAGTGCATTAAATGCACTATAAACTAAGATTTAACGTGCCATTTTATTTGAAACTCTAAAGCCAGCCTTTCACACTAAATAGACCTCCATGGAAAAAAGTTTAAGCCAATGAACCTTCAGCTTTTTGTTTCTTTTTTATTGATTGTGTTGAAAAAACAGAGGAAGAAAAAAAATGACAAATGTTTGAATTTTTTTCTTTTTTTTTTAGGTAATTCAGCACATTTTTTAAAAGTAATGTTTAATGTTTCTCCAAAGGGATTAATCAAAGAGATTTTGTAGAAAGACAAGCTCTACAAACTCACCAATAAATTTCAAATTTTGTGTTTATCTGTTCAGCCACCTATGTTCATTTTTTTTCAATCGCGTAAATGTACAAATTTAAGCTATATTGTAAATGTATATAATGAATTTGAAATGTAAATAAAAACATTTGAATCAATAACGTATTCTGATGCAGTTATTCCACAGGAATTGTTCAAAGATGTGCATCAAAAGGAATTATGGGGTAAAAGTTGGCCACCAACAGTTTCACTCTACCAATGAAATCATCTATCTTTCATTAAAAAAACTGATACTGCACAAATTAATTTTAAATTCTCTTTTTGTCTTTTAGAGAGCAGTTCTACATTCGTTGCCATATAAAGAACATTTAAAAGCTGAAAAAAAGCCTGATCTAGCTGGTTCTTGACGTAAGAAAAAGGAAAATAATTTCTTTAAAAAATATATTTAAAAACTCTACTTACTCTTAAATAATGCATTTTATCTAGTTTATTTCAATGTAAATAATTAAATATGCAGATTACTACTTCAAAATAGATACACATCAAATACACTTTATAATAGAGTTTGTCTTTAAATTAGAAGAAATCTTTCAAAATATGTAGGTGACGTATTAATAATAAATATTGTCTAATATATCAATTATTTTAGCATCTGAAAAAATATTTTAGCATCTTCCTCTCAAAAAGAAAATACATTTTGTGCACTTTTATTGATGAGAAGATTTATTTGACTATTTTTGTCTACTTTAAATATCTCTAGTAGCATTTTGACCAAATTCTTCCACTTTAATCGAGTGTAACGTTTCCTCGGCATCTTTATCTATCTTTGATCACCGTCCAGGATGGGAGCGATCAGTAGTGCACTTAGTCTTGTTTTAGTGAATAAGGCTTCCAGCTATAATCTGAATCGAGCAACGATTCTCACCTCGAGCGCTGGACGGGGCCGAGCTGGTCACGTTTGGAGACGCAGAGTGATTGGAGCTCAGACTAGAGGTGGATGGACTCGGCTGGGAAAGAAATCAAAGTGTTAGAGAAACAAGACAGCACCGTTCGTTTCTTGTGTTCCCTTGACTAGGTTTTAGAACAATCAAATTGAGATAAAAGAAGAAAACCCTTAAATGATCTGTCCTTCCAGTCTACATTTCAAGAGAGAGTGTGAGACAGAGAGATAAAGCAAGATGTGAGAGACGGATGAAAACAGAAATAGGCCAATTAGGAGGGATAGGTACAGAGATGAAGAGCGAGAAAAGGAGGGGATTAGTGGGAAAGAAGTCACCTGCATGTTGAAGACTTCATCTGAGCTCTCTGATTGGCCTGTGATGTTGCTCACTTCGTTGGAGGCTTGCGATGATAAGGAGGAGGAAGAGTAGCGGTTGGCTGCTGGGTAACTCAATGGGCTGGATGAGACGATAACATAAAAAACATGAATAGGCGCACTCTTCCGGCTGGAAGAGTCGCTTAGAGACACTATAAGCTCCTTGAGAAAATAAAAAAAAAAGTAACATTTCAAACTCTCACAGCTCTGAGGTCATTTTCATGTTTTTTTTGCTTTTACTCAAAGCTATGTTTTATGATGTAATAGAGGAAAAAATCCTGAATAACAGAATCTGAAAGTCCCAGAGTTTAAAAAATAAAAGCTTTTAAAGTGATTTAGGAGAATGAGTTCCTTTATTTGAAGCAACCATAAATGCTAAAGTGAGAAAAGCTGCTGTGTGAACATTAAGGTCACGTCCACATGTACCAAGTTATTTTTAAACACGTTTACAAAAAATGCTTTGTTTTTCATCCACACGAAAATTTTTAAATGCTCCAAAAATGCTGTCAGTCCAATAGAGGGTATTCTACTCCTCAACCCTGTAGTTATATCGACCAATCAGAAGCTTTTCTCAGCTCTGAAGCAGATCACGCCTTCTCTTCAATGGCTGGGAAATACAGCTCATTCATTCATTCATCTTCATGTCGGCTTTCTTCCCTTTTGGGGTCGCCACAGCGGAATGAACCGCCAACTCTCTGGCATATGTTTTACGCAGCGGATGCCCTTCCAGCCGCAACCCATCGCTGGGAAGAAATACAGCTCACAGAAAAAGAATAAAAGCTTCTTTTATGAACAAAATTCTATCACCAGTTTATACCAACAACTATTAAACTCTCAAAACTCTGTTTGTGTCTGTTTCTGGTGAGCATGTCAGCAACATTAATACACATAGTGTTGTGGTTTGGTGCATCTGTTTAGTGAATAAATACATTATTAAATACGCTGTGTGCTTGTGTAGTCCTGTGCATCTCAGAAAATATGCTTTAACACAGAGAACCGCAGTACAAAAACCTCAATCTGTCCTCCAATAGCCTCCTCCAGACTTTGCCTGTAACCAAAATAAACGCGGCTTCACTGGCCACACGAGAGCGATTCTTCAGCATTTTCAAAAAACTTTAGCTTGGCTGGCGTTTTAAAATTGACCAAGTTAGGCTAAACCGTTGCTTTCTGTACGTCTGGACAAACACTGTCAAATTAAAAAAAAAAAAAAAATGGTTACCACAAAAAACAGGTACGTGTGGACAGGGCCTAAGACACTGCAGCAGGCAGATGAATGACAAAATCTGTATACAGAATCGGCCAATCAGTTCTGTTTAAGTCACAAGAGAGGTGTTATTTTGTTACTTGTAATCTATATTTGAAAGCACTAAATGTTAACAAAATATATTACAGTTAAAAGAAACTTTGTGACTTAGATTCAAACTTCTTTTGATGTTCACATTGGTTTATATTTTAATATAAATTGATATATTTTTGGTTGTGTTTTTTGTTCATATTATTTCCTTATTCACTTCATCGTCCACATCTTAAATATTTCAAATTCACCATAAACTCCTTCCATGTTAAACATAACAATTGAAGGCTCTGACCTGCGGCGGGCCACCACCCGTGCTCCTCCCTCTGGACTTAATATGTTTGGTGCAGAGTTTCTTCCGGGACGAGGGCTGCCGTTGGTGAAGTGAATAGGACTGGCTCGGACGTAAGGTGGGAACTCCTGCAGACAAGTGTAGTAGGATCTGGCTTTGGATTCTTAAGGTGTGTTCGGAATCAGTTTCTGAGCAGTTTCTCAGACTGCAAGTGACCCAAATGGGACTTTTTTGGTCCATATCTTATATTTTCTATACCTCCGAATGATTATGCTCTCATATGAGCCCCTGAATCCTAAACACATCCGATTTTTTGTTATGAGTCCACAGTCTGAACAGCTAGGTCATATATTTTTCCAAATATTACGTCTTTGTATGGAGACAGAAGTCTCAAAAATTATTATGTTCAATTAAAAAAATGAAATTGAGCATTAAGATTGTAGGCAAGCCTCAAGGTTGATTTATTGGGTAAATGCAACACTTGCAGAGGTGTCTTACAAATGGTTCAAAGAAAGATGGCTCAAAAGATGAATTTGGGTTATTGTTGTTGTTGTTGTTATTGTAAGTAGAGGAAAGCCAGGAAACTGATCAAAAGCTACAGTGTGAACACAACAATGTAAGACAATCTAATGTAAAGGAAGAAACCTGTGCTTAAGGAGAACATGATAGTTCGTAGTGTGTAAGCACTAGTTTGCAATAAAAAAAAAAAACACAATCTGACTGTAGTAGGTCTAACCTGTATGCCCAGGCTGGATTTCATCAGGTGAAACTGATCCACCAGCTTCTTGTGCAGGGGTCTCATGTCCTGGGGAACAAACTTCTCATGCACAGTCAAGCCGAACTCGAGGATGTGTGCCTGAGGAGACACCAGAAGTCTTAAAGATGCATTGAAAACCAAGCCAAATGCCCACCAAGCTACTGAGATGATGTAGATTAAACAATAACTCTAAATACTTTCAGTCCTCCTGTTCTGCAAATTTCCTTTGAAGCTTTTTGTATTTAAACCGAAGCAACCTGTTCTGAGGTGATTTGTAATACTATACATTGAAAACTATGCCTTGATGCATCTTCTTTTTCAATCGACCTGCTTCCATTTGTGGTCCTGAATCTGACACGTACCTATTGTTTGTAATATGACCACAGTCTGAAAGTCTGAAATTTTTCCAGCCTTTAAGTCATTTAGACCAACCTAAACACAGTTTCTCACACGAGTCACTGGAGACTGTTTCACTGACATTGTTACTGAAAAGGTTTTAATGAAGCCTGTTCTTTTATCCCAGTTCTTTTAATTCCTCCTTTGCCAATTCTCCAAAATACTTGCTCTTTTCCATCTCAATATCTTTATTAATACTGTTGAGTACTAATAAAGTTGGCTCTCATCAGATGAGTATTTCTAAAGTATGTCCGTTTACTTTTATCATAGTGTGTGATATAGTGCATTCTGGTTAATGTCGTTTCCTCTTCAACGCAAATGTGTCACATAACTTGCAGTTAATTGTTCAGCTCCTTGTACAATGTCACATGAACATTTACAGTTATCACCTTCTTAAGATAAAAAAAAGTATTATTATTTTTTTTTAAATAGCCAATATGCAGTCCTTGGCAAAGAGTAAAGTCCTTGCCATAACTGTCTTGCAAATAAACCCTGCAAAAGACTTGAAAGCTTTCCATGCCTTCTTTTAAACATTAAAGCAGTATTTCCGAGTTTCCTCTCTACGCTAACAAAAGGATATAAAACAATTATAAGTTTTGAAAAGTACAGTACTTGATGGAAGTACATTTAATCATGTTCATTAAATGCTTAACATAACATTTTTCTGCTCTTCAGTTCCCTTTCAAGTCCGTGGGTGACCCGTATCCATGGTTACTGTCTAGACAACATCATCCTGAGCTCTACTCTGTTCTGATGATTTTTTTTGGGGGGGGGGGGGGGGTACATCAAGGGAAGAAGCAACACGCAGAACAGACCAACACTGCTACCTAAGCGTCAAATAAAAGACTTTTCAATCCCTCCATACAGACCTGCTCAAACATAAGCTCTCGGAGGCAGCTGATTTTGTCTCCATCTTCCGGGTGATTCATGATGTAGTCCTTGACAAAGAACGCCTGCAAGACATAAAAAGAGAAAAGTGATGCTTCAAACACAAACGCTTGTGTCGCCAGCCTCCACAAACGTTTATGCTTTCACCTTGACATCTTAAGCAAAATTTCAACGCATAGTTTCACTGCTTAGTCACCAAAGATGACTTTGTTTCTGAACTTGTAAGAGCTTAAACTGAAAACTGAAACTGTTTTTGCAACAGGCAGAAAACAATGAAGGGCAAATCAAAATGAATACAGACAGATCCTGACGATGCTTTTGAGCTACGTTTTGCAAGGATTGAACAACTATTCTCGGCATTATTATCTTTACTCCACAGCTTCACAAATAAGAGCCTGAAGCATCAGTTTCTTTTTTTTCCGCAGATTGAATGTTTCCCTTCATTAAAGCTCAATGCCTCATTAAGAGTTATGAGTTTTAGGTCTCTATTTTAGCTGCGACAAACAATGGCATGAATAAAATGTATTCTGGAAATACTTGGTTTATTTGAACTGCCCCTGTCTATCTTTACAAGCTCATACATTTCTACATGCCTTCCAGAAGTCTGCGCTCAGAGAAGGATTGGCATATCTCAGCAGAACCTTGTCTTTGGCTGGTGGAACAAACTCCTGATTCAATCAGGAAAGCAGCAACACTAACAGCTTCCAAAAAGCAACTCTTCTCTTCAAGGAACATGTAAAATCTTTTAAAAAAAATATTTCTTCTTTTTATTTTCTTTCCTCTGTGGTTGATTGATCAGCTGATGAAACTTCTAGTGCAAGCAACCCATATTAGACTCTGGCTTTGTAACAAATATTGTCTCTCCCCTAATGTAAGTTGCTTTGAAAAAAAGTGTCTGCCAAGTGCATAAATGTAAATTAGTACAGGTATTATGTACTTGTCTTTTGACTTTTTGCCCTGATTTTATGAGTTCGTTCCGTAAAGGGCCATGAACCCCACATGTTTCAAGCCTCTTCTGGCCGTGATCATTTTTGAACAATGCACAAAATATGGGCGTGTAGAACTGCACAGAGTAGGATGGGAATACAGAGATCAAGCTCAATAATAATTATAAACAACAGCAATTATGATCAACGACGACTCAGTATGACAAACGTCACATCCTGAGAATTTCACTTAAAAACAGGAAGTCAGAAATTGCCAATAAAAGATAGAAATTACACAGTGTCCTCTCCAATTAAATCTTAAAGATAGGTCTTAAAGGTTTCGTGGCCCTTTAAGAACTCATGTACATCAAAACTATCACTTATAATAAAGTCAGTGTTAATATTTCTGCTTCAAGATTCCCCGAGAAACAATTTCAGAAAAATAATTTCGAATGCAATTGCAACTAATATATTGCAAGAAATATATTTGAGTGCCTACATTTTTTATTTAGCATAATGAGCTTGCGAGAACTCAAGGAACTCCAACCCTTGCCCCCTCAACCATATCTCTGAGCTTCTGGCAAGCCAATTAAGCTCTCCAGCCTGTAGAAGAGAGGAATTTCAGAACGGAATTTCCTTGAGGGCTGACCTTAATGTGTAAAAACCCACGAATGTATTAGCGCCAACAGCTGGGACATTCAATAAACAGCTAATTGGCAATGCTGTCATGTTCGCAATCTAAATACATCGATTCCTTCTCATGCCAAAATCCTTCGCCTCGGCAGCCGATGCGAAGAGAATCCAAACCAAATCTAGCTCCTGGAACTCTAACAAACACTGCTCGCTGGTAGTCAGTCATCTTTCCTCTTTGCATCTGCTCTCAGAGTCTATCAAGGTAAAGACTGCGGGAACTCTAGCGCAGGGTTGCTATGCAACAAGCATTCATACAATCTAGAAAGATCTGTTGTATTCAGGCAGCATATGACTTCTTTGAGATTTGATAGATTTTCTCTGGTTTTCACAAGAGGAATGAATCATCTTTCAGGGCTTTTCAAAGGTTTATTGGCAGGAAAGTTATGGCCAAGTTATTCTCTTGTGCACAAGTTAAACGTGCATTAGAACAATGAAGATATCCCAGAATTCCCTCCTGCTATCTTTAACAGAGAGTGTGCATGAATTTTTTAACGCATCAGTGACCCGGTGAGGACTCAGAGTATGTGTGATTTCAAGGGAGTGATTGCAGAGTGACTGAGAATGAGAGTCTGAACCTCCTGATAGCGAGCTAGTCCTCCATTAACGGCAGCATCAATGACGCCGTTCAGGCACATGGTCAGAGGGTTGATGTTCTGCATCTGTCGGGTTTGACACTGCGTGATCAGCGTTCGCAGCTGCAGGTTCTTGTTTTCGATCACTTCGATGGCGTTCTCCAGGGGACTCACTTCCACCTGTCAGGGTAAGATTAAGAAAGACTTTAACTGAGGAGACAAGGATCACCTTAACATGAGTTTAAATATCATGAGCTACAGATAATTAGTCTGTCTATTAAAAATCAAGCACATTCTTTTTATAGTGTTTTTATTTATCTAAAAAATATACTATTGTCTGTCTCCAAGCTACTGGTGTGTCTCTGGAAACAGGGTTGAGACAAAAACCAGCAGGGGCTTTGTCATTCATGTTCAACTATTGCTGCAGAAATTGTCCCATTTACATCTCAAAATACTGAGCATTCCAAAAAGGTTTTGTCAAGACACATTGCTAATGTTGTAAATATGTGCTTATTAGTGATATATCCATATTTCTTCAGAAGGAAATCCCATCCGTTACTAGGCAGACTCTCATATTAAACTAATGCAAGAATTGTTTCCAAATCTTCTTGATAACATGGCTTTTGTCCCACCGGGACCCAGTGGGTGCGTGACTGTTCTGCTTACCAGTTCCCTCTTCTCCACTTCAAACCATCGAGAGATGCCTGGCAGACTCTGAACAAGCGTCAGCGTCGTCCTCTCCACCCACAGACTCTGAAATGCAACAAAAACTCAATGACACACACACACACACTACAGCTCAATGCTCCAATACCAAATGCAACCCCTATTCCTCCTCCAGTATGTATAATGCATATCATTTAATCTCCAATTTAAACAGCTTGCTCTCCACAATGCAGACTCCACATATTAAATTTCAGATTCATAAATTCATTTCCCCATCCAGCCCAGTGTGAGTGGCGCCTGTTCAACGTAGGAAGCACTGTACGAAACTTCAGATGCTTGATTGTGATATTCAAAACCAGTTCAGCCCAATATAACCCTATCATCTGGATGCCGCCTCGGCCCAAGTTGAGCTCCAAATGAGATTTTCAGACATTATTACAGGGCCGTAAGTGGACCAGTGTGTCTGTGAAAATAATATATGTGGCAAGCTAAACTGTTTATTTCAACAGTGTAACCCGAGAGAGGTCGAGGGATATCGAACCCCTGCGGAGGATGGAGTGCTGGCCCAGGCTGTGATTGTCTGAGCTGAGATATTGAGTGAGAGGCGGAAGGGAAATGATATTTGGAAGGAACCGGTCTCCCAGTCCCTAAATCTTTAATTAGCCTCTCTGGACTGAGGCTGTGAATAATGCAGAATGAGTGCGAACACCTGAGCTCACCACACACACACACACACACGCACACACACACATCGTCATTTTGGCTTACTGTCAGAGGTAGTGATGTGATGGAATGAAAACATAAAAGAAAAGTCAAGCCACGTGACAAGAACCCTGATTTCATCCTAGGATGTACAACTGGAATTACTGGTTCTTGAGAAGAACGGATGCACTAGCTCTAAGGATTTTACAATTAAAAATCTGGTTAGGAGACTCCGGGAGATTCCAGAATCTGATTTAAGCCACGGAAGAGCAATAACTAAATCTGATTAATTCATATCAGACACATTCCAAAGATTCAATGCTTTGTTTCCAGTCAGAATCCAGAGAAAGTCGTCTTAATCAGTGGCTGTTGTAATGCTCTCATAACCGGCTCTCCAAAAACTCTTAGGCAGCTGCAGCTTGTTCAGAATGCGGCTGCACGGATCCTGACCAGCAGTGGAAAGTCGGCTCACACAATGGCAGTCCGCAGGTCTCTATATTGGCTACAATAATTTAGAATAGATTTTAAAAATGCTGCTCTATATAGGTCGACACACTGGGCCGAATGTTAACGTGAATAATAGCCACATGTGCACAACTATTCGTTGCTCCTTTCCAAATAATGAGCATGGATGAGATAATGAGACAGTTCTGCACGAAAAGCGGAAAAAGGTCAGCTCTGCCATATCGCACTGGTCTTCAACAAGGTGAACAAAAAATTGGATCTTTTGTTCATGTGTCAAGGGGTTACATCAAATGACGAGAGACATCCTTATGTCTATATTTCTCCCAATCTGTGTAAATTTTATGCAAAGACACGAATATAATTCGCCCCAATGTGGCCCCAAAACACACCTGACTGTAAACAAACCAATCAAAGCTCTCAGATCATTGAGTTCAGATCAGTTCAATATACCACCGGTTCACTTCTTAAAGAAAATCGGGAGTCTGCTTTCAGTTACTATGCTGCCCAGAGCAGAAACCAGCTTCCAGAAAAGATTAGAGGAGCTAAAACTTTCATCACACATAATTCAAGAATAAAAATAAGGTGTGTTACATGTTTGTATTAAAAATGTGAACGATCGTCTAAACAGCATAATTACATTTTCCTCCATCCACTTTATTTGAGACAGGTTATAGGATTCAAAAATACTAAATCATAAGAATCCTGCAGCTCATACAGTATCTCAGTCCCCGATTGTGATGTACCCTTCAGTACCAATCAGCTGAAACTCAGAGCCAAACAGAAGTCATTAATGATTTCTCAATTTTATTAACTTATTTAAACGCCTTTAAGAATGCTTTGATAATGACTCAATTCACTTGTGAGGATCTAGCAACACTAATTTAACTCGTCATTAATTAGTGAGATTCTTTGCAGTGGTGAATGACGCTTAATCAATGCAAACAGCAATTCAGTTAAACATGAATACATGAACAATGACCCCCGGTTTTACCAAACATGTACACTTTGTTTAAAAAAAAAACAGCTTACAGCATACAAACTTGCAATCTTGTGTTAAGATTCTTTTTTTTTTAGTAATATGTTCAAACTTTTTTTATTGTTTATTTTAAGTTATAAACTATAAATACAATTGAAACAATGAATTGCAATTTTTTATTTGTGCAGCAAACTAAAATGACATACAAGTTTCAATTTTGAACCAAATTATTTAAATAAACAGACTTTTCCTCAACATTACAATTTTTGGCATTGGTTTCAATTTCACCTTAAATTCATTTTCCTTGTCTTTGGAACCTTTGTGGAAGGGCCGGTCGTATCGAAACCTCCAGATGTGGTTGACCTTGTAGAAACTCTTGATGTTGTCAGGGACCCCGTCTCGCTGCAGGACGTCCTGGCTGTCGGGGATTGGTGTGACCGCATAAATTTGAAGATCTGGATGAGTCTTAGTTAAAGAATTTTACAACACGTATGCTCATACGCTTTTAGGAAGACTTTTATTTATTACTTTTTAATTATTTTTCTAACCATTTTAAATGTACTACTTTTTCATTAGTTAAAGGACAAAAACATCAACAAACTTAAACTGCTATAAAATGTCAAATATTTTTTTTTCTGATTATTTGCATTCATCTGTTAACCAATCACAGTAGTAATCTAGTAATCAAAACTACCAAATGTGTCTTTACAAGATTTTGACTCTTAAATGGCTAATTTAATACATGAGGATGGCAAGTATTTTATCCACTCTTACTTAGATTTGTTTAGTCTGTCCTCCTAAGCATCATTATGCCTCCTTTGTTCTTATTTACTCCATGTAAATCAGAGATATGAGGTGTTTATTTGACGTGTTTATTTCTGCTGAACCCTTTTTTTTTTGCACAGGCCTAAAGGGTTGATGTGCCAACTGATAAACTAAACTCTTTCCAACCAAGAAAAGCATCAACAATAGAGAATGGAAGACTGTATGGGGTCATGGTGCTTCATGTGTGATTATGATGGAAGTCAACTGGTGCTAGCAATCTGATGCTGCATTAAAAAGTAAAAATTGATGGAAGCTGATGTTCCATCATGTGTGAAACCATGATAAAGGTGTAATTTATAAAAATAATTAAAAAAGTGTAATTAAATTCTATATTTAAAATAATATTTTCCACAATATCATTGACATCAATAATAAATATGTGACTAGAAAAAAAAAACATTTTCTACTTTTAGCCAGTAGTGTGGTCAATTTACATTTATGCATTTGGCAGACACTTTTGTCCAAAGTGACTTACAGTAAGGGAGGGACAATATGCAATTTGTTACAATTAAGAGATGTATGTCACAAAAAAGAAGCTAAATATTTATCTGATGAATTTTTACAACATTTTAAGCTAACATAATGAAACATTAGTACAGTTGCACGACGAAAAAAACAATGTTAATAAAAAAGTGAAGGGGCAAGACTCAAAGGGGACAAAAATGTCCCCAACAACACATGAAAACATAAATTAAGAACACTAAGTAAACTGCTAATTTTAAAGGAACGTTCACTTTGTTTAATAAAGCTACAAACAAAGAGTTTAAGATGTCCTCGACTAATATTTGAATACCTTTTGCCGCACACACAGACATGAGGTCTGATCAGCATAGGAATATGACTCGCCGTCCAGAAAGGCCCATGATTAATGGCCGGTTTAGATAACAAAGTGAGCGACGCTCATGTGGTTTGACCGGGCCTGTCTGCTCTAATTGAGCTGAAGAGGACGTCACATGCACACACACACACACACACACACACACACACACACATGCGCACACAGCGAAGGGTCTCCAGGAGCTTGTCTCATCAACTGAGCAAATGCTCTCCTGTGACCCACCGTCTACATCGCTGATACTCTTTCTGAGAGAAACAGGATCGATTTTCAGACACATGGATGTGCGTTTAAGCCTTGTGCTTTTACACCATCACAGAAAACGCAGTCAATCATGATTCCTTTTGCTGCTCAGTCACGTATGAAATGAGTACAGTAGTAATGTTTTTAATTTTTTGACTAGATATATGCATTTTGTTGTTAAGAAATGAAATAGCTGATATCTTGCACATGCCAAGGTTATTTTGTTTATAGCTAGGGCCAAATGGAACTGCTTTTTTGGTGATAATATGTGCAAATTCTGTGAAACTCTGTAGAAGGGTTTAACATGTCTAGGAGAAATAATTAAATTTATGACATGAACCAAAACTGATTTCAGCCCTCAAGCAAAATAAATATCCTATACAAGTACTTGGTACAACAAGCTGCAGATTTTTTTCTGCGTTTTTTTTTTTTATATAAAATCTGCAGCCACAGATTCCGCCTGGACCTGTTAATAACTAAGCTTTTTTTCAGACTGGCCTATCTAAAGATTTTGCAATGCCAAGTGATGACCAACAGCATACAAACCCAACTACACGTTTTATCTCTTTCCAACCAAGAAATAACCAACAATAGAAAATTGATAATTAGCCAAGGAAACATTGCTGTGTTGATTATTTTGTTGGCTACACGGCATGCTTTTGTGATTACAGTTGGTTTAATATTTTACATTTACATTTATGCATTTGGCAGAAGCTTTTGTCCAAAACGACTTACAGTAGGGGAGACAATATGCAATTTGTTACTCACAATATATAATATATACTCAGTTTCAATTTTAATATTCTCTAATAAATACAATTATAATTTACTTTCCAGTAAGTTTTTTTACAAGCACATGTGAATGCCTAAGGTTCTTAAAAGTAGGAAATAGGCAAATGCTGTATTCATTTATTTCATATTTTTCATATGACGGCAAGTTTCAATGGAGTCTAATAATAAAATTAATTATAACTACCTACTCCTACGCATCTTATATAATACCAGATTAACAAATAATAAGAAAAATATTCGAATGCAAAAAAATGCATTATAGTCAATGCTGAGTTTAAATGCTGCCATTTGCTATATATTAGTAGAAGCCAGTCCAAAAACTCATGTCTGTAGCTTGTATAAATTGCAGAAGCTCGACTTTTTAGAGCCCTTTTTAGAAAACATTTCAGGCTACTTTTAGATTTATCGAAATGTCCTCCTGGACTGATTTCAATTCAAGAAGTCTTTATTTCAAAGTGAGCAAACTTAACAAGTAATGCAAGAAAATTTGTTTTTTTCCCTTTGTTCCTACACATACAAGCCTAATGACACCACTGTAGACTCTCGTAAATCTCTTATAAAATCGTTACACTTCTACTTTTAATGACATGGTGTGACTTTTAACCTTAAGGTGTGGTTTATAGAGTTTCTTGGGATTTTAATGTTCTATGAATCATAAATTAATCTATTTTCTGTAAGCACTTTGGTCAATTACATAATTTTTAAAGTTTAAATTTTAAAAACACAGCTGCTAGGTCCTTAGATCGTTGTCCAATGATTTAAATCAAACCGAAACGAGTCTTCCCTCCTGCCACGAATCCCTAGAACATCAGCTTTGAACACATGCAGTAACTCTCCAAATTATCAAATCTGCTTACAAACTAGTCAATAAGACTTAAACTGTCCTCTATTAGTGAGAGAAGATAAGCTGAAGAGAAAACTCCAGTAGAGAATTGCTCTGTGAAGGATACACTGGGCTTCAGCCTGGTAGATGGTCTGATCCGGCTGGTTGGCGTGCTGCATGGCGATGGCATGAGGAAACTCGCTGAGCATCCGCTGCTGGAAGGCTTCCAGCCGCTCATAGTCATGACCACGGCACACAAACTCTTTATTCTGCACACACCACACACAGACAAAAATGTAACCTAGCCAACACTGACACCAAGTGGACTTGAGAGTTAAGACCGTGTGAACAGATGAAGTCAGGACAGCATGTACCCGAAGGAAGAAGGGGAACTTCTTGCCGTAAAAACCAACTCTGAAGAACTCCGGCTCCAGACGCTGCTGGTCCATTATCTTATCGTAAAACGAAGCTTCCATCATCTGTAATCAAGATACGGTCAGCTTTTTGTTACATTTCATAAACTAAAGCAGAACACTTCAGTGATTTAGATGATAATTTATTTTTGATCAGATTTTTAAAAAATTTCTACAGAAATCAATGTTTCTCTTAGGCTGTCAAGTTTGGGGGTGGTTATACGTGACCATTTTGGCAAATTGTAACACATGATATTGGGTAAATAATGTCAAATATGTTAGTTGTTATTGTAAAAATATACATTTTGAACTAAAAGTAACACATTTGGGATGGATGAGCTGAATTTGGTGTCAGAGTGTGTTGTAGTGCTGGGGAAAAGTGGTAGCATCAGCGCCAGTCAGAGAGGCTCCTTCTGGTGAGATTTCCTAATGGAGAGATTTTTTTTCGCTGTTTTTTAATCTGGGTTATTACCACATCAATAAAAACATAAGTGATTTGGTTGCTTTAATTCACTACAACATTGGTCTAAACTGGGCTTTTATGATAAGTTTTTTTTGTTGTTGTTGTTGTTGTTGTTAATGAATTTAAAACACTTTCCTCTTGCTAATAAACTTTACAATCTTTAAGGAAGGGATATTAGGTAGTGAAAATTGGCCAGATATGTAGTGAGCCATACCCGGAATCTGTGCTCTGCATGTAACCCATCCCAGTGTACACACACACCGTGAACAAACACCACGGTGTGGCATCCTTGGGGCCCAGGAAGCAGTCGGGAAACTGGTGCCTTGCGCGAGGGCTCCACAGCTGTGGTTGTTGAAGATGGAAGCTAGTGTTTCATCCCTCACACCACCTTCAACTTGGTGGATCTGGGGTTTGAACCAGCGACCCTCTGGTCACAAGTCGATCTTTGTATCCACCTGACCACAACTGCACATAAAATCTCCTTTTCTACAATTATGCAGTAGTAATTTCACTCTTGGCGTCAGGGAGGCACAGTGGCTGGCACAGTTGTCTCACAGCAAGAAGGTCGCTGGTTCGAGCCTCGGCTGGATCAGTTGGTATTTCTGGGTGGAGTTTGCATGCACTCCTCGTGATCGCATTGGTTACTCTGGGTGCTCCGGTTTCCCCCACAAGTCCAAAGAATTGGATAAACAAAATTGTCTGATTGTGAATTGTGATTGTCTGAGTGTGAATGAGTGTGTGGATGTTTCCTGGTGGAGGGTTGCAGCTGGAAAAGCATCCGCTGCGTAAAATATATGTCAGATGAGTTGGCAGTTCATTCTGCTGTGGCGACCCCTGAAAAGGGACTAAGCCAACAAGAAGATGGATAGATGGATGGATGAATTCTACTCTTAATACACATTAGCTTATTTGAAGCAACTGTTAAAAAACACTATATAACATTGTTTTTTATTAGTTATAGTTGCCACTTTGCAGACACTCCCTCGAGTACACAGAGAACAGTGTATTTCAGAAAGGAGCCAAATTTCAACTAAATATTCATTGTAGCTTGCTACCTTTATTACACAAATTAAAAATAAGTTTCGCTTATTTATAAAGAGACTTCAGATTTCAAGAGAGAGAGAGAGGGAGAGAGAGAAGAGAAAGCAAAAGGTAGAAAGAGAGAGAGATAGAAGAGAACAGAAAGCAAAAGGTAAAGAGAGAGTTAAAGAAAGAGATTGATATGTAAATTGAACGAATTGTTTTGGAGGGATATACATGAATTTTTAGAGGGTTGTGCTATTTCAAATTATTCAAATAATGCAACATCATGTATAAAGAAAAGACACACACACGCACACACACACACACACGCACACACGCACGCACGCACGCACAGACACACACACACATACAAACATAAAAAAAACTGGAGAAATAAATGTTGTTTTTATTATTCAAACTTATGCGTAAAGCTGTTAATTATCTTAATTGAATATGTTTAAAATAAAAAAATGCTGCCAGGCTTTTTTGCAGTTTCTATTATGTTTGCAGTGCATGGCTAGAGATGGTTATTGTTACATTGAAAATTTTGACGTGAACTCACCCTCATTTTGCTGAGGTTCCTGTAATCGTAGTAGGACTCGTACTGGTCTGCTAACTCTCTGCACAGGATGATGCCGTTCTCCCAACACTGAGGAGATAAAGAGGATGTACATTCACATACAACTTTCTCCTTCACCAAAAGCCACTAGAGCCCCAGCAGTACTTTGAGGAAGACAGACTGTCAACATAAAATAACAGTTTTTTTTTATTCGTTTGTAGTAATTGTATAAAACCTGCATTGTCATTGGCTCAAACGTTTGCCTGAAACATGCGTTCTGATTGGCTCACAGTGTTTGAGTGAAAGCAGTGTTTTGATTGGCACACAGTGTTTGCATGAAAGGTCTGTACTGATTAGCCCACAATGTTTGTAAGAAAGCAGTGTTCTCATTGGCTAACAGTGTTTGTAAGAAAGTAGCACTCTGGTTGGGAGACAGCATAGCGCGCCTCGGTAAATCATTCAAAGAATTGTACCCATCTGCAAACAACTGCCATACAAGTGGGTGTACTTCTGCACCTTTCCACTAGGTGCTCGGTAACTTGTCAGTATTCCTATTTTCCAGTATTCTACAGGAATTTAAAGCTCTGCACCACTTGACCGATCACAGAGCTTGTGGTCTCTGAGACTATGAAGCTTAATTACAATTCAGAGGCATGCGTTGAGCTTTGAACAACCCCTCCAGCGAGGGGTTGAGTAGATGCCTAGGATTATTTTAGTCATTTAAAATTTATTCTAACAGTATAAATTAAACTATTGGTGAAATGTGAGAACTTCTGGTTTCAAACAATAAAATTCCCTGTATTTGTAGCTTCTTATACAAGTTTGGAAACTCCTGCAAACCATATTTGGAAACTTCTGCCATAACTTGAAGGCCCTTACACCTCTACTTTTACCTCAGCCCATGTAAATAGATTGGCAGTCTTGTTACAGGAAAACATCTAAGATGCAAGGTGCGAGTTTAAATTCGATCAAGTGGGTCGTGTTTGATTGGCTTCTTCCTAGCCACGCTGCAATCATCATCTCAATCATAACAGACCTGTGACTATCTCCTAATCGCAGTGAGGAGTGTCTCGTAAAAGAGTGGTTTTGAAAACAGAGACTCGCTGCAAGAATCATTTGGCAGTTGTTGGGAAATACGATCACATAAGCCAACAGACAGCCGTAGGAGGACATTTGTTTTAAACTTGCGCACCTTCGGCAATAAAAAAAAGAGGAGAATGGCTTGTTTTAAATGTTGTGTTACAACGTGCTACAAGGATACTTTAACAGCAAAGTTAACAGAATGAACAGCAGCTCAAATGCTCAATGCTCTCAAGAAAAACACAAGCCATGTTATACAAATGAATTCCCAGACCTTCCCACGATCAAAGTTCTGGACGATGGTTAGATGAAGATACTCCTTCCTCTGCCACTCGCTCTGCATGGGGTAGCTCAGAAACTCTCTCAGGGGTCTCTCTGACCACTCCAGAAGCTCATCATACAAAAGGAGAGTATAGGAGGCCTCTGTCAATGCATCAAAGAAATGTAAGCTTTATAGTCAGGAAGCAGAACATTAAATAGTGTTTGTGCTGCAGCACCTGTGTAATTTTGTGCTTTTAGATGCAGGTCGTAGAGCTTGTGAATGTAGCGGATGTACATTTCTTCTTTATTCAGCTCCGTCTTATAGAAGTTCTGCAATGAGGACACAAAGAGAGATGATGAGGGGGAACCCTTTAGAATGGATTTTGGTTCATCATTAAAATGATTGGCCATTTATCAACGATCAAAGGCTTCGATTGTGTTTTCCAAATAAACACGAAAGGCAAATGCATGTAATCAGACTCCAAAGTGATTAAGGAAACTGTAATCAAGTACTATTTTTTTGGCAGTAATCTAAATTTATAAAATTTTAACGTTGTCTTTTTCCATTTTAAACTCTGTTAAAAAAAAAATTTTTTTTCCTGATGTACGCAAATGTTTTTCTTTTATAATACAAGATAATGCTAAACTGCTGTGAGTGCATGTAAATGAGCTAGCCTTGCCTACACTGCAAAAAGAAATGTGTTAAAAATGACACCTTGTCCCCGATCACAAACACCACAATGTGTTAGATTCCCGCACAACACATTGAATTTTACATTTGAGTTGAATTACACACATTTCATTTCCACGCATGGCACTACACCTTCTCTGTGTCGTGTGATTTTTTGGAGGGAAAATTTGTTAAATTCAACTCAAATTGTGTTTTGCAGGAATCTAACACATTGTAGTGTTTGTGAACAGGGACACTGTGTCATTTGTAACACATTACTTTTTGCAGTGTATAAGAGAGAGAAAACCCAGAAAAAAAAACGAATCAATAAAGGTTATAATGTATTATAACTATACATACCAGCAGACTGACTGTACATCCAATCTTTTTTCCGTCCACTTCTCCCAGCTTCATACAGTCTCTAAAATTCAGAACAACCATCTACATTACAAAACAGTGGTGAAAAAATAGATATGACGTTCTGAACAATAGATGTCAATTTCAACGTTAATTTAAAAGGTACTCTCCACCCAAAATATTAGGTTTCGGTAGCTTTAGGAGTTTGTCCTATGTATTAGTGGTGGATGACAGATCCGCACTGTTTACTAGTAGAGTTTTTATACAATCTATGTCCAAACGAGATTAGATAAGAAAACGAATCAACTTTCTGAAAACGCGTTCCAATAAAAAGAACTGACCTGGGAACAGCACTCACAACGCAATTGCTAGTGTTTGCAGCTGATGTACATTAATTATATTGCCTGCTATCACATTAATTACATACGTTTGCACTGGTTTAAATGGTAAATGCTTGAAATATCTGTGGCAAACTGAAAGATCCAAATCTTGACTTTATATTCACATTTATAGCTAAATAATTCCTCTAGTCATAGCATCATATTCCCTCTGCCAGGAGACATGCGTCAGCGCTGGTGGGCAGGGCTTGTGGTCAGTTAATATCTCTGTGTGGAGTTTGCATGTTCTCCCCATGATCGCGTTGGTTTACTGCGGCTGCTCTGGTTTCCCCCACAAGTTCAAAGAATTGGGTAAACAAAATTGTCTAAGGTGTGTGTTGTGTAAGGTTTCCCAGCAATCCGCCGCTTAAAACATATGCCAGAAGAGTTGGCAGTTCATTCCGCTGTGGCGACCCCGAAAGGAAAGAAGGCTGACAAGATAATGGATGGATGGAACTTTTTGTCAACAAAACTCATAGTGCACTATATTTTATAATTTCCACTTTGTCACCTGTAGTCCAGCAGTCGCTCCATGAGCCGGGTGACTGTGGCGATGAGGGAGATCCCGCTCTCTCTCCACGTTTCTCTCTCAATCTTCTTCAGCAAACTGGCGAGGAAACACACAGTTACTCAGCTGCCACTCACGCCCTCCTCACACACACATCACTCAAGCACAACACCGATCATCTTACCTAGGATAGGGACCGAACAGAGGAATTCTGTTCCAGAGCAGCGTAAACGAAACAGGATTAATATATCAAGAGTTTTCAGACTTTATGCAGTTAGTACGGTTAGTCAAACAAAGAGAATGAAGATGAACTCAAATGGATGCAAGAGAAACTTTAAAACAAGCTTTGCAAGACAAACATGTTTGTTTATTTGTTTCTTGACATGAACCCACATCAGTACCAGGTCTTTGAATTCAGCAAAGCTTTTCTGTTTCCCAGAAAGCAGGTTCTTAAAAAATCAAAAAAACATTTTAATGAGAGCGTCACGCTTTTCTTGGATACACAAAAATCTGAGCATGTTACTGATGTCCTTATCAGCTGATCCATTATTATAATGCACTGATTTTGATACCATTGACTTGTGATTTCTTAGCTTGCCGTCTGCACAGAGATTTGGTACTAGGTCAATAAACATCCATACTACTATAGCTCCATAGGGCATGTGTGGTTTTTGCCACAATACTTCTTCATTACCTTGTATGCTCTTACTCACACTAATGAGCGGGTTTCTTAATGTTGTTTGGAGTAAGTTTATTGGAGTGATTTTATTATAGGGTCGATATTATAGAAGCAACATTTTTCTATGGGGAGCCATTGGCTTTCACCTTTCTGCTGGACACCTCTTAAGAGAATTCTTAGACGCAGCTGTGGTTGAACATCTTTTAAATAGAATGATGTAAATCTTGTAAGAGTGTGAATGTCTTAAGTGTGGCTTTTCCCTAAGACTTTTTAAATAAAACATGCACATTATTTTTAATGATGATAAATATTTTTAATGAAAATTAAAAGATAATGTGTGCGCAAAAATGAACTAATCATGTTTGCAACCAATGGCCTGCATTTTGGGAAGTATTTTGTTGTACAGTATCTCTTAGAAAATGTTGATTCTGAAAGGAAACTAAAGGTTTTCTGACAAACGTTGTTGGGAGAACTCATTTATGCTGAGCACTATGCATTTTAAACACTTGGGTGCGATCTAAAAAGAACTGAAGCTTTGTTAGATTACTAGCAGAGATATAGATGAAAGATAGGGTTAGGTAGAGGTGAAAGAAGTATTTTGATTTATTTATTATGGATTGCATTTTACTTCACATTTTAAACGGCTTACATTTATGATGTGTGTGCAATGCTCTAAACTAAATTCACTTGGTTTGGAAAGACATATAAATAAATATTTATATAAGCCTTTGCTCTATAAGCAGACGCATAGCTTTTTAACTCACATGCTGTTGAAGAGCTCTCTGTACGTCTCGTCTCCTTTCCCTTCTGACATGAGGCTGTCCAGCTTGTCTATGAGTTTGGCCTCAACCTAAATAAAAAAAATTATGTCTTTGAGATCATGTCACTGTGTGTCTCGTACACACCAGCAGGGGGCGATGCAAGACCTGTTTGAAATTTCCACTCCTGCGCTGCTCCCAGTCCATCATGTCATGGAAAATGGGGATCATGACATTCCTCAGGTCCGGCTGAGGCACCAGCGTCACCTCCAGGAAGGGCCCGATCATCGCTGGGATGAAGTTGAGCTTGTGTTCACCTGCATCACAAGAAACAGGGTTAATTTCCTACGTTCATTGAACGTATTTTGTTGAAGAGGACACAACGTTTTTTTTTTTACATTTAAAATGACGGAAACAAGGTGTACATGTTTATATTCATAATGCTCTACTTATAGCTGTAACAAGTTTCAGGTTGTACATTAATGCAAATCGATCTAATATGAGGAAAATGTATCTGTGTATCATTCGTTAATTTGATCATCAAATACTGACAAAAAAACTCTAAAAAAAATAGGAAATAATGAATCTGTTAAAACAAAAAGTGTTAAATTAATTAAGATCTTGCGGTGGTTTCTGTTTCTGAATTTTCCATTTGGAAGTGGAATGACGTCAACGCTTGTGTTTGGTTTCGAACGGGAGCGTGAAAACTGAAGCGAATCAAGTGATGAGTGCCATTTGAGGAAGATTACTAAGTTTATTTAAAAGACGTATTCCATGCTGGCCATATTCATGTCTCAATTTCAGCGGCCTTAGAGTAAACGGGCATTGAAAGAATTGAGTAGGATACATGATTAATATTTAAACAGAAAACCAAAAATATTTCAGAAAAATTTGAAAAAAAATTCTGAAATAATTACTTTAATAATTTAAAAAAAAGTATATTTTTGTTAAATTACTTAAATGCCTCTACTATGCATGTTTGACACGTGGTGTGTAGCACTGAGTTTAGGAAACATTCAGCCAGAGTTTTCAACTTAAAAGTGTTCCTTTTGTTTTGTTAAAGCCGTTAAACATCAAGTCGACTCAGAGTCGTTAAAATTAATCACCATCCAAATTATTTATTGTCCTGGAACATTGTGACTTACAAAAGTTCTCTGCTTTGAAAATTTGAGGTGACTCAAATGAGTCGCTAAGTGACTTTAAGTGCTTATCTGAACACGTCAAGGTAAAGACCTGAAACTGCAGAAAGAGCTGTGAGATGAAATGAAAGAACATCGACACGTGGGTCGTGTTTGATTGGCTTCTTCCTAGCCACGCTGCGTTCATCATTCAATCATAACGGACTTGTGACTATCTCCTAATAGCAGTGAGAAGTGTCTCGTAAAAAAGTGGTTTTGAAAACAGAGACTCACCGCAAGAATGATTTGGGAGTTGTTGGGAAAACATGTAAAAATAAATCGATATTATAAGAGAATTCAAGTTATTGTTAATTTGTTAACCTACCAAAAAGGAAACAACCAACTTTACAAAATCATAACAATTTGTAAGTTATCCCTTCTTTTTTTGTAGAGGTAAGAAAGGGAACACCTGATGAAATGTCTGCATGCACTCACTAACAAGATTTAAGAATTAAGAAGTGAGAGTCGTAGGCCGGTTTTACCTAAATTCTGCCACATGCTGAAGATCTCACATCCCATCATGACACGCATGTCTCCATACCTGCACCACACAGAGAAAAAACAAACCCTCTTCAGATTCTACCTCTGCTGGTATTGAGATTCTTGTATGTTTGCCTGTCGACAACGTCAGAGCAAATATTTAAAGAAAAGAAGTCCATCCCTCTCCAGCTAAAAACGTGTTTATATACTCGATGTTTTTTCTTTATTTTTATACCTCCAAAAAAAGTTTTATACCTCCAAAATCGACCAAACTGAAGAACAATTTATGACATACAAACCTGTCCTCGCACATAAAAAAAAAAAAAAACTCTTTAGATTACACCGCTGATTTTATGTAAAATGTGAAAACTTGTACTAAAGATAGAAATCTTTAGATTGAGGATAGAAATCTATATAGCGAAGATAGGAATCGAGGGTAGAAAGATGGTGCAGTGGTGGAGTTGGTCGTCCTGTAACCGGAGGAATATTTTTAGAGATTCTGTTTTTATTTCTTTATTTAAAATTGGCCAAACAGATGAAAAAGATATAAAATTAAGTACAATTCTCTGTTTTTTTAATGTATTTTCGCGCTCGGCGATTAAAGCATTTCAATTTAAACCTGTCCTCACACAGAAAAAAAAAACTCTCCCTTCTCTGACTTTTTAGTAAAAGTTCTACCCACTCACTAAAGCTGTCACTCCTGTTATTGTGATTTTGTTATTTGTCTCAGCAACTGTGTGAAGCTGAAGAAAGACTTAGCTGGTTTGAAGTTTCAGAGAATAATTAACTATTACTTTAGTTTTTATTCTGAAACCAATTTCATTTTTTTAACTGAAGATTATTTTCTTCCTTTTAAAATCCTGTAAAATAGGTACCTCTGTTTTAACAAAAACATGTTTATGTCTCATAACTTTATCATAGTTTTTACGAGTAAGAGTTTGCGCTAAACCGTGTTTTTAAATTTTAAATTTAAATAAATTGTGATCACAATGAATTATTGGAGGGCCATGTGATGAGTCATTACTTATATTTTTTAATTGATCAGCAGCACCAAAAAGCTATCGTCTTCGTAGAAAACTTTTCATGCTATCCTTGCTCCGCGATTGATCAGTGTTTATCTAAATCTGTACTTGGGAACCATTCCCCTCTGACGGCTTAGTCACTAGATCCAGAATTCTTACATTTCACCTAATGTTCTCACAATGTTCTCAACTTGAAATCTATAAAATATGTATATAAGGAAATACTTTATGAAAGAACAGCAAACTGACTTCTCCAATATTTTCTTCCTCTTTGACGTCGAGAAGGCCTCGAGCTGCAGACAGGGCTGGTTGATGAATAGAACAGACAGGCAGAAGTAGGAATCCCACACCTACACCAACACAGACCTGGTTTAGAGGGACACCAAACAAGATCAACAAGACTATAACGATTCACATTGGCGCAGAACAAACCTTATAGTCAAACTTGTCAGTGAGGAAGTTTTTTCGTAAAGCATCCGAGAGATAGAGCACAGTAGTGATGATGATGCTGGAAATCGAACAAGAGCACATGTCAATCGATGGCTAGTTGAAACAAGTTTTAATAAGGAAATAAAGCAACAGACTTGTTGGTGACAAGCCGCATGACCGTCCAGTCTTTGGGGAACATCTCCGGTCGGATCAGAATCCGGAACACGGTGAAGATGTGCAGAAGAAAGTCCTGAAAGGAGGAATGAGAGGATCCTTCAGAGGTCTCTCAGCGAAATGTGAATCATTTCTGTGAAAGTGACTCTCACCCGAAGCTGATCCTTACTGCTGAATCTCTGCAGAAGCTGCTGGTAGTGCCTGTCCTTCATCTGCCTCAGGAGAGCCAGGAGACATGACACAAACTCGCCCTGAAACAAACAGACAACATCTTAGGACCCAAAGTGTTCTCCCTGAATCTCTACTTCATTGGAAATCAAAGAATGGTTTGCAACAATATACAGATGATTTTAAGAGTAATGTTCCTCTAAACACAGATGATGTGAGGGGTTATCTCTGAAACTCCATTTCCCCTGAAAAAAAAGTTTTATAATAATTATAATAAAATAAAATTTCCCTTAATTAAAAAAAGTGTTATAATAATTATAATAAAATAAAATTTCCCTTAATGTTTATGAACAATTGATAATTTTAAAATGATTACTGCTGAATCTCTGCAGGAGCCGATCAGATTAATGGAATCGATCAGATAAATTGTGGAGCAAATATATGGAGCTAATAACATGAAGAGAGTTTTCTACAAAAATTATAGTTTTTCATAATTAAATATAAGTAATTAAAAAAATGGTAGTTCATTTGTACTAATTGAACTACCTATAAATGTCTTCAACACCAAAGTGTTTTTTAAACTTAAAAGATGCTTCATCTCGCTCAAATGACACCACCACACACCCATGCAAAATGGCAGATAAAAACCACGCCCACTGTGAGGGTTTTGGCAATTAGGTGACCTGATTTAACATTTGTTTAATTCATACATTGGTCTTGATTCCATGAAAAAGACAATCTGACCTTAAAACGGAGTGACATTTTTCTGATAAGGAAATGCAACTAAAGACATAAATTATTTGCCACGTGAAAGAAGTTTGATTCGAAGATAACTTCCGGTATATATACCCCACTTATGGAGCAACATAGGGAGGTAGAGTTTGAGAGCCTGGTTCTGTAACCCACTGTGACAATGTTCTCAGGTTCATTGTCCTGTAAGACAAACCCAATGACTGAACTTTATTCATTTATTAATTCTATTTCTGATTATTTCTGAAAATTCGGTTATAATTTACACATTTTAACAAAAAAAAATATGAATAATAAAAACCTTATTTATTTTATTAGCTAAAACAATAAATGATAAAAACAATTGAGACTTAATCTGTAAAAAAAGAAGAAAAAAGAAAATGCTAATGTCGGTATTCTCTGATGTCAGACGTTCAGCTAAAGTTATATAAATGTAATCTAAAAAATATTCAGCTTTAAATCCTTTTTATAAATTCCATTTCCACAACACAAGAAAAAAAAAACACATCACAGAGCCCTCGATTCCCCAAACTGAACAGAGCATAACCCGGTGATTACTCTCCCTCCGTCTGACAGCGGAGGAATGAATCGGAGCTGAAATGAGGAGCGCACGGGGAGCTCGGCGCTGATGAAAGAAAGCTCGAGGCGTTGGGATCCGGCTGCCAGCATTCACCTGCTGATCTCAACACACTTTGATGTGGAAACAGGCCTTGCTTTTTACAAGAATCTTCAATTTAATCCCTGATCAAATTTCTCTTTTTTTTCTTTTCCAGACCATGCGTTCTTGGCAGAGAACTTAAAGGAACAACAATAACGGCAGCAAGAATTCAGAAGACATAATAGTAATAGTATCTGAATGTAATCGATCTGAAAAGATTCAGAGTTTGAATTTTTATTGCATTCTTTTATATCAGGAATATCTATTTGCATTCCCTTTAAATTATATCACTTGCTCTACCTAACTTTTGCAAACATCTTTTTTAATGAATATGTTACAAAATTATTCAATTTATTACAAAAAAAAATCACCTCGCGATTTGGTTAAATTGGCCACAATTCCTTGCCCTGATGTGAGTGATCAGCCAATAACAGCTGAGTATCGGTTGCATGAAACCAGAGCCCAGACAAAGCCAACTTCCAGCTCCACAGACATAGCTCTATAGATGTTTTGAGTTGATAACATTTGATCAGACAGCCAAACATACCCGGTACCAAACATAGCCTTCAACTTTATTTCTCCTTAAATTTATGCCACCAAATAAATACTAATACATACTAAATGTAAAGAAAAGAATATATAAACAGGACCCAATAACACAAGTTGAAACAATTCAGCAAACAATTACTGTGGATCCAGCATTCGTAAACGTGATTGACTACTACTGTCTGTTACCATGGTTACCAGCGTCTCTCTCTAAAACACACACGCGCACGCACAAGCACACAGGTAAAGAGTGAAAAAAAACCTATATCTAGACTATCTTTGTGGTCAATCGAAATTAATCAACACCTGCCAGCCAATAAGAATTTAGAATTCAATAATTTGTCAAGTTCAAATGTGCTGTACCTTATCTGCTACATCTACGTCTTTTCTGTTTTATTCATTTAATTTTGTTCTGCACTTTGAGCAACCCTGTTTTTCCTAATACCGTGAAAATAAATTATATTAATAAAGAAATTATTTGGAGAACTCAAATTTCTTGCAGTTTTATAAAATTGTAAAAATTGTTGCATTGAGCACTTATAACATCTGTTTGTCTTGAACATTGTGAGAGTATTAAGCGCTCTGTCTAAATATAATATTCCATTTATTTGAAATGCCAGACAGACATTCATCACCTCAAAATATGGTTAATATGCAGCTTGAGTGCTTCCTGTTGAGAAAATGGCCCTTTTCACCCATGCTTTTCCAATTTTGGGGGATAGAAATGAAAAATGAAAAATGGTTGAGCCACAAAGAGGTGTCAGACAATACAGTTGGTCTTATTGTTTAAAGTGTTTCTATTTAAAGGCCATTGAGCTGCAAAATATGATATGCATACAGTTTGATCACTTGGCCAAAATTAATTAGATTTTACTGTTTCGAAATAATAATGAAAAATACAAAGTTTGAGCCATAAAAGAGACTCACAGATGACCAAATAAAAGTTTTATTATTTTGTTTACAAGCTTTTGAAAACTAGATTTTAAAACAAGACAGTATATGTCTTTGGGACATAAGTATGTGACTATCAAACATCCAATGGCAAGCTAACTTCATGCTATTTTTTTTTTTGTGCAAACGTTTGGAAAGTGTTATAAAGTGTTTTCTGTCGTCTTTGATTCATACCTGATTCCACAGTTCATTAGGAATTGTGACCACCCTAACAAACACATCACAAATAGAGAAAGTGATGCAGATGAAGCACAGGTTAGGTAATACCAAGCATTCGACTAAGAAGAGGGTATACATCATCAGAGGATTTATTATGGAGTGATTTTGCTCAGTATATTTTCACGAAATTGCTTACAAAATAGGCCCAGCAACAGACAGTGTTGTACTGGGCAAGATGTCCACCGAATGGCCACAGGGGCCGAGACATGACCGGGCCTTGATTCATTTACATTTGTAGAATTGATTCAAAATTTCTAAAATTTGATGTCCCTGTGTGATTGACACAGAGTCTAAAAGGGTCGTTCAGGCTTAAATACAAAAACGTTTATGGCACAATCCATTTTCTCATCCCCCTTTGGGTTCATACCGTAACATCTTGAACTTGGGGTCTCAGTGTGGGTCCTGCAGGCTGGGGCCTGTTAGCAACTTCCAGAATGATCTGCAGCAGCGCCCCCAAAACACTCTCCACGATCAGATCCACCTCTTCGGAAGCGCTCATCTCCTGCAAACACGCACATAAGCACACTCTGAAGTGTCTGCCCTTGCAGGAGGTCAGTGCAGATCTTACGCACACAATTTGACATGTTGATAATGGTAGTGAGGGGTGAGATGGCCATGAAAGGTTCAGCTGTCGTTCCAGGTTAAACAAGATCATGAGGATGCACATTCTTCGTGCACCGCTCAGCGTCTTCAAGGTCAGGCAGGATGTCAGTATTCTGAGTGTCAGCATTTTCAAAAGAGCTGTTTCCTATGCTCTCCTTCAAAGCAGAAGTTAATGCAGATTGTGGAAGAACAAAACGTCTCTGACAAGAAAATGGAGAATCTTTCAGGTTTTGGATCACATTCTATGAAAATGTTTAATAGCCTCTGAAAAAAAGTGTTTTGAAAGGCCTTAGCGATTACATTATGTCCTAGAATTTTCCCTTCTCAGGACCTTATCTATATTTATTGTCCATTAGACCTCTGTCTCAGAATGTATTCATATTTACTTGTGGGGAAAAAGCCATCTGATCTCCCCTTTTACATTACTCCATCAAGCCCTAAGAAGCCGTTTCTCTTAGCAGCGCATGCTGTAGCAACGTCCGACATCACTTTAGAGGTTGTGTTTGGCTCAAGATAAAATGAGTCTGATGCGCCGGTGTGTGTGAGTGACTTGACTCGAATAAACATATGTTTATAGAAAAATAATAATGATATCCAATATGTGTTGAGCGCACAGTTTAAAGAGCATTTCAAATATCAATCATCAAAAACAAAAAAATTACAAGACAAGACGTGTACAAAAAATGTAATCAAATCAAGTTAAAATTTGAGCTCCTACTGGTGGCCGAGTGAGGAACAACCAGAGTGGCACAGGGGGAAAGGGGAAGCACAGAGGTCTAGGGGGTATAAAACCTAAACCTGTAGCAAAGTGTTGTTTGATGTCTCTTAAATACCCTCTTCTTGGAGAATCAAACAGAGCATGTAGGGATTAAAGATGCAATGACAAAAGTTTTTGTTATGGGTATTTTTAAGTGATGTACGCCATTATTATTGTTAAATAATAATAAAAAAAAAACATTAACATTGTTAAATGCTTAAAACTGTTGTTAAAAATTGCAATAACTCCAATAAGAGACCAGACACCTGTAATGTCAGAAGAAATGTTAAACCGTTCAAGATGGAGCAGAACATACCCAAAAGAAAGTGTAAAGCTGAAATTGAAACTTGTTTAGGTCTTTAAAAACTATATATGATGATGATGATGATATAGGATATTTATGAATTTTATAACAAATCTCATTATATTTTAGAGAAAAAGAGAAATGCAGCCTTACTTTGTTGTAAATTTCAACTATTTCAACTAATCATCAACTAAGCATGTGTGAAATTTACATCTGCTGTCCTCTTTTTGCTAATTCTGTTAATAATACTCTATTTTATTTTATTATTTGAGTGAATAGTTCATTTATTCAATATATAAGTCAAAACATCATGACCACATTTGTAATTGTTAATCATTGTCTGACCAAAAGCATTTCAAATAAATAGTCAGCTTGCATTTACGAAATAGCGCATTACAATTCTGTTTGCAACACTAATTTTACCAACCTAAATTGCTTTAAAATAAAACTAAATTTTGCAGTTAAAAAAAAATTATGTTAAAATAAGATGTTGGCTGCATACCAAGCCCTGACCCGCACAGGTAAGGTTAAGCGGCTAAAAATATTATTTATTTATAGCAAAACTGATACCAAGTCAGGTAATTTACAAAAAAAAAAATAAATTTTGAATAATGGATTAGATTTAAGTGTTTTTTTATTATTATTTATGTTTACAAGTACGTGGTGTCTTTTTGAAATAACAAAAAGTATTTGAAAAATCTGAACCAATCATTATTCCTACAATTACTCGAAAAATTTGCATATTTTGTAATTTACTCAATTTCAAGTTCAAGTTACTAAAATCACTTGTAATCATTATTTTATAAACTGTGCTTTAATCTATTCTTACATTTTCTCAAGTCATCAAATTCATGAAGTTTTCTTAAAATACAAATTGACGTTATTCTTTCCTGATAAATACAACCATGCAAATAATGCATCCTGTGGTTTGCAGTCCTTCTGGTTGCATGGTGAGCCTCTTTAAATATTTTAAGTTTACTATTTAATTTTCATGATCAGTGAAGACATGGTCTTCTGGAGTTCTACTGCCCTGGAAGGGTACAACTCCACCTCTTAACCACACCCAAGTCATTAAGGTCTGATGTTGCAGGCATGTTGAGCAGGGCTCCGGCCCCCTGAAAGTGACTGAGAAGGCTGCTTTACAATAACTCATTAAAAAAGTGAGTTTGAGAGTGTTCTCTTACCACGTCGTCCTTCTTGAGATGAGAGAGCATGCAGGTTAGAATGTGAGCACACATGACCAGATCTCGCTGCTCCTGCATGTGAGCCTGGAGCAAGCGCAACACCACCGGCAGCAGGATGCATCGAGACTCTGAGAAACAAAATATAGTCACTAAGTTCCATAAAATTCCCCTGAAATTGGTCTTTTTTTCCTCATGATTCTTGCAGAGAGACTGTATGTTCACCAGGGTTGCTGTAGAGCTGGCTTTCAGTGGTTTTGGCTATGCAGTGGAGTCTGATGGCCTCTAGAGGGCTGTCTGCCTGAGTGGCACTGGGGAGGCTTCCCAGCGTGTCTCTAACGAATGTGGCTACTTCTCGAACAGTGAAGAGTTTGAGTAACTCTCCGTAAACGGCTGGGAACGATTGGAGAAACATCGCCTGAAGAGGAAGACACAGACGAGGTCATATTTAAGCGTTTATGACCATATTCACATTTAACTAACAACTAACTAATTAATGGTGAGATTCAAAGGTTTAAAAATTCACTATTGGCACATAAACTAGCAATACAAGTGATAAAAACTGTAATAATTAGATTGAAAATGTTTTATTTGTAAAGACAGTCAATGAGCAAAAATGGTAGAAAATATGAAAAAGTAATTAAAAAATGCTTTCTGAGATAAATTAAATGCACTTCAATTTTTAAAGCTTCACCAAACAGCCCATATACCAGATATTCATTTGACTTTCTATTTAAAAAAAAAAAGACAATTTTATTTATTTATTTTTCATTTTTGTTTTTTTTTTCATTGATAATCTGTAATCAAAATGAAAAATTCACAAACGAATTACAAGCTTTTGGAATGTTTGTTTGATAATTTTTCTTTAGGGAATGCATTTTTTATTTGTGAAATATTGCTTTTTTATAGCTATTAAGTCAGGGGTGTCAAACTCAATTCCTGGAGGGCCACAGCCCTGCACAGTTTTGCTCCAACCTTTACTGAACACACCTGATTCCACTGCTCCTCTGGGTTTGTTTAAAGCTATTTGGGTGTCTCCTGAAACAGGGTTGGAACAAAAACCTGCAGGGTCTGCGGCCCTCTAAGAATTGTGTTTGACACCCAAGTTATATGGAAATGCTTATATTTTCGTTGTTTTTAGGGGAAGTTTTATTAAAGTGTGGAACATTTAGTGCAATTTCCTCATAAATTGATTTTCCAAAAGCTGTAAATGTAGAGGAAAACGCCTACAATCAACCAAAATAATATTAAAAATGAATTCAGCCTCTTAAAAAACTCTGAACAAGCACCAAACCTAAACAAGCACCAAAACTATAAATTCCAGAATCCTTTTTACCCACAATCCCTCAGACAGTGGAGGAATCCCAATATCTAGAAGAGCATGCAGAGAAAAGAGATGCGGGTCAAAACCAGCTTGTAATCCCACTGTGAGGGGCCTGCTTTCACTTTTAAAGAGCGGTAGAAGAGAAGCAAAGGATTATGGGGGATTAGGAATCTCTGGCCTGTGTTCACTCGATTCCTTTGTTCTGCTCTCTATGAAGATTAATGAGAGTCATGTGATATGATTATCAACAAATATGTTGATAGTTTCTGCTGAATGAATGAGTTTAAGCCTTTTACTGGCTGTGCCGCTCCAACTACTGAATAGTATTCACTTCACTGGCGTTAATTTACATCTTGTGTTGAATTGTAAAAGTGAAGAGGAGTAGACTTGCGGAACCCAACGAAAAAAAATATTATATAGTGCTTTTTGTAGTTGCTTCAAATCAACTTAAAAAAATATGTATTAACAGTTATAAAGGAATTACTATTTGATTCTAGAGTGCAGAAATAGAACCATCAAATACTCCATGCTGATTGTAAAGAGATTAATAATTTTTAATAATAAAGGAAGTGCTGATTTAAACTGACCCATAATCACTAACTCATTTTGTAATGAGGCAAAATACTGTATAACAACATTTTCCAAAAATTTGCTTGTTCAGACACACTGCTAATACTTTGTGTAACTTGCCTTGTGGGACTCCACTCCAAATTCTGGGTTCACAGCTTAGTTAGTTAAAAACTAGTTGGCCTGGTTTGGGTTAAAAATAGCCCCAACATTGACCAGATCCCTTTTCTGATCTTCTCTTATCTACTCTTACTTCAATTTTCTTCTGTCTTCTCTTTTCATCTCTTCCCTACTTTGTCTACTACAAAGGCATTACTATTTTTTTTTTGTAATACAAAGTATAGTCTATTTCATGTTTTAGCAAAAAAGGAATCAGCACAAAGGACATTTAAAGACAGACTCAGCATTCAAGTTTTGGGGGAAATCAGTTATAATTCCCTCAAACAAGCTCCCAACTCCCAACAAACAAGTGTTGAAATCTTTTGGGCTAATTAATCTTCTCTAATTTCCTAACTTCGAAATATGCACCTTTGATTCTTTGTCTCGTAACTAATCCATAAATGTGTTGTTAAACCTGGAAAAACACTTTAGTCACATCATTGACTGATCCAAGCTACAACGTAGTTTTTTTCTGAATATTATAATTAATGTCAATTTGTAAATCATGACTCACAATATCTTCCCCATTCTCTTATTTTCTACACAAGATCAACCTACAACATGGGCTTTGTTAAATATGTAATACATTTCTGTGTAACTATTGAAACACATATACTCTGGTTGATTTATGTTTCATAATAATGGTGAATGATGAGCATCAAATGCTACAGACTAATTTTAAAAGAGACAATTACAACTCAAAGATCTAATTAAAAATAATTATTACAATATGACTCACTGCTAAAAGTGATTTTCGGATTTATTTCTACCTGCAAGCCAAACCAAACCAATCAAAAGACAGACCTTTAGTTCAAACATTTCTCCTGATTCCATCTTTCTGTGCCTTCACTATCTAACTTCTTTGCTCATACTTTTCGTGCGTATCCTTTATTTTCCCCAAAAATGTTTCCTTCCCTCATCAAAACTTCAAACAAGTCTTTGTCTTTCATGGACTCTGGGGTAAGTCGTCGATTCTGTGGCTTTTTGTAGAACATTTAAACAGACTTGTGCTAAAACCTGGATCTTATAATATTATACACTGGTGTGTTCATCTGCACATACAAGGAAATGTTTGTGGATGTCTTCCGATGGATGCGTCGTCAGAGTTTCAGGGTGCCTTCATTCAAAACTCATCCAATAAAATAAGAATTATCCCTTTCCTCAAGGGCAAAATGACTGACAGTTTTTATTCAAAGAGATGATTAGAACTCAAAGTTGTAATTGAAGTAATATTTACAATATCAAAATTTCAGTTGACCAAAAAGGGCTCTTATTAGTCTTGCCCTCTTGTTGAAATTGACTTTGGGAAGAAGGGAATGTTTCTTAATACTGATAAATGGAATGTTCAAGGCAGACTGAGAGAGCAATACTCAAAAGTCATTATATCATGAGGTGTATTTTTTCTACTATAAAGGAAAGGAAATAACTGAAAAGATTCCCATGAAATGGATATGGTTATTGATATAGTATAAGGTTTTCCCAATATAGTTGTATATTTCAGGATTTCTTCATGTTTCATAGGGTCAAATTTAAGAGCTTTAAGAATCATTTAAAATATTTATCATAACATCAAACAAACATACAAAACTGAGTTTGCATATGAAACAGTGTGCGTCAAGTACATTGTTTGAAACCCTACCTTCACTTTTATGTTTTTTTCATGTTTTCTCAATATCTGGCAATGTTTAGGATTCATAAATTTATGAGACTTATGTCAGTACCTAGCAACCCTGACAATCAATTTTAAGATTTTGAGCTTATGTGAGTCTTTTCTCGAACTCTGGCACCCCTATTCATAATTTTTTACATAATTTTTAGAACCCCAAGCATAAAAAAACATATATTAGATGAGCTTTTAAGAAAGCATAAAAAATGCTTTAAGACCTAGAACAGTGAATTTAAGACTTTTCAAGGCCTAAAATTGGGGCTTTTCAATTTGCAACTTTTTAATATCCAGCGAAAACCCTCAAATTCATGTCTTGTTAAAAGAAATCAGAGGGCCCAGAACAAACTGAGGCCCCTGATATGGTCAAACACTCACTCAGCCATGGGTGCTCTGGCTAGGTTGATAATGAATTCTCAATAAAACTTGATTGGATTTTTCTTTAAATTGGCTCTACCGATTTGTTGCTCACCTAATTAATAAATATTTCATCAACAGTGTGGATGCTTTTGTAGCTCAACAGAAATTAATCCGTTTTGAAGATGTATCTTGAGCCAGTTTCTCTCTCTCTCTCTCACCTGTGTGTGTGTGATGGAGCGGGAGCCCTTGTTCTCCTGCGAGAGGAAGAAGCGGATGGACATGAAGAGCTCGTGCATGCAGCACCGAAACTCCTCCTCGTTCTGTCCGCCCGTGGCCAGAGCAAACAGTCGGCGCGACTGGATGATATACTTAAAAATATACTCCGTCGCCTAGGAAACCAAGAGAACAGAGCCCAGAGAGCAGCGCAGCAGAGCTCTAATTAAAATGGATTGGCTGTGTGAACTAATATGAAAGCCATAATGGCCCGGAGCAAAACATCCCTCGCAAATTGAATATTCAAGACATTAGGCACAGAAAGTGCATCTGTTTCTACACTCTAAATGGCATTTTAAGGAGAAGAGAATTGTATAAAGGGAAAAAGCAACACGTGTTCTCACCTTTAGCACCTGTTGGATGTGTTCCTGACGGTCGGCTTCTATGATGCGATCCACATACCACTTCAAGACCTTGATCAAATCTCTGCATGAGGTATTAAGACATAACGGTGTGTGAGTAGTACTGCTCTGTGCACAGAATATTGAAAAAAAATCTACTTAGATTTATTATATTAAAGAAAAACCTTACAAAAAAAGTGTTTAATCCAGTACAATGTAAAAACATTTTTGTCAGAAAGAAAGCAAACTTAAGCCATCACATGATTGTTCACACAGGAGAGAAACAATTCTCAGTGTGTAAAGAGTTTCAGCCTAAAAGAAGCCTTAAATGTTCACATGCTATAGAATTATTTTGTTTTCTTCTTTTATAGTTACTTTTTTCTTTCTTTGAACAATCAGCTGAGACAACCTCTATTGCGACTCCCCCTAGTGTAGCTTTAAATAAAGCCGTCTGCTAAATGCAAAAATGTTAATGTAAATGTATAAAGTGACAGTTGGCTAAAAACAAAAATTAAATAAAATGAAGATTGTTGTTTAAATAAAACAAAACTTTAAGTAACTCAAAGAGACTCCACATATTAAACCCTGATAACCAATGCATACAAAATAAAAAATGCAACAGCTTCAGACTGAGGCAGTCCTGTTGTTTGCACGGCAGAAGAGGAAATCAAACTCTTAGTCTATCTTTGCATTATTTGTGCTTTTTAAAAATAAAATAGGTCTGAAAAGAAGAAGCTTTGAACAAAAGGAGGTTAGTTATATAAAATGCCCATATCTTTTTTTTGTCCTCTCAATGGAGCTTCAGTGACTCTGGCTCGATGTATTTCAGCTGAAAACCATCGTGCTTTTACAGTGAGTGTACAAGCAGTGTTTCAACAGCAGAGCTGATAATCCTGGTGTTCACCCACCTCAATATTGATAAAATACAAGTTTTTTTATTATATGAATGTATGCATTTTTGTACTCTCTTACACATACAAACTTTAGATTGTTTGACAAGAGAAGACTGTTGGAAAATAAGATTGCGATAATGGAGAAACCTGAAATGAATTAGTCCAATTCTAACAATTCTGGGCTCTGGACAAAATCTCAAGTTATCGTAAGCTTTTTATTTATTTGGACGTAAAGTTGCAGTTTTAAGGTCACGCTTGTTAACTTTGCTGATGAGAGGATTTAAGATAAATCATCCTTTAAATTGCAAATAGGGATTATTATTTTGTTCACTTTTAAGAAACTTACTGTGCCATGAAGGATGGTTTGACCTCTTAATCAGAAGAGGGACAGTTTACACTGAGAGAAATCTCTCTTTGAAAGCTCGGTGAAAAACAGGAAGAATAAGAAAAGCTCTTGCGTATTATTTGGAATGATTACATGTCACTCAACAGTGCGGCTTTGCAGGATTACCCTACTTTTGAAAATACAAAGAGTGTTTTCATAAATTACACTAGATTCTGTACCTGTAAGAGAGTGCTCCTGCAAAGTGGCTTTCAATGTAGGTGTCCATGACTGGTTTGAAATGCTCAAACTTGCAATCCTGCAGCAAGTTTATAATGTGCACCTAAAAGATAAAAAAGCCCCATGATAATACGAAACAAGTGACGTCTTTAGCTCAAGTGATGAAACACTGGTCTATACACACCAGACAATCAAAGACCTTGAGAGCATATCTCTGTGAGCTCTCATCTAAAATCCCAAAGAGAGTATCGAGAGTGTCCTGCAAAAACTGGAGGTTCAAACAATTAGAGCTCAGCGTATAATGACAGACATGTTCATTTTAAAACGTAAGGTTTTACAATGCAGCTGACCTTTACTATTTCTGAACCATCGATCTCTTTGAGTTTGGACAGACTGTCACTGATCCTCTCCGGATGGGCTCTCCATTTTAGTAAATCCAACATGTCACCTGAAGGAGACAACCAACATGTCATTAGAAAGATTGTAGGGGAAAAAAAATTGAAGGAACTTCAAGCAAATCAGTTAAACTTTCAACGTAATTTTTTTTATCCTGGCACAACATACAGAAATGTGAAGAAAATGCATGACTACCGTTCTGAGTGAGTTTGGTCGAACAGAGGAAAGATGTGATCCACAGCGACTCTTTAGAGCCCTTAAGGGTTTGGTTGTTGCCGGGCAGGTTTGATTTGGAGAAGGGCAGGTTGAGGTAGCGAGAACAGTCTTGCAAGTTGGTGTTCTCGTCACACTGAAATACAAACAGGACATTTCTCTCTTCACTTTTTTGGTCGCTTTAGGTAACCTCTGCATTAATGAAAGGACAAAAGCATCACTTTAAAAAGTATCATTGCAATCCAAGGACGAGTGTGGTGGTTCCCAACCCGGGGTCCCGTTGGGGGGGCGCCTGAGTTCACAAAGGGGTCGTAGGAGCAGTTAAGTGTTGAGGAAGAAAAATATGGGGTCAATTAGAGTCACAATTCTGAGCGCAAAAAGTTAATTTGCACAAGTGTAAGTGAATGAAATTCGTTTTGTGAATGAAATGTTTTGAATGAGCAAAAGTTAATTTTGAGTGTAAACTTTGTTTGTAGATGTGTACAGACGATCTTCTTTACTCTCGCAACAACACCCTTATACACGCACATAGCCCACACTGTGTAGTCTTCAACTGATTGATCCAACGCCAGTAAAACACTGTCCAGGGGCCTTAGTGACATACTGGCAACAGTTGTAAAAGTCGTAAACTTCAATAAAGTTTAAAACCAAAATTTTTTAAAAGTTTAAAAAAATAAACCAGAGATTATTTTCAAGTCTCAGTTTTTTGTATATGTACAAGGGGGCCACAGGGAAAAAGGTTGGTAACAACTGTACTAGTACAAAGACATGCCAGCTTAACACAATGTCCTTAAATCACAAAAATCCATACACATGCTTAATTTAACAAATGTTTTCATTTGTAATTGCTTATGTGTTGTCAACATTGTCTTCAATCCGAAATTTGAAAAGTAAATAAATCAATTGCACCCTAGCACGTACGAAAACAATCTTTTGGGATTGGGTTGGATTGCGTTTCAATAAACATTGCTGATTGAATCTTGTGTGATGACCGTGCAGCAGCAAAACAATCAATCAATCAATCAAGTTTTTATATGTGCTTCTTTAGCAGTTGCTAAACTAAAGTTTAGCAGTACATTTGAGGATATAAACAAGTCTTTTATATAATGGGTTTTTTATACACTTTTTTCAAGATCACTTGGGCCAAATGTGGCTGATAGCTGCCCCCTATGGCTGAGATGAAGCACTACAGTTTTAACAGGCCAGATGGTCACCATGTTGCCAACAATTTTAAAGTATAGGACCATTACTCGAAGTTGCAGAATGTCTTACGTCATTCATGTGTTTGAGACAAAACAATGGCTGCTTACGTGTGCATGAGTTGCCAAGTTCGGACCTGTTAAGTTGCCTTGGTTTATAGTAACGACAGCCAATACCGACAAAGAACAACAGCAATGAAAAGAAGAGCCACAGAACCAAAAGTGGAAGAATATAGAAACAGAACAGCAAGCTATTCATCGCTGGAGAGCAGAAACTGGAGCTACCCATAGATTGTTTGCCAGCAAAGCAGCTACAGCAATATATATTAATCTCTGTCTGATGTCCCCCAATGCAATGCAAACTTTCTTCTTCAGTGTTTAAAAGAGAATGTTGAATGCAAACAGTTGTTTAGTGCCCTCATATGTTTCCTGAGCTGCATCCAAGGGCAAAGAGCATCACTGCATCCACGTTAAACAGCAGAGGTGTGAAGCTAGCGAAAAACCTGCTGAAAAGAAGCAATTCCAACAAAGCAAATTTCAATTTGTCTAGGTGTGCGTGGTGGCTTTAAACTGAGAAAGCAGCTCAAATAGAGTTAAAAAAAAGGTCTGTTGAGTTAAAATCTCAAAGCCTGTTTCATGCCCTGCAAGAGTTTAGAAGAACTGTGTGAAAAAGCACAACACCCATATGTTGATCATGTGCAGTGACACAGTGCAGTGCAGCATGACAGGATGCAGTGACGTGAAAGGATAAATGCTGAAGCAAACCGTCCTGTTTCAGCTTATGAATATAGGCCACGTGCAGCTCCTAGCATCTCGCAAGAAATGCATTCAAGCAAGGTATTAAAGATTGCTCTGTTAATTAAGACGTTGCTCACTCTGGTGCAGTTATGTCTTAAAATGTAGCTCAAATTGAATTAAGGTAGACACTTACTTTCTTCGTTTTCCTTGATTAAATTTCAGCCCCAAAGAGCAGTTTTCTTTTTAAAGGAAGCCTTTCTGAAACTGACTTGTTTAAATAACCTCAGTTTTGTATTGATTATCTTTTATCATTATCTTTTTCATTTAAAGGAAAACGTTATAGATGGGAATATTTCTCACAAAACTTGTGCTAAGTTTGACTAAAGTATGAAAATTTTGAAATTCGGCAGAAAAAAAGAAGTCACACCACACAAACTATTTGTAATATTGCTTGGTTATGAATAAAACTAAATAAGGGTGCTTCTATGACTATTTAAGCTCACTTCCTGTTATAATGCATCTCGCTGTGTTTACTAAGAATGTTTCTACCAACAACTAATGGAGTCCTGACAGCACAACATGACACACATAACAGCTGCTCTCTGCACTGGAGCATGTGTGTTTCTGACCTCTTTTAAGCCTGTTAAACCCACAAACACTTCCACAGGCTGCAATTACCCAAGCTAGGCCCAAAGCCTGCTCTTAATTTGGGTGTGCCTCCGGGACCTGTTTTCTGACACGCTTATTAATCCCCTGCACTTTTTAGAAAAGGGCAGTGTTTTAATTCGGTGCATTCGGCTATTATAAGCTCAGAAACATAATAAATAAAATGCCATGAAAATGTATTAATTAAAAAATGCACACTTGACAATAAACATCTTTCAGATTTTGACTCCTTTTTAAACATCTTAACTATGGAGAAAGAGATATGGCAAAATAGTCTGAATTTGAATTGTGTTGATTTGAACTTGAATAACATAACTTGAATATTAAACATCTGAAAATGAAGACAATCGTTTTTTAAGGCAGAATTATTTATGGATTTATTTTCAAACTTTAAATTTTTTGTCAATTTTCTTACAATTATAACCTTAATTCAGAAGAGTAGATGGTCACAAAACTGTTGATGAAGCAATTTCTGCAATTCTTATGGCAAAATATGCTGCTCAGAAACCCCATTCTTCTCTGTAACCATGACCAAGGCTAGCATGATTAACAAGTCACTAGAACATTCTTAGCATAATCAGTAAGTCACTAGCATATGAATAGCATGATTAATACATCACTAACATGTTGCTAGCATGATAAACAAGTCACTAGCATATTATTAGCATGACTAACAAGTAACTAGCATGTTAATAGCATGATGTGCAAGTCACTGGCATATTTTTTAAATGATTAGCAAGTCCCTGGCATGTTATTCACATGATTAACAAAATAATAGCATTGCACTAGCATGATTACCAAGTCACTATCACATTCCTAGCATGATTAACAAGTCACCATCACATTTCTAGCCTGATTAACAAGTCACCATCTCAATCCTAGCATGATTAACAAGTCACCATCACATTCCTAGCATGATTAACAAGTCGCTATCACATTCCGAGCATTATTAACAAGTCACTATCACATTCCAGGCATAATTAACAAGTCACTATCACATTCCTAGCATGATTAACAAGTCACCATCACATTCCTAGCATGATTAACAAGTCGTTATCACATTCCTAGCATGATTAACAACTCGTTATCACATTACGAGCATAATTAACAAGTCACTATCACATTCCAGGCATAATTAACAAGTCACTATCACATTCCTAGCATGATTAACAAGTCACTATCACATTCCTAGCATGATTAACAAGTCACCATCACATTCCTAGCATGATTAACAAGTCACTATCACATTCCTAGCATGATTAACAAGTCACCATCACATTCCTAGCATGATTAACAAGTCACCATCACATTCCTAGCATGATTAACAAGTCACCATCTCAATCCTAGCATGATTAACAAGTCACCATCACATTCCTAGCATGATTAACAAGTCGCTATCACATTCCGAGCATTATTAACAAGTCACTATCACATTCCAGGCATAATTAACAAGTCACTATCACATTCCTAGCATGATTAACAAGTCACCATCACATTCCTAGCAAGATTAACAACTCGTTATCACATTCCTATCATGATTAACAACTCATTATCACATTACGAGCATAATTAACAAGTCACTATCACAGTTCAGGCATAATTAACAAGTCACTATCACATTCCAGGCATAATTAACAAGTCACTATCACATTCCTAGCATGATTAACAAGTCACCATCACATTCCTAGCATGATTAACAAGTCACTATCACATTCCTAGCATGATTAACAAGTCACTATCACATTCCTAGCATGATTAACAAGTCGCTATCACATTCCGAGCATTATTAACAAGTCACTATCACATTCCAGGCATAATTAACAAGTCACTATCACATTCCTAGCATGATTAACAAGTCACTATCACATTCCTAGCATGATTAACAAGTCACCATCACATTCCTAGCATGATTAACAACTCGTTATCACATTCCGAGCATAATTAACAAGTCACTATCACAGTTCAGGCATAATTAACAAGTCAATATCACATTCCAGGCATAATTAACAAGTCACTATCACATTCCTATCATGATTAACAAGTCACTATCACATTCCTAGCATGATTAACAAGTCACTATCACATTCCTAGCATGATTAACAAGTCACTATCACATTCCTAGCATGATTAACAAGTCACTATCACATTCCTAGCATGATTAACAAGTCGCCATCACATTCCTAGCATGATTAACAAGTCACCATCACATTCCTAGCATGATTAACAAGTCACCATCACATTCCTAGCATGATTAACAAGTCGCCATCACATTCCTAGCATAATTAACAAGTCACTATCACATTCCGAGCATAATTAAAAAGTCGCCATCACATTCCTAGCATGATTAACAAGACACTATCACATTCCTAGCATGATTAACAAGTCACCATCACATTCCTAGCATGATTAACAAGTCACTATCACATTCCTAGCATGATTAACAAGTCACTATCAAATTCCTAGCATGATTAACAAGTCACAATCACATTCCGAGCATAATTAACAAGTCACTATCACATTCCTAGCATGATTAACAAGTCGCTATCACATTCCTAGCATGATTAACAAGTCGCTATCACATTCCTAGCATGATTAACAAGTCGCTATCACATTCCTAACATGATTAACAAGTCGCTATCACATTCCTAGCATGATTAACAAGTCGCTATCACATTCCTAGCATGATTAACAAGTCGCTATCACATTCCTAGCATGATTAACAAGTCGCTATCACATTCCTAGCATGATTAACAAGTCGCTATCACATTCCTAGCATGATTTACAAGTCACTATGAAATTCCTAGCATGATTAACAAGTCACTATGAAATTCCTAGCATGATTAACAAGTCACAATCACATTCCGAGCATAATTAACAAGTCACTATCACATTCCTAGCATGATTAACAAGTCGCTATCACATTCCTAGCATGATTAACAAGTCGCTATCACATTCCTAACATGATTCACAAGTCGCTATCACATTCCTAGCATGATTAACAAGTTGCTATCACATTCCTAGCATGATTAACAAGTCGCTATCACATTCCTAGCATGATTTACAAGTCACTATGAAATTCCTAGCATGATTAACAAGTCACTATGAAATTCCTAGCATGATTAACAAGTCACAATCACATTCCTAGCATGATTAACAAGTCGCTATCACATTCCTAGCATGATTAACAAGTCGCTATCACATTCCTAACATGATTAACAAGTCGCTATCACATTCCTAGCATGATTAACAAGTCGCTATCACATTCCTAGCATGATTAACAAGTCGCTATCACATTCCTAGCATGATTAACAAGTCGCTATCACATTCCTAACATGATTAACAAGTCGCTATCACATTCCTAGCATGATTAACAAGTCGCTATCACATTCCTAGCATGATTAACAAGTCACTATCACATTCCTAGCATGATTAACAAGTCGCTATCACATTCCTAGCATGATTAACAAGTCGCTATCACATTCCTAGCATGATTAACAAGTCGCTATCACATTCCTAGCATGATTAACAAGTCGCTATCACATTCCTAACATGATTAACAAGTCGCTATCACATTCCTAACATGATTAACAAGTCGCTATCACATTCCTAGCATGATTAACAAGTCGCTATCACATTCCTAGCATGATTAACAAGTCGCTATCACATTCCTAGCATGATTAACAAGTCGCTATCACATTCCTAGCATGATTAACAAGTCGCTATCACATTCCTAGCATGATTAACAAGTTGCTATCACATTCCTAGCATGATTAACAAGTCACTATCACATTCCTAGCATGATTAACAAGTCATTATCACATTCCGAGCTTGATTAACAAGTCACTATCACATTCCAAGCAAGATTAACAAATCACAATCCCATTCCTAGCATGACTAAAAAGTCACTATCAAATCCCTAGCATTATTAACAAGTCACTAGCACATTCATAGCATGATTAACAAGTCACTATAACATTTCTAGCATGACTAAGAAGTCATTATTACATTCCTAGCACGATTAACAAGTCGCTATCACATTCCTAGCACGATTAACAAGTCGCTATCACATTCCTAGCATGATTAACAAGTCACTATCACATTCCTAGCATGATTAACAAGTCGCTATCACATTCCTAGCATGATTAACAAGTCACTATCACATTCCTAGCATGATTAACAAGTCACTATCACATTCCTAGCATGATTAACAAGTCATTATCACATTCCGAGCTTGATTAACAAGTCACTATCACATTCCTAGCAAGATTAACAAATCACAATCCCATTCCTAGCATGACTAACAAGTCACTATCAAATCCCTAGCATTATTAACAAGTCACTAGCACATTCATAGCATGATTAACAAGTCACTATAACATTTCTAGCATGACTAAGAAGTCATTATTACATTCCGAGTATGATTAACAAGTCACTAGCAAGTGCCTACAGCTTCATCGACTGTGATCATCTACTCTTTTTTTTTGATGACCCCTGACCTACTTTCTGCACACACTAAATTTTTCTGTTTTAATGGATGTTTCCAATTTGAAAACTTGAAACTATATTTTTACAAGATGGATATCTGTAATCTTGGAATTCAGAACCATTTCATTTAATACAAAATTAGTTTGAACGTACAATTATAAATAATTGTGTCTTAAAAAAATCCAGTCATTTTAATTTTCAATTCAATGTTCAATATCAAGTTTCAACATACTAATAAAACTAAGAAATTCCCAATCAAACCTTGTTTTGATTCCAAATAATATTTAGGTTTCTAAAATTACAATAGTCAATTGTTTTGTCATATCTCTAGCTCCGAACTAAACAAGTACAAATCTTGCACATACTTAAGAACAGGTAAATCTGATAAAAAAAAACAGTTGCTCTAACCACATTAGAAGCTTTTGGTACACAAATGAAGGTCCTAAAAGTAAGCATAGATAATATTTTTCCCAAGTTTCCCACTTAAACAGGAAATCTTTTTTTTCTTGTACAAATTAATCCAGATGTACTCCAGGAATTCCTCAGTTAGAATGTATCCTTTTTAACAAATCTGAAAAGAATCTTGCCCACAACAAGAAAATAGTCAGTCTGCTAAAGAATTTCACGCTTTACAGTAATTAACATGATTAAATACTCTAAAATATTTTATTCTGCAATAAAACTGCCACTGGAAGTCAGAAAGCTGGAGTGTGTGAGTTCTTTCATCTCAGCTTTAATCACATCTCTAAAACCAAAACGATACCTTGTGAACGATGAGCTCGTGGGTGCCGTCTGGTAGAGTTCGCCCATCTTCCTGCATTAGAGGAACGAAAGAGAATCCAAAGAGCTTCTTTTCCCCTTTTTCTTTAGCTGGAAACAACAAATATCACAAATTACTATTTTGACTTTAAAGCTGAAAAAGTTAAAAGTTCATGGCCTAAGACTAAACCATCAGACTCAATATAATGTCCAGTAACTGATATATTCTATCTGATCAATTCAAATATATTCTGGAAACTCAACCTGAATTCTGAATATACTCAAAATCCTCAAGATGAAAAAATAATCACCTTTGAACAATTAACATTTATGAGTCTTAAGTTTTGAGCATTTATGAGTTATCACAAACATTTTCTTAAATCTGGCAATCCTAACCATCACTTTTACCTTTATACGTTAACATTTACGCACATTTTCTCAATCTCTGGCAATCCCAAGTAACAACAACAAAATTTAATTAGCTTTAAATTATTTAAGACCTAAAACAGTGAATTAAGGACTTTTTAAGGCTTAAAAATTGGGCTTAAAAATTGTAGACCTTTTAAGAGCCTGTGTAAAGCTCAAAGTGCAGTCACAGTACAGCTTAAGCCATCTTCTCTATAGAGTATGAGAATGAAAATATACAAATATAGGCCACAATTGAAGAGTCTGTGTGGGTCAGTGGAGTCCCTCAGTTACTCACTGACACAAATCCAAAGCTGCACGAGTCAATAAACTAGATCAATATCTATCAATATCAAAGGCCTTCCTGATCCCACAAACCAGTATGAAATGAGCACAGGAGTACAGACTGGAACTCTACTCTTCCAACTCACTTCCTTCCTGAAACTGGATAACAAGTAAATCCAGGAATTCAAACTTCCTTATGGTAAGAATTATAAAACATAGCTTCTTTGGTGTTGAACTCACTGGAGCAGTGGCGGAACTCAAAGCGGACGTGGGATCCTCGAAACATATCCACAGGGATGGGCAGTTTTATTTGCTCCGCCCAGCGCGGGCTGTTGTTGTGGTAGAGAACAAAGGTGTGATACTCGTCTCCACCCGGCTCTCCTGATCCCACGGTCACAAACCCCTGCAGGCACAGAAAGGGTTAACCATCTGATGGAAAGTACAATAAAAAAGTTATTATTGTCATTATTATATAATTAATTAAATAAAACATCAGAAAATGAGAAACAATGCAAAAATAGGTTCAATAAGAAAAGGTATTTTTCACAAGATGCTAGTGTTGAGACACGGTTTGTTCTCCCATGATCTTTCTTCCTTAAGTCGAGTCAATGCAGTTAGAACAGATGGTTTAAGGTACCAATATACATACATAACATTCTATTTATATTAACATTTAGATGTGATGTATCAAAATTTTATCTGTGTTTTGTTGAGATTTTAGAAATGTATTTTGATGTAACAGATTATTTTAAAAAGATGAACAGTTTAAATTAAAATCTTGCCGGATCTTGCTACAACAACTAATGCTACAGACAAACACATTCTAATTAAATAAATACAGCATTCTACATGGAAAAAATAAGGACGGGTTTAATAATACACACAACAAACGAAATTAATAAAATAAATTGGTCTAATTTTAATGGACTTTTTCTTTTTTCATTATAACTACAAGTGAAGAACTTGTAAAAAGTAAAGCCCAACATAAATAGAGTAAAAAATTAAATATATAACGATATAAAACTAAAGCAAGTTTGTGTGTGGCTTAAGTTTTAATAGTTTTAATTTAATTTTATTATTTTAAACTTGAATCTTATGAGGCATTTCCTTAGCTGTTTTTCTTCTTTATAATTGAAATAAAGGAGCATAAACCTTGAGTATCTGTCCTTCAGCATCCAGAGCATAAACGGTGACCTCCACGTTCCTCGCCACGGTTTTCCCTCCCTTCTCAAACTCTCCCTTCTCCAGAGTCATGTACAGATCATTGCGCATCTCACCTGAGAGACAAAATGATTATGTTAAAGAGAATATTTATGCCAATTCATGTTGCACTGCTGTAGCAAGCTGGGAAGTAACTTTTAGACTTATGGTATGAAAAAAAACTTACAATTTCTAAAACTAAAAAAACTTTAAATTTCAAGAAATTGCTCTGTAGAAACTGGGGAAAAAGTGTTATTTGCTACCCATCTATCCAAATTGAGTTTCGCAGATATCCTCAAATGGCTGCAGGGTACATTTCGTAGGCTTGTGTTAAAAGTGGATGCAGTGATGCTCCTTGCCATTGGTTGGAACTCATGTTTAGTGATGTGTCATTCGTGAAAAAATGAATCTGACTCATTAGTAATAAAGTCTTTTAACGAAGTGAGTCGTTTTCTGTAGTGTGTGCGAATTGCACTGATAATAATCAGAAGCATGTTTATTTACTCAGATTAGTGTATTTAGCTCTAGTTTTGGATGTTTATGTTCTCTTCTTTCGCCGTCTCTTCCTCGGCTGTTCATCTCGATGTTCTTTGGTATAATTTCTGTCATGAGATCGAAGTGTGAGTGAATATCGAGCACTATCCAGTCCTTTCATTTCACATTCACATCATCGACACCGCCAGCTCTCATTGGTTGTTCTCTTGCGAAAAGTCCATTTAATATGTCTTAAGATGGAGCTGAACTCCTTTTTCGTGCCCACCATTCGCTCGAACAGATGTGTGATGTGCTGTCAGCGCCCATGCTTTACTGAACGAGGTATGCTAAAACACTGCTACTATGCATCTTATATACGGATGGACAGCCCTAATGCTTGGTCTGACGAGGTTAATTGTTGTATTTTTCTCAAATAAATAAGAGTGATCAGTGATCCTAAAACTCTTAAATCGCTCCAATTAGAATTGAACCAAGAAAATCCTGACCCTGCATTAACGCTTTCACCAAGAAAAGATTACCAGCATGCATTTGAGAAGTTAATACAAGACAGGTCCCAAAGGATGTGGTCAAATCAAATGACTTCTCACTCTGTACATTGATTGGTTTGGTTTGCTCAGCACTGAACCTTCAGAACTATCGGTTTTGAATAAAGTGTCTCTAAATAAAACAGCATCAGCACATCTTCCCCTTAAAACCGCACAGACAGTGCTTTCACATTAGTGCAGGTTTATTACGGCAATCATTTGGATTTTAGTGTTAAACAGATGACATTTCACACAAAGCAGGGGAGCTGCTGCTACGCTTCTAACAAAAGGAGGTCAAACTCACACTTACGAAACCTCCTCAATGTCCTAAGCAGGTGCATCCTGCATACCAAAAACTGCTAACGAATGAGGGCCACTAGCACAGAAGTTTTTAACCTAGCGTTTATGAAACCAACGCTCTACAATTGTGTTTCTTTACATTTATAAAACTGTGCATAAACTTTTATTTTTAACATTTGCTTTTTTTAGTTTTTACAGTTGTATGCTTCATGACGGATACAAACCTATTAAATGAAACCTTTCAAGAACATCTAAACTACTTCCTGGAGCACTTTAAGGTCCTGTTTCAAAGAACAAAGGAAATCAGTCGCCATGCCAACAAGTGGTCACATACTAGTAGCTATGGCAACAATCAGATTTTTAACAATTACTGCAAGGTTTCTGGAAGATGAATGGAGACGCACAAATATTGAGTTTACAGTCCAAGTAAAGGCCTAATAATGAATGGGCCAGCCATCAGACACAGTTTTTGTTACTTTTGCCACATTTATCAGAGAGCAACCAAAACATGTGGGACAGTCGAGGAAAATGAAAATAATCTCTCACAGACTGACACACAAAAAACAATGCCACTATAGAAGATCAGGGTTTAGACAGCTACTGTCCTGCAAGACCATTTCATACTCAAGTCCTATTTACTCCAAATGACAAATTCATATTAGAAGATTCAAAGAACACCTGCATGAAGGCCAGAACAACTATAAAAGCTAAGCTATTAAACACTAACCAGAGCTGCTTTCACAGATGCTTCCTAAACAAGATAGCACAACAATAGAACAGTTTCCGACACAAACGTTTAAAGACAGCAGGATTGTATTGTAGGAAAATGGTGGTTGGTGAAGAGCTAATTCAGTTATTATAATATAAAAAGTATAATAAATATGTTCAATTGATCACACTATAGTTGGTTTTTCATTTTTGAGTTTTAATTGGTTAAACTGTGCAGGTTAAAGCATTGCATTTTGGGTTGCAAGCATCATTTCTTTTAGCCATCATGGAGAGCCATCATTACAGATGGACAGACAGTGGGATGAAAGACAGACAGAAAGACAGATAGAGGGAGAGACAGGGACATGGAAAGACAGAGGGACAGGCAGGTAGAACGACAGACAGACAGACAAACGATCAGACAGATGAACAGATAGATGAACAAGCAAACGTACAGAACCTTGAACCATACCTAGAGATTATTCCATAGAGCCAAGATACATTTTTATTGAAGTTGTTTAGCTGACTCCAGCCCTCTTTATTTTGTAAATATCAAGCTTTGGATGCACCAAACAATCAATGATATGTAAAAATCCAAAATTTTGACTTCCATTGTAATTTACTCACAATGAACATTAGAGATAGCTAAAGAAGAATGTTTTAAAATGAAAAGGATGTAAAGAGAAAACCTCAGCTTTGAGAAAGCCTCATGCTCACCTGGCATGATGACATCAGAGAAGCCCAGTTTTTTAGTGATGGACACTCCTCTGGTGAATAGCATCTCCCTGCGCAGCTGCTCGATGTCCCCATGAAGCAACTGGAGTGCCACTGCTAGACCTGGAGAGAAATAAATTCTAAACGTAAGTTACTTTCTAAACAATCAGTGAATCATATAAACAAAATGTAGATGAATGCTCATTGTTTGCATGATCCTTAATCTCTTGTTACTAAATGGAGCTTGCTGTAATAGATGAAAGTGGGAAATCTTTGCACCTGCACACGATTAATAATCACAGGTATTCAAAGGAGAGAACATGAATATTCATTCGGACGCAAAGAATAGAATAGCCATCACACATTAAACTCATTTTTTCAAAGCATGTAGATATGTGATGTGAGTAACATTGAATAGGAAGTAATGGTACTGTTGTTGCCAAAAGTAGCTTTTTGATCTATTGAGCTCTAAAGGGGTCTACAGCAGGGCTACCCAAATCCGGTCCTGGAGGGCCGGAACACTGCACATCTTAGTTGCAACCTTGTTCTAGTATGCATACTACTCCAGCTTCAGACAATTAGAGAGGACTATTAGTGTTTCAATTAGCAACAGGTGTGTTGCATGATGATTGAACCAAAAATGTGTAGATCTCTGGACCTGCAGGACTGGATTTGGAGACCCCTGGTTTACAGTGACAAATAATGACATCCCAAGACTATCTAGAATATGGCAAAGAAACATATAGATGGAATTGCTGTAATGAAGGACAGGTTTTAGGTGATAATGGGTGGTGAGAGTAGGAATGATCTAAAATAGGTTAAATATCAAGACTAAACTGTGACTGATGAAGGAACATACAAACTCTGCTCAAAATGGTGCCCTTGTCTTAAAACAAGCAGAAAGATGATGAAGTTTGGATAGCGAGCATTATGTTGATTGAGAAAGATATTCTTTAAAAGTTTGTTCATGCTTTAGCATGGTGGTCCAAGGCTTAAAAACATTTAAAGTTAGAATCAGTGTAAAAAATATTTCGAATAGTTTAAACAATTGGATACTCAATAAGACACAAACCAGCATTTCTGTGAAGGTGGTTGCTGGGGTAAACAGTTTCATTTCTACAGATGGGTCAGTGATATCATATATTGCTCCCCTTCTCAAAATGAATTATACAAACCAACCCCCTGTCTTAACTCTGTTCCTGAGCACTGATATAGATATTTGATAATAGTTACTTGGGTAAACAGTAAGGTTGCTATGGAGTCGGTGACATATTATTTTCATCTTTCTAATTATAAATTATACAAATTAACCACCAAGTCTTAACTGTTTTCCTAAGCTGAGCTTTACATATTTGATAATGGTTGCTAGGGTAAACAGTTGGTTTCTGTGGAGGAGTAAGTGACATATAAATAAATGTTCTCCTTCTCAATATTATTTATTTATTTAATATTGAATTATTTAATACAGAATTATTTAACTAACCTTCATGTCTTAACTCTTTTCCTGAGCTGTGATATAGACCTTTGAAATTGGTTGTTAGGGTAAACACTATGGTCAATTAAGGTAAGTTCTACCTTGCGACTATGAGCAGCATAACCCAACCTCTGTAGCTCTATCTTTTTTCACTTTAAATTAAATTTTTTCGATGGCAAGGTTAAGTTAATGGTGACCTTTGAACCCCTCTAGTGCCTAGGGTCAAATTATTTTCAGTTTTTGTCCCAATAACAACAATGCTAACATGTAGCAACCTTTTTTTTATATCAACCTAAATGTCTTGTATATGCATTCATTATTCATCATAGTCAGGCTAATTTGAATAAGATCCTTTTTGCTTTGTCTCATAATGTACCACGATGTGGTTCAGATTAATCCAACAGAATCTTAATCACTTATTAATGGGATTCATTGTAAAGACATTATCAATTATGTCTCTCTCTGCATGAGCAAGCATTTAATCAACTGCACCAAATAACATCATACATCATAGCTTCATCTTTCATCCCTCTATTGAGAAGTTAATTCTAAATTGAGTAAATCATGGTGCTTGTCTCTTAATTCATTCCTTGCTTTAGCAGTGCAATTACTCAACATGTAACTGAAGAACTATGCTCTTTACAGAAAATGCAGAAATAGCACAAAAAATACAAATCTACCATCTGGCTCCCATTGCCTCTCTCTGAGCACATCCTTTTTTTATTCCCCTGCTGGAATGAGAGGTATTATCACGTGGTGCTGTTTGGAAAAGCCACCCTGAGGGTCTTTTTGTATGTCTTCAGATCTAAAATTATTCACTTTGAGTCATAATGCAAATTAGGTTTCTGGTAGCACCAAGCATTTTCATTGCAAGCAACATACAATGAAAGCTGGAAGATATTATTAATGGGTGAAAACATGCATGTTTGCATATATATATATATATATATTTTTTTTTTTTTTAATACTGCAGATACTAAGAAACCAAATCAAAGTTTCAGGATAAAACTATAGATTATTTATTGAGTATCCATGTGTCTCCATAATCTCTGAATCTACTTGAGTAATAATGGTAAGGTCAAAAATTTAGTTACATTTTTGATTGGCTTTGTCTTGTCAGTGTTCCACAGATGATTGTTAATTATTTGCAGGATATGTTGTCAGGTTAAATAGCATTCCTATCTAAGAAATGGAACGCAAGCACACTTGTTGTATTTTGTATTTGGTTATTTCTCAATGTTGTGGTCGTTTTATTACCTGTGTTGGATCCTGAAAGGTTGTATCTGGAGTTGACCTTCTTAATGATGCTGTCGTGAATCTGACTCCAGTCACTCTCTGCATTGCAACTGAAAGAAAACCAGAAGAGGAAACCTCAGTCAGAACCCAGACAAGCCAGGAAACGAGAGCTCTGGAGCTGAGCAACTATGATAAGCAGCACAGATCTGGAGCCCAACATATCGGTCTGCTCATACAGTTTTGTTTTATTTATATATATATATATATATATATATATATATATATATATATATATATATATATATATATATATATATATATATATATATATATATATATATATATATATATATATATATATATATATATTACAATTACAGTAAATATATTACAATTCTCGGGACCTCTGGTTAAAAAAAAAGTCTAAATGGACCTCCTCGACAGATAAAGGGGTGCAAAACAAAATTCATAACAAACATGAAACATTATTGTAATGAAATGAGTTAGTAAATGATGAGCAAAGCAATCACAGTAGAACAGAAGATTTACGGCATCCCTTACGCATAAACCTTGAGCAGGTGGTCATCTTTGGAGTCAGCAGTGAGTAGATCAGCGATGCTGACCACTGCACAGCCAAACGGACGCCTGTATTGCACATTACACAAGTTTTTCTTCTCTCCCGCTCCCATCCTCCCTAAAACACACAGAAAACAAAACAAAAAAACCACAAATGAAAATTAATCCACATACACAGGTTTAATGGGAGCAATATTCACTAGCATACCAATCCTAATGATGTGGACAACAATGTAAACGTCTTTTCTCAAGTCGCTGCTCCCAAGATCCTGAATAAAACATCAGCAAATCTTAATCAAACTGAATGAATCATGCATGATTGAACTGGGAGTGATGTAATCGCAACACTCACCACAAAAAGTGTGCATTGTCTTTCAGTCTTCTCAGGACACTTGGGCAGGCCGTTTTTATTGAGTTTAACAAAGAACCTTTCACTGTAAAACAAAGAGAGCGAGCGAGCGAGAGAGTGTGAGAGAGAGAGCAGAGAAAGAGATTGAGAGAGCAAGAAATTTTGGGTGACATTGAGAGAGAGAGAGAGAGAGAGAGAGAGAGAGAGAGAGAGAGAAACAGGGAGTTAAAATTAAGAGAGAAAAAGAAAGCAATCGAAGAGAGAAGAAAGAAAAGAGAGAGAGTGAGAGCGAGAATTTATATTAAACACAGAGTTCATTCTTTGCAAGCAAAAAAACTTTAGGTTTTAGGAAAAAAAAACATTCAACTAAGCTAAGTTTAATTACAAAATATGTATAATAGATAGACAAAATCCTAATTTTACCAGATTTTTCTTTCTGTTTTATTGTAAATGTTTAGAAGCTGCATTAGTTCAGGGAAGTTTGGTGAGTTTGCAATTCTACAGCTCAAAACCAACAAAATACAAGCAAACAAACAAAAAGACAAAAATCATTGATAGAAAGTGTTATTACGTTTAATAAAACAAAACTAAACCGTGACTTAAGGGGGCTATAGTTCAAATATAAATAAATATAAACCTTTCTGAGATTTCTAATATGTTTACAATTACGCACCTTAAGTTGTACTCACTTTCGCTCATGCATATGTATGAAATAGTTTTTTGGGGGAGCTCAAAACAGCCAGAGGAACTTCTATTGGACCCTGCCCACTAACCAATTAGATTATCCGTAAAAACAGCCCATACCTATGTAGAGCGGAAAAAAGAGCCACTGAAAATGTGAGTGTCTGTGAATTGAGAGGTAAATTCTAAAACGCAGACGTAATTCATATTTAGAAACAACGACCAAATTTAAACAGACTTTCAGGTTTAGATGAAGAGCATAGATAATGGAAACAGCAATGATACAGCTTCGGACCCAATCAGCAAAATTTTATGTGCTAAAAAGGTAGTATTTTTACATTTTTACTTTTGCCACATGCGGTGATTAAAAGTTAATTTAAACAACAAATGTAATATTTCACAACATATATTGTCGTATCTCTTTATTTTTAAATAAAAAAACCTCTTGATAAGCCACATATTTTACTGTAATGTGAATAACTAGACTGAATCAGTAGGACTCTCGTAAAACCTCAATATTTCCTAATAATATGATTCACACACACATGCTAATTTAATCTCTATTGAGCTTACTTGATTTTCAGGGAATGTCTCCCATTTAATCGTTACTTATTCAGAGCATCTACAGCTCCTCTGCAGTCATTTATTCATTTTGCATAAAAGCCTCTAGCGAAGAAAACAAATATTCATGTGGAACCGAGAGAACACTGTAGGCTGTCAATGCAAATGAATCTGTCACTCAGCAACCTCTTAATCCACTACATGACTTTCACAGCTATGCCATTAAAACAAGAACAGCACTTTTAATGCATTCCAATTGAAACAATGAGGGGCAACAAACAACAGCAAAGGTCCTAGCGCATAACCCTCAGAAAACCACACAATCATGATGTGGCTGGTTGTAAATCTTTTCTGAAATCCATGTAATGAAGAGTGTTTTGTTGCTGAGGCAAGAACGATAAAAGGATCAGTCAAGAGCTAATTTGGCCTTTGAGAAAGTACTAAGGATGGCCGTGCTTTTTAAACCAAAAAGGATACTATTTCCATCAACTATCGTCACAGCAGTATTTTCATTTCAAACAGGACACAGTGAATGTTTGCCGCACATTTTGTCAATCCTTGTATCAATCTTATGAAAACAAAAAATCTGTATACAACACACATAACTAGATACTATATACTATTATAACTAGAACTATAACTAGAAACTATTGGTTATACAAATCCAAAGACGATATGAGATGAGGAAAAACCTGTAAAACTCTTTCTTAAGGACTGCAGACTAATGAGCAATGAACAGAAAAGAAAAGAGGAATTTAAAGGTGAACAAATTTAAAACATAATGAGGAAAAATTAACTGAAGACTCTAACCAGGAAAAAAGAAAGGCTGGGTCACTATTAGACACAAAATAACATGAGACTGTGTGCTATAAATCATAAGAAAGTAACAACAAAGATGATCACTGCCAGTCATGAGATCTCGATCCCGTGAATGGTAAATGCAAATACATGAAAATTGAAATAGAAAAAAGTAACTAAGAAAAAGGACACAAGGTAAAGTAAAAAATGAGGGAAGGACTAAGAATGATTTGCCACCACAAGACAAAAAAACTGATCAATTTCTAAGGAACCCACAAGTGGTTTGTAATTAGATAATATGCATTGTGATGTACTTGAGATACTGTTGCATTTCCATGATCTCTATTTAGTCTTCACATTTTTGCAAATATAAAGGTAATTTTATCCACACAACTGGTTGACTCTTGGGTCATTGTCTGTTTTTGCAAATACCATCAATAAGAATACGCAAAGGCATCTTTAAATTTCACACTGGTCTCTCAGAGGAGCATTACAGATATCCTTCTTACTGGTTGATCAGATCACAAACTCCCTAATCACAAACTTCCACTTCCCTTGTTATGCAAGAGGTGGTGTCAAAGCCCAGACCTCACACCTGCATAACTTGTAAATTCATTAAATGGCCAAAAGCAATTGTGTAACAGAGGATGCCACAATGTGACACTTATATAATTACCATCTAAAGGTGATTCTAATGAGAAATCTGAGGTTCAATCTCTTGATTACATGAGGGGTCACCAATACACTGATGTTCAAACTCTCACACTTGACAAGTGAAAATGAACACCCAACAATTTTATGGAAATGCTTTTTGTTGCTCTCTATTGTTAAAACAACCAACCCAATTCACTAATGTTCATTATCAAGTTGAAACTTTATAAGTCATTAACCATGACGGTGAACTAGCATGTGTTTCCAGTATAGAATGTTTGATTTTTATTCTTTGTTCTTCTGACAATGATATTCGTTCCCAGTTTAGCCTTTGCTCACTGAACCAGTTCAAGGTCTTGCCCTCACCCACACATGAGAGAGAATTGGATATTTCCTCTCTTGATCCTGTGGATTGTAAAACGACAGGTTGAAATGGGACAGCAGCACGACCCCCACAGGCCCCTACGGATAAATCGACATGGCTGGAAAACTGATCCCCACGCGTCTGGCCGAATGAATGAAACGAGCCGCAGAATGGCCCTCTGGGAGGCCTGTCAATCGCCTTGCTGTACACATCCTGCACCAGAAAGCATGAAGAGAAACACAGACGAGTGTTTTCTCTCACACAGGGGGCTTCTGGTAGCAGAGCTTTTATACTAGCCAAAGAAAAGTGAATGAAAAGAGCATCCTAAGAGCGTCTATGAGAGCGATCGCTGATTGTGCCGACAGACAAAATGAGTTTGGTGGTAACATGAGATATCCAGCACCAGAACAATGCTGAATGAGATTTCATTTGAGGGAAAATAAAGAAGTTATGCATCCAAAATATAATACAAGCAAATAATAGAAATCCAAAGCACAATTCAATACACTAGAGAATACTTAATTGCTAGCATGTGAAACTAAAAAATCGAAAGTGAAGAAACCCAAACAAAGCCAGGAAAAGATGCAACCCAAAAACTTTAACAGAAAACTTTTAATAAAATGAAATATCAAAAATACTATAAATAAAATCTAGTGTAGTCAATATACTAAAGAAAAAAAACCTAAATTAAAGTTAATATGATACAAAAACAACAAAGTAAAGCAAAAAAAGACAAAAACAAGCAAACTCAAACAAACAAAAACAAAGCAAACAAATAAGTGAATAAATAAACAACTTTCTGATGCCATGTGCAGTGAAACCATCTGCTAACACTCAACGGTCAGCGTTCGCTGTCAGAATTTCAGAGTTCATGCACAGCGCGGGTGATTCTCTGATCACCGCAGGAGTGTGTGAATCCAGACGGCAGTGTGATTAAATCCACAGGAGCCGTCAGTCTGGACCCTCAGCAGACCTTAGGATGGTCTGAGCTTGAACACGTTTTACACAGAAACCACAATCAACTGCAACAGCAGCCATCCAATAAAGTTAATTTTCTCTTTCACAATCGCAAACCTTTGAACAAAAGACCCTGAGACAATACTAAGTGGAAGGTGCCTGGTTCAGTAATTAAGCATTAGGCTAGGTATACAGGAATGCATACAAACAGCAGGTGTGTATGGTTGATAAAAAATGTTTATGCTCAGTCTCTGGTCAACAGGAACAAACACAAGAGGAAGCTTCTTTAATGAGATTTTAATTGAAGAGCACGTCCCCGACTGGACATTTTTCAAGCCTTTTATTGTCAACATTGTTAAACATTCTGCTTATGTTAAAAGGCTTATGCAAGAAATAATGGTCTGCCTCACAATGAATAGATGGTAATGGTTTAATCCGTGTTTAATATTATTACTATAACAGGTATAACAAGATTCTTTCAGGAATTTTATTTTATTTTTTTACTTTCAAAAAGACAGGTTAAGGTAGACATTGTAAAAATCCATAAAATGTTCCTTTTTTATGGGTGATCTTTTGTAGGATTGAAAATAATGTTCTGGGACTAAATTCTGGGATAGTCTTCTGATTGAACAGGTGCCATTGCATCTCAAACATCTGCCAGCTATCGTTATCTTCTTTTAGTTGGTCAGTGGAGAAGGTAAAGATTGACTATTTACTAACATACATGGTTTAATGACATATTTCTGTTTAAATATCGTTTACTTTTGTGAATCGGACACATTTTAATCACATATGGAATTAAACTTAAAACCAGTTGTCACACTGTACTTCAGGGTGTAGTGGTCAGTGAGTAGGACTAGAAAGCCCAGATGATCTTTGGTTCAGAGTTCCCACTCATAACGATGCTTCACTTAATGATTCAGATTTTTGCACTGTTACTTTATCTCTGGTAGAGGTCATGCACTTCTCTCTGACTTGCCAACAATAAAATGGTAGACAAATACAGTACTTGCCTAAGCCTCAACAAAATCTAGCATAAAATATATATCATTTTGAAAATAAATCAGTTTTTAAGAAAGAAATGCTGAGTTTTACCTAACCGTGCTATTCAAACTATTAAAAAGGTCCCCAAAATAGGATGAATATGTGGATAAATGTCAGATGTAAGAGCAACAATGCTCTCTAGCGCAGTGTGTTAAATACACTTCTTAATGAGTTTGTTTGCATAAAATAGCCCAGTCTCAATTGTTTTTGGGAAGCAACAAGAAGCTTACTGGGTGAGCTTTCCAAGGAAGCCCCAGGAGAGTTGAAGCGACCCGGGTCTGAGAACCCCTCCAAGAGAAATGAAAGATGAATGGGGTGGTGGTGGTGTTTTTTACCCTTTAATCGTCAAATGGGAAACTGGCTTATGTTTATAACTAGTAAGATGGTCGATAAACCAGCAACATCTGGAGCCAAATGCAAATTACATTACATTCCTCTCGAGACTAATTTCACGAAATTGCTTTCTACTGAAATTCCTTTAAACAAGATGAATTCTAAGCCAGCACTGTGGAACAGCCTCCTCTGGGAAGTACTCTCAGGGCAAACTTGTAGAACTTTAAAATCTAGACTAAAAACTGGGTTTTTAGGGTTGCTTTGGTGGTTGATTTTTACATGTTCTATGGCTTTAGGTTTTTTTTAATAGTTCTGATCTACTATCAGTTTTATTATATTTTTTTATCTTATATGTGTTACTCTTATTATATATTTTAATTTATGTTGTAAGGTGTCCATGAAAGCCTTGAAAAATGCCCACAAATAAAATTTGCTGGTTGTTTGGTGTTCATGGTTGTTCGAAAAATTAACAACAACCACCGACAATAAACAAACAATCATAAACAACAACAACAACAAAAACAATATACAACAACCAACAATGAACAACAACAACCACCAACAACATCGGTTGTTGTTGTTGTTCATTTTTGGTGTTTGTTGTTTGTAGTTATAGATGATTGGTCATCCCGTTGTTTTTTGATGTTCATTTGTGTTATTCATTGTCATTATAAAAAGTGGTGAATAAATAATCCTATGTTACCTTGGTAGTCAAAGTAGCTGTTTCTTTTTTATGTATAACAAATTCTAGTAAAATGTGCCACTAAAAGTTTTTTTTTTCTTGTATGTTGTTTAGTTTTTTGTTTCCAGTCATAAAATAAGAAAAGACAACAAGCAATTATCTTATTTAAAACATTATGAATGATGATATTTTACACTAGCCACTAGCTTTCGTGTTCCAAGCAGGAAAGGCAGTCATTGGCTGTCATATCTGTCCATTCATGGTCACAATCATGGCATGAGGATGGGAAACAATCCCGCTTTACATATTTTTAAAACAAGGAAAATTTTTACCTAGTTGTTATAACCTTGTTCTAAATAACTAAAAGCATTTCAAAACTTGTGTTAAAAGGTCTGAAAGCATCAGTAGATCTTGTGTAACGGAGTCTAGTTGCTTGCCTGAGTGGTTTGTTCTCCCGACCGTCGTAGATGAAGAAGAAAACCTCCAACTCTTCCCCTAGATTGGAGCTCATCAGACTCTTCAGATGCACAAACAGATGATGTGTGCTGACAGGTGTTGGCATTTCCTTCTTTCGGTGACGGTGCTCCATCTGCCAGTCACACAAACAGAAATACACCCATTTAATAACAATAAGCATGTACTTATAGCTCATGTAAACCTCTAACTTGACATTTCAATGCTCAGAAAAGCAGAAAATCTGTGCAGGCAACATTTAGAAATGCAATGAATATTCTACAGTGGCTCCATGTTCACAGCATGAGTCCGTTAAAGCCGGCCAAATCAGATTTGCTTCAGTTAATATGCTCTTTTCTCTGCGATGACAACACAGATCGATGTCAACCCCACACACACACACACACACGCACGCACGTGCACACGCACACACACACATCGTTGTGCATTCTCTCTGCTGAGCAACAGACACAGTTCTCTCTCGGGAACCCGTTTTTTGATCTGTCGGTGTGTGAATCTGTATTTGAGGACAGAGAGGTGTGAACAAGCATGATGCGAAAGATGAAAAGGGGAACGGGGGCAGTGCATCAGCACTAACTGTGATGCTCTGTGTTGAGCATAAAAAAGACACTAAAGAATGATTTCATTTAAGGCCTATGTTAATGCAGAAACAGCAGCAGAGTTTCTCGCCTCATTAGATTTGCAACATTTGCAAGCTATTAGTGAAGTAAATAGACAGCTATTACGAGAAATGTGCTGCAAGCTGTGTTTATTAATATTATTAATCATAAAAATAGAGGAGCTTGTGGAGCTTTGTTAGAAACGACGTAGATAGAGGCTCAAATATCTAAGGTTTCAATTGGAATGAATAGGCTGAAAAGATAAAGCGCTGGAATTTCATCTAAATCCCTGTTTAATAGGCTGGCTCAGATCACAGGTTTCAGACACTTAAACCGATTTTCTAGAAGCAAGAACTCCAAACAAAGACCACCTTTGCTCTGTATTTTAGAGGTTTAGCTAAGAATTACCAAGAAAAAAAACTGTGAAAAACAAACTTGAAAATAGGTCAAAATAATGAAACCCTGAAAAACACTGAGTTTTAGCAGGTCCTCACTAATTCATACTTTTTATACAGCTTTAAACATGACAACAGAATCTTCAGCAAAACTTTGTAAAGTAAAAAAACTCTTCTCTTTTATGAGCACTTAAAATCCTCTTTATCTAAGGTTGTGTCAATGTAAAAAGAACTATATTTTTTCTTTCTGATTTATCCTGATCTCAGAGCACTTCTTTAGTCGAGTGATCAAATGAGACAACGTATGTGTGAACTACTTAAGGTTAAACTGTGTCTTTTAAACAAATACCTTATTCTCCCTCTCTATTGTAAAGTACTTTGAATAAAGGAGTCCCCTAATTGTAGAAAAGAAAATCTAACTGCTTGACCTGAATCCCAGACATTTATCAAACCACACATGGAATGCAATGCAGGTAATGAGCTGCATTAAAACATACACCAAACACTTATTTTATTTAGCCTGGCATTTTTACTACAATATTTGTAAGAGCTCACATTGGTAAACATTGCTCATTTACAAGTAAGGCTAGATGGAATCTGCAAGGTTTTTTTTCTGCACAAAATTGTTGGTAAACTTGGGATTTGTTGGGATTTTTTAACACATGCAATAGCAAATAAATCAAATGACAAATGAGAGTGTTAAAGCTCATCAACATTCAAATTCTTTTGATTTCCGCCCCTGGGACACATTTATATCTCATATTAGTAGTCATTCCAAGAACCAAGAAAAATAGCACGGATTTTCTGTGGAAATCTGCGGCTGCAGTTCCGTCTGGACCAAGTTATAGGGTATTACCGACATTGAAAGACATTTAAACATTTTTTCCACAAATGTTTATGTCATTTTAAGACTATAATGCAGAGATAATGTAGCTCTATATAACTCTATTTTATCATAGCTGAGACTACATACTATCATAGTCCATGTCCAAAAGCGCTACCGTTTTATGTAGATATATGTTACATGAATAACCTTCATTTGCTCCATGGGGCATGTTCCTGTAGGTAATGTGTGTGTGAGGCTTCTATCAAGGTTTTTACTTTTACCAACTGAAAGATAGTACTTTTCTGGTTAGTGCAGAAACAGGCGTACCAGACGATAGAGCTCAGTGACGCTGATTTCATCTGGATCCACCATGCTGAACTCTCTCCTGGGAACCAGATCTAAACCCAGCTGTCTGCAAAAGCACATAAACCAACTGTATCATCAGGCTGTGTGTAAAATTCTGCATATCTTAAAATATAGTCAAATAATCTAGTGTTTGTTTTGGTTAGAAATTTACAATAAACAGGTGATTGATCAAAGAGAACTTTGTCAGAAACACTTACATTAAAGGGATGAATGAAACTTTGATTTGAAACCTTGAACATAAATTCATCACCAAATACCTAATTTAATCTGAGAATATTTTTTTATTCTAAGATGTGATTAAAATCTGAATTTATCAATAAAACAAATCAAGTTCGGGGTAGACATGTTAACTCAGACTAAAAGTAGAATATACTATGAAAAGAAACTCGAAATGTAGATAAAATAAAGTGTTTATGGTGTTCTGAGTTCTGATATTGAAGTCACAGCTTGTTTAAAAAAAAAAAGGTAAAATGTGAAGATTTTTTTTCTCCAAAAGAGAGAGTTTGCTAGAAAAAAAATTTATTCAAAGAAACTAAATCTTATCAGAAATCTTAGACAACTCTCAAGAAATCTGTCAAGAAAAATACTCATTCATCCACAGTGTTGTAAAGGAGAGAAAAATAATATATAATAATAATATAACTATCAACGCATTTTGTTTATATATCAAATAAAAAAAAGTGTTAACTATAGCAGAAAAAAATGACGAACACAATAGGACCAATGATTTTGAAACATTCTGAATCTCCTTATGCTACTCACTCGTTGCCCCAGTCCAGCCGGGCTGTTATGTGCTGCTTGACGTCCCTCATGCGGTCGTGTGTCAGGTGACCAACCAGAACCTGCCTCCTGAGGTCCAGAATCTCATTCATCACGTGCCACAGCCTGTGAAACAAATCTCCCTCGTTTTTCTACAGAGGAAAAAGCAAAAAGCAGAGAGGTATAGAATAAAAAAAATAACATTTAATGACCTAGTGTAAAAATAATTCAATAACAGTTTCTCCAGGAGCTAGAAATAATAAATTCCGCCCAATGAGTCTCAGTTCTCAGGGTTCACTGCAGAAAGCATCTGGCTGTGGGCGGACTGCTGTGTTTGCTCAAACATTATTTACCACAAAGAGCTGCTTCCACATGGCACCCCAGTCCCTCAGGGTGGACGTCATCTCTGTAATGACCAAGTCTTCCATCGGCACCACCGTCTCGAACTGCCTGCCGGGCAAACGTGGGCAGCAGACAATGCAAGGCAAATAAGTTTTAATTCAAACGCTTCTGGGCTTCTGGCTGCTTATCAAAGAGAAGCAGATGCATCTTCCTGCTGTTTGCAAAAGCTAAACATTATTTTCTATATTTCAGAGACGTTATTACGTTTTTTATGAGCTTTAATACATGTGTGTTAGATTTAAGTTTTAAAAATATGGAACACACAGTTAGAACACCCAGCTATGGAGCACCCAGTTAAAGTTTTAAACTGTTTTGTGCATCCATTTATTGTCTTTACAATATATAGTGTACATTATAATATACATATAGTGTATATTATTAGACACTGTGTTTACTGCATCCCACAGCAGTACACTACAACATGAAACTGTTGTGTTCCCAGCATGTTCCTGATGCTAAATGATGCAAGTCTACACAAGGATTTGCAAGAAGGCTTTCGTTAATAGGAGCCCCTAGATGAAAATCTAAATTTTCCAGCTGTTTGGGCACAAGTGTGGCTCATTGATATTTGTGTAAATCCCCCCTAATGATAAAAATCCATTCAAGTGTTTTATTTTAATCAGTCGAAGTGGCAAAGAGGTGGAAGGAGGGATAGCTTGCACAATGCTGATGTCGTCCCTTAGGTTATTTCTTTTATACTGGAAATGTTATAGGTAGGTAGGTGGGACAATATGATTGGATGCTCAATTGTCAGCCAAGCTCCTCCCTAACCTTTTTGTTAATTTAATGGTTAAAATAATTAGCGGAAAAAGACACCAATGACTTTCAGTTCTTTAACGAACAAGAAATATATTTAGGCAATTAAGGTGACCGCAGATGCCAATTAAACACAAGTTAATTTGGTTCTTTAGGGTATATATGTAAGGCAGGTTTATATTTCTAAAAGGTATTGTTAAAAGAACACAATTTTTGGGAGTGTTTAGCTGTCTGATGATTTCAGAACGCAGGTTTGGTGGAAGCATGCAAAAGAGCTGTAATAAAAAAAACAATTTAAAAAGGTTTGCCAACGTTAATAAGATTGTTATTTGGAGATACAAACAAACACGTGTTTTGGTAGATGTGCACTTCCTTCTTAGATAAAAGTAATCCAATCAGTCCTTAAAGCTTCGTTTGATGGAAGTAAAGGAGCAGAGTTGTGAACTTTACACCCCAAAAGATCACAGACCTCCAAAGCCAGGGCTTCTCACAAGCAAAAATGGTGCTCTATTGTGTTTACAACCTGGAGGGAGGGGTTTATGGTAATTCATGGGAGGGCCTTAGTATGTGACTTGATTTACTTTGAATTTCACACCGGCCGCAGATGGTATGAAGCATTTGTTGTGATTAAAATAAAACCCTTGGATGGATTTTTATCATTTTAGGGTGGTTTGCACAAATATAAATGAACCCTATTTCTGTCCAAACAGAAAAAAATAATCTGAGGTGTATTTTAAATTAAAAGTACATTTTAGTTCAGTCTCAAGCTTTATCTTCAATACATCACACTAACATTAACTAACTTGCATGCACACTTTAAAATTGTACACTGACTGACAGCAGTGATCTTTAAAATTCGATCAACTCACCCCTTATTCTTGATATGAGCATTCTTCAGATGGATGTAGCTGCATGGAAAAATGCCCTTCAAAAGACAAAACATCAATAGATGAAAAGACTAAAGTGAATAATTCTCCAGATAATCAAACAGGTATAAAGAGGGGGACATCTTTGATCTGAGCTTTTCTTCTGACAGGAGCTGCTCTGATACATCAGGAACTGAAAACACCATCCGACATGGAGAACAATGATAAAAGGCAAAGAGCCGCATGCTTACCTTGGCATTTGGATTCTTGAGAACGAATCCTCTGTACCAACCTGAAACACAAAACATTTTCTCATTAGGGCTTTTCAAACAAAGCATTTACCATCGAAGACCACATACATGCTGGAAAGAAAACACAACCTGAAGTGCTACAGGGTTACCAGCAAATCCTAGTAATAAATCAGTTTTTTTCTTAGTTGCTTAATTACAGATGAAAATTGACCTGCTGATGCACAAATGAGACTTAAGTTTTTTATTTTGTGATGTGTAGGCAGCTTGTATGAACCCATTAAACAGAGTGAATACCATTTTTTGTGCCTCCAGCTCAAGATGATTTTGGCCGATACTGGGGCTAAATGAGTTCTCCTAATGACGGTCTCCTACATTTAAAGTACTATTTAAAGTACTACAGACTGCCGAAAGATATATTAGATCACAGAGAAGAGTGCAAAAAGGAAGGAAAGGAGTAGTGAGAATAGAAAATTACGCCATGACAATAATATTTAAAACATTCATATATGTTCTTCTCTACATATATGACTCACATTTAATATATGTATATACTTAACATAGGTCTGAACAATATGACCACTAAATATATCAAAATTGTTGATTTTGGCCTCTTTTTACTATTTTTTCCAATATATTAAATGTAAAAATTTTGAAATAATATTTTAAACAATGTTTCACATTTATGTGGACATATTTCACTTCAATCCTGGTTTTCCACAAGTGCCTCCTTTCTGATTTTTTCCAGTTGTTTTTTTTTTTTTTACACTCTAGTACTTGATTTAGTATAACTTTTGGCGGTCTGCAGTATTTCAAATATTTTTTCAAAGCAGCAAGTCGGAAGTCAAGGTATTTTCTTCAGGGAGTCTCTCCATCATGGCCGACTTTCGGAAAAACGTTCTATAGCTAAAGCGGTCAGGATCCAGAAATCACCAGTAAAAATCTTTAATTCTTATTGTTAGAATCGAAAATGAAGACAGCTTACAGTCATCATTTACCACAAGCCTCAAGTGATACTCAGCATGTTGTCAGATCCTACATTGTGAATTCTTACAAAGTTAACGTTTCTTTAGCTACATTTAAGTATTTTTTTCTTGTTCCAAATCAAATATTTTTGTTGTTTAAATTGTGAATAAATTTGTCTCTTTTATTGGTACTGTAGCAATTCACGATTTGGCACCAAAACTTAACTCAGCTCACCTTTGACTTTGGCAGCTTAAAAAGATTAATTAATCTGAACAACAATTCGTCCTCATGCCCACATTTCATCATTTACATTAAACATTGACTATTTTGCTGAATACTGAAAATCTGTGACAATTATGACATTCAGAAAAAAAACTAAATATACACCTAAAAAATAAATATTTGGGAATTGATCAGTCACTTATTTTAATCTACTCCACTTAAACAAACTGAAACGTGTTTTACGCAAAAATTCTATTTGACTTTTCAGCCATACATAAAGACTGAATATCTGATCCCTATAGCACAGTTGTGCTCACTGGGGACAAAACACCAGAGATATCAACGTTGATTTTGAGCAGCGAATAAGTGAATTAGGTTTATTTATTGAGAAATATCTCCAGCCAATATTTTGACAGGTTGATTAGGTGTTCTTTAACAGAAACTGACTGTCACTCATAAACAGGAAACAATGCAAAAAGCGCAGAGAGGAGCATGCCCTCAGAGCGTGCAAACAGGAAATGAAGGAGCCTAGAAAGGTTATAAATATATCATATCTTCACATCTACAGGTGCCTGAGTCAGAAGGTTCTCAAACCAAGAATAGACCCTCTAGACTGCAATGGGTTTCCTAAACAAGACATCAGTTGATTATTTTTTTAAGTAATTTTAACTGTGTTTAAAACTGGATTAAACCCAACACATCTAAGAATTAATCCTCTTCATAGGCAGTCAGTTCTTTTTGGTTCTACAGCAGGTTTTCTTTGATTGCTTTGAAGATCTATTTTTGGGGAAAATACAGTTGCAAGAAAAAGTATGTGAACCCTCTGGGATCACAAGGAGATGTACATGAATTGGCCATAAAATGTTCTCTGATCTTCATCAAACTCACAACTGTAGAAAGACAACATCTGCTTTAAATAATAATACACTAATATGTTTTCATATTTTTATTAAAGCTAAAATGCAAACATTCAAAGTGCAGGGTGGAAAAGGTATGTGAACCTTTGCACTTAATAGTTGATTGACTTCTGAGCAATAACCTCAACCCAACGTTTCCTGTAGTTGCAGATCAAACCTGTGCATCGATCTGAAGTAAATTTGGACCACTCCTCTTCACAAAACTGTTTCAGTGTAGCAATATTGATGGGATGTCTGGTGTGAATGGCTCTCTTTAGATCATGCCACGGCATTTCAGTCGAGTTGAGGTCAGGATTCTGACTTTTTTTTGTTGTTTACTTATATGCTTTGGGTCATTATCTTGTTGCATCACCCATCCTCTGCAAAGCTTCAGTTGGCACAAAGATGGTCTTACATTTTCCACCAAAATGTCTTGATAAACTCTGGAACTCATTTTGCCATCAATGACAACAATCCGTCCAGGCTCTTACACTCCCATATGCTTGTTTAATTCTTATTTAATGTTTGTTTCTTTACAGTTGTGAGTTTGATGACGATCAGAGCACAATTTATGACCAATTCATGCAAACTCCTTATAATCCTAACTACTTTTTTCTTCCAACTGTAGCACCTTTTTCAGTGTAAAAAAACTGTTGGATTTTTTGCAGCTCTTCAACTATATAGAAGGTTTTCGGCTTTTTGTTAAGTGATTCATAAGAAAGTATTGTATTTATATTCATATATTTTCATTACATGAAACATAGCCCTTTAGACTTGTTTACAATGCAATTGCTCTTTATAATGCAGGTTTACATGATGCAAACAGTGGAACAAAAGCACAAACAACTTGTCAGAGAGAAAAAAACACTGCAGCAATGCTGTGCTGGTCATGTTGTATGTAGTAGCTAAATTAAGCTCATTTGACCATGCAGCACAATACCCCTGTGATTGTTGTGGAAGCGAAGTTCCTTGACTACAACATAAAGAGATTATAGTTTCTCAAAATATCAGTCAAAAAAACATCAACGTTTAATTTTCTGTTGGTTTGAACCATGGTGCAACTATACAAGAGGTAAATTTGAAAGCATTAAAACTCTCATTCTGCAACTGCTACAACAATGATTCTGGTCTAAATTGTTTCAATGATCTACGATAGGCTATATGCTATAGTCAGGACAAGACAGCAGAGCAGATTCCAATACAATCAAATGGCATTTATTAAACCTGACAGAGATGGAAAACAAGCCCACTTGAAAACAAATGTGTTTCAACTGTTAACCATTTGTTGTGAAATGGTGCCACTTTAAAAAAAAAATTATTCAAAGCCTTTACAGCACCGTGGCTATTTCCAGGGTATATAGACATTTAATGTCAACTCATTCACAACAAAGTTAACTTCACAAATTCACTTAGTCCAGTTCATTCAATTCAGTTTCCATAAAGTCCATCATACGTTTTTCTATAAGGCTTGCAGGGTTAATCTAATCTTGTCAAGAATCTCCTCCTCATAGAGGCATATCGAAAGCATTCAACCAGGAAGTGTTTAACATATATTCAACGTTGACAATATTCTGTCTTTCTTTTGAGAGAAAAAAAATGCATTAATCTGGAGTGTCCTATCCTGCACCGGTACCAGCCTCGATATCACATTTTCTAAAGTACTCGTACTCGTTAAAATACCCCTGATACCGGGGACCAATACCACCGTCTGAGAAATCTCTATGTTTGAGCGGTGTGTAAGGGGTTTATCACAGGGGCCGAGTGGCCGCCCCCACACTCCGACTTCAGTTCTGAGCGTGTAGAAGACGAGACGAGACGAGACATGTCAGCCATGTGGAACTATTTCAAACTGAATGAAGACGACAAAACGAAGGCAGTCTCTAAGTTGTGCTCACCGTAATTGTCCAGAGGAGGCTCAAAAGGTAGCGCATTTAACACAAGTAATTTAATCAAGCACCTAAAATGTTCTGGAGCCTAGATATGATGCCCCACGCTGCCGCTACATGACTGAAACGGAGCTGCCTAAACTACAAAACTCCATGAAAATTAAAAAACATAATTATCCATGGGCATCACGGTGGCGCTGTGGGTAGTATGGTCGTCTCACAGCAAAAAGGTTGCTAGTTCAAGCCTCGGCCGGGCCATTGCCATTTCTGTATGTAGTTTGCATGTTCTGCTCGTGATCGCGTGGGTTTACCCCGGCTGCTCCGGTTTCCCCCACAAGTCCAAAGACATGCGGTATAACTCAATTGGGTAAGAACAATTGTCCATAGTGTGAATGAGGGTGTGTGTGCATGTTTCCCAGCAATGGGTTGCAGCTGGAAGGGCATCCCCCAGAAATAATGCCAGAAGAGTTGCTGATTTATTCCGCTGTGGCGACCCCAAAAGGGAAGAAAGCCGACAAGATAATGGATGGATGCTGCAAACCTCTTTGGGTTTAGTTTCACCATGGATATTTGGGCAAGCAGTGTTAGCCCCTAGTCGCTAATTTGTTTCACGTCAAGATGAGTCATAATACATTTGAAAAAATTCCACGGCTCGCACACCAGCCAGGCTTAATTTATAAGAAATAAAACCTTATTTTCTTTTATAATTATTTATTTTGTAATATGTTGCATACAACATGCTTTTCATTGTAAACAAATGGTCTTAATTCCAAACTAGTATCGGTATTAGTGAGTACTGAAATGGAAGTACTCATACTTATTTTCCAAAAAAGTGGTATCGGTGCATTCCTACTAAGAATATCCGGTTTGGTTCCATCACGGGGTGAACGTCTTGCAGTTTGTTCTCTGGTTGTTTTTGCCATTCATTTAATACAAATTATCTTATTATCTGCCTTAAATCTTTTGCTGGGATCTGATGTTGAATGGACATATCTGGGTCTCACCATTTTGCCGCATTGCTTGAAATGTTTGCACTAACATTCACAAAATATCAAAATAGCACCTGCAAGGGTTCCTGTTTGCTGAATGGAGTTGCACAGCCTGCATTTGCTTCCAGGAAAAGAAAAGGTTTTAAAGAGCCATCCTGCTGTTTAAGCTACTTTAGGAGAATATTAAGAGGAAAACACATCATAATCCAAAACAACATCTGCAAGTGACCTACTGTTGGTCTATTTAGTCCCACTGTAATCTGGAAATTTTAACAACAAATAAAGATCATTTAGGTATTTAGATCAGCTGCTCAGCCTAAATTTCCAATCAAAGCAATCATTCATTTCATGATTTAGCAAAGTCATGTTCGACAAAATTCTAAAACAAAACAAAATGGCTTTTTGAGTATCGAATAAAAACAAATACATTCAACTTACTATTCCAAAGAATGAGCTGTAAACAAACATGAAGAGTGTTGGACTGTGTCTGCTTGCATACCTTCACATTTCTCCAGGATCTGCACCGTGTCTCCGATCTCCAACGGCAAGCCATGCTGAACCGTTCCTCTGAAACTAGCTAGCACTGTAACAGGAAAAATGAATCACAAGATAGAAAACAAAACCTAATTCTTAACACAAATATATGCAATGCTTTATTTCAGATCAGCGAATATGAGGAGTTTAGTTCCACAATGCAAAAAAAAAAAAAAAAAAAAAAAACGGTAGCACCAAATCTGAAGACAATTTTGTTCTTGATTGACAAGTCCCTACTTGATTTTCTAAAAGACACAATACCTCTCGAGTTGTGCAGCCCTGCTTAACGGGTATAACGGGTACTTAACACTCTCCACTTGACAGTAAGCAGGTTGGTAGTAGTAGCTACACAGTTTTGACCGCATGGCACTCATGACTGTTTACATTGTATTTTGGTTTGTGGATATGGGATTTTGTTTGGATCAAATCAAATGGGCTTTACTTTATTTTAAGTGCAAGTTTGTGCGTTCTTAACTAACCAATTTTACAAACTTAAGCAGCTTAAAGGTTGGATGCTACAATCACAAATAAAATCTATCATACGGGTACAACAACATGACAAAATAATTCATTTTATGAAGTCTGAATGAGATTGATCTATTATACAATTTAAATCAATCAAACAAAACATGATTTTTTTTTACGGCTACTGGTGGATACTGGTGTTGTCAAAAAGTAAAATTAAAAACTTATTCGTCAAAATCTACTAGTTGAAAAATCTTATCTGTGACATTAGAAAGACGATCAGGCACTCATGAGGTGGAAAAATACCAAAACATATTAATTTTCCTCAAAAAAAATTCTATTAAAATTCATCAACATTGATTTAAAGCATTTTGGAAACAAACTTGAGATCTTTATGCAAGTAACGTCTAATCACCTACTAAACATTTTTATCAAGATTAAAATATTTGGATATTAATAGAAATTAAAAAGGACAATAAAAAAAACTATGCAAAGAAAACAACATTAACAGCATTAAAAACACTATGCACAATTACTTCCTCAGTATATATTTATTCCATAATTTATTCCATCTTTCACTTGGAACTATAAGGTTGTATTTGCGTTCAGAGTTTTGGCATATTATGTAGCAAAAGCAGATACAACCTTTTTTATTTTTATTCAAAACTCAAACTATGTACATAATTTTACTAAATATTTCAAAAGGGACGATACATCACTCTATTAGAATCCGATCATTCCAAGGCTTGTGATTCAGGGGAGATTTTAACATCACTAACTGGCCCTCTGACCGAGTTTAAAGAGCTCACTGAAGCTCACCATATGTCAGGTATGGAGAATTACTCAATATCTATCATGACACCAGTTTAAGCGCATAAAGACAGGGTTGCTATATGTCCCCTTAGGTTCAGCACAGTGAGATTTAATAAAAGCGAAATGAGCCCATGCAGCAAAAAGAATAGATTCACTTTGATGAAAATATTCTCTAAAACATCTTTTAAGTCAACACTCTCAGAGTGAAGAAAAGCAAAGAAGGGAGATGAAACAGTAGATGGAGGCAAACGATGGAGGGGGATACATGAAAAGGAAAAAAGCAGTAACAGATAAAAAAAAAAGCAAAACTGAGGATGGGCTCAGGTCTTGTTTAACTGAGTGTGTTCTCATATCTAATACACATTAGATACACATATCTAATATTGAGTTTCTCAATAACCATTAGATTTAGAGAGGATTATGGGATAGGCGTGTTAAATCTCAGTTGGCGGGATTCACAAATTATTATGATGTTCAACAAGTTATACCACTATAGCATATTGTATTAGCTCAAGGAGAATTGTAAAAAGTTGTCGACAACGTTCATGTGTATTCTTTTTGTTTCTACCATTGGTGTAGTTGGTGTACATATGGAGTGGTGAACAAGAAATAAACGGAGTCAAATTGGAGGTAAATGGTTTAATATTGAAATGTTTGCAGCACTTTTTAATAACTACACACAATGGATCTTTATATAAGCATTAGTAAATAGTAAATGAATAAGGCATAAATAGTCCTCACTTTAGAAGAACTCACAAAAAAACAGTTAACTGGCAGCAAGTAAATGTTTTATAACTATCTGAATCAATCATGAGTTACAGTAGGACTAGGTGTTAATAAACTATTTATCATCACTCTAAGTTATTGTTACTATTAATATGAAAAATAAGATGTATAAATGTGCTTTCTAGTGATTTTATAATAATTATTAACACATTCTAAATGACCTTGTGAATTGTTTACAACTAATGATTAACACATTTATAAAACAATTCCACAATAAACATTTGAGTTGGGGAGGTTTATGGGATATGTGTGATGAATCAATCTCAACTGGCGGGATTCCTAATACAGAGGAGATTTTTGTGCTGTAATTAATGGTTTTATGATTTATCGGTCAATCAGGAAGACTAAGAGGTTCTCAGGTCTCTAGTGATTATTCAGTCGTACTTCAGTTTTTTTTAGATTGACCCTAGATGTTGCTATTTGTGTGTCATGCGTGTCTGAGGTCCTATTTGAAATTATCTAACGTACATATTGTCATCAGTCAATCATAAATATTCGTGGCACTGATTCAACGTTATCATAATTAACACCAACATAAGTGCTGACAGAGGTGAAGGGACATTTCGGCAGAAAACACATGGTCTCAGGGAGATTTATGCAACACAAAGAGTAGCTTCAATCAATCAATCAATCAATCAAAATGTATTTATTTAGTGATTTTTTAACATTTGTTTCAACACGGGTTTACATAGGCCTACTGTGGATTAACAGTTTCATAATAAGAAATCCTATTGGATAATTCTATGGGTAAAAATAGAACTACAGTATACTACTAGATAGAAAAAAATAAATCAGTACAGAAATAAATAAATAAAATGAAGACCAATAAATGTATATAAAAGGATAAAACAATACATGAGCAATAAAAATATATACATATTTTAACATAGATGGCAGATCCTTGTTGACCCCCCCCCCCACGTACACACGCGCACACACAAGCGCAAGCACACACACACACACACGCACACACACACACACAAATACAAAACCAAATTGTTCTCAACAGCAGTTTTCGTTGAATTTTGTCCAAAATCTTATTGAAAACAAAAAGTTTGAGCAGTCAAACAAATCAGATTTATCATTAACTGTCGTTTGTCTGATCGTCAAAAACATGTCGTTTTTGGTACAATCCAAGCATCCCCAAAATATTACAACAATATCTAAAGAATTAATTAAATTATCTTCCACTGAAACCTGACTGCAGTATCCAACGAAAACTTTTCTTGTTGTTCATTTCCATTCTTTTCTTTCTTAAGAATAAGGACTTGATACTCTCGTTGAGCTCAGTGCATGTTCTAGTTTTCAAAGGCTAAAAGGTTGAATGCAGGGAGTCAGTTTCATGCAATTTGACTTTACAGTTTAGAAGTCATCACAACAAAGTGGGCCAGATGAATAAATTATACATCTTTTTGGCAGAAGCGCATTCAATTATTCAGCCTGGATGTGTAGTTCTTGACAGGGCTCTCACCCTTCCCGGTAACCGTACGGCAGCTGTTAACTGAGCTGGAGCTGCGACAAAGAGTTCAGTGACCGAAAAATACTTTCTGTGCTTTTAATTACCTGAAGAACAAGAGAGCGCAATACTGAGATCAAGATATATCTGCAAACATTAAAAATGCAAACCGAGTCAAGTGTCATAATTACAGCAATAAAATAGTATTTAGTATGACACTATTTTGTTTCTTCACAGCAGACTTGACACAAATGAAAAAACTGAGTTAAAATCTACTTAATAACAATACAACTTAATTTGATGTCAACTTTCAAAACACGCATCTTTAAAAAATATTATGAGGAAACCTAGAATAAAATATATTTAAGAGTAAAACTATCAGATAGTTAAAATTCAAACATACTAATAATTTGTCACAATACATTACATCTTTATCAGTATTTTTAGAAGACGATTTAATAGTTTTGTGAAATACTATGTGTATAATAAACATATTTGTATTATTAGACTCCTTTCTGGGAAATTCAAATCCTTTGTGCCAGTCTTTATGGTCAACATGTAGTGCAGCAACATGAAATACATCTGCTATTGAATTTTATCCACTTTTTACTTGTGTTTACAGTAGGAAGTATTTTTTCCAGTAGTCACATCTGGTAGAAAAGGTGTTTCTGGCTACAAAGTGTCAGAAAGAACAATTACAAATATATCTCTTGCACACTATTCATAAATTATGCTGCCCATTACTGAAAACAGGCTCCGTATGATCTCAGAAGAGTGAAGTTTGTACTAGTGTTAGCACATGCACAGACTATCTGCCTGGTTTGCTTTGTTTATTATGGGAACAGTTGATATGGTATAGAAAAAGACGCTTCCTTGATCCAATCAGTGGATTTCACAATCAATGCGCTTTAATTACATTACTATGCATAAGAAATAATCACTATTTGCATCTATAATTGGTAAAACAAAATAACGTTTCATTATTCTATCATTTTTCTGTCAATTACTTTAGTTATGCTTCATTCATTTAGGCTATAAAAGAAAAAAAATGGCTTTTTGTTCAACAACATGCAGATTGACAAGAAAAGTCTGAAGCCTCTAAACAAGACGTCATAAAGCAGAGCAGATTACACGAAACATGCAACTAATAGTCTAAAACAACCCCCTAATGTGCATTTAACCTCCCTTAAACAGAGCTCATCCCTCACTGATGTGAGATCAGCCATGAGCCTGATGGCTAATCGCCCTGTAGATTCGTATATTATTTAATTTAGCAGTAAAATGTTAATGTATGCAGTTCTGTGCTGACTGTGTTGCCAAGACGAGATTGAATTATTAACACGATATTTAGATCTGAGCACCGAGCTTCCAGCAGAACACATTATGCATGATCCTAAATTATTTTGTTTGATGGTCGATTATGAGGTTGTAATTTCATGAACTGGAGAATTAAGAATGAGGATATTTTTAATCTTGTAAAACATGATTTGCTTTGCCCTGTTGAGTAACAGCATTAACATAACTTGAATGCTAATTTAATAGGAAAACATGAATGAAAATGAAAGAAAATTTACCATTTGTAAACTCAACAATCAGTTTTGAAAATGCAGGCCTGTCTCTAAAGAGGTTTTTCTAGTATTGTAATGTATATAGGCAGGGTATGGTTTCCAGGTGCTCTGCTCTCATCCTGATGGTGGTTTCAATGGTCAAAAGACAGAAGTCATTAGATCCCAGGCACAGAATTCTGAAATTTGAAAGGCAATGGGGGATGTGTGATTTGGTGATCGTCCTATTTTTGCAGAAACACTGCTATTTCTCAACATGGATCATTGTTTTTGAAAATCTACAAACAAAAAAAGGTCATTGCAAACTGAGTTTAGAAACTTTAGGAAAAAATTGTCATGGGATGAATCCTTGCACACTGAACACTTTGAAATGCATTGCATAGAATTTTCAGGGTATTTTAGCACAGATAGGAACACTGTGAATCCTCTTCAAATGCGTCCTATGTTATTTGCATTCGCATATTTTTGTATTCTTGGAATTTAAAACCTACTTTGCAGTTTGTCAAGCTGTTCTGATTACCACTCTCACAATTAACATTTTAGTTCTGAGGTTTTATATTTTGGGTGCTTAAGATCGAAACGTATTGGAAAACACTTTCAGCTAAAGCTTTCGCTTTACCATCGCAAAAAATCATTCAATAAAAAAAAAAATGCATCAGGGTTTCTGCATGTTTCATAAGGTAAAATGTAAGCCTTTTAAAGAACATTAAGAGTTACATTTAAGACTTTTATCATAACATCAAAAAAACATACTTTTTTTTTTTACTTAATAAACAGTATGCTTCAAATACATTGTTTAAAACCTAACCATCACTTAAGTTTTTGAGCATTTACAAAGGTTTTCTCAAACTCTGGCAACCGTAACCATACCTTTAAAAATGACTAGCAAACCAAGCAGTCATTTGTATCATTTTTTTTTATTTAGAATTGTCTCAAAATCTGGCAACCCTAACAATCACTTTTTAGAATGTCAACATTTATGAGAGCACATCAACGTTTTCATAATCTTTGGCTACCCTTACAACCAACTATATGATTTTGAGTGTGTGCGCCTTTTCTTAAACTATGGTATTGATAAACATCACTTTTATGTTATTTTGAGAATTAAGGAACGTTTTCTCAAACTCTGGCGACCCTAATCATGATTTGCAATTTTTGAGCATTTTTGCACATTTCCTCAGACTATGGCAACCCTAACCAAAAATGTTTTTGTTGCATTTAGGAGAATTTTCTCAGACAGATCGGATGAGTATTACAAGGACATCAGAAGAATCAGAAAAATGATTGAAGATCTAGAGCAGTGAATGTAAGACTTTTGGCCTTACATTTGGACTGTTAAACTTTAGACTTTAAGATCCTGCGGAAACCCTGATACATTAACTCAAGAGCACAAAGTAAAGTATAGAATATTTTCTCACCAGAAATGGTTTATGAACCTTTTTTTTTTCAAATATGTTGCAGTAGCGAAGGTTTAGTAAAATTTTTAAAGATAATTTGAATACGTTTCCCTTTTAATTCTCATCTCTCAGACATGTTCTAATTTAAAAATCTCAAGTTGTAATCGTAGAATGCCAGGAGTGCACATCTGATATGAGATCTTTATGTGGATGAACAGTTCAAAAGTAAAAATGTCTCTGGCATTCCCAATACGAGACTTTACCATGCACACTTCTCCATTCACATCAGCTCAATCATTCCAGTCCTGTGTCAGTTCCAGTCCTCTTGGTCAAGTGATGGTCAAGTGATACTCTGCAGCCAAATAGAATTATTTTCATCATTTCATAGTTTTCTGGCTCTAGTGGACTGTATTTTATAACGGTAATGTGAAATGTATTGTAGAACTCTGTGTGAAACCATATTTAGTTTCTCACCAACCATGTTAAAAGATAGGTTAACCTAAGTTCAAGATAGACAACACTTACAGCATATACTGCTTTTGGGGGGGATTTGGGGTTTGCAGGAGTACCCATTTCATATTTTTTTGTTTTCAGCTTGAGCGCATTTGAGGCAGCTGACTGGCAGGTTTTTTTTTAAGTAAGCTTTACAGCATTTACCAGCTTCACAATATTCTCACTTCAATTTATGAGTCGTGTTGCTAATCACTGTCATTTTGGTGCAGAGAGAATCATCAAAGGGCAGAAAAGAATAACTAAGTTTAAGAGGGATAAGAGTGACACATGTTTGTATACACACAAAATCCTGCTGCTTTACACATATAATAATATGTTGTTTAACTAAAAACCAAGCAAAAGACCTTTAAACACATCCTTCAATCAATATCTGTGGATCAGTTAAGTCTGGTATGAAGCAAATACTTATTTGTATGGTGATATTAATTAATTTATTTATTTGCTTGGGGTGCTTATATTCAAATGATAAGGAAAACACTGATCAATACAGCGTCTTAACAAAACAAAAAATAATCAGGGAATAGGGTTCAAATAAAAAGATCCCCAAATAGTATGCCCTTCCTCTTATTAAAGAGTAATAGAAACATATCAGTTACGTTTTTAATCATCTGTAATTGGCTGAAAATTTAAAAAAAATCTGACTGTACTTCAGGTGATAGCTATAAACAAACACAGACACACACACGCACACACTTGTAGTAATGTGATTCTCAAATCCCCAGAGGCCTCAGACATTTCTCATGTCTCTGAGAAAGGTTTTTCAGCACCTCTGCGAGCATCTTCTTGACTCAACAGACAGCACACGCTCCTCTCACATTGTGCTCTTGTCATTTATCTGCCTCAAAGAATAGATTCACTCTGCGGCTTCATCAGAAATAAATGGAATGATTTAGAGAGTGTCTACGGCTGAGAATTGCCTGTTATCAGTGCTTCAGATTGATAAAAGGTCAGAGACTTGTTTAAAATTCAACACAGTGAGAAGTCGCTCTGCCTCCTCATTCGTTAAAAACAGATGACTGGAGCAAACAAATCAGATTGAAGTTGAACAGTGTTTTGTGTTTGTTTACAACATTTAAAGTGGCATATCAACCATAAACACCTAAAACATGAAACACACCAGATTACAGAAAACAGTGATGCAACTCACATACCATAGTTTTAGATTTAACACCAAAAATGCCACAATTAGTCATTTTTGCTTTGGTTATTAAATAAATGCAAATGCTCTGCACCATTTCAGCATTTTTCTATATTTTCACCAGTCTCAGCCAAGCAACTTATAATTGTAGTTCAGTTTTTTGTGAGGGTGACAAAACATTTCATGCTTTTGAACCAAAATACAAAATAAAAATTCATTTTGGGCATTTTTTTTTTATTTATTGCTTGTAATTCTCCATATACAAGATAGGGTAGTAAATTGATCTAAAGCTTTAGTGAGACAAATGTGTAAAAACTTAATAAATGCATGGAATCAAAAATGAGGTTCTCAAGCTGAATGTATCTCAAGGTTTTACTCTGAAGCTTGATTCATTTGGAATTGTTCCATAAGAATGGAATGGTGGCAGCTCTGAAATATGGGACAAAACACATTTTGTATTTAATGAAAATGGAAAGGCTCATTTCTTGTTGAAATACGAGATGATTCCATAGTTTAGGGCATGAGAGGCAACCCTAAGGTCCCGGATCCAAATAAATAGATGCGGATTGCATACCAAAGTAAACCTAGAAGAAAATAGATTTTTTTGCATTAAAAACTAAATTCTAATATATAATATTTAAAATAATACATTCTAATTCTAATATTGATTAATATCCCAGCTCTACTTGGCAAAATTGGTTGCTTCTTTGCCCCATCCAGTGGACTGTAAAATTCTTAAATCAACAATCAAAATGTCCATCATGTTCTATGATGGTTAGTGTCGTGTTTTTCATGTTTAGTTTAATTTCTATATTTCTTTGTCCAATCCTGGTTTTTAGTTTTATTCCATTGTTTGTTTTTGGATTAATCTCATGTGCTTCTTAATTCTATTTTAAGTCTGCTTGTTTCTCCTCCACCTGTGATCTATCCCCTTATGTTGCTGCCCTATCACACTTTGCTAAAGATGTTCTCTTCATTCGTTCCCAGTTCATCATTAATCTTTGTGGTAACCAAGGGGCAACCTCCTACTTTCCCTCTTGAAGCGTGATGGGAAGTGACTGAACTGCAGTTCCCAGAGTGGCCACTTGAGGCTGACTGCAAAAGGGAGGAAGTTCCCATTCACTCCAATGTTAAAACTGACCAACTTTGGAGCTAAAAAAAAAAACATGTTTCCACTTCTGGCTCATTGAGGTTTGTTGATTTCACTTCACTAGTTTTGGCCTTCATTAACACTCAGAGGGGGGTGAATTATTTTTAAAAACTAAATGTTATATAAAAATTAAACCTTCAGCCAGTCAGACGTCTTCACTACCACCATGCCCTGCCTCTGCAGGACACATATTCGAGCACTGGCTATGCCCAGTTTGAGCTTCATTTGTGACGTCACCCACAGGTTTCTGGCAGTCAGTGACTCTTATACTTCCCCCGGGTTGTGTTTCTTCTTGTGTTCCTTTTGCTCCTACATTGTGGACAGCTATTTTGTTGAAAAACAATATATCTATGAAATCTTCTCTCCGGCTCCTGTACCATTTCTAACAATGTTTGCATTCTTTTTTACTAACTTACTTTAGATTTGTTATTTATTCAGGCTAAAAACTGTGTTAGCATCTAAAGAGTCCATGTGCAAATACTAAGTCCTTATTACTGTGACAATAAAATTGTAACCCATCATGTGTTTCATTACAACAAAATTATCAGTCGTAGCGCATAAGCTGATAGTTTTTTTCTGATGTTGGAATGAGTGAGAGCAAAGGAGAGCAGGCATGAATGTCTCCACCAGACTCAGTAAATCAAAAAAGACTCTGATTAAGAGAATATATAGGTCAGACTGGTTAAGCTGCCCACTCCACCTCGGTCTGTGCCACAATCTGCTCTCTGCTTCAGCTGTGAGTGTATGGAGGGATTGTGTTCTGCAGCTGTAATGTGAGATTAGAGCTTTTAAACTCCAGAGCTGGAGGAGATTTCCCTGATTCACATCTACATTTGCTAGCACGAGACAGACAGCTAAGAGCATCAAATCACTCATGCATTGTGGTATAATCGTTTCTTCATTCAAGAGTTATGACCGCTTGTTTCTAAATATTACGCTCACCAAAATTCAGCTCTGTGTGCACTCAAAAAAATGTTTTTTTTTTAATTACCAAGTTCTTTTAGCTCACAATGCTCACTTTGTTGGATCCCACTATGAGTAACTGGATAAGTAGACACACAATACTTCAACATCTGGAAAACTGTGTTGAAATAAAATATAAAAAAATAAACAGCATTTAATCAACGAACCAGCCAACTCTTGATGTCGATAACATAACAATGGAAATAAGGCGATGCTTCTATCTTCAAACTATTTCTGCACAAGTTTTCTATACAAGACACACACATCTACTGAGTTTTGACTATGAAGTCATATGCAGAACCTCCTCCAATATCCCTCCCCCAAATCTGCCACTTAACTAGCATAGCTCTATTCAATACAGTAACAAAAAACGGGAGGAAATGGATGGTAGTTTTAATGTTAGGGAAAACAGAGCATAGTTTTCCATTTTAAAAAGAAGTCTTGCAAATATTTCAGAAAAAAAATAAGAATCAGTTAAAAAGCAAAACACACTTAGAATTCAAATTCAATGAAGAAAACAAACCACTCTAATTATATTTTTGTGCAGTTCTATTCAGTATAATACTATTTTTAAAGGATTGAAAAGGAACTACTTTTTTAATATCTGTGAATAAAATACAGACATTTTTATTTTAAAGACACACGTCTAGTTAACTTTACACCAAAAGTAATCTTCTTAGTTCTGCTTGAAAACAAATTTGTGCAGTTTTATTTCATAGATTTTTATTTAGTTTTTATTCCATTCGTCATGTTAACTCAGCACCAAATGAAATTTAAGCATCAGATGGAAATAAGTCTGTGAGATTGGCAGCAAAACAAGCTTAGATTTCACAATTTCCCTTCTGCTTGAAATCATACGTCTACAGTTCTATTCTATAAAAGAAGATCAAATAGGAAGAACAAAGAGGACTTGTGGCTGGTGAACACAGCACAGTGTTTACAGGTTTATGAAAGGGGGGAATAGTGACTGCAACTATCTAAACAGAAAAACACTTCCTGCAGAGTATTCTTTAGGTTTGTTTTTTGAGAGAAAAAAGCGAATTAAGGGGCCCTTCAGATAACACTAGACTGATCTGGCTCTACATAGAAACTATATTTATCTTAGTCTGAAACATGTTCTTTAAAATGGGGCTTTTAGATAATTTGGGTGAGTTAGCAGATTTGTAGATGACTTTATACACGCGAGTTACTAGTAATCAGTTACTCCATAGGTTTGCTTATAAATCTTAATTGAGGGAAAAAAAACGATAAGCGATTTAAAAAAACAATGGTTTAGTGGTTAGCTGTTTTTAGTGAGGACATTGCTAGTTAGTGTAAAATAACTGGCTATTATTAATGTTTCATCAACTAAAAATTTAAAAAAAATTATTTTGCACCCAACATTTACTTATGATTTGAACATTTGATTTGTTCTGTCTATATTGGAACCGTGAGTTGTTTAAATGAATTTTTCAATTATAAAAAATAAACATTTGTTTTGTTTTTTTGTTTTTTTTTTGTTTTACATTTCTCGAACATTCTTTGAGCCTGCATTCTGTGTGAGCAAAATTTTCTTTGTATGAGCAACGTTCTTTTAAAATCAGATACTTAAACACTTTTACTCAAGTCTTTTTAGAATTGGTGACTTGGGTCATGGAGTCATTTTAAAGTAATGTATCTGTTCCTTCAAGTATGCTTTTATTCAAGTATCTCTGCAACTCTGGAATTTTAATTATTTTAATCCACACAGGGCCTGTAGTTTGTGCAGCTGCTTTGAAATACAAATTTATTTTTATTTCATTCTAAAATTGTTTTCGGTAGTCAAACAATTAATCAGAGATTGGAAGCAAAACAAGTTCAAATTTTAATGTGAAATTACAAATTCCCTTCTACTTGAAATCATAGTTCTATGTTCATCCATTCTGACAACTGTTACAAATTATTAGTAATAAATAAATGACTACGCAATTAACTGTTTATATTAATCCAGAGTTTACAATAAAAGAGCCAATGGTATAAAATGTTCTATATAAGCAGAAATATTGCATGTGCCCCAGACTCTTTCATTAGGGTGCATGATTTGACTTTTCCAATGTTTACTCCCTTTCTCTAGCACACAACAGCTTCAGAGTGTTGTTTACGCTAGAAAGGTTGAAAGTAAAGCTGCACATCAATGGCTTTATGTTTCATGAGCTGCTTTTCTTCTGTGAGCTTTTTCATGTGGCGGACCGTGTTGGGGAAACCAGTCAGTCAGGCAGAGTGAACAATCCACCACAAACCAAAACCACTGCCAGCGAACAGAACACTGAACAGGCTCTGACCTCGTTTAACGCACACAAACTCATCTGTGAAAGTGAACTATGGCCACACCCAGATGAACGCTCTCGTCTCTCTCGCTCACACACAAAATTCTGTACCAAAATGTACAAGTTGGAATAAATTAGCACCCTTACCAGAGAAGCATAAGAGCTAATGAATATGAATATTAAAAATTTGTTTAAGAACCACTTCTTAGCTTGAATGAATATTCTGATTTACAAGATGGAGCACTTTCAGATAACTAATTAAAATACCAGCACATACTTTTTCAGGCGCACACATACATGACTTGCTTCATAAAGCATACAGACACCGAAGGCAAGAGCCTGAAAATATTGTGACAGCACTGAACAGCATGAAGACCCGTCTATCTGTTTCTCAAGAGTCCAGATGGAGGACTCGAGATGCGCCCGAGTGTGAATCACCAGTGAAATGCACCTCCAACCATCAAATATTATATAAACTAGAGAAAATAGAACGCAGGAAATGGAAAAATAAAAAGAGTAGAATTGCAAAAACGGTGAAGGGAGATAAAATTAAGAATTGTAGGCAAACACCAATCAAATTAATTAAGTGATTAAAAAAATTACTTGAAATAAAAAATAGACTACATCAATATAGAAAATCCCATAAAAGTGAGTACTTCTAATAAGAGCAAAGCTTTCATCGGTTGGATTTTTCACTTTTTTAGTTACTTAAATAAATTACAATCTGCTAGTAAAACAGCAAAAGAGGCTAAAGCTTTGATCATTATTACATCAAAAATTACATTTAAATCTGTTCAAGCAGAACATTATGCATAGACTACTGATAATGTTCTATAATAAAAGTAAGAGTTTAAGCATTTGTTTCACATGGTGTTTTTCCATGTTGCTACAAACAGACCATTCAACTGGTTAATGATTACAAATCATTTTTCTTAATCTTATAATGACTAAAGACAAATATAAATCCTGATTTCAAAAGAATTTTGCTTTGTTGATGAGGTTTAACAAACGCACAAAGAGTCAAATTCTTCTGATTTCAGCCTTCAAGCCACATTAACAGCTTATATTAGTACTGTATATACATCTTATATTAGTATTTATATAAAATCTGAAGAAATATGCAGCCAGAGATTACGCCTGCACCTTGTTATACGCCTAATGTAACTTGTGATCTGACTAACATCAAAAAGTGACTTTGACAAACCAAAACCAGCAAGTCAGGCCTAATCAGAACACAGTTGCTGATACAGCCGTCATGTAAAACAGTCAGCCTATAAAGAAACTACCAGAATACAGATCCAACGAATACACTCCCCACAAACAGTCTAATGGTGAACAGTAGACAGGTTTAGCCATTCAGAAAAATGTAACCAATTAGAAGACAGGGATTTTTAGGAATGGACAAATTTCTTGTACACATGAACGTATGAACCTATCTTCTTGTTCATTTCCTTAAAATGGCATGACATTGACAATGCATGTGCAACAAACCAATCAGTGCAACTAATTTTAGGCAACCCAGAGCAGAGCCTTGTGATTCTTCAGTTGTGACACACAGTAGTGCAGCCAGTGACACAGAGGCTCAAGCAAGGAGGAAGTGAGTGTGTGGGGGATCTGGGTGTTTGAGCTCCAGGTTCTTCCAGAGCACTGATCAGATCTGCTGTTTGCTCATCTGTTGAGAGTCTGCTCCTGTTACTGCACACAGATACCACCACTCACCGGTCTATCAATGTCTGTTTGCTTTATCGTTACACTCCCTTACTAAAGGGAAAAAGTGTTTGAACACTATCAGAGATTAAAAAAATTGTGCAGTTTACTTTAAACCAGAAGAAAAATACAGAGAAATTTACAGCATGAAATGCAGAAGCAATAATAATTAAAAAAATCTCTCAAATTCTTAACATTAGGGTCGTCCTGTCAGGATTTTTGCTCCCGATCCGATCCTGTTCATTTGATTTTGACCTCGATATTTTCTGGTTTGATCCCTTTTTTCTCCCAAAACTATTTTGATGATTATTCCTGAATAGAAATAGTTTGGCAAGAAGTTTGCAACAAGTTTTGTTCTGTAAATAAATTTTAAAAAATTAAAGATGTTATTTCATTAACATCAACATACAAAATTGACTGTATTGTTATTAAAACAAAACTAAGTCTTCAGTAGGGTTGGATGATATTTATTCCATATCAGTCAATGATGATGATATTCAATGGCTGCTGCTGAAAGATCAATCGAATTCTGTGAAATGTATTATTCATCAGTGCTTAAGTAAAGAATAATGGAAAGAAAGCACTTGGCTGTTGCTTTTATTTAAAAGTGGTATTTAAAACTCTACAGTGCACTTTTTGAAATATCGGACATGGTTGCAAAAATGGGATTATTTAAAACTTAAAAAAAAAATTGAAAAATATTTCTTTAATGTTTTATTTTGTTTTGTTTTAGTCTAGTTTTAGTTTTGTTTTGTGCACAGAATTTTACTCCAGAAAAAAAAGAAAGCAACTGCACTGCCACAAACCAATTGAGCAAACATGCAATGCTTACTAACAACTGGGTCTACATTTGCCCATATAAATAAAAGGTGCTCCAAATCATATTTGGACACAACCAGATAGCTGCTGGATTCGAAGGGTACATATTTTTAGCAAGCACAAGAATAAAGGAAAGAATGTGAACACCATGGAAATGCACAATTATGATGTCTGACAGGCAGCTGCTAACCCGCTCTACAGATCTTTTTATAACATATCTTGGCTAAATATGCGACACAGGGTTTAGGTTTCCTTCAAATACCAGGAGGAACACCACAATCATCCGCCATGGCTCTCTAAGTGAATTTATGTCTAAAAACCATCAAATGTTCTTCCAAGCAGAGCAGTGGTGTAAAAAAAAAGTATGTTTAATGCATCCAAGTCTTGTTTGTTTTTTTTTCCTTTTGAGGTGAGCATTTCATCCTGAATTGACTCTAAAGCCAGTGGTGCACCAGAACATCTGCTTTAGCTTAAGAGAATCAATAGCTGCTCCATTCAGAGTCCCCATCATCCACATACCCAGCTCTCAGGGGAGCAAAAAGAGTGTACCAGACTTGTCTGCTTACTCACTCTATACAAATCTACATGATTCAGGATTCTGTACAAATAAATCCCACAGTTACTGTCTTGAGACCTTGCGGAACTGTGAAGACAAGTGAGACTGCAAAGGCCTCAAGTCGAGAGCTTCTAAAGCCTGCAAGCTTTAGAGTATTTTCATTGGTCCTGGACTGAAAATTGAGGAAAACATTCAATGATCCCATGAAGACAGGTAATTTTACACACAGCAACAGTCAAATAAAATACATAAGGTATACTTTGTTTCAAAAGCAGTCAATGTGAACTGGCAACTTTATATAAATCCAGACATCAAAACTATCTGATGATGTTTTGGAAAGTAGTGGTAATATGACATGCTTATATAAATATTTACTTTATTTCAAGTAAAACCTACTCAAGTTAAAAGTACACTTTTTTTAACTACTCAAAAAAGTAGGCAGACACAAAAAAATGACTATTACATTTGTGGGATTACATGTAATTCTTTTAGGAAGGCCTAATCATGTCAGAGCATTGAAATGCCATGTAATTGAACAAACTATGAACTGTATGAACCTTCAAATTAAGCCACAAGAATTTGTCCCATTTTACGCCCTGAACTGGGTCAATGGCAACCATTCACAGTCAATAAACAGATGCATAATTAAACAAAGCTGAGCGTAAGCAGTGTGAAGCCTAGTGAGCACAGTATCGGAGGACACAACACAACCTCATCTGTGCACTGCCTGACTTGATTCATTATAAAATTAACGCTACAGCTCTGCAAGAGCACTCAAAACAATGGAGGAAAATGCAGTGTTGCATAACTGACAGCTGTGGCTTGATTTACCCCGTGTACATTAAAGGTGCTCTGGATCAAAGCTCCACAAAACCTGATCACAGCTGAATTCCTCTCAGGCGGTGCACTCAGATTTCAACGAGAGAGAAGGAAACCAAACACCACACTTTTCGATGGGAAGCGGTGGTTTTTCTCTGATGCAGTATGATTTAACAGGTAACCTCAGGTGGGGGGTGCCAAACACTGATTTTGCTTTGATGGTTCGGGACGGACCAAATGATAAATGACCAGCTTCAAAGACAACAATACTGTCAGCTCCAGAGTTAAGTTTCACTATAGTGTTTGCTTCGAATATCATTAGAGAACAGTCTGAATTTAAATTCCCAGCAATGATACAATTAGGAAGCACAACAAAGAAAGAAAGCAAAACAACAACAGAGTGGAAAACCAGAACTGGGACAGTGTTGGGCAATATCGCATTACTCGTTAATAACTTTTCTAACGCTGAGTGAGCAATGTGGAATTAATATTGCTTCAACTCCAACCAGGTAGCATTCAAGTATCTCTTTCTCAACAGTACTAAGCAGGTAGTAATAGCACTGGTAATATATATAATTCAATGTTTGCTTTTCTTGTCGTAGGCAGTCCACTTTGCAGGCTCATTTTGTGTTGCAGTGTTAACATTAACCTGCCACCGTGGAAAAGCATGCAGAACTTCTTTTTATATTCCAAAACATGTTTGCGGCGGAGGTGTTGAAGCATTTTGCTTGTGTTGCCTCCTGCAGCTAGCAAACAATTGTAGCTCAAGACCGATTACAAATAATGGTTGTTTGATCAACGTCAGATTTTGCAGACATGACTCCAGTGTTTGTTAGAAACTCTACTGTGTCTGTGACATATCCTAAAATAATAGACCACTCTCTAAGTCCCTGTTCCAAATGGCACACTGTGGACTCGTGGACTTGAATTGCGGGTGCCAGAAAAGTACACTAGTCCATAGGGTGACCCACCTGTCATTTTAGGCACTGAAGTGTTCTCAATGTCAATATTTAAACAGTCGCGTTGACAAACTGAGAATATGCAGTCCTAAACAGATCGCGTACCAAAAAACAAATGTTGAGTAACATTTATCCCAATTATTTTAAGAGTTCTCTTTGATTCTCTCTGAATTAACAATGAATAAACAACAACAAGAACATCTTCTGCAGCATTAAAATACTTTTTGCAGAAACCATGTTGAATTCAAAGCAGGTAACTTCTTTAATCAAGTTGAATAGCAGCTGTAGCATAAACATCAACTAAGCATTTCATGCGTCTGGTGAGATGCAAGTCTGTCCCAAAATACAACCTCAGAGCCCCTGTAGACTTGAATCAAGTGTCCCTAGAGTCTGCCTTAATGACGTGAGAAGAGTGTGGACTCAAGTGACATGTCTAGAGAGATCCAATTTAGGCCTAATACAGCCCCATACAGCTTGAAATACCCCTCTTAAACTATGTCCTGGTTCCAACGTATATCATATGAAAACACTATTACTCTTTATGAAAAGGTATACCACCCAGCCCTAGTTACACGTTTTAAAAACACAGTAAAAGAGGGGCTTAGAATTTAAATGTGTTTGTGACATCGAGCCCAACAGAATGAGCCATCACACCAATTAGATCAAGATCTGACCCATCAGCATTAAAAAAAAACTGCTCCTGCAAACTCTGACTCAATAACTCAATATGTCAATCGGAGAATTAGTGGATTTTGCGTCTTCCCTAAAAGCAAAAAACAGCAGAAAAGACAGCCTTACGCGCAAGGCTCCAGGCTTCAATATAAAAGATTGCGCTGCAATTCCACTCTGTATGACTCGAATCCCATCGGCCCCAATCATATCAATTTAAGCACACAAAGCACACGTGACAGTGGCCGCCACTGAGTGACACTTGATTTAAGACTTCATTTTCACCCTGAGGGGAGTCAAATAAGGACATCAGGTGTAGCGTGATCAGGGGCAATGAGCTGCCCCAAATATTTAACTCTGCAGCTGATTCCGACTGCCTTCCTCAGAAGCTCTAAACAAATCACTAACATTCATGCACCATGAGAATGTGCCTAATTTGTGTGATGCAAGCACTGATATAAAACCTTTCAAAAGAAAAGATTTTTGAAAGTGTAAAAGAAAGGGCTGGAAGCAGAGGAAATCCCTGAATGCTTGTAAACTGTGTCGGAAGCCGCCGTGTGAATGTTAAGCAGACCCCATTCAATCAGTGAGCAGGAAGAAAGAGGAGAGAGTGCCTCACCGGACAAACTTACGAGAGATGATGAGAAGGCAATGAAAGAGATTTATTGCGTTGCTAGATTGGAAAAACTGCTTGATTTTGCTGCCTACCACCAAGGACCAAGACAGTAACTGTAATCAATCACCCAAAGAAGCATGAGTCGACTAAAATGGCAAAATTTGCAGTGATCAGGCAATGGTTTGTTGAATTAAGCTGCTAGAGTATTAGAAACACTATAAAACTCTTAACTCAGAATAACATACTGCATAGCTTGGGAGTTGATAACAATTTTTGGTTTGTTTGCATGTTTCTTTTCAATTTCAGATTTTAATGGATGTTTTTAATGCTGTAAAGGCTTCTGCACTCTCGATTATTTCTAACCGTCTTGCATACCCCTTCTAGGGTGCTGTGCTTCAGACAGCCAGCTGCTGCTTAGTGTTCCAAAGATGCAAGAGGACCACAACTCTGGATTTCACTGCTGCTGGACCTAAGGGCTGCATCCGAAAAGGGTGCATTAAAGCCCATATTGAATCTTGCATTTGGATAGGCTGACGAAGATGATAAGGATGGCTGTTTGTTAATATACCTACTCAACCTCTCAATAATAATAATAATAATCTATAAACCAAAAGTTTTGTCCAAACTGTTAAAAAATTGTTTAGAAACATCTGAGAAATTCAGAGCTCTTGTGTCTCAGACATTGATCATGTGACGTACGAATTTGACCATTTTTACACATCATTCTTCGTTGAACTTAATTGCACCATTATTTAACAGCATGTGAGCACTGAGACTTGTTTCTGTAGAGATAGAGCAAAAATATCAAAAACCACAGCAAAATATGATTGACAACTTCTGGTGGCCAATCAAATGCAAGATGCTCAAGCATACTCAGAAACCTAATAGGACTAAAAACTAAAATATTCGGGGGTTTTCAGTAAATTCAAAAACTGCCATTAAAATGCTGACAGATCATAAGTTTTCCCTTGACCAATTTAATTTCGAACTAGCTATTAAATATTTCCTAGCATATATTCATCTACTCTGATTATTAGGTGTCATGCAGTTCAATTTAATTACCAATATACAGAGAAATTTATAAGGAAAAATGGGAGCAAGATTTTTCTACTATTTTAATTATAAATTTTTGGTGCACACCATGAAGTTACTTTGTCACAATAACAAAATAAGCATTTAATTACTCAGTTGAGAATAAAAAATATTTGTTTTTATAGCGCCTCATCACAGTATAGAGTGGTCCAGGACGCTGAACAGCAAGATACATAACATTCATACAGTACACATTGCAAACATGTCAAAAAACAAACAATAAAAATAATAAGAAAAGTAAAGCAAAACTGCTTATAAAAACAAACATCCAGAAGAACACGTAACGCACCAACACTCCAAGTTCCAGAAAAAGTGAGTTCCACAACTGGCTCGCCAGTATGGGTAGATCAGTAATGTATGATGGTGTCATAAATGCTTTAAAAACAAAAGAAATAACTATTGAAATAAAAGAAACACTCAACAAAATTGCACTCAAGAATCCAGAGATTTCCCAGAAAAAAAAATCCAGCTAAGTTTTTAGATAAGTAAGATTGGTAAGGTGCTTCTGATGTCACCGTGGTGTCAAAAAGCTGCTGAAACACCATTGATCTTGGAAGTGCCACAAATGAGGAATTTAACAAAATGTTTCTTTGTTATTGTTATTGTAGAGCAAAGTGGCACAGTGGTAAAGTTGGCCATCCTGTAACTAGAAGGTTGGTGGTTCGATCCTCACCAGGTCCATTCTGTGGTTGTGGCCCTGGGCAAGCCACTTCACCCCTATAGCCCTGTATGAATCTGTGTGACTGGTGGGGGGCAGGAGCCAGGAAAATCTCTGAGAATTGTACAGTGTCTTTGAGCTCTGGAGAAGCAATATATAAATTGAAAGAATTATTATTGTTAAACTAAATCAGTATCTTAAATAAATTAAAAGATTTATACCACACATGCAGCAAAAATAAGTTTTGGACAAAAACAACAGGCAAAATGAACAACTCTAGCGAGGCAAACATGCCTTCGATTCCTCTAATAATATATAAAAACATAGTCTGATAATAACAGCTTATAAAAGTGTACAATCCCCCAAGCACTAAATCAAGCTGAAACATCTATATTCTTGAAGAAACACTCTTGGGTTAAACTAAATCTCCAATCAATGAGGTCAGAATGGGTTTGGACTGTGAGGAGAAGACGTATTAGCAATCAGCAGGGTGTTAATTAGCCTGCTGTCTAGTTGTGAGAAAGAAGTCTATTAAGAATAGGTTAAAAGGGAGTTAGGCATTCACAGAGGGGAAGCCAAGCCTTCACTGCAGGTAAAGCCATCTAGACCTAGTCTGTGAGAAAGCCTAGCATCTTGTCTGAGTGAGACCTGCTGTTTAACGCTGGAGAAAGCCCTGCTGTTGCCTTGACAGCAGCCCTCAGCCGAAGGTTCGAGGTCCGTATCGCACACAGACAGCTTAGATAACAGCTAATGGCCTCTCAGGTCCACTTCCAGTTCATTTTCTCCACAGACAGAGCGGGGAAAATCTGTCTGGATGTACATGTGTGCAAGTGTCTGGAACAAAAGATATGTAACTTGTAGTAGGAGAGGTAAGTGTGCTGTTAAACAAGTAAAAATTCACACAAATTTATTTTAAGCTGTAATCAAAAAACAATAACATTTTCATTTGGATGTGAACTTGTCAATGTTTGTCATCTACGCTTTTTTTAGACGTTTTAGATATTTTGGGGAGCAGGTGTTGCAATTTATCAGGTTCAAAATTAAATATTTAGCTAGACAGATCTTCTGAATTGAAAATAAAAGTAATATTCTGAAATTTATAGTAAATTAAAGTTAAATAAAACATTTGTGTACATACAAACTCACAATCAAATATGCTTTAAATAACTGAAACAATAAAAAAATGTAACTTTCAGAAGATGCAGCATTTTTAACAAACATCAATAAAGAATTACTTAAATTCAAAACTTCAAAAATACGGTACGTGTGAGCAAGCGGTGTACTGCAAACTAGAAATCTATCGGCCATTCTTCACTGTACTAATGTTAGTTATCATTATTTTTCACAAAGGTTTTAGAACTTTAACCCTCTCAATTCAAGTGTTGAATTCAGTAAATGTAGGCCTGAGGTATAAATGTTAAAATTAGGTTTTTTTTATTATTGCTTAGTAGACAAAATAACAGAAACTTCTAATCACTTCTAATGCTATTCTGTTTTTAATCCGAGTCTTGACTTGGCCTCAGTCAAGACGGTCTTGACTACAAGACTACAATTTGTTGTGCCAAACTGTATCCGAGTGATGCGTTGGGGCAATCAAAAAATGTTTGTTAAGTCAATTTTGACTCAATGTAAAATTTAGTGGATCTGCTTGCCTAACAACTGTATGCTGGGTTAACCTTTTTTTAAGTGTATAAGTGATTTTAATAACAATGTACCATTAAACTAATGGTACATAGGCACCCTTTGGATTTGAGCACCCTGTCTTTCTCTCTCTGCCAGTGGTTTAATTTTCTTTTGGCTCACCACAAATGAACATCCGGTTGAGGAAAACAATAATCATGCAAACATATACACACCCAAGGCCAAAATATACCATGTGCGCATAAAATACAGCACTCTTAAATTAGGACATAGTGTCATCTCAGCACCTCGCCAGGCAATGTATGCAACAAACCACGCTTGTAATTTGTTTAAACACCAGGAAGACATTTAGAAAGATCACAGACACATCTGAATAGAGAAAGAACAAGCGGCAGGATGCAGGAAATTCCAGGCGTCAGCCATGAGCAAAGCGGCTTAATGAGAAGCAACACGGTGTGATAGACGAACACAAGCGAGCTGGCAAAAATCTGACATCCTGCATCTAAACATATGTTTGGCTTGTTAGAATGCTGTCTCTGGGGGTTTAAAGCAAGCTGTGGAATCAACATCAGCTCAATCAGACTGTGGACACGGCTTGAAGCACCAAACATGTTCTCTTGCAGATTTTCAGACGTAGACTAAATCTCCACTACAAACAACAAACATACAGAAGGAAAGTCAGAAAATCGAAGTTTTAGGCCAAACACCTGTCAATGTAGTAAAATATATTCTGGATCTTTTTTTACAAAGGAAATATCCATGAAATTTATATTTTATCATGTGTCCTACTTCAAGTATGGAAAGAAAATCAACACTGCTTTGTTTTGCACCTCTATAAAGCGTAAATAATAACTAAAACCTCTCGAGGGAAAACTTGCAGGAATTTTTAGTGCTTTTATTTAAAACTACCCTTCTCTTACTCTTTTCAGATATGCCAACCAAATATTGATAATAGAAAAGTTTGATATGGCGAGAAGAAATCCTTCTTATAAAAAAGAATTATTACACAATATTGTTAATGAGGTTAAATTCCTTTATTTTAGCTTGAGCATATTGTTGGAAATTTGCTTTAAGTTTACACCAGAGCATACTTTTAACACTCAATTTAGCAAAGAATAATTTTCACGTACTGTATTTTGAAATATATAAATTTTTTTATTTAGTTTTACCTTTTTAGTAAGAAGAGTTAGTTAATAACAAACATGTACCCTTAAATGCAACCCAAATAGTACCTACATTGCCCTGAAGATCATTTTCGGTATTCAATTATGCAGTCATGAAGGCCTTTTTTTGAATGAAAAGCTTCCAGTGATGACTAAGGCTACATTCAGACTGAAGCCCAAAGTAACACAAACTGGATTTTTTGCCATTGTGACCTGTTTCTGATATTCTCAGAACAGCTCAATTCCATTTTTTTAAATACAATTCAGGTTTTAATATGTGGTCCTGACTCCGTTTTTCCGGGTTATCCGGGTTTTGCGGCATCAAGCCTGACTTAAACATGGTTCTTCACAGATACGAGTCACTGGAAAAGACATTCTTCTATTGAAATTGTTACAGGAAGACACATACCTAAAGCTTTAATGAAGTCACAGTTTCCGACGATTGACTCCGCCTCGAATATTTCATGATATTTGCTCCTTTCCATCACAATTTCTTTCTTGATACTATTTTGTACTTCTAAAACTCAGACCAGGTCAACAAGGCTACAGTTAATGAAAGCAACAATGTTTACTTTAATTAGCAGTGCATTCTGGGGGACGTAGTTCCTCTTCTACACAGGTGTGTCTTACCAAAGTCTCGTTTGGTATTCCCAGAAGACATATAGCAGGTACGTTGTACTGTGAACTAAAAACACCTTTAAAAAAATCACAAAATTGAGTATTACGCCCTGCAATCTGAATGTAGCCTAAAAAGAATGACTTCCTGTAAAAGAACAAGACAATATTACTAATTTCTCATCCATGATCATTCCACACATCTAAATCAGGATTTAACTCTGCAGTAGATATTTAATATGATCATTGTAAAGCTTCACTAATTAGCAACAATACTCATATGTGAAGATGTTCTGCTTAACAACCCAACTAATTATATTTAAAGATTATTTGGAAGGCCATCGGATAATAAACACCTTTTTGCCAGTGTTTGTGGATGAGCGTCTTGTATCCTCTGATAAGTAACTGGCCAAGTTCTAAAGCTTAAGCTCTAAAGTCCAAATAGGATGCTGAAAGCAGTATGCAAATACACACGTTGTTTACAAAGTGCAAGACAACATTGGTAGAAAAACAGGTTTGTTTGGAACATGAATTTGGTCATGATTGAGGAAAGCCAATGTTATTCTTGGAAGGTCAACATCCAGTTTTAATTCCAAACCCTTGCTCAGTTCACTAACCATCATCAGACTTTTGTTTAAATCGCAACTCAGCATCGTAAATCAGTGACATCCCAGGAACAGGTTTGACTACTTCAGTGTATACTTCAGTGACTAAGTCGCTTTGGACAAAAGCGTCTGCCAAATGCATAAATGTAAACGTATAAACATAGTTAAAAAAACACTGGCCAAAATGGACTTGTCCAGGTCCAGACAAGTACTTAGATATTTTGAAAACTGACTTTTTTCTACCCGGTTACATCGGTTACATATTCGTCCACATGAAAGCAGAGAAATGTTTTAGCATTTACTCTTTTCTTTTTTTAAACAGAAGGTACAGTGGTGTTGTGTGGACAGCATAATCAGATTTTTTGCGTTTGCTTGCCATTGGAGCTTTCTTTGTTTACAAAGACCCAAGTCTACAGCTGACGCAGCATGGATTGTGTTACTGTTCACTGCGCAAAAGCACTGCATGCATACTTAACATATTTAATCACGGAACAGAGCACCAGGCTACAATAATATGCAGGTCCATGTAAGTCGCTCACACCTCGTAGGCGCTGAAAGTGCAGGTTTTGTTCAAGAATGGTGTTACGTCTTTGAGTGTCAGTGTGTGTTCATACACATTTTCGCACTGAGCAGTCTAGTGCTGTAATCAGGCCTAAAAAGCTCAGGCCTCGCCGAAGCCCATAAGATTTGAGCCCAACCCAAAGATCTCACTTGAAATCACACTAAGCTATTGAAACGAAGATATGGTTAACTCCTGCCCCAGCTTGAGATAGAGCATTGGTGAACTGATAATCCATTTTCAATAGCTTTGAAAAAGTTATTTGGTAGTTTGTAATTTCAATCATCAAGAAGGATTGGAAATATTAGATATATTGCCTTTGTGTTTTGCCACACATTTGAAAGGTAAGACAAAACTTAAACTAAAAAGTAAGTTCGTTAATACGTTTCTGACTGGCTGGTATAATTTTGGGGGTTAGAATCAATTGCTCATTAATTTACCTTGAAGTTCATTTTAATGTAAATTTTAGCTTTTTTTCACCATTTCCCAAAGTTAAGGTCATATAGAGACATTTTTTTTTACTGTGTAATAAAATTTTGCCTTGTCACAAGAAAGTGAAAGTGATCAGTTGGCCAGATATGGAGTGTGCCATACCCCGGAATTTGATGCATGTAACCCATCCCAGTGTACACACACACAGTAGTGAACAAACACACGTGAACACACACCTGGAGCAGTGGGCAGCCATGGCTGCGGCACCCAAGGGATAGTCGAGAAACTGGTGCCTTGCTCGAGGGCTGCACAGCTGTGGTTGTTTCATCACTCATACCACCTTCAACTCAGTAGATCTGGGGATCAAACCAAAACCCGTCCGATCACAAGCCGATCTCCTGTTCTGGTCAAATTTTCTGGTAGATATGACATTAACATCTACAACAGTTCAGAATATTTCTGTTGATATTCTGTTCAATTATTGTGTTGGGTTAACACCAAAAAGCAGAAAAGTGGGATGGCAGATGTTTTACATGTTAAGTCAATTGGAAGAGGCTATCATCCGGGAAAGGAATTGAAGCAAAGATAGTTATTTCTGCATCATGGAGTGCACTTTCTTGTTTTACTGGAAAAATCATATAACGCATAGTTGTGCTGACAGGAAGGACAAGAATTGAGAAGTTGAGAAACTTTTTGGCAGAATTCTGCATCTCCCAAACAAACAGCTTTCTCTAGACTAGTGACACGATATACAGACTCACTAGAGAGTCTCAACTGTATCACAACAGACAAGCCTTTTACAAAGACAAAGCTCAAACGAAGTCTAGGAGAGTCAGTGAAGAGGATATAGGAAGTTTCCAGTTTTCTACTCACATTAACAATGGAATTACTTTATTGTTAATGGAGACTACAGACTAATGCCAGACCCATGCTGGGTGTTCAGTCTGTGCCAATTTCTGAAATCAGATGATTTCAGGATTTTGTGTGTCCATGGTACCAACATGGTTTCTGCTTTTTGGTGTAAACGGAACATTAGAAGTAAATCTTAAATAAATATAAGTTTAATAACAAGGTCACAAATGGTGATGGATCTCAGTTATTCTGCACCACAAATGAAGCTAAATCTTTCAGGTTTGGAGGAACCCAAGTAAATGTCCACATTTTCATTTTTAGCTAAACTAGTGCCTTTGGCGGATGTCATATCAGCATCGTGGCAGTTAGAGCCCGACACCAGCAGCTCTCCTTCCTGCCAAGAGCACAGATAACGAACATCCCTCTGTTTGCAGCCCTCTCTCCTGAATTAATGAGACATTCAGCAGCACTTAATTACACCCATGATCAGCCCACGACTGTGAATTAATAATCTCCCTGTTTTCCTGAAGGTCAGAGGTCAGGGGGATTATGAGGTTTGGGAGAACGTGCCCAGTTTAGGATCAATAACCAGATTTGCACAAAGAGACAGGCTTAGGATTCAAAAGGGTTAGGCAAAGGGAAGATTTTTGTTTTCAGAGCGAATCTTGTCTTCGTGAGGAAGTCCAGCCTAGAATTGTTGTATCCATGAATAAATCAATAAATATATGTGTGTGTGCGGTAATCAGCATTACTACAAATGAATAAACACAAATCTATGTTTAAAACTCTTTTTAATTTAAAGACAAAACTAAATTTGACCTATTACATCAAGTACTTTCAACAACTTACAGCGCTAATAATGGGCAGTGATTTTAACTCTTTTACTTTTTCTCAAGTAGACAATTAGAACTTCTACATTCTTCTTAAAAGCTCAGCGAATCAATCTTAGCTGAACCGTGAAATTAGTGACATCATAATTTACCCAGAATTTAACCAGAATTTAAAAAACCATTAACTTCAAATGTTAGCAGCAAAAAGAAGAAGCATGTTGCAGAAAAAGAATCGATAATTAACGATAATTATTTTACTATAATTATCTGCCCAGTTGTTTGTTTGTTGGTTCATAGCCAAGACAACATCAATGATTATTTCATGGCTATTTAAATAATATTTCAATATAGGTATTCTTTTATAAAACTGTTTTAAAATATGCATTTTCAAGTTCATTAAAACATCTTCTGGAAATCAGTTTTAAACTGTAAGGATTTCTTTAAGATGCTCATATTTTCGAATTGGCGGTTTCTCATGAAGTTGTATCGAGGGCAGTCTATCAGCAAGAGTTTGACAGAGATTCTACGTTGACAATGGTTGCACTTTGGAGGATTTTCTCCTTTAAGTAAGAAACTGTGGGTAAATCTTGTGTGGCCTATATCATGTAAAAACAACTTGTTCCCTCCTATTCTCTGGTTTGTGACATTGCATTTCAATTTTTGGGTGGATTTAATATAATTTGTTTCCTTGTTGTTTCTCCCATACTAATCGCCATCCCTTCTGGGTGAGGAGCATTATTTTTGCTTTAATGTCTGATGCAGGGATTGGTCTTTTAGATATTTCCGAGATGTATCTGCCCAGTAATGAAAGTAAATGAACACTATAAATGCACTGGTGTGTGTAATGCCCAGCTTCCAGACTCCAAAATCATGAGATAAACAGTATGGATGAAATCAGTCTCCTCTAATCAGCAACATCATGGGTGTGGCCTAAGCATTACGTCTCAATTACATGTGCCAAGAGCCCCCTCCTCCACAGTTCCAATCACAGAATATGAGCCAGCGCAGTTTCACAACAACCTGCTAATCCCACAGGGCATCCCACAGGGTGGCCAGGCACCGAGAGCTGACCCCTCTCTCACGGTCTCATCCCTACATGCTTCCTCTCAGCGGGATCGAATGCCATAGAAATCAAGGGCTAGCCCCAAGCTGATTAGTGAAAACACGCCTCCCGGTCAAAGCTTTTCTGGGCTCACTGAAGGCATGAAAAAAGTCAGATTTATTTACAAGCAATTGTGATTGCTTTGCATGTCCACCAAATCCTCTAAAACATTTTAATTCTTAATTTTACGTAAAACACAGAATATATACACACTTACAAATGCCAAAAAGAAATGAGCAAACACCACTCTGTAAGGTACTCTAGTTGTTACTTGAATGAGCTACATCCTTACTGAGTGACAGCAGAGCTAACCACTAAACCAAAGTGTAGGCTTAAGAATAAAAAAAGAATTTGCAATGGATGTACCATAATTTGTCAAAAGAGTCAACGTTACCTGTACAAGATGCATCCAGACTTAAACCAGAAACCTCTTGCTCTCAATCAAAGTGGTTTAGATTTGGATCATTTCCAGAGAGAAGGAAAGCTTGTGGCTGGTTAACCCAGGAAAGTAATCTGTCCGCCCCAGAAACCCTGCTTGGGCAATGAGTGAAGGAGGAGAGCATCACCAGCAGCTCATCAAGCAAGCTTCATAAAGAAGTGTGTTCAGGAAAACATGTTGAACCTTCCTGAATGTACACTCGAAATATTCTTCTCACAAGCTTTTATGGTAAGTGAACTCGTATCGTAAGTGATTTCTGGTTTTCCCTCACGTGGCTACTCTACAAAGCTTCCAATTGGTTTGTGCAGCCACAAAATGAGCGAATAATGCTTTTAAAAGTATAATGTTTTAAGGTTTTCCCTCTCAACATGTAATAGGAAATGAATGAACTGCAGTTCTTCACCCGGCCAGTTGAGGCTGCTCACATGGATCCATGAGGTTTCTTAATTAAGATTGCTAGTTTTGACTTTCATGAAGAGTCAGAGAGGGTTACTTACTTTTAAATGTGTTTGTTTAACATATATTAAGTCTTAAAGTTATGTTTAATAAAAGGTGTGGTTCTTGAGTGGCTGATTGACAGTTATTCCGCTGGTTATGTCATGATACCATCCATTCCATCTAATTTCAACTGATAAACTTGGATTCTCAGTGATTACCAGGCTACACAGACTCAGAGACTCTTTTACTTTCATCAGAAATATATGGATGACATCATATACATTTATACAATCATACTCTCCTTCTTCGCACAAATTCCATATCACATCCACTCATTGACCTAAAATGTAAACCCTGAATAACCACGCCACGTCTTTTTTTAGTCTTTCTAGTTTTTTATTTTGTTTTAGGACATTTCCAAAATTATTTAATTCCAGTTTGAGTTTACACAGGTCAAAATTTAAAGATAAATAAATGAAACACTTTAGAATATCTAATACTAATAATACTATTATAAGACTATTAAATATTTAAGTTTAAGACTATAAAGATGATGTAGCCATTTTATCAACTGAACCGTTCCACATTTTAAGGGAAGATTTGGCTGTTTTACCTCAATAAAAAGAAATTCAGACATTAATCTGAGTTTAGAGCTATAATGGGCATACAATCTCTGTCTAGAAACAGCTATCAACGTTAACAAATGAGAATTACTGAAACTCAAACAGAGGGAAGAGTTTTTTCCCCCATCTTTAAAAACTGATCAAACCAGACAGACAGATTTATAGAAAATTGCCCCAGATGCTAGAACAGTTTGCAAAAGTTACTCATGTTCCAGCCTTGAACTATTTCAAGGGTATTTGTCTTGTGAAGTAGAGTCAGAGAAGGAAGGAACACACAGTTAAAAGAATCGACGAAAATGGGTATTTCCAGCTATTCAGCGTCTGCGAACGTTTCCTCAAATGCCATTGCTTTCAAAAAGTGCATTAGGGTGAAACAGATAACTTCTTGTCTTCTATTTAAAAGGGGACCACAGAGATTCTTCTTTTACGGTTTGGCTTTGATATAACAACAGCTAATTAATCCAATTGAGGACTAATTGCTACCTTTTTGCAAAGACTTAAGGGGTTCATTCATATTTTATAAGTGGCCGAGGGTTATTCTTCACTATTTTACATAAGAGCAAAGCTTGCCAACCTCCAATTAAGCACTAAAACATGAGTCTTGTTTCTGGATAAAGATCAAATGTAAAAAAAAGAAGAAGCCGTGATATAAAACCTCAAATCCCTGATGGTTGGGAGTCCCACTTTAAAGAATCAGGCACAGAAAGCCGAGACAATCCTAAGAGAAATCACCATAACTCAAGACAAGATCCCTGAAGAGAAAACATTTGCTTTCATGCTAACAAGCACTCTTCTGCACACAGATTTAGGTCTCATTTGATACAATCTTCGAGCTCTGAGAATGTTACCTCAAGCTGAAGAATTTTAAACATGGATACAAGGGCAATAACACTTCAATTTAAATGTCAGAAATCCTTGACGAGGCCTTTACACACCTATGCAGCTCCTGCTTGCAATGACTATCTTTTTTTTTTATATAACCTTTAACATAACCTGCTTTAACATAACATAACACACCAGACGGTAAACAGTTAAATGCATGGTTGTGTTTTTTCAATGAACACAGCATGTCAGAATCTTTTCCAAAACAGTGCATCAAAAAGCTGTGATTAGTTCTTATGCTCAAGTGATTGAAGTTGCCGAAAGGTCAATTTATACTTATGAGTCAAGCCTAAAATTTCCTTTATGAAGCTGATGCCTCTGGAAAGTTCAAATTTCACAGCAATATTGATCAGGGCAAAAGACAAACGCAGAACTACAGATGCCTTTCGTGAAAAATGGGTGTATGCGGAACCTTAGCAAAGGGCAGTTTGTAGGCTTGACGAACAAGTATAGACTCATCACTTGCTGGTGCTAAAAGCACAACGCTCCCTTGAACTAGAGAATTGAATAGAGAAAAAATAACCAATGAAGAAGAGTGCATACAAGCCAATGTTTGTGACTGAAGAGAACTACCTCTCAAACATGCACAGGTTTTGTGGGTTTTCACACTCATTAAATGATAAAGCAATGTCTTTTATAGTGATAAAGAAACATCTTGTACCAAAAATGGTACAAATAAATACATTAAAATTAAATACATTTTTAAAAGAAAAGAAAAACACAACATTAAAACTATTTATTAAGATGCTCTACAATGCACACAGATTAGTCTTATATATACATTTAATATAACATTTAAAACACTTGAATAATACTTCTGCGTCAACTTGACAAATTGCCCTCTGCTGTGTGCTTACGTAACCTTGCGCTGACCCCTTGCGAAGCTCGATGTGCCCCTCTGAAATTTTCAAGGCTTTGGAAGCTCCATGATTTGGGCAAAGTGGGGCAGAGCAAGCTCTTCCACTCTCTTTCTGGGCTTGTGGTCTGTGTTAAACGCTGGATAATGAAGTAAAACTTTGGTGATAAGTAAATGGCCTTTTTTTGTTATCTATGCTGACGTTTAGCCAGCTAGAAGTCAGCATTGTCATCACATATTGTTGTAATATTGATCAGTTTAGAGACAGAGCTTCTACAGCAGAAGTGAATGTACGCAAGAAGATATATTTATAAGATTTGTAATAAAGGTTAATAAAACCTTTTGTTAGAATTTTTGTTGTATTTTGGTTTACTGACAGTTGTCACTCTTATCAAGCCAATATTGATCAGTATACAGACCGCACAGGATGGAGCACAGATCTATAAATGTTTTGTTGACTTCCCTTCCGCAAAGGGCAATTCATAGGCTCGACACACAACTATAAATTAAGCCCCATAGATCGAACAAGAATAATTATATTTCCTGATTTCAAAAGTTAACTGTATCGTTTTTACCCCATATAATTAACTAATATAGCTTTTTTTACTTCAATAATCCATGTTCGGCCTTTGTTTGGGTAGCCGCTCTGAAGCAAATGTAACAACAAAAGAAGTGCTCTTGATTAAGGGATCACTTTGTAAAGAACATGGAAGTGATGTCTTCCTACTTCTACGGTGTCATAAAGCCTCTTCTGCAGTTGCATTTTTCATATCAGAGAGAGAAATAGAACTAGATCTGTTTACACAGCACAAAGACAGAACATTCTCTACAAGTGAACTGAAAAAACAAACTATGATCTTTTTTGCATTTATTAACTCTTAATAAAGAATAAAAAAAAACAAAAAAAGTGTGTCTATCCTTTCCCCCTCTGCCTTTCTAGTGTCAAGGAGAGGAGCTTTTCTCTCTCAATTAATGAAAAATTTTATAGAAAAACTAAATCAGCACATACACAACATAAAAAAAACCCAATCCATCCACACCTTTAATTGTTCTGAATAAAGTCAATTACCTTTAACTTAATTTACCAACCTTAAGTGACGATTGTCATGAGGGTCAATCAAAATTAACAAAATTAATTTTCAACCAACAAACAAAGCAGAACTAGTTTGATGTAGAGGAGTGACGCATCTTAAGTAACAAATCTAAAATATGCTCACTCAGTACTGATATTGTTAAAAACGAATGTGAGCTAAGCAAACCCATATCGTATCAAACAGAGTCATAATTAAGTATACTAAAAAAGCCAGATGGAACACACACAATTCAGATCTAAAAGAAACTTATGCAGGTGTCATCACCAGGAAAGAGTAGATGATCACAGAAAAGTCGATGAAGCTATAGGAGCATGCTAGTGATATGTTAATTATGCTAGTATTAAGTTTCATGTCATTCATGAAATTTAGCATTTAGTCAAAATCGCAGATTAGACTACGTTCTTTATTGACTGTTCTGTGATCATCTATCTTCCCTGGTGATGACCCCTGACATACTTTCTGGAGATCTGAATTTTGCGGTTTAAATTTGGGAATAATTATTTATTGACAAATATTTAATATTTCTGCCTTACTATAAAAAAATATGATTTCTTAAATTGTAGACGTTCAATTTTCAGGCTAAAATATTCTAATTCAAGTTAAAAACCTATATTATTGCTGTATAATATTCACTTTTATTAAATTACCATTACAACTCATTCAAATCAACACCATTAAAATTTGCCGTTTTGGCAGATTTCTAGCTCCATACACAAATGCAAATACTACAAATTCAAACAAATATTGCTATGTAAAAACTCCATTGACCAAATCTCACCATTAACATCAGCATCTACGCATAAGACTATAATCTGGATTCATTCTAGATATTTGAGTGACAGCTACAACCAGACGTGTACTGCTTTTCCTTTGCATTGAAGTGTTTTTCTCACTTTTTACGCCACATTTATGCTACTCTTAACTGAGCTCTTTTCTACCCCTTATTTCAGGCTCACAACATGAGCATCTTGCGTCTAACTCTACAACACTACAGAGGAAATGAACTAAACAGGACGCGAGAAGTGAGCAAGCTCGTTTCAGCTCAATGATACACTGCATGAAAAACTGCAAGCACTCAGGTACTCCAGCAAAGTCGTGAAACACTTGTTCTGGCCATCAGTGAAAGGAACAGAGCACGTTTATCGACGCAAACGCATAAACGAGGTGAGAGAAGGATATCGGGTGAATAGCGGATTGGCGTCCGCGCTGATTCAATGGAACAGACGCTCCGAGTCGCGTGAAGAAATAAACAACAAACTTACCGACTCCGAATTTCTCGTGCTCTGTGGGAATCCACATATTCATGGTGTTTGTTTGAGAAAAAGCCTATAAAGGGTCACGCTTTGCAGTGTTGGTGTTAAATCTCGCATTTCTCCGGGTTAATATCAGCCCCTCGATAAGTCATTGTTCGGAGCGCTAGAGCGGACTGCGCTGCACGAGCTGAAAGCACGGGAGCGCGCTTTCACACACACACACACACACACCAGCGGTTCTGCTGAGCATTGTGGGAAAGGTAGTTTTTTGTTTGGGGCCAAAATTCGATCCTTTTTATTTAATAACGACAGTGGTTTTGGATTATGGGAAGGGTATTTTTAGTTCGGGCCAAAAGTCGACAATGTTTATTTTTTAATGAAGCGAGGGGTTTTGAAATTTTTTTGTTTTTATTTATTTATTTTGGGGGGTTATGAAGCCTGTGGTTTTGATATCTGGGAGACTGCGATTATGAAAACACATTTGAATTGAATTAGGCAAATAAAGTCATATCTAAGTGATAAATCGTCCAAATAAGATACATTACAGTTATTGTTTGTTTATTATTTATATGTATTCTGTTAAGGGAGGCACAAGGCACAGTGGGAAGCACTTCTCTCTTTCAGTCAGAGGCCAGCTGTTTTTATCCCCTGTTTGGTCACTCCAGTGGTTATTTTGTAACGGATTAATACGCAACATATAGATTAAAGTATGTGTAAAAATGTGAGTGAAAGTGGCTCTGCAACAAACTGTTGACCAAATGGACAGGACAAATCTGGAAAAAAGCATTAATGTTTTTACATCAAAATGTAACATTTCCAGCTCTGTTTGATTATGAAATCTTGTTTTAAATAGTATCTCGATGACCTTTATAAAACACTCATAACAGCTAACATACCTTGATCATGTCAACAGTCCAATAATTTAAGATAGGCCACATTCAGCATTAGTTTTATTGTTTACTCTTTTATTTCATCACTCCTATAAATATCCATCTGAAATAACTTCAAGCTTTGGACACAATGATATAAAGCAAAACTAAATAAAAAAGGTTATATTTCTATATTTTTGTCTGCATGGGAGAAAACAAAACCTTTGCGTCCAGAAATCAGGTGCGATCGAAAACACATTAATCATCGTTACGCTTGTGATTTATTAAATGATTGAATGTGAGTGACATGGAGAGGGTGGAGGGCTTCTGGAGAGTGCTGTAGATTTTATCTGAATTTACAATCTAATAATCAGCATTAATCCAGTGCTGCACCCTGCCTCTGTTTCCTGTACGATAAATGCAGAGCATCCAATGAATCCATTGACTTTTTCAGTGAAAGTCTGGAGAGTCATTTTGAAGGCATAATTTTGTTTGCCAGAAAAAAAGCGGTAATAATATGCAAATGAACAATTATAGAAGAATAATGTGTGAGATGTTTTTGTTACATTATATGGATGACTGCCTGGTAATGTGAGGAGACTTTTTTTTGTACTGTTCGGTCCTGTATTCTGTTATTTTAAAAACAGATGAACAAAGCAGTGTTTCAGTGAAGCCGAATATTTTTTTGTTTAAATGTGACGTTTTTTCAAACCCTGTGTACATCATTGTCAAGTGGGCAGTGAAAAAACACACTTTTTTGGGTTGCCATGATGATGAGAAATTTAATAAGATCTGAATCATCTGATTGACCGATATTACTTCATGACAGGGAAATTTACTTTTTAAGCGGGGTAAGAACAACTTTTTAAAACCTTTTAAACGTAAAACCTTAAAAACTATTTTAAAATTTGGCTCTAGAGAGACCGAGACCTCCCTAACCACCTTTTGGGTTTCGTTAAATCCACTACCTCTGGACACCTCGGTATTTGAGGACCTTTAAATCAAATTTAAAACTGTGGAAAGTGCTTTGTGCTCTAAACAAGAAACCCAAACCAATATTTAAAAAAAGGAAATAGTTATAAAAAAATAGTTATTTGCCATATGTCTATATATATATTAAAATTCAGGTATTATTTTACAATAGGATCACATAAAATATTCGTTTTTTATAGATTCATATAAATGCTGTGCAGTATTAAACACACTTTGTTCCTCCTCTCAACACATTTTGAAATATATGAATACAATGCTGGATGCCTGTGACTGCCCTACTGACACACTAACACTTTAGAGCCTTAAAAGCATCTAAAATAACATCAAATTCCATCTTTCATAGACAAACTAGACTAAATAACAACATAAAATTACATTGTTTTCTTGTGTAAAATAACACAAAGCTTGTGCAACTTAAAAGGCCAGTAGAGCGCTATTTTACATCTCTAGGTTTAGAAATGCACAACACAAGCAGAAACTGTTTTCATTACCTGAAGACTGATTTCATTACTTATCTGATAAATGTTTAGATCCCAGGTGGCAGTCTAATGTATGCTTACATCATAAAACTTTAACCAAACTTAACAATACTCCTTTATGTGTTTCAGCTTAATTAAACGTTGTTGTTTCTATTTTTGTTTTTATTTTGCTATTTTAAATATAATCAAAATGAACATAAGTCACTGTTTCATAAGAAAATTCCCAGTATTAACGTTAAAGTTTAAAACAGTTGTTAGATGCCTTCTATTAAGTTGATTTCACATTCTAAGGTTTATGTGTTTATTAATAATTTTAACATCAATCATTTTTGACCCCACCTCAACACTATATGCTGGGAAAATCAGTCCATTTTTGCCATCTGGGGGCCTTTATGGTAGCCATGATTGCTTAAAATTAGATCACAATGTAGGAATATACACTCAGAAAGAACGCTTGATGTTAGCAGAAAGAGCAGGCACGAATGCAGGGGAGCATTACATTTTTGGGTTGGAGTGTACCTTTACCACTGTGTTAAGTTTTTCTTTCTAAATGGATGTATTAATATTTAAAGAGCTACAAATGGCACAACATTTAAAAAACCGATAACGTCTCTTTTTGACAACTAATTTAATTTTTACTTTGAGCGAACTGTGATGAACTTTGACTGTGTAACAATTTGCATTTTGTTTTTTGCTTTTGACAAAAACGTTTGCTAAATGCATAAATGTAAATGTAATTGTAACTCTAATTTAAATTTACTGTATTTATTTTTTAAATGAAAACAACTATTTATACTTTTATTTTACTTTTGATATATTTAAGCGGTGAGGCCTGAAAGCCAAATCAAATTTGCATGTTGAAGAATCTTTTCTCCCGGCTGGCATTTAGCTACTTTGAGCTTATAAAGGGCACTAATGAGTTCATCAGGCACCTTTCCAGTCTGTAAAACCACACCATGCACCCAGAACGCATAAACAGGCCACACACTTACAGCAACCAGAGCAGCAAACATCTTCAAAATATCATTACTGTCAATTACCATGAGCTTCTCCAGCACAAACAAATCCCAATGTGTCATTTTAAGATGCTCACATGACTTTCAACACAGTTCTACTATGTGTTTTAGGCATAGTAAATGTTTTGGTAGGAAACTATGTAATTATCTTCAAAAATAGAAATTAGCAAACAAAAATACAACTGTTATTGACCAGTAAGTAATGAGTATGGAGAAGGAATATGTGTTGACACATCAAGCTGAGTGTCAGAGGTCATTTACAGTATGTCAGTGTCAGAGTGTGAGTAATTGGTGACAATAAGCCGGCCTGAGCAGCAGCATGAGGTTTCTCCAAAAACACTGACTGTCAGGGATGTCCAAATACATATCAAGCACATGTTGCTGAGAGTGGTGACTGTCTGGTTGTAAACAACAATGATAAAAATGGCTTGGTTGAGTGAGAGGTTTAGACTGCAGGGTTTCATTCACACACTCTGTAACACGCTCATATACTCTGGCGCAGAGACCATAAATAATGCCGACTGCCTTCGTTTGGTATTTTATGCAAAACACTACTAGGTTGATGGTCCACTTTGTTCGCGTTCGACACTAATTTCGTACTCTATTGACAGAACTATCGTATAAGGGTAAGTGAGGATTGCAGGGGAAATAATAGTGTGAAAATAAATATACATTGGTTAAAAGCCTCCAGCACATGTCTGACATCACAGATCATGTGACGCAACCTTCAGAATCCTTGCGTCTCGCTGCAGCTGCTACATCTATTTCTGCCAGTGTGCCACCTCCGCGAGGCTTTACTGCTGGATGCGTGTCCTTCAGGGCTTTAATGGGGTGCAATGAGCTGTGATGGATGTCACTTCATCTATCAACAGCTTGAGTTGGAAATCGGTTGTTTTGAGGTTTAAAACCTAATGTTTGCTCTGAGACACTTGTGGTAATGCAAGGAACTGCAGGCCCGGCTGAAGCACAAACAGCTGTTGGGTAAAAAAGGATTTCTTCTCATTTATTTCAGTAATGGCTTTTTTTTTTGGAACTCACTGCTTCCCCTTGTGAAAATGGCTCTCACGATAGAATGTTTTAAGTCTTGTCTTAAAATCCATTTTAACACTTTGGCTATTAACTCTGCGTGAGTCCTGTGGGTTTTTTAATGTTTGTATTTTATTTTTGGATTTTATTGTATTGTGTTTTATAATCTTTCATATTTTTTATTCTATTTTATGAATTTATCATTATTTCATTCATTCTAATTTTGTCTCCTAGACATCTTGTTATGTGAAGCACTTTAGTTTTCTAAAAGTTTCTATGTAAATAAAGTAGATTGGATTGAATTGGAACCCCAAAATCAATAAAGACAATTATGAAAATGTTGAATATTGAAGACACCTGGAAACACCCGGAAAAGGTAAAATATCTCAAAAAGATCTATAAATGGTCTCTCTGTCCAGTTCTGTAGGTTACACGACCATGAAAAAGACTGCTGACTTTACAGTTCCCCAAAGGAGAACAGAGACATAATGCAAAAGTAGGGCAAGACACTAAGAGGCTGGCTGGCCAGATCATCACATTAATAGAATGAGAAAGAGATGGAAAATATCTGGTAAAAAAGACATTTAACAATAGCCTGGAGAGGATTGTGAAACAAAATCCATTCTCAAATATTGTCAAATTCACAAAAAGTGGTCTGCAGCCACAGTTAGTGTTTCAAGAACCATAATGCAGACACGTATTCAAGGCATCACTCTCAGCTGTCAGTTTCCACTCTTCAACACCACACAGAGCCAGACACGTCTCACCTGTCCTAAAGAAAAAAAGTACTTGACTGCTGCTGAGTGCTCCAAAGTCATGTTCGCTGATGAAAGTAATTTTTGCATTTTCTTTGGGAATCAAAATCCCGGAGTCAGAAAAAAGAAAGGAGAGGCACAGAATCCATGTTGCTTGAAATTACCTTAACGTGTTAGACTCTTGTGGCAAAGTAAGACAATCTGACTGGTCACTCTCTGTAGGAATAGTTTTAATGCTGCAGTATGTAGTTACTCTGTGCATCTGAATAGATCATGTGGTTCCACACCTAGAGGCCATTAGATGAGATACACCAACCCAGAGATCTCAAAGGCTACGTTCTATAATATATTTTGAGTATAATCTAGAAGGCCTTGTCTGGTTTTCATTTATTGTAATACATCTATCTAACAATCAATTTTCAATGTTATTGTTTATTTGGTGATTTAATCGAATTCAAATGAATTTAATTAAATATTTTTTAAAGATTTTTGAGAAGTTGTAAATATTTTTGTCAAGTTTAAAGTATTCCAATGCTGTGGCAAATTTCTGTTCTGTTGTGACAAAACATACAAAACATGCAGTTTTTATTGGTTTAATTTAAGTTTTTGGTTTTTAGGAGGTTTAAGGAACTTTGTTGCAGAGCTTTTTGGGGGGCATGGACTTGTCTTATATATATATACACACACACACACACACACACACACACATATATATATATATATATATATATATATTATATATATATATATATATATATATATATATATATATATATATATATATATATATATATATATATATATATATATATATATGGTCTTCCACAAATTTGGGTTTTTAACCTAAATGTGTTCGTTTTTACATTCAAAATAAAAAAAGTTAAACACTAGCATTGTATCATTAGTTTAAGGACATACTTGTTTGTGTGCGATATGAGTTAAGCTTTGGACTAATTTACATTTATTATTTTGAGCATGGATCACCACATTATGGAATTTCGATCATTTCTACTTCTGTATAAAAGAAAACTTTTCTCCCAATTCTTCTAGTCTTGAATAAATGTATAATACAATTATGGAAGCATATTAAGCTATTTAATTTTTTTAAATATATATTTTAAAGAAATTGTGTTTTTTTAAAGCAGAAATTTAATAAAAATCTAATAAAGAAAAGCATCGACAGATCAACAGGTCCCTCAGATGTTTCCAGCTCTTTAACTTCCTTCCCCAAGAACTGATATTTTTTTTTATTGGAACAAGTATGCAGTCTTGTCACATATTTATTTTTATAATAATTGTATTCATCCACACATAACTGTGTGTATTAGTCAACATTGCATAAAAAAGAACTCATCTTCCCGTGGTTCTTGTAGCATTGCAGAGATTGTTCTGAATTTCAAAAGCTTGCTGGATTGTTCCTTCACATACATAAACACGTTCACGCACAGCTGTGAGGAGGAAAGAGCCTGTGTGGAAAGTAAATAGGGCCTTTAATCCGTGAAGAGGAAGTCTGAGCGGAGCAGGACGCCTCATCTATAGGGCACAGGTGCTCCTGTGGATCACACACTCAATGGGATGCTTGTTCTATTTTTGGTTTGCTTTTCATACACACAAACAAAAACAGCTGCATTTCCAGAGGACGTCCGGGATCCTGTCAATGTGCAATAAGGTGTATGCATGGGCGCAAGATGTGTTTAAAGGGGATTAAAAATAAAAACTGTTTTGAGCTGCTACCACTCAAATAGAAAAAAATTGAAAAAGTTTTCATGTATGTATAACATTTACAAAAAGTGATCACTTCCTTTAATCTTTGCTTTTAGGTGATTTTTCTCACCATCCTTTCACTTTGTTAGAACTTTTAGTATTAAAATGTAGCATTTAAAAATCATTCTCTCTGTTTGAAGTGAACTTGTATTGCCTAAAAGACAAATTGTGGGGTGTCTATGGAACCATCTGCATTTTAGATATTGTTCAAAACTAATATTAAATCATTCATCAGCAAAAACCAAACCACCTGCCAGAATTGTACACACAATATCCACACAATAATCACACACTTTTACAGTTCAAATTTTCCACCAGACATCACGCTCTTCATAGAGAAGTAGAACTGAAACAAGAACTTCCCTCATATCATCTCACAGCTTCTTATGATTTTGTATTCTCCAAGATAAAATACTCCCGGATTGGAATGATAATGTCAAAAATCAATTCCCACCTCCTCACATCGATTTTTTCTTTTGCACTGCTTCAGAGAGAAAGTCAAATCTTTTCACAGATCCTCTCAGAAACAAAAAAAAACGACCACAGTAGGCCATTCAACAGGATTCAAGAACTGTAGATATGTTTTGTAATCAGGCCTTGAAATGTGTTTTTTCCTGTGTCCAAAAGGAGAAATGCTAAAGATACAGCAAAATGTATTGAAACATTGAGAATAATATTTTTTCTTAACCAAACGTCTTCAGATAGATATGTTTTCTGTGAAGTCCGGTAGTTGACACTTTGAAATACTCTTCCTAAGTTAACACAGCTATTAACTGCACAATAACTATGGTTCCCTGTTAGTCGGTCACTCTGACGTATATCTGACGTCTTTGAGCAGTCCAATTAATCTCTTCACACTTGAATGTGTCAATGAGGTACAGACACATTGCTGCAAAAATGTATCAAATTTGTAGAGTAGACTTTTCTTTTACAGAGGGAGGTTATATGAGGAGGATGTCTCGGTGGCGCAGTGGGTAGCACGGTCGTCTCTTAGCAAGATGGTCGCTGTTTCGAGCCTCTGCTTAGTCGGTTGGCATTTCTGTGTGGAGTTTGAAAGTTCTCCCCTTGATCGTGTGGGTTTACCCCAGGTGCTCCAGGTTTCCCCACAAGTCCAAAGACATGAGGTATAAGTGAATTGAGAAAAAACAACTGTCCATAGAGAGAGTGTGTGCGTGTGCGTGCGTCTGTGCGTGTGTTTGTGTGTGCATATATGGTCAAGTTTCTTCCTTTAATACAGTTCTCTACGTCATTTAGAGTACAAAGTTGCATAATTTTCAGGCTACTCCAATGTTTTAAAAATAAAGAGTGTGAAATGTGATGGAAGGAAGTTTTAGAGGAAATGAAATCAGTTCAGTTGCATAGTCTGAATGTTGAAAGTCACCCTCAGCCAAAACCTACATAGATTCACAGACAAAACAGCAGGCCAGGGTCGTTTAATGCGTTTTGCAGGTAGCTGCCATTAGCAGTGGCTTGATTTAAATCCTCAATCTGATTTTTAGCTTTACGTTCAGCTGTAAATGACCTTTTTCTGAGGAAATTCAATTTTATTTCATTTTCACAGTCCACTTTAATTCGAAGAAATGTCTTTGTGTAAACATGTCCATCAAATATGCAACCCTTTATCTACAACAAATTACTTATATAATTACTTTATTTTATATAATTAGTTGCAATTGAACGAACCAGTCATTTTATTGTTTTATCTTCTGAAGAGAAACCCCACAGAGCCTTTAATGAACACCTGACGTGCAATCATTTTAATGAAGCAGCTTAAAACATCAAATAAAGCAGCGGCATGTTGAATTGTGAGACTACCGTTTGATTTCTGGCAGAAGCGTGTTTTGTGCTGAGCCCTGGCACAGACCCTCAGGGTGTGCTATCAAATATTCAACACAGCTTACAAATGTAATGAATGTGTATTTGAACCCCTCACACATTCATCTGTTTATCATTAGTTTTGTAAAGACATGCATCCTATGCATTAAAGGAGTTCAATCAATATTCCTTCAGTTCAAAAATCTGATGAAAACCTGTCAACACTGCTTGATCAATTACATTTCACTGAAGCTTGGAGAAAATGTGTGGTCGTTATGTAGTTTTTTGACAAAAGTGCTTCAATATTAATTTGATTTGACTCTTCTTGAGTCATCAAAGAAGCCCTTTATACATAATGCAACAGTGTCGGATTGCTCAGGATTTTTTGGCAGATCTTTAAACAGTCTGTGCTCAGAAGCAAATATTTTGAAGGAGCTCCCTCTGGTGGTGTCCTGTCTGTCTACTTTGGGAATAAACCTTTCTGCATTGAGGTCTGCTGGGGCCTATCCAAGGTTCATTTGTGCTCTCAGTTCAGATGATGATGACAAACAGAATAATAAAAAAGGCCAGAAGATTGTGCTTGCTCACCTGACATAATGAGTTCTATTCATTGGCTGAAAAACATGGACATCGTGTCCGTGACATCACCCTCAGGTTTTATATAAAGGGCAAATGAGGCTCAAACACGCCCTACCTATTTTACTTTAGTGCATCTACAGTATATTTATATTTCAGATTGTATGTTTAAAATGTAATTACACAAACTGTACTGTTTGTAAGTATATTTTAAGTAAACTTAGATCACACGTTCATATTATATTTTAAAAGTGCTCAAAATTGTCACTGTAACATACACTCAGAATTTATTTTAAAAGTACACATTTTTTAATCAATCCTACAATATTTAGTTGTTATTGATATTGAAATTGTTCTTAATATTGAGTGTATTTCAAATTCTGTCGAATTATGAAGTGAAGTCATTCATGCTCATTTAAAGCCATACACTGTACTTTAAGTATTTTTAAAATATACGTTAAGTTGTTTCAATTTAGCAAATAAAATATACTAAGTACACTTAACATTTAGCTTTTTTACAATGTTTTTAATATTTAATCATATTAAGCACATAATTAGCTGTTCCAAAATAGCGTGCTTAAGGCAAGGCAAGTTTATTTGTAACGCACATTTCGTACACGGGGTAATTCAAAGTGCTTTACATTAGAAACAAAGAATAAAAAGAAAGTACATTTAATAATATCAAGCATAAAAAGTCATATAAAATCATAGTGATTACACATTGATTAAAACAAAGATTAAGATGTGAAGTGCAGAGATAAAATAGTTTTTTGGACGTTGGTGCTCAGTCGACAAAAGCACAACTAAACAGGTGAGTCTTTAGTCTGTATTTTTATTCTTAAAATATCATCTGCTCAAATGAAAAACGCACATGAAATTTTTAGCCTTTTCTGTAGATTTAAGAGGCAAAAACTGTTATATCTTGAAATGTATTTATAAATAAACATATAAACACAAACATATTTTATCAATTCTGTTTCACGATATGCTTTCAATAGCTGCTCCAATAAAAAAAAAACCTTAAAAAAAAACCTCGCTTTTATCGTGTTAGTGCTGGAATTATAGCCCTTTTAAGAAATTCTAAATGGTTTACATTTTAGCACAACAAGCAAAGCGATGTGAGCATTTATGTTAATTAATGTATCTAACGTTACTTCAAGCAGTTCTGTTTGACAAAAAAAGCCAAGGCTGTTACGTGCAAATAACTACAGAGGAATAAACTTAAATGGGCATAAGATAAACTTTCTATAACAGTTTATATTTTTACGTTCAGAAGGGGTCTTGTTCAAGGCAAGGCAAGTTTATTTGTATAGCACATTTCGTACACAGTGTAATTCAAAGTGCTTTACATTTGAAACAATGTACAGTACATTTAATAAAATCAAGCATAAAAAAGACATATAAAAAGATAGTGATTAAAAAGTGATGTAAAAATGTAAAAACATAGATTAAAACAGATTAAGATGTTGACGTGGAGGGGTAAAATTGTTGTTCAGACGTTGGTGCTCAGCCGAAAAAAGCGCAACTAAACAGGTGAGTCTTTAGCCTGTGACTAAAGTGTTGGCACCCTAGATCTCCTCTGAAGCTGGTTCATCTATGGGACGCAGGGGAACTAAAGGAGTATTTACCTTGTTTGGAATTTACCCGGGGTAGATCTAATTTATTTGATCTGGGGGATCTCAGCTCTTTGTTTTTTGTGTATTCACTGAGAATGTCTGTTAGGTGTTTAGATGTTAAGTTATGTTTGGACTTATATATACGGGCAGCAGAACTTTAAAATCTATTCTGAAGGAGACCGGCAGCCAGTGTAGAGACTGAAGAACTATTGAACTAAAGTGAACTATTGATTAATGCAACTTGATGTAGTCAAGATACCTAAAGATAAAAAAAGAACTGAGATATAAAAAAACTGCTCACTTCTGACCCCAATTCCAATGTCCAGTCGGTACTGATGCTCAAAATTTTTAACATTTATAATGAATAGATTTAAAACTCTTGTGTTTTGTGCAATGCAGGTGTTCTGACCCTCCTATGCGCTTTGAGCACTCAGACATGTGCAGCAAAGTGTGTCCAAGCTTTTTCCAGGCAGCTGGTCAGAGTGACACCAATGCCATGCATTCACCTGTTGCTCTGATAACCATGTGCCACAAACAGCTCAAAAAAGGCTCCTGATATTCACGACACGTGCTCTGAGATGTATATGCATACAAAGATTGCATTATATCACAAATCTTTTATTCAAAGAATTCAAAGAAAATAAATCCTTGTTGGTTCCCCATTATAGACAACTACACTTTTAAATCAGAAAACGTAAACACTGCATTAGTTTGATGTGGAATTAAATAATGATGTTGAAATTAATCAACCAGCCACGCTTAGGAAATGTAATAAAAGTCAGGTTTTGAGTAGAAAATGTAAGAAAACACATTTATGTTAAACATTCTAGACAAAAGAAACTTTTATTTTTAGTTGTTGAGGTAGCCTACAGTATACCTTAAAACAACTCTTAAAACGTGTATCATCATGCTATAAATAATTCGTTTCTCTGGGAAATGTGAAGATTAGTCAATGGTTTTGAGCAGGTTAAGAAGATAGGTGATATGACGAAATAAAAATAAAAACTAGTCATGAACATGTGCTGCGTTCAGTCTAAACATGTGCTTCCACGTGTGTTTGGAGTACGCATGGATCCGCATGAAGACGTGACAACAGAATTAGGCGGAAGTCTGATATTTTCGATGACGACAAGGCAACCCGTAACATTATTGGTCTTACTGTTTCTAGGTCCACGTGAGGCACCGCCTTTTTATGCACGTCATCAGTGCTCATATAAAAGCCGTTCGCGGTACAGCGCAGACGCAGCCCTAGTTTGTAAGGGAAGATGTATCGCTCGCGCTCCAAGTCTAACACCGGAATCGCTTTTAACACTTTCCTTTTTACTGTGCCGTTGGAATACACTCAACCGAAAAGACATTACAGTAAAAACTGGTCGTGTATTGGTTGATTTTAGGAGAGGAGCTACTTGTTTAAACAAAATGCCACGAGGCAAGAAAAGGAGCGGCAGAGGTAAGCTGGGAAGTCTGGAAATGACCGGTTGTTTTCGAGGCCTGTTACGTAGCATGATGATGGGGTTTGTAGTTCTTAGTGTAAGCGTGGGCTCAAGAACAAGACATAATAAAACTACAACTCCCATGAGATCTGGACAGGTTTTGAGTTACAGCCAGGAATTGTTTTCTTTTAACAAAAGAAAAATGTGGTATTATTTAAGGCCAGTAGCATTTTGCGGTCGTTACTCAAAATCTGTTGTTTATTTTGAAATGGGCGTTTTATGTCCGAATATTTACGTTTGGTAAACGCTTATCATCAAGTTGTTAAAATCTCGCCAACTGTCAAACGTTTTAATGGCTACGTAAACGTTAAGTAAAAATAAATAAAACGAACAAAGTAAACCGGGTAAAGATGCCCGCAACTTTAGCAAATGCACGAAAAGAGACTTCACTACATTATGTGTAACGTGAGTTAAATACGGTTCTTTTGTCTTTTCAAATATTGAGGTTTTTAGCTAATGTTAGTTAGTTTGATATCTTTAATAAATCTACCGTTATTTGTAACGTCAACTTAGTCGCTATAAAAGGAGTGTGGTTCAAGTTATTTCAGGTCACTAGCCTGATTATATAACAGGCCCTTTTCAGGATCACATAGAGGACATGAAAGAGTTACTTTAATAGTTTAATGCTAACAGTTCCAGCATACAAATACAAGATAAAATGTGTATCTAGAACATGTCTTGTTGAATTTTTCATTCCCTCTTCTCTTATTTTTAAAGAGGCGACTGCTCTGACTTCATGTCTACAGAGATCTATTCACACCATCACACATTGTCACCTAACGTTTACCATAGAGAGTGTGAGAGCTGTCCACATTTTTTTGTGTAACCTGCTCTTTTAAAGCTACTGTGTACCATGACCTTGTCCAACCATTCAGAACACTTTGCACTGTCTGGTTTGTTGTATTCTACCGGGTGATGACACGTGGCATGAGCAGCTGTTTACACATTACAGCACTCAACAGATCCTTAAGGTTAAAGTACAAACCTTTGCAATGACTGGCTGAAATAACTGTGACATGCCTCTCCCTGTGTGTCATGCGTGAGGTCATGCCTGTTTTAAAGTCTAATAACAAACCCCTTACACATTTATATTTGGGGTAAAACAACTCTCGTATGGGTTCTAAATACAATGTACCCAACTTTTGCTTCTTAGTTTGTGAAAATGATAGTTAAGATGGATTGGACTCTAGCATATAATATTGTAACAACAGAAAACTTGATCAGTAAACTAACACTTAAATATGAAATATGCAGTAAGTAAGGAATGAAACACATTTTAAATGGCTCTGGTCAAGATTAAAGTGTTTTCATTTAAGCTACTAATATCACTAGCATTAGCAGTCCTAAAATAATATTCACATTTTCACTTATTTGAGTCATGTCTGATAGTTTTTCTGTACGTTTAGCCTTCATCTTTCAAATAAGGATGCTATATGGACTTAACAGATCAGTTTTAATGCCCAATTTAGTTTTTTAGGTGTGTTTGTACACACTTAAAAATATTCTCTAGTGATCCATCTTCTGTAAGCAAAATATGCCATCAATGTGATATTCTTGGACAGAAGAGGAAACTAGATCACCCAGAATGCACTGGTAGCAGAAGGAACTATTTGATGAACGCTGGTATTAAAGAACAAATGTGTGACTATTGCTATAGGCACTCTTGTGGCTTTGACATGAATATCTGACATTCAAGTATTTATAATTAAGAAAATAATTTTAAATGGTAAAGATAAACTTACAGAATAATGGTGATTGTGGAGCAGGATCAGAATGTCAGAATCAACGGTGTAAGAACACATCAATGATAAAACCTCAAGTATTGATGACGACGCACACGGCAGGCTGCAAACTTTGCTCCACAGAAATGAACTGCAGCTCCTCACGGCTGCTTGAAGTGACTCCTAACATGAGTAGGTTTTCATGCACTCCTATGTTAAAACTGACCAACTTTAGTGTTAAAACAAAATCTTCCCCACTGTCTTCATAAAAATCAAAACTTATTTTGGGGTGTTGATGGTATATTAGGATTTAAGCTCTGAGCCAGTCAGACATCTTCACTATGCCTATGTATCACCTCTGTCTCATTTTCCTTTATCGGCTGTTTATGCCCACTCTGTTCTTTTACAGAGACTTTTTTTTTTGTTCAGTCTTTTTTTTACAGTCAAATAAAAACAATATCATGCCACTTTAAAATAATTTATTAACAAATATTTAGACTATCAATGCACCCTTATCCTTCAAAATGCAGTACTTATCCTAAATAATGTCCTTGAATCACCTCAAATGGTTTTGCTCTGTTTCTCCCATTGTCGTGTTTCCGCCATGCCCCCTGCTGGGTTTTTTCTTGTTGGCTTACAGAAAACCCACCCATTTTGAACAATGAATTTCATTTTTTTGCTACGCCAATTACACTTTTGACATGATAGAAATAACTGTAAAGTTGAGTTTATATGATTTGGCACCTTTAATAGACTATGGCGTAGTGTAGAATACGATTTTTCATCTCTCAATGAGTGTTATGGGGTGACTATGAATCTGCAGTTCCTGGAGTTTATTATTTTAATTTGCTTATTTGAATTTCAATTAAATATAATATATTTTCCATCCCTGTTTCAAATGTGAACTAAAGAGCCACATTCATTGGTGGAGCATGACTGTTCGCCTACCACGTACCAGCGCGAAATGGCAGAGGTGAACTTGATCTTTGTGGTGCTGTCTGCGGTCATTATTTGAAAAGTAAAAGCAAAACACTTCTCACGCCTGGCGTAGATTTTCATCAAAGTATGCCCCAATGTGGCCTTACCTTTGTGTTATAGGCAAACTTCAGTCTTTAATAGGATTGTAAGTCCCAAAACTTTCTCCCAAAACTCTTCGCTGATTCACAGGGGGACACCAGGGAAATGTCCAGCCTTTCAGTGATGAAGATGTATCTATCGAGACCCTCAGTCACTGCAGCAGTCTCAGTGAAAGAACCAGCGTAGCTGAAGATGGTGAGAACTACTGGTCTTATTTCATTTCAGTGTTAAAACGCAACAGATGAACAGAATATCAATTATGTTTATGATCATCCATCCTAGCGGGAGATGCAGAGGAGATGGCTCAAGAAGATTTCCAGTACAAACTGAAGGTGTACATCGACAGCACGGTGGATAAGAGGTTTGTGTTAAGTCTGCTGTATTTAGCTTTCAAAGCACCCTCGTGCTTTTCAGCAGAAGTCTGAACTAAGCAATTCTGCCCCATTTCTAGTGCCAAAACTAGACAAGGCGCACTTGATGGACTGAAGACTGCCATGGCAACCAAGATCCTCTACGAGTTTATTTCTGAGCAAAGGATGACCATCACGGATAGCATCGAGCGCTGCTTAAAGAAAGGTGGGTTACTTTAGTGACGAACTGAACCAGTGTTCATTGCAGAAAGTTGAGTCCTCTATTTGGATTTTCAACCAGGTAAAGGAGTGGAGCAGAGTGCTGCAGCATCCTTGGCATGCTTGTTGTGCATCCAGCTGGGCTCTGGGATTGAGAGCGAAGAGGTTTTTAAGACTCTTAAACCTGTATTTAAAACCATTCTCAACGATGGAGCGGCTAATATTCAAGCTAGACAAGCGGTATGTGCTCATGTGTATTTGGAAAGTTTTTTTTTGCCACATTCCATGAGGAGGGATCCTGTAAGGTGTACTTTTCACAATGTTCAAAGTGATATTTCTGACATGCTATTTGTGCATTTTCACTATTTCCTGATTGGTTAACCCTCTTAAAACGCCGGTGACAGAACAGTGACGTGTCCTCTTTAAACTACCGTAGCTCTGGATATTTTTGCACTATCAAAAAATCAACAGATTCTGAAAGCTGAGAAGCGGCTCTTTTGATTGATGTTAAATTCATTACGGTAATGAATGTAATAAATAAAACGACGTGTGAAATGGACACTGAAAGCCCTTTTCAAACAAAACTGTTTGAGTTGATAAAATAGTTGTAAAGTAGTTTGCGGTTCATTTGTGTAATATCAAAAGTCTTGTTGCTGTACATTTATAGTTGTTTATAACGTTTACAAAATTCTAAATCTTTTGTTCTTTTTTTTTTTTTTACTTGTTACACACTGTTCTGAACATTTATAACATATAACATAACATGGGTTTGGTAAGAATATTTTTTGTTTCTTGTTTATGTGGCCAAATACGTTTCAGTTAACATTTACCAAAATGTATATGGCATGGTAATAACATTCTGCAACTGTAATATTTAGATAGAAGAAGACCGGTTATGGATAATGCTTTATAATGCATTTGATCTTTTGTTTTTTAAGTTGGATCCCTGTAGTTGCATTTCGAATTTATGTTTAACCTCTAGACTATCACTGCACTTTTAGAAGTTTTGAAATGTGGTATTTATCATAAACAAAGTCTTCCAATCACCTCATAATTTCTGTGTTCCCAAAATGAGCCGTTTACACTTGTTCAGCTCACAGCCGTATTTCTGCTATACTCCCTCTAGAACTCCGCAAAACATCTGTGCAGAGGGTCCCCTAAAGCTGTGTTAATCATAGAGACAAGCGCAATTGCGTTCTTACACATGACCGTGTGTAATGTGAACGAGAACACAACAAAAAAGTCAGATTTCATTTAAAATTAAGCATTAATTGAGCATTAAGACCTGCAGTCTAAACGTAGCCAAAGTCTGTCCCACAAGCTGACTCTTGTTGCAGACATTTTAGTTTGAATCGAAGGACAACGAGTAATGAATGGCCTCAGTTGCTATAGTTCCAGGACTCTGGGGAGTTGCAGTGTCAGGTTGCCTTGTCACAGTTATTGGAAGTGACAAACAATCAGAAGTTTTACTGGAGAATTTTCCAGAAGTCATCAGCACAAAAACTGATGTATAAATTGACATTTACATATACCGTTAAATCGTTTCAGACCTGTAAAAAAAAAGGGTCAAATGCAACCTTTTTCATTTGTTTCAGTGTGCAACAAGTCTGGGGCTCTGCACTCTTGTAGCAGAAGATGATATCATGGTAAGCAGTGGATTACAATAAGCAGCGATTTCAGGACTTCTTTCTCGTCTCTTAGCTCTTATCCTTCTTTCTCCTCAGGATGTTTATGCCACGATGGAAGTTTTTGAGAGTCTCTTCACCCATTCATATGTCAGGGCAGATGGAAGTAGGCCTTCCGTGAGTCCTCCAGTCACACAGCTCCACACCAACGCTCTCCTGTCCTGGGCCTTGCTCCTCACCATCTGCACTGGGAGCCACATCAGGGCCATTGCTCAGAAGTAAGCCTCTGCTCTCAGTAGAGCTGATGTTGAACGGAAACAAAGCAGCTATTCTAAAAACCATCTCGGTCTGTTTTCAGACATCTGGCTAAACTTCCTCGTCTGCTGGAGAATGATGATGTTAACATGAGGATTGCTGCTGGGGAGACCATCGCCCTCCTCTTTGAGCTCATCCGAGACGTCGACCCTGTATGTTCCGCAAGTACTTCAAACGGAGCACTAAATTGACATTTTTACCTTTTATAGACTTATTTTATTGTAAATCAGTATAAAAATTAGTAGTCAACAAAGTTGTTATATTAAAAACAAAAATGTTTTTCATTTTACAGCATTTATTAAATACATTAAAAAATAAAGTAAATATTGTTCTGGTTTACGACTATACTTTTTATAGTTTATTTAAATTTAATCTTTTTTTTATATGTTTTTAATGATATGGATATATTAATTTGTAAAAAAATTAATGTTTTCACTCCTCTCATGTAATGTAATAAACAAAATAAAAATAAAAAATGTGTTACTTTTTAAAATCTGTTTATTTAAAAACAAGTATGTCTAAAATATATAAATTTTAATTAATTATTAAATGCTAAATCATTTGGCTTTATTTTACTATTGATTTATTTTTGTTCATTTAGAAACAAAATCAACTTAACCCCTTCAGACCCTGAATATTTCCATCTTCCTATGTTTAGATTTTTTCTGTCTCCTCCATGTCTCTCTCTCATAAGTCTCTTGTTCTTTTATATTTTTCCAATTTCTCTTTGAGCCTCCTCTTTTCCTAGATATTGCATTATAAACTAGATATTGGGTTTAATATAAAATGTGATTACTGTAGTCTTTTAATTGTTTTCATCATCAGACTTGTGTAGACTTGAAGTACACACCTGCCGGAGTATACGTTACAACAAAGAACAGATCTGAATTAAGCAATTGACAATATTTGGAGAAATTTCTCTGACACTGGCTGATATATTCAATCAGTCTATATATCTAATTTAGTCTTTTACAGCTTTTATGATATCTGACTCAATCACAATTAATGGAAACAAATTATAAATCTCCAGAAGCAAAAAAAAGTGATGTCCATTGTAATAGATAAGTAGTCTGAAGGATTTAATGATGCTGTGTTACTTTTAGCAGTTTTAATGCACATAAGCATTTGTCTCTTCTCAGATTTATCTTGAATCATTGTGTCCTATACTTTTCCAGGACTTTGAATTTGAGGATTGGGAGCCGTTGTGTGACAAGCTGAATGCTTTGGCCACTGACTGCAACAAACACAGAGCCAAAACCGACAAGAGGAAGCAAAGATCTGTTTTCAGAGATGTCCTGAAAGCTGTGGAGGTGAGCATGGATGCTTGAACAGTTGATTGACCCTTTTAGAAGCCTAACTTCTCTCTTCTCTGAGCCAGGAAGGGGACTTTCAGAGCGAGACTATTCGTTTTGGCACAGAACGCATGGCCATCGACAGCTGGGTCCGAAAGAGGACGTACGACACCTTCAGAGAGTTTGTGGGCTCCGGGATGAACTTCCATCTCCAGGTACCGGATGTCAAGCGTGACTAAAAACTAGAGCACCAAAGCAATTTTTGACTTAACCTTGTGATCACAGGCGAATGAGTTCATAAGAGACGTGTTTGAGCTGGGACCACCGAAGCTAATCGATTCTGCAGCGCTGAAAGCCATGAAGAGCTCCAGACTGGAGAGAGTAAGTGTGACTCTCCTCCAAAAATACGGACTTCCTTGGTATCCAAAATTCCGAACGAATGTCTGCTTTTGTTTGTGCAGCACCTCTACAATGCAGCAGCATTTAAGGCTCGGACCAAAGCCAGGAACAAGTTTCGTGACAAAAGGGTTGATGTTGGGGAGTTTTAGGTCATTTTGTGAAGCACGTTTATTTGCTTCTTTATGGATATGTATCTATTCTTTGCATTCCGGTATTTTTTACTTGAATTAATTCATTATATGTTAATATTCCTTAATGAATTCACTAATATCTCTGTATGTAATTCTTGTCTTTATTTAATTGGGATTAGGTTAAACTGATTAAATCATTTGGTGTTTGTGTAGCTGTTATGAATTGCGTAGTATTTATGAAGTGTTAGCTGGTTGGACGTAATGGCTATAAGGTAGAAGCAAGTCTAAAACTGTAGAAAAAAAACAAGTATATAAATAAAAATCGATGTTGCTCTAGTGGTTGTTTCTTTTAAGTTTAACATTGTTTTTGAGAAGATTTGGGTGGGGAAAAGAAAGTTTCAAATAATTATTCAGTATGGAATCTAAACGCTTTTTGGGTACATTCACTGTTGCCATTGGACACAATTTATCAAGGTATTTCTTCTTTTGCATTTAGCTCAAAGATGTGCTGTACTACACAAGTATGGGACATAATTGGTTCATTTCATTAGAAGTTGACTGATTTTGTCTTAGAAAAATCCAATCATAAAATCTTTTAACGTAAACTACTGGAAAATATTGCATAAATCTATTAATCAACCTCTTTATCAACCAAAGTTTGCTAATTGGTGTATAAAATTTGTTAATAACCAAGTTTTTTTCAAATGTCAAACACTGAACTGGATGGATAGATAGAAAGAAAGAAATATACATAAATCTAGACAGAAAGAATATATAACAAAATAACTAAACACAATATAATTGGCTGGTTTCATTTATAATAGGTCCATTTAAACTATCAAAATGCTATAGATAGATAAATGAGTGTCTGTAATTAAAAAAAAATACTCATAGCATTTGAATTTCATTATTAAAATGAATTAGCAAACCCCAATGTTTTAAAATGCTCAGTTTGATTTTAGGACTACAGAATAAATACTAAATTTATGCCACAGATTGTTTATCTCTAATTGGATTATACAGCCTCTTAGTTCAGCAGGTTCAAATCATGCAAACCAACAAATAACTCCTTTTATCTGATTGGCTCTCACTAAGAGAGTATTATCTCTGCAGCAGCTGATCATGAAGTGGATGGTAACTTTTAATGTCATATAGATCGAGCCTGATGTCTCAAAATAGAACTTCTCTCGATTCTTCTTCCTTTAATGTCCTTCCTGAAGGTTCAGACTGAGCATCATGTAACTTTTTTGCACAAGTTATTTATGGTTGCTCAGCCACAAGACGAAGCAGGCCCTTTGCTGACTTTTCCTTAAGCTCTCAAATCGAGTCCTAGGTCTCTTTTGAGTAAGTAAGTTGCTTTGACCCACATTTTTCACTTCCTGGATGCACATGACTGGCCTTGTGTTTACATGCGACATGACTTGAGGTATTATTAGATTCATCTGGCCTAAAAACTCAAGAGAGTAGTCGACAGAAGGCTCGGATTCTGGGTCAGTATGAGAATCTGATGAACTCAAAGTGATTTGTGCCAAAGCTGGATTTCTCATTGCAGGTCAGCAAAATGTGAAGCTGTGAGAATGCCAGAATATTTATCTTATGGAAGGCATCTTAATTGATTATTTGTTAAATGTGTAAGCAATTACAAAAAAACTATTTAAATTTACACAAGCAAAATAGACAATTGCTACATTTTACAAAATTATAAAATAATTAAAAAAAAAGAATATTTATATATATATATATATATGTTTTTTTATAATGCAAAAGTCAAAAATCTAAGCCAAATCAATTGGCTCTATTAAACGGGTAATATTAGTGCACTAAACTATATCATTTATTCATTTAAATAATGTTTAATAAAAACCTTTAAACTATTTCATTAGCGGTTCATGTGATGACGTCACCTGAAGTAGCTTAAACCTCCAGCAGAGGGCAGTCAATCACCGTTGTTGGTCAGTTTGTCGTCACCTCAATAAGGCGAACACCATTAATCATACTACAAACACATTAACAGCATAATAAGGTGTATATTAAAATAAGCATTTTTTTACTCGGCAAGATTTCGTCCCAGTTTGTACTGAGTAACCTTCTCAGTGATAAATTAGCACATTAGATACCTAGCTAAACACTTCAGTGATGTCGTGCCAACCGCAAGCCTCAGACGGTGAACCGCGGAAGCTGTGACTCGTGACGGAACCCGGTGACCCATTCGGTCGCCCGCGGGTCTGCCAACTGTTTACCGGGCACTAGCACCAGGCGTGCGGAAGCTGCCGGGTTAACGAAGAGCCAGCTGTTCACAATTACCGGAGGCTTAGTTCCAGTTTGGCTGCTGTCTTAGATCGTATTGGCTCCCCAAAACTTGCTAACAAGCAAACATTGTTAGCTAATGCGCAGGTTGTCACTTGATAAGATAAAGGTAAAGAGGCTTGCTTGAAGTTATACAACGAAATTTGTTTTGTAGCTCACAGAGGCCAGCAGCAAGATGAATAAGATAGCAGCAAAAAAATAAACATAGTACACTTGTAAAATAAATAAAAGTCTCAGACACTGAAAGAATAGTAATAAAACAAAGATTTAAAGAATAGGGATGTATCAGTATTTACAGTGCACTGGGTGTCTAGATGGTAAATATAACAGTATTTACAATACAATTGAGAAAACAGTTGTTTTTAACTAGTTCTTAATCTCAAAAGCTATTGTTTTATGTACAATTAAGACATTGTTCTGGCATTTCTGAACCTATTTCAAGTAGCTAATGTGTAATAATACAGTATACCAATGCATAACATCTGAAAGAAGCGTAAAGAGCAATGAGTCTATAAAGTAAACGCATCGCCATGTTGGCCGGGGATGGTTGGACAGGGAACAGTTGCAACAAGTCATTTCTTTCTCTTATTAGAAGTTAACCAGATTTGAAATTGTCATGACTGATTAAAAATATTTGCTACCGAGCTCTTTAGAGATTCCTTTTTGACAACAGTGCAATGCTTGTTCAGATTGGATTTAACACAGTCGCATGCATCATGTTTCCATACATTTTGAGAACACACATTCTCAAAAACAGTTACCACAAACTACTTACAATGAAACCTGTGCTTAACCAGACACACAGGCTGCTGCAATGTTCTGCACTCTATACCAGAATCAGAATCATATAATCACGGTATTCACATTACAGACTAATACATTAATTGCTTAACTAAAAAAACTGAAAAGTTGACTCAACCTTAAGCCAAAATTCACAATGAAATGTTACATTGAGTAAATTCTGTTTTCCCAAAATTATCTGAATGAGTTTATAAATGGCTCAATCTATCACTCTGATACACATTATTAATTCACTCAATTAATTGATTTTTGATTTAAACAATATCTCTTAACTGTATAAATGCATCAATAAGCATTTTTAAACTCAATTTTTATTTTGAGGTAAAAATTGTATTTTGGTTTACTTTTTTTGCATTTTAAAACAAAGAAACATTCTGGATTATATAAACTAAATTAATTGGTTTTAGATTTGACTTCTGAACTGAAAAGCACCTTATTCTTATAGTGAGACTAAATTTTTAAATCCTTTTTGGGTTGTTGTTGCATGAAATAGCTTTTAAAACGAAACAAAAAATATATATGAACTCTATGAACTGGCTTTGAATTCAAATTCTAAGCTGAAATGCACGTGTGCTTTCAAGTCCTGTTTGAACCCAAAGGTGTTACTTTTAATTCAGATTTTTGATTCATTGTGGGCTGGTATCGGGTTAACAACTTGTAGACTTGTCTTTTTTTAATTGACCTTGAGTAATTTTATTGTGAGAAATTGTGTTTTATAATCTCAAGAAAGAAGCGTCACGGTGGCGCAGTGGGTAGCACAGTCGTCTCACAGCAAGAAGGTCGCTGGTTTGAGCCTCGGCTGGGTTGGTTGGCATATCTGTGTGGAGTTTGCATCACGTGATCGCGTGGGTTTTCTCCGGGTGCTCCGGTGAATTGAGTAAGAACGATTGTCCATAGTGTGAATGTGTGTGTGTGTGAATGTTTCCCAGCAATGGGTTACAGCTGGAAGGGCATCTGCCGTGTAAAACATATGCCAGAGAGTTGGTGGTTCATTCCGCTGTGGCGACCCTGAAAGGGAAGAAAGCCGACATGAAGATGAATGAATGAATGAATCTCAAGAAAGCAAGCACATTAGACTGCTGCTAAAGTGATAAACAAATCAAGTTTATATATATATATATATATATATATATATATATATATATATATATATATATATATATATATATATATATGTATAAAGTGCTAAATAAATCAAGTTCTAGTTTTTTGTAAAAAAAAAAAAAAAAAGATACTAATTTTGTTGGTACATTTTTAAGTTCAGCACAAATTGGACAAATCTATTAAGTAATACTTTAAGGATTTGTTAAAGATTAGATTTTTTTTAAAAGTATAGATTTAATAATTTCATTTATAAATAGCCATAAGTTGTAAAATACTTAGTTCTTTAAAATGCATTGTCTATTTTAAAATTATACCTATGTTATACTATAACCATATATAACAATATATAAAACTATAACTATATTATGTGTAATTCTGCTGCCTCTCACCTAGGAATGTAACTGAACTCTGTGACCCAAGAGTAGGCAGACAAAGAAGTGTCTTAGAGAATTGGACATGAGTCTTACATAATCTCTGTATCTGAGGAGACAAGTCATGCATTACTTTAGAGAGCCAGAAAATGTACAGGAATATAAGCATCCTCATTTAACTTAAAGTGTCCAGTTACAGCTGATGATGGTTAGCGATGTGAAAATGTAGGTTATGAGGCTGCAAGAGCAGTTTTCAGTTCATGGGAGCATTTCGTGGTCAGTTAAATAAGGTGAGTAAATAGTGCAGAGGATCATGGGAGAAACGTGAGCACACAGCAACATCAGAACATAAACCCAGCTGTCACTCTCTCCATGTTTATGAATCCTAACATGACTGCCTGTGATCTGAGAGTGTGTACCCACCATTGGCCGCTCAGTAGGATGATTAAAGCACACATGCCTGTGCTCTGGAGGTTGTTGCCAGGGCGCTGAAAGAGAAAGCAATCTGATTGGTGCACTCAAATGACTGAGGATTCCATACGAGTTATAAACGCACAGACAGTTTGGAGATGTGACTCCATTAAGAAGCATTTATCTGTGCTCAGCTGTTTCATTCATAATATCTAAAAGGAACTATATCGGTGCTATACAAACAAAGATTCACAAATACATTCAACCAGTTTAGGATTAGAAATTCTTTAAATTTGCAATTCAGTACAGTTTGGATGAAATCACAGAACATTCGTTGAGTTTGACTTAAGTGCCTGGTGTTTTTGTTGAAAAGTTCTGCATGTTAGCAATACACAATATATAGTTTGCAGATGGTCCTGAAAATCATACTTGAGTGAGAGAACTGATTCCTTCACATATGTAAAAAAAATACTTCACTCAATCAATCAAAACTTTATTCATATATCATTTTACATGCCTTTACATGGACTTTAAATCTATTTAACTTGCCTAAAGAGATTCACATAGAAGTAATTTTGTGAGATACATGTTATAAAAGGACATGGTAAAAATAGAGTTCATGAAGCTTTTCGTGAATTAAATATGCACCCCTGAATAATTCACTAAAAACAGTAAAAAGGAAAAGGATAAGAAAACATTTTTAAATTTGAAATATTCATATCATCTCTAAAGCGCTCCTGTTTCAGCTGTTTAAACTCAGATACCCATGGCATATCTCCTTAATCTGTTACTATTGCATTAGCGCCATCTGCTGGATGAGGGGCGATCTAATTTCCTAATGATCTTTCAGAGGCTTGGCAGCTCGGACCTCATTGAGAAGTTGAGCTAGATGAGCTAAAGTTGAGCAACTTGAGGAGTTGAATTAGATTTTCAATGAATATAAATCTAAACTGGAATGACTTCCTGAAGCTGCAGCTTCTTTGGAGGTCTGCTGAAATTGAAAGTCAACACGGGGGAGCAGAAGTTAAATCTTTTGTAGTTATTGGGAATAATTATAAGTTTTAACTCCTATTTTATTTGACAGCACTCTGACTGTACTGAACTGACGCGTGGCAGTTGGACATTGTAGTTCTGAGAGGTAAGCTTACTTAAAACTGGTAATTCATCAGTGATGTAGGAAATCTACACTCTCCAATTCTATTTAAGTCTGGTAAAAGCATTTTATAATCAATACATAGATAAAGTGAATTAAATGAACCAAGTTAGGTCATTAAATTGCTCAGATATCCCTCAGAAGAAACAGAATAACTCCTGACAATTGTTGTGTATGTTATCTTCACCGTGGATCATTACTGTAATCATTGGATTGAAAAATACAATTCGCTTGAAGCATTGCAATTCTTTTTGACTTATAAGAGGTCTCCATCCACTGAAATCAATTCCAAATTTCATCTCATTTGATTCCTTTGAAGCTTGCTTTCCATTTTCAGAGAGATGCACAAAGCCAGAGTGGCATCGTTTGCAGGCGAAGACGACAAGCTGGAAGACATGCTAAAATATGGTGTTTATCAGAAGTGTAAACCCTGAAACATTTCGAGATCGAGATTGAGGGCAAACATGAGAGGCTTTGGCTTTCTTTGATAGCTCTGTTGTGGATTAACATTTTCACTCCACGATTTCCTTCCCTGTCACCCTGTAAAATATACGAATATTACTGATAACCTCTTTACAACACTTCACAGGAGAAACATGCCTGCACAAACAAAGACAGCAATTACTGCCAGTCATGATTTCATGCATCTCGCGCCTGGTTTATTATGCACCAAGGCTTCAAAAGCATCCCACTATAAGCCTTTTACTG